>CM074723.1:434831794-435534294 GCA_037306005.1 Rhinophrynus dorsalis | reverse complement strand
CACCTGCCTAAGACTTTTGCACAATACTGTATAATAGATAGATAGATAGATAGATAGATAGATAGATAGATAGATAGATAGGTAGATAGATATCTCTCCGTATTGTCAGAACATACATAAATATGTGAATAGCTGTGGAAGATTTTGTTTTGTATAAATGGACTTGAGAGGTAAAAACATTATCTTTGTTTTGTAAGAACAAACCTACAAATATGTACTTTACAGTGCTATAAGCAAATAGTTAACTGCTTTCAATGCATTTGAGACCACTCCAGCATTCAAGGGCTTTAAAGGGATAGTAATACTTCGTTTTATCTTTATTTTATTTTGTAAGCATTAAAAAAACATGAAGAATGATATAAGTCTTAACTCTCAAACCTTTATGGTTTGAGAGATATTCACAAGCAAAGTTTCCCCTCCTGCCTCTTTTACCTAGTGTAAGCCATCTCTTCTCAGATGTGGAATCTGGTCCATAGACCAGACAGATAACAGAAGGGGACACTCTTCGTCCTATGAGAACAATGAAAGCCCTGCCCCCCTTGACAAGTTTTTCAGGTTTTTCCCTTATCTTAATTGAAGATTGTCCCTCTCTGCAGTCTACCTGGGCACCTCCCTTCTGCTCTGGCTGAACAGTGTTACATCAGTAAAAGGGGAGGGAGGGGGATACTTTGTCATTGAATTACTCCTGAACTACAACTCTGACAGAATTGAAATAACACTCTCCAAAATCCAATACTATGATGATTAATTAGAGCTGCTTTTATTATGAAACATTACTATCGCTTTAAGGACAGTAAGCCCTTATTATGAATATAAAAATATAAATACAACTACAAATATATATATATAAACACAACTACTCGAATATGGTTTATTCAACAGTTATTACAGAGTAAATCTGCATTTTTTTATTTTTGCTCTTTTTGTGACCAGGTCCCACACATCACTTTTTCTGTCAGTTGGTCTGTAACCAAAGCTTTCCATATCAATCAATAGCAATAGTGCCACCTGCAGACTGGGCCACAAAAATGACAAATTAAGACAATCAGTAAAACGTAAGTCTGTAATAACATCTTCATAAGACATCTCCTACTAATAAACAAATACAATAGGAAAAATATGTGTGTGTGCGTGTGTGTGTGTTTGAGGTTCTACTGTGCCTTTAATCTGTTTACAGACACAAAGTACCCTATCTAATATGTCATTCATTTAATGTATTCAATAAAAAGCAAGCCTATTTTTCTTTCTCAAATCTATGAGAACAATGAAGAAATACATGAGATTGCACGCACTCTGTTATTTTACTTGCATCTGTAAAAACAAATGTGTTGAAAGAAAAACCCATTAACAACTCTTAAACATTGGCTATACTTTGCAGGTGTCAGCATATCAATAAGCTACATAGTGCAGGCACCAGACGGCTGTTAGAAAATGTGGATTTTGCAAAGTCTTGCTAAGCATAAAATCAATTTTAAATGCTAACATGTTCTTCGGTCAAGCAGTTCAAATTTAAAGCAGGAGAGTCTTCAAAACACAGATCCATTATCTCAAGAACAGACCTTGTGCAAAATAGTAATGTTCAAAGTGTTTTTTCCATATATATTTGACATTTATAGAACCAGATCTTATGTACAGTTGTTCAATTACATTGTAAAGCTTTGAAAACCCAGTAACAAAAAAATATGTTTCAACAGTTTGTTTGGATAAAAATTATTTTCTTCCAGTAGATATAAATAAATGTGTGCTTTCAACATGCTAGTAAAGCGTTACTTAATGGCAAATTGATGAAAAAAATATATTATTAGATCACGTTCTTGCCACAATTTCCTATTGTGCAACTGAGGTGGGAATTCAACATGTAATTTATTAAATGGAATAGTTGTAGTATCTATTTCTTTGCGGCATGCACTGCCCTAAGATATGAGCTTTAGTTGTACAGATTTACAACTGGAAAATAAATGCAAACATGTGGAAATATTATTGTGTGTAAACCAATCCTTAGTAGTGGGATTTTGTTACATAACAACAAAGTAAGAAAATGTGCAAAACCGACCAAATAACAAACAGATGAATAACAGACGAACAAAGGATAAAAGGTAGTATCTAGTACCATTAAAACTGTCATAAGAAGAATTTATAGGAACAAAGAGGAAAAGCTTTTTAGCCTGCTAATTTTTATATAAAGGGATAGTAATACTTAGTATGTAAAAAAATATATATTGTAGTGTTCATCCCCCTGAGTAAAAAAGGGTACTCTCACTGCTGAAAGGTGTTTTATTCAAAAGTTATTACAGCTGAAAGTTGAATTTTTTTAGGTGCATTATCACAGTGGCCTGAAATTGTACAGTGGCGCTGTTGTTACACCATCCTATGGACAGCTCTGGTCCATAGACCATAAATCTCCATAGGATGGTGTAGCAACAGCTCCACTCTACAATTTCAGGCCACTGTGATATTACACCTAAAAAATGCAACTTTGAGCTGTAATCACGTTTGAATAAGACACCTTTCAGCAGTGGGAATACCCCTTCTTTTACTCAGGGGGATAAACCCTAGAACATATTTTTTTACATTTTAAGTATTACTATCTCTTTAAGGGAAAATATACCTGAAGAACAAGTAAGGCATATTTAACTCCGTGATGACCAGAGGGGTGAGCAATGCATTACACACCCCTCTGGTCCTCAAGGGGTTAACTTAACCCCTTAAGAACCCTTGGTGTGTCAGGACCGTCACGCCTGGTCTGGCACTTAAGGCAGGTGATGGTCCTAGCACGTCATGGAATCCTGGGGTTGCCGTGCAGCTGCACACAGCTTGGGGACCCCGGAATCAGTTGCAGGAAATAAAAAAAAAATTCCCATGGTCCTTAACGGTCGGCCGTGCACCGCTTCGTACAGTCGTTAAAGGGATAGTAATACCTAAAATGTAAAAAAAAATATGTTGTAGGGTTTATCCCCCTGAGTAAAACAAGAGTACTCCCACTGCTGAAAGATGTTTCATTCAAAAGTTATTAATTTTCAAAGTTGAATTTTATAGGTGCAATATCACAGTGGCCTGAAATTGTAGAGTGGCGCTGTTGCTACACGATCCTATGGACAGCTCTGGTCTCAGGACCATAAATCTCCATAGGATGGTGTAGCAACAGCGCCACTCTACAATTTCAGGCCACTGTGATATTGCACCTAAAAAATTCAACTTTGAAAATTAATAACTTTTGAATGAAACATCTTTCAGCAGTGGGAGTACTCTTGTTTTACTCAGGGGGATAAACCCTACAACATATTTTTTTTACATTTTAGGTATTACTATCCCTTTAAGGCGTTAAAACAAAGGGGAAAATAGATGTATCTGTCAGATACTCTTTTTTGTTGTTTTATGTTAACTACAGAAAATAATGTGGGCATCCATATATTTAATCTGGAGTAAACCAACCACAGCATAGGGGACAAATGAAAGTTCCTATTAAATTGGGCTTTTAACTCCTTGAATGGTAGAGAGGTCTCCAATGCATTGCTCAAGGAGTTAAAAAGATCTATTCAAATGCCCGGGAATTTAGGAAGTTTTAGTTTGTCCCCTATTTTGCAGATGGTTTACTCCAGAATAAATCTAGTCTAGTTTTTATAAACATGGGACTAAGGGGGAGATTTATAAAAAGTGTTCATTTTTGTGCACAAATCCTTAAAATGTCCTTATTCCTTATTATAATGTGGTGACCATAAAAAATAAGAACAGGTCAGACATGGCCTTACATTTTTTGCACAAATTATGTTGTTAAATTGTCACAAATAATGACATTGCTTTATAAATTCTTTGCGCCACTTATTACAAATATCCTTACGCCATATCAGTAAAAAGAAACAAACTACTACACAGTGTTAACTCTTTGAGTGCCACAGAGGTATCTAGTGCATTGCAGCACTTTGCATTGGACACCTTTCTGGCACTCAAAAGTATAAGAGTTCCTAAACTGTTGTTAAGACAATTATAAATACTGATGACAAACGTAAAGGGGAACGTTCACATTATAAATACTCTTGTGTATGGGCTTTAATTAGTAAAACTAGATTAGCGTTTTTTTTGTTTTTTTTTTAATTTTACCTAATATTTAAAATATGGAGACTTAAAATTCAGCACTTCTGCTTTCTGTGGCACATTGTATGTGTGGCACAGCGGCACAGGACTTCCCACCTCCTTCCCAGCAGCCCCAGGGAGTGCGTTCACGCTTCCCTTCATGGTGGCATTTATGCGGGTTAATGTTACAACAAGCTCTGTTTACTATGCTACTGAGCTTGCAGCCCCACATAAATGTCACCATGAAGAGAAGCATGAACGCGCTGCGCTCCCTGGGGCAGGCACGTGCACACATAGACCCCAAGGGTGGCTTGAGCACCTGCCCTTTTTGTCCAAGTGCCCTCATGCCAAAAAATAATATTAATAAAAAAAATCAGTTAATTTTAGTATGATTTTTATTTATGTGAGTGAGAGTGAGAAGTTGCCTGTCTGCCGCCTGCAGCTAGCTCTTAGCTGACACCGACCTGTATGCACCCTTGCACACCACCGCGGTCGCCTATTAAATGATACCCGCACTGACCCTTGCACACTGCCGCGGCCGCCTATTAAATGATACCCGCACTGCACAGTGCCGCACTGCTGCCCGTGACCCGTCTGACAGTGTGTGTCCACCACTCCAGACTCTCAGCTGTCACTCTCTCGCTGCGGCTGCGAGCAGTCTGACAGACCGTCTGAGACAGTCTGTCAGACTGCTCGAAGCCGCAGCGAGAGAGTGACAGCTGATGAGAGTCTGGAGTGGACACACACTGTCAGATGGGTCACAGGCAGCAGTGCGGCTCTGTCTGTGAGTGTGAGAGCGAGACACTTCATCTCACCCTGTAAGCCCTCAGCCAGCCAAGCCAACTCTTGCGTTGCGTGCTTGCTGCCAGCCCACTCAGTCCGGAGGAGAGACTCACTCCGGCTGGCCTGGCAGCAAGCAAGACTGCCTATCTCTCACCCATTGTGGCACTGTGTCTGCCTGTACCTCTTCCTCCTGATAAGCGCAGCAGCGCTGCGTATGTGTAGTGTGATGTCATCACGGCCCGCAGGGGCGCATGATGATCACACAGGGGGGCAGAATAGGAGTCTATGGGACATCACCACCAGGTCAGGTGACAGACCCCGGTCACCCTGCCGGCGCCAAGAGGAGTTGGACCAGGCCAGCAGAGGAGGAGTCAGCAGTCAGGACTTAACTACAACTCAAGTCAAGTGACAGCACAGGTAAGCCAGTAGTGGTTTAGGTGCACTGTATGGCTTGACTGAGGCTAGGGGAGGGCTGAGAGGGCTACTAGAGGTAATTGGTAATAAATAATTATGAAAAGTGCCCTTTTTTTCATTTGAGCCCCTGTCCTCTAAAATGTCTGTGCACGTCCCTGCCCTGGGGCAGCTGGGAGGGAAGTGGGAAGTCCTGCGGCATTGTGCCACACATACAGGAGTCTTCGTATCACCAATAGTAGGTAACTAAAATTAAAAAAAAACAAAAAAACTCTAATCTATTTTTACTAATTAAAGCCCAAGCACAAAAGTTTTTATAATGTGAATGTTCCCTTTTAAAGCCATTTTATCTCTTCGTTTCTATTAACTCCCCTTTTATAAATTTCCCCCTAAGGGACTTGTATAAAGGCAAGGTAGAACAGTACTTGGGCGAGCCACTTGCCACAAAGGGGAGAAAAAAATCCTTCTGATATCAACTGGGCTTTTAAACCCTTCGATGCTAGAGTGTTTTGTTTTGGAATGTTTTGAATTGGAAACCTAGAGCATTCAGTATTCTTTTGAATGGTCACACGCAGAAGAGTGTGCTACCATTTAACTCTTTCATCAGGTCACATGGCTAAACAGCGCGACGTGACAATCTTGCACTGCATGACAGAGTGAGATTGTCACGTCGCATAGACAATGGGCATGTGCTGCAGATAAGTGTATTCTTTTATTTTTTTGCTGTCTTCACATCTCTAAATTCAGTTTGTGTCCTTCCCCTGGTTCTGAACCTGTTTGTTAAGCACACGGAAGCAGCTGGAGCGCCTCTGTGTGCTGCAGATAATTCTCTGTCCTCTTCCTGTCGCCTGCTAGCCTGTGCCTTCTGCTGGATGGAGAATTATCTGCAGCACACGGAGGCACTCCAAGGAGTTCACTATTAGTAACACATAATAATAGAAAATATAGGCAATTTTGATTCATATATTCTACACTTGCACAATTTGTAAAGTCAAAAAGTAAGTTTATTGTCACTAAGGCAACCAGATATCCTTTTAAATGCAAGAAGCTTATGAAAATTCCATTTTGCAGGAATCAGTGCAACCATGCATTGTGTGTCACTCATAATCACATTTAAGAAGGATCTGGTCACCTTAACTGTCACATTATCATAGAGATTTACACTGATTATTCTCTGACCATTTACTGCCCTTTAAAGGGATAGTAATGTTTTAAAATAAAAGCAACTCCAATTAATCTTCATTGTATTTGGGCCATGGAGAGTGTTATTTCAATACTGTCAGAGTTGTAGTTCAAGAGAAATTGAATGATAAAGTTTCCCCCTCCAGTCCCTTTTATCTAATCTAAGCCACCTCCCCTCAGATATGAAATCTGGTCCTGGGACCTTGCCTCCATGTGCCTAGAGAAGTTCGGCTGCACCACACTGACGAGGCTCACATAAGCCGAAACGTATGTCTGTGGTTTTGCCGTTTCTCTCGTGCAGAGAGGATTTGCCTGACATTTCGGAGCTGGACTGTCTGTGAGCGGGACCAGTCTGATATGGACATGGAGATATCCTCTCTGCAATGGCACATGGGAGTGAAAAACGTGAGTTGTAGCACCATTGAGAGGCTACCATGCCTTAGAACAAGACACTTAATCTTGTTCGTGCTTGATGTGTGCTCCTCACAACTCTTTTTTCTCCCTAAGTTTTAGGGCATCCCAGGCATGGGCCCTTGCCTCCATGTGCCTAGAGAGGTTCGGCTGCACCACACTGACGAGGCTCACATAGGCCAAAACGTACGTCTGTGGTTTTGCCGTTTCTCTCGTGCAGAGAGGATTTGCCTGACATTTCGGAGCTGGACTGTCTGTGGGCGGGACCAGTCTGATATGGACATGGAGATATCCTCTCTGCAATGGCACATGGGAGTGAAAAACGTGAGTTGTAGCACCATTGAGAGGCTACCATGCCTTAGAACAAGACACTTAATCTTGTTCGTGCTTGATGTGTGCTCCTCACAACTCTTTTTGTCTACCGGACTGGTGACAGAAAGGGACAATCTTATTACTGTGATCATAAGGAAAACCATTCCCCCCTTGATAGGTTTTTCAGGTTTTTTCCTTATGTTCATTGAAGATTGTCCCTCTCTGCGATCCATCCAGACAGTCTTGCTGCTCTGAGGTTAGCAGTGTTACATCAGTAAAAGGGGTGGGAGGGGGACATTTTATCATTCAATTACTCTTGAACTACAACTCTGACAACTCTACAACTCTTCAAGGCCCAAATACTATGAAGATTAATTGGAGCTGCATTTATTTTGAAACATTACTATCCCTTTAAAACCTGTGCTGTTGGGAAAGTATGAGTAATCGGAGCAGGTAATTTTGCAGGTCTGTCTGATATATTATTCCTGATAAATAATGATACATTTAATTCCAGAGAGGGCTCCAAAATATTGCAAAGCAACCGGTTGGAGACCTCTCTGCTAGTATCCAAGAGAGGGAATACATTACTGAAGTTTGTTTAGCCAACAGCACGCAAAACTTCTATTTTCCCATAATGACTTTTTAAACCTTTGAGTGCCAGATTGGTATCCATCGCATTGCGGAGCAATGCTTTGGATACCCCTCTGGCACTCAAAGGGTTAAATAATTCAAAATGGAAAAATCTTAATACATTTACGGCTACTCATCAAAGTGGACCAGTCACCACACATATTTTAGTTTCATTAAAGGGATAGTCATTTTTCAAAATAAAAGCAGCTCCAATTAATCTTCATAGTATTTGGACCATGGAGAGTGTTATTTCAATACTGTCAGAGTTGCAGTTCAAGAGTAATTGAATGATAAAGAATCCCCCTCCCGCCCCTTTTACTGATGTAACACTGTTCACTTCAGAGCAGCAAGACTGTCCTGATGGAACACAGAGAGGGACAATCTTCAATTAGCATAAGGGAAAAAACCTGTCAAAGGGGGCAGAGTTTTCCTTATGCTCACAGTAAGAAGATTGTCCCTTGCTACGACCTCTCCGGTCAAGAGGCCAGATTCCACATCTGAGGGGAGGTGGCTTACGCTAGGTAAAAGGGGCAGGAGGGGATACTTTATCATTCAATTACTCTTGTACTACGACTCTGACAGTATTGAAATAATACTATGAAGATTCATTGGAGCTGCTTTTACTTTGAATAATTACTATCCCTTTAAGGCTATTTTAGCTTTACATTGAGCTTCTTTTATCAGTGACATTGTTTAAGAGATTATGGGCCAGATTTAAAGGCAGGCGATAGCCAAAAGAAACAGGTGTCAGCATTTTTTCAAGCACTGTAAGGAATTTAAAAATCAGTGCTATGAAAAAAATGCCGGCAAAAAAACCCCTACAGGCCGCTAAATTTAGAGGAGTTTTGACCCAGTGAACATAAAAAAACACTGCAATTTGCCATTTAATGGACTGCATTAGCTGTCAAGATCCGATAAGGGACTCACTTTATCACATAAAATTTAAGATCCAGTTTTTTTCTGAACAAAGTCCCTTATCGGATCTTTAGTCAGCCGTCATAGCTATTAAAAGACAAAAAAACCCTAAGTCTCCAGAGGATGTATTGATATGGGGCCCTAAGCCACACATCAATACTTCCAAAGTGCCTAAAATGTGTCCAAAGTTAGTAGGATTAACCCTGTGAGTGCCAGTGGGGTATAATTACCCCGCCAGCACTCATAGGGTTAACCCAACAAAGTTACAAAGCAAAATCCCATTACAAGTAACACCATTAATCCTGATGTCCAGTGGAGTCCTCAGCATGCTGTTCATCTTCTGTCTTGTATCTTCTGTCTTCTCTTCTGTCTGTAAATGAAAAAAAAAGTATTAATACAATGCTGAGATACACAAATACATAGTTTAAGCCCCTGCGTGCCAGAGGGGTATGCAATGCATTGCAAAGCAATGCATTGCGTACCTCTCTGGGGCTCAGAAGGGTTAAAACATCTTATTGTCCAGTTCCATAAATATGAATATGCATCCAATTATATGATGTTCAAGTTGTTCCAAATGCTATATACAGAAATGGCATAATAAAATAATTATTTGCTTTAATAAAATACTTAGCTTATCTTAGTGCTGTCTGTCTCCACTGCTGTGTGAGGCTGTGGAGGCGGCAGCAATTGAGACAGTACAATGAGGCACAACCCCCCGTCTTCTTCCTCATGGCCCAATGCCCATTACACACTGAGGGAATTGGAACTGAGACTGCCTTTATATATGGACAGTCTCAGTTCCAATTCCCTCACAGCCATTGGCTGGCATGTGCTTATGCACATCCTAGCCAATCAACTTTGAACATCCATGCTTTAAACTGATTGGCTGGGATGTGTGTAAGCACATGCCAGCCAATGGCTGTGAGGGAATTGGAACTGAGACTGCTCATATAGAAAGGCAGTCTCAGTTCCATATCCCTCAGTGTATAATGGGCATCGGTCCATGAGGGAGAATATGGGGGGGATTGTGTCACAATGTACTGTCTCTGCTGCCGCTGCCTCCACAGCCGCACACATCGGCGGAGACAGACAAAACTAACATAAGCTAAGTATTTTATTAAAACAAATATTTATTTTATTATGTAATTTCTGTATATAGCATTTGGAACAACTTGGACAATGTTGTATAATTGGATGCATATTCATATTTATGAAACCGGACAGTAAGATATGCTTTAACCCTTTTGAACCCCAGAGAGGTAAGCATACCCCTCTGGCACTCAAGTGGTTAAAGTATGTATTAGTGTATTTCAGCATTGTATTGATACTTTACTTTTTCAATTACAGATACACGATACACAGAATACAGAATGAAGAGAGAAGGAAACAGACAGTGGATGATACGTAAGTGTAAGACATGTAAGTGAACGATCGATGCTTGGCAGTATTGCTATTTAGGAACTTGGGAACTTAATGCGCAAAACAGACGTTTAGCCATAAGACCATTTCTGTGGCCTAACGTCAGTTGTGCTTTTAGCTGGTAGGGCCTTTAAATACCGGGTTAGACATTTTATTGTGTCGGCCGGTAATCACTTTGGCCCTACCAGCTATTTTAACGCAAACCTTCAAATCTGGCCCTAAACCTTTAGTAGTTGGGGGTGTTATATTCTAATCTGTATTAATAAAAGGAGAAGGCTGTCAGGGTGCCATATCCTCTGTCTCCAGCCACACACACCCCTAGGTGGACAAACATACCCAGGGGCGGAAGTAAGAAGATGGACATTCATGTCTCCTCCATGCTGCCTTACCAGGAGATACAATGGGGCGTGATTTTCACAGGAGTCGACAGGGGCCATAACTGCAAGAAGTCGGCCCTCCCTTAAGTTCAATAAAAATAAATGAAAAACATGGCTGACAAATACACACAAACTGTCCTCACCGGGACTTCTCCTACAACCAAAACCTACTCCTTCTCCACACGCACAAAATCCCTTACCCCCACCTCCTTCACATAGGCTGCTCTGTAACTCACCGAATACATAATGCTATGCACTCACTCCTTTTACCTTATCCTTTCCTGTGCCCTGTTTCTTACATCAAATTTCCCTATGTCTCCCTGCAGCAGCCGGACACCTACCCAGCATATAACCCTGGTTCTCCCTTCTTATCTCGCCACAAGCTCTACATGCGGCACTTGCTCTGGTCAGTGCTGCACCCTCCTCTCCTCTTCCTTTTCCCCGCTCTCTACTTTGACAGTCACACAATACTGTCAACCGACAAACTGCGACAACACCTCTGCCGGATGTCATCACTACCACCATACAGGGGCAGGGTGACTGGGACTGATGTACTCAAAACGCTTGCAACTCTACAGCACAGCAAATCTGCTACATGGAAAAAATACACATTGATTTAAATGGGGCTCAGAGGTCTCAGAGACCCCTCTTGCATTCAAGTGGTTAGCTCTTTGAGTGTCAGAGCAATATGCAACGCCCTGTTTTCAGTTGCAGGGAATTTTTGAACTGCTGATTTCTGTCCTCTACTGCACTTGCTTTGCACCACCATATTTCATTGGTGAGAAGGGGCCCGCCAGTATAAGAATATTGCCACAGGGTGGTTTGTCCCCTTCCTCTGAGTGCCAGAGAGGTACCCAACACATTGCAGTATGTTAGATACCTCTCTGGTACACATAGGGTGAAAGTCTAACTTGCCTTGAGTATGATCTCTGTAAAGTGCATGAGGGGACCTATCAATCAAATCAGGTGGGGGTGGCCGTACCTGGCTGTACCCTCACTTGAACATACAGCTCCTTCCCTTACACACATAACGCAACGTCCTCTTAGTCAGAGAGCAGCATTGGAGCAGGAAGTAGAAGCAGCACAAATCTGCAAGCAGCAAGGCTTTGCAGTCCCACAGCAAACAAACCTGCCATACGTATACATTTGATAGGATGCTGGACAGAATACAGCCTGCATGACATACATTTTGCACTGGCCACCCCTTCAGCGACAAAGGGGTTAATTCACACCGTACTCTCTATCTACAAGTGCCCATCCGAGGAAGCCTTGCACTATTTTGACAACCCATGTACCTTCCGCTAATGAGGAAGCGACTGTACTGCATCGGACTTAACCGTTCGAGTGCCAGAGGGTTAAGCAATGAAATTGGTTTCCAATGCACTGTATTCCCTTCTGGAACTCAGAGGGTTGAAGGATTAGTAGAGATGATTTTTCTGACCTGTGTGGCACAACCTGCAAAATTAATTACTCACCTGTTGCGAATATAAATGTAAACCAAAAGAAATAAAAACATTAATGTGGTGGATTAATAATGTAAATCCCATCAATGATGGATGCTCTCACTGAGGTAAAGATGACATTAAAGAGAACCAGTCATGCTAATTACACATTATACAACTGTACTAGCATTATACATTCATATACTTTGTGATGTAATTTTTTCCCTGAAATATGTAGATTAAGAGCTATTTAAGTATTTTGTTAGTGATCATCCCCATTTCTGGTGATATCATCCCTTCATTTCAATGCTATGCTGCTATATGCACAGCATTTATATGTTCCTTCCTGAGTTAATGCTGGGTATTACTAGATCAGTTCAGTCTGATTTGTTTTTATTATTATTATTAATTTTAAGTTGTCCACTCTATCTTATCACAAAACAAAATTGACAGCTTATTTCCTCAGACTGCCTCAGCACAGAGACAATAAAAGCAAAATCAGCAAGCAATTAGGACCCCAGTTGCCTATGTCTTGCCAGTCAGTCGCACCAAATGTTGGGGTATTTTAGGTTAACCTCCTTCCTCCCTTCTTATCCCCTAGAGTGCCCCCTGACTCCCCTAATACAGAGAAAAAATGTCCTACCTAAATGACTCCCTAAACTAAACTTCAATTCCCCTTTATTCCCTTATCTTCTCTAGCTCAAACACATGCTGCTCTCTCCTCTCACAAACACAGAATGGCTGCTGTGAGAGCCTGACACCCTTGTATATGGCTGTAGAAAAGTAGAGAAAACTTTCGTGTGGTGGAGAAAAAAAATTTCTTCCCTTTGATTTCAATGCAATGAGCTAGGTGAAAAAAGCGTGAAAAATGCACTTTTCCTGGGAATCTTTTCACCAAGCGTAAAGTGCCAGTTTTCACCCATCCCTATACTAGACCTCCAATTACAGCTCCTTTAACCCCTTAAGGACCATTGACGTACCCGGACCGTCATGCTGGTCCAGCACTTAAGGACCAGTGACGGTCCTGGTACGTCATGTCCTTCTACTCACCGCGCTCCTGCTGCAGGAGTAATACCGGGGACTGAAGTTGATTGCACCAAGACCGGAGCGATCTCTTTCAGTCCCTCATTCGGCGTGCCAGCACATATGATCAGTCATGTGCGGCGGCACGTCAAACTTCCTTATCTGGTCCTTAAAGGACCACACACCCCGGGACCGCTGGTCCTTAAGGGGTTAAAATGACCAAATTGTATTATGCACAGCAGGTTTATGTAAATGTACTTGTGCAGTGCATATGTTTATTTACTGTGATAAGCAGAAGTATGCAGTAGCAACAAATTACCCATTACCAACAACTAGAGTACATTGTAATATACTTTGTTGATTGCAAGTTATGTCCAGAACTCAGCCAGCTCTCTTTTCTGGGTTGATCACTAATACACACAAACACACACACGCACATATATATATATATATATATATATATATATATATATATATATATATATATATATATATTGTGGTGTCCAAATTACATAACAGTAATAGTTCATGCATGACATTCACTTCAATGTATTTTGGGTTTTTTTTGCTGACTAATTGAACTGGTTTCTGTCAATTAATTGTAAAAGCCTTTTGTGAAGACCATATTGGAGTAATTACTGTTTGTTTCAATTATATCCTGGAATGTTAGAGAATATATTTGTTTAACTTTATACAGTGTTTACACATATGGAACACACTTGATTTTTTTTTTCTAACACTGAGCATGTTGGAGGTGAGGATGAAACAGAAGCGTGATGTCAGTGGGTTCTTGCCAATGAGAGCTAAGTGCAGTCAAGCCAACATTTTAGACCACATCTGCTTTAAATATGTGAAGAATGACTTATGCACTATTTGTTTAATCATGCAACTTCTATAAGTAGTTTAGTGATAATAATATACTTAAAGGTCAAAAGGCTAATGTCAAGTTTACTTTAGGAAAGAGATGCTAACAGGAGTGAAATAAGACAGACTGAGATATAATGGTGTTGGGAAGGATTAGGGACAACAGAGCACAGGTCTCAGATAACACAGAGCAGACCAAGGTACATGTATGTGTAAAGTCAATGAGGAGCAATTCTGGGCTAAACCCACTGCAGCATTGAGGACAAATAAAATTATCATAGATTTTAACCCTTTGAGTGCCAGAGGGGTATCGAACATATTGCTAAGCAATGCTTTGGAAACCATTTTGGAATTCAAAGGGAAATGTTAATAGGGCTTTTTAACGTATTGAATTTTTGAACCAATGCACTGGAGACTGCTCTAATATTCAAGAAGTTCAAATTCCTGTTTAAGTTAGCTGGAAATTATATTGTTCTGCAGGGTGCAACTGGCTTTTCTAGAGTTAAAGGGACAGTAATGTCCCATAAAATTGTTTTCTTGTTTTGTAGAGTTTAAAAAAATAAATGATGTGGCACAAATCCTATCCCTCAAACCTTTATGGTTTGAGAGATATTCACATCTAAATTTCCCCTTCTCCTGATGTCAGCTGTAAAGCTGACAGCAAGAGATGCGAGTCGGCCGACTCGGGGAGGCTCTTCAGCAGAGCCAAAATTGCATTATTTAAAAAGAAATACTTCAAAGTGTGTTTGCAAACCAGGCACACTTTGTAGACCTTTCCAATCAAGTAATTCTTTTTAAGTAAAGCAATTTCGGCTCTGCTGCAGAGCCGCCGGTTGGTCCCCGGACTGGGTCTCTTGCTGCCAGCACAGAACTGACATCAGGAGAAGGGGAGGGTGGGGGGAACTTTAGATGTGAATAGGATTTGTGCCACATAATTTATTTTTGTAAACTCTACAAAACAAGAAGAATGATTTATGGGACGTTAGAGTCCCTTTAATCTGCTCTCATTTTATACAAGAAAAAGGACAAGAAGGTGCTCCTAATGTAATATCCTCGGATATATCAATGGATTAACCACACCACCACCAAATGGAACATTACTCACAAACAGACTTGCGGATCTTTTCCTCTGTATCACTATCGGCTACACTCCCAAAAAACTTCACCAGCGGATCGGTAAACATGCAACAAAACAAACAGAAAAATGGGTGCACCAATAGTGCCTATCTCTCAATTAGTGTACAAACTAATATACAGCTCTCACATTTCAATGGGGCTGTTAGGCAGGTATTTATCTCTAAGCAGCAATTCAGGTAACATAGTAATTTAGGTTGAAAAAAGACTTGCGTCCATCTAGTTCAACCCTTTTCCTATTCCTGTTTACCATCGTTGATCCAAAAGAAGGTAAAAAAAAACCCTCAATACAGCAATTTCAAATTCTGCCTTGAATGGGGGGGGGATTCCTTCCTGATTCCAAATGGCAATCAGATTTCTCCCTGGATCAACAAGCCCTAACTAAATATTAATCCAAATACTAACGTACATAGCCCTCTATGTTATGCTCTTTTAAATAAGTATCCAGGCCCCTTTTAAAGGCATCTAATGTATTCGATAGCACCACCTCCTCAGGCAGTGAATTCCATACCTTTATTGTCCTTACTGTAAAGAAACTCTTCCGCTGTTGTAGATTAAATCTCCTTTCCTCAAGTCTAAGCAGGTGGCCCCTTGTCCTTGTTAATGAACAGGTCTTTGGAGAGCCCTTTGTATGGGCCCTGAACATATTTATATAGTGTTATCATATCCCCTCTAAGACTCCGTTTCTCTAGTGTGTACAAGTTTAACTTTTCTAGCCTTTCTTCATAACTATAAATAGACCTTAACCCTTTGAGTTGCCAGAGGGGTACAGAATGCCCTCAGGCACTCAAAGTGTTAACCCCTTAACGACCGGCAGTCCTGGGACGTTTCCGTCCCATAAGGACCACATAGAACCACGTGGACAAGCAGGTACACGTGACCTGTCACGTGTATCGGCGCGTCACTATGGGGCCTGATAGAGATCGCTCCGATGTTGGAGCGGTCAATTTCAGGCCCTATTTTTACTTACAGCGCTCCCGGTAGAGCGCTGTAAGTAAAAAATACGTGATGTACTATGACCGTCATCGGTCCTTGAGTATTTCAAGGACCGTGACGGTCATAGTACGTCACATGTCGTTAAGGGGTTAAGGACATCTCTGTTCGGGCTCTCCAGCTGTCATGCTCTCCGATTCTCAGCTCCAAAACTTGACTTCCAGAAATTAAGGAAAAACACTCTAAACGCTTCTCTTCCAACTAAAAATGGCACATTTTAACTGTGTTTTATCAATAAAACCCTTTTTAGATGGAGGAGCAGTGACCCTGTTTTTGTGTTTGTTTTGTTGCATGCCTCCATTTTATACACATGGATCACTGTATTCTGAACGATTGGAATGATTAATCCTTTGAGTGCCAGAGGGGTATCCGACGCATTGCATTGCAATGCATGCGTTGGATACCCCTCTGGCACTCAAAGGGTTTAAAAGAGACTTTCTTAGGAATTTTCTAGCAGGGGTATAACTATAAGGTGTACAGAGAACAAATTGTACCAGGGCCTGACACCCAAGGGGGCCCCCATTTTCCCCCATAGTCCAATAGATTCTAGCTATGCATCTGTGAAATATTTTTGTGTTAGGGACCCAAAACCATTTTGCTCAGGGCCCTCCAATGCCTAGTTATTAGACTGTCTGCTAGTATTTTGTGCTGGACATTGTTTTAACCCCTTGGACGCTTACCATAAAATACCATTTTGCGCCATCAAAACATAAAAGATAATTTCTCAAAACTATTAGATTACAGTAAAATATCTGGTACAACCTATAAGCAGATAGTAATTCTTGGCAGAACAAACTAAATAGAGCTGCATGAATTTTAACCCTTTGAGTGCCAGATGGGTGCGCAATGCATTGTGTATCCCTCTGGCAATCAGTTTCCCTCCCACTTGGCAATTTTCCCTTCTTTTCCCACAGGGATAGTATAAAAGGGATGTCAGGTTCCCGCAGCGGGTCATTCTGTGTTTGGGAGATAGAGAAAACAGCACAATGCTTGAGCTAGTTAGGACAGGCAAATAACATGAAAGTGGAGTGGAGTTTAGGCAGGAAATTTGCTCTCTGTGTTAGAGGAGTCGGGGGGGGATTGTGAAGGGAGAAAGGAGAATTATCCAAAATACTGTAAAACCTTGTGTGACTGAGACAGGCAGGTTATCCAAGTTACTTCCTGAGCTGGCTGTTCTCTGTGTTAGAGGAGATCAGGGTATGTAAATGGAGAAAGAAGATTTACCCCAAATACCCCATATCTTGTGTGACTGAGAAGAGACCGACAGCTGTGATCCAAGTCCCTTTCTGCTAGCTGTTCTCGGTCTGAGGTGTGTGAAAGGAGATTTAACCCATGTACCCCACAATCTTGTGTGACTGAAAAGAGACAGGAATCTGTGATCCAAGTTCCTTCCTGAGCTGGATGAGTCTCTGTCACTGACTGACTGATTGACTGAATATTTAGCAAACTGATACTCAATAGACAGACGAGTTCAACTGACACTGATTTGTGCAGATAGGAGCAAGAGGAGTGAGATCTGGCCACTTCTGTGTCTCCCCCCCCTGCACCTACCTGCATGATGCCCTGATAGTGTAGTAGGGGAAACTGTCTTGTGAGATCATGGGTGTGTTCAGCAACATCATACTCCAGTATGGATTATCCTTGAGGATCTTGTTACAGCCCCCCAAAATGGATGCCACTGCCCCACTGAGTGCCAAGATGGCACCAAAAAAAAAGGATTGCTGTATCCCAAGATGTCAGCTGCACTCAATGGGTTAAAAAGGGATTGTAACTCCGTGAATGCTAAAGAGTTGAGAAACAATAAGTTGGAGACTCCTCTAGCCATCAAGTCATTGAAAGCTGAATTTAGATCAATGAGACATTTTCATTGTGCCCTATGGCTCAGATGGTTTGACTCAGAACTGACCAAATTTCCAGGCATGGCAAGAGGATATATCTAGATTACACAATGCCATTTTAGTGGTTGAAGCTGTGATAGATACATTTCCTGAAAAACATTTTTACCTTTTAAAATATATATTGCTCAACAGCATTTAAAGGGATAGTAATGTTTTATAATAAAACCAGCTCCAATTAATCTTCATAGCATTTGGGCCATGGAGAGTGTTATTTCAGTACTGTCAGAGTTGTAGTTCAAGAGTAATTGAATGCTAAAGTATCCACCTCCCGCCCCTTTTACTGATGTAACACTGCTCAGCTCAGAATAGAAAGGTGGTGTCCAGATGGAACACAGAGAGGGACGATCTGTTACGGTTCAGTACACTCAGAAACAGAAGGTCTTGGTAAAACACAATTTTATTTGCACACAATGAAAAACAGTAACCCTCGCGGGTCCAGCATACAGAAAAACAGTAAACTGACACAGGACAGATTACAATGGTATGATTAACCCACACGGGTCCAGTATGTAGAACAAATATACAATACTGACACAGGTCAGGTAAATCGCATATGATACAGTGTAAATATGACAAAGTAATACTTATTAGGCCAAAGACAGAGCTGGCCCTAATGTTAGAAGGCCCAATGTAGCTATCTACGCAGAGAGTAACAACAGCGACTGGAAAGTATGTAACAGGTTAAGCCAGCATAGATCTGGCTAAGGAAACATAGGAGAAAGGCTGACAAAGTGAACGCCCACCGGAGACTTCAAATGCATATACGAATGCCCAGCACTGCCCCTGAAGAGGTTAACGAATGCTCCGTTCTGCAGATAGGAGGTAACGTGAGGCGCCCAACTGAACCCAACCTCAGGAACGGCAGAAACAGACCAAGCGAATGTGGTGCATATCGGAATAAACCAGAGGATAGCACAGGCACTATGAGTGAGTGGATCACGGACTGGACTACTTATGTGGAACCGGACAACCGGAGGTCTGGCAAGACCACTGAAGCGTGAGCAACAGCAGGAACAGGGTGACGGCAAGCAGGGACAGTACAGGAACAGGAACTTCAGCCCAGCCGGGTCTGTACATGGAGCAGGAACGTCAGCCAAGCCAATTCGATACACGGAGCAGGATTGCCAATCAAGCCGGGTCGGTACACGGAGCAGGATCGCCAGTCAAGCCGGGTCGGTACACGGAGCAGGAACATCAGCCAGGCCAGGTTAATACAGGAAGCAGGAACGTCAGCCAATCCGGGTCGGTACACAGAGCAGGAACGGTAACCAGGCAGAGTAGTCAAACAGTCCGGGTCATACACTGATATCAATGAGAGTAAACGGAACAAGTGCTAGGCAACGAATACACCACAAAAGGTCAACCCATAAGTGCCAGCCCAAGGTATTTAAAGGCTGTCACTGGGAGGAGCTAGAGAGCGCAGCCAATAAAAAGGCATCAGGAAGTAAACATGTCAAAATGTCGTTGATATCACGGGCACCATGATACAATCTTCAATTAACATAAAGGAAAAACCTGTCAAGGGGGGCAGGGTTTTCATTGTTCTCACAGTAAGAAGATTGTCTCTTGCTGTGAGCTGTCTGGTCTGTGGACCAGATTCCACATCTGAGGGGAGGTGGCTTATACTAGAAAAAAGGGGCGGGGGGTATACTTTATCATTCAATTACTCTTGAACTACAACTCTGACAGTATTGAAATAACACTCTCCATGACCCAAATACTATGAAGATTAATTGGAGCTGCTGTTTTTGTGAAACATTACTATAAAATAAAAAAAATATTTATATGAAGGTTGATCTGTATGACAACCTCAATCCTTTTCATTTATGTAATCTCCTAATATTTGATAAGTGATTGAGGTTAACCCTTTGAGTGCCAGAGGGGTACGTAAAGCATTTCTTCGCAATGCTTCGAGTACCCCTCTGACACACAAAGGGTTAATAAGCAATTAGTTGGTACGAGTCTATATGAACTAAAAAGAAAGGGTTCTAATGAAGGATGAGCAAAATTACTTTGTAACTTCGTTATTCATACCAAAAAAGCCTGAACCACATCTGCTGTTTCCCTTTTACCTTTCCTTTGCAGTTCAGCCAATCAGAACACTGGAAATGTGATGGTGTGATCATTATTAAGATAAAAAAACAGTTTTGTAACGGATCCTACCCGTTACTGAGCCCTTGTCTGGACCTCAAACTATTTATTCAAAGACTATGGACATTTATTACTGTTTGGACTCTGTGCTGTGCCTTGGCGTACAAACTGGCCAGCTATTCCCTAAGAGAAAGACTTAAATTCATAGACTTTGGATCACATAGTATGTTTAATGTATGGCGAACGTTTTAGTTATTGTATGTAGTATGTTGAGGGTTTACTCCAAGGGAATAGGCAGTGAGGGGTTAATTATTTCATTATGTATTTCAGACTCCCAAGCCTTTTGCTTAATTATTCAACCCCTGGCCATTGTTAAGGAAATGAATATTCTGGCCACTCAAGTCCTTGGAGTGAGAACTGTCCTGAGACCCCCCTGCTGTGTGTGTTAATCCATTCACACCCCTCAGTCTGTGAGTCACCTATTGTATAGCCTGAAACTCTGTTGTCAGCCCTTTGTATTATGTTGTGAGTTGATTACCTCTGTGAATGCTCTCATTGTGTCAGCCCTTGCCTTTTGTCTGATGTGTTTGATTTAATCAAGTTCCCTATTGTATCAGGTTTCCCCATGTGATCCAATGTACTGTACTGTATATAAATATCTGTAGTTTGTGTCAATAAAGTGAGTTCTGTTTTGGAGTGAACAAGGAGTCCTGGAGTCTTGTATTGCTTATGGTCTAAAGTATCCACTCTGATACCCATCTGCGCCAAGTATCCTGAATCGCTGACCGCCTGCTGCCAGTTTCCTGCGTCCTAACTTCGTGGACTGTCAGGCGGCGACGTGGACTCTTCCCTGCCTCCCTGCTTCCAGTGATCCTGTGGCTGTTTCCAGTGACCGTCCATACTCCAACCGGTGCACCTGACGGCGCTTATCTGCGTCGAGAAGGAGAGACCCAGGAACGACGGCGGAAGGCGACGCGGTCCCTTCCCAGCTTCCGTTACATTGGTGGCATAGCGGTGGGATTTCTCCTTCATATTGGGTGCAGCAATTGAGGCATGGCAGATGAAACAGTGCTGGCAGACACTCTGGGAGCATACGAGGATCGCTACAGCGCCATCCGAATACAGTGGTGGACCCGGCTGGGTGATGTTATCTACGACTTCGTTCCAGAGTTGGATGCGTGCATTACAGAGGAGCTCAGAGTACAGGAGGAGTACTGGGACTTTGTTAAATACCTGGACCAGGAATATGGATCCGAGGGCCTTTTTGACTGGTGCCCAGCCCGCTTGCGATGGGACATCCAAGGGCTGGTATGGAACGCCTACCACATGGACTCTACTTTTGGGTGCCCTGACTCCAGCAGATACTGGGAGATCCGGGACAAAAGAGAAGACCGTTTTGGTGGATACATTCCTGCGGACTGCCAGGGAAATTTGGATATTCTGGCAGGATGTGAATGGGACCTGGAGCAACTATATGCTGGGTTCATTCGAGAGGTCCGGGAATTCCAAAAAGAGGAAGAAGAATGGGGGGGCAACGCATCTGAGGAGGACTTCAGCGACTTTGAGGGCCAGGATTGTGTTACCCATGTTCACTCCACACTGGTGAGTGGGAATTCGTTCCTCACCAGTGCCCCTGTTGTTGCCCCTGCATCAGGAAGTGGGAAAATTGCCCTGCCTGATACCCCTTTGCCCCTGGACTGTTTGTGGCCTGAGCTGAGGGGTGGGAATTCGTTCCCCCTCAGTGAAGAGAATGCCTCTGCATCAGGGGATGGGACGGACGTCTCCCCTGATAGGCATATTGCCCCTTCCCCTGTGTTCCCAGCTGCGGTGGACGAGACACAGGTCCCCACCAGCAGCAATTGTATGCCCCAACTGATGGGTGGGAGAGAGCCCATCAGTCCCTGTGAACCCCCTGCTGTGGTGAGGGGAGAAGAGCTCACCAGCAGCCCCAGAAAGATGCCCCCTGTTCTATTGGAGAATGCCCTGGGAGCAGAGCAGTGTGTGCTCCCCAGGGTCACGGATAATGCCGCCTTGGGGGATGGTACTGCGGTCTCCCTCAAGGCAGAGAAGGCCCTGGAAAGTGATGGCCTACAAGAGGAGGACCCCAGCGGACTGGAAGAGAGCAGTGCTGCTGGCCCTCCTGAGGATATGTTGTGTGAACTGATGGGTGGAGAAGAGTGCCCCATCAGCCCCCCTGTAAACCCTGACCTGGTGAGTGGGAGCGAGCTCACCAGGGTCTGGGAAACCCCTGCTGTGGTGAAGGAGATGCAGGTCCCCACCAGCAGCCCCAGTCCGTCCCCTGTTGCTACTGCCCTGGAGAAGGGGAAGAGTGTCTTCTCCAGGTATGTGACTAAGATTGCGAGGAGGATTGAGACTGCCCTCCTCCAGAAGACAAGAGATGGCCCTGATGTGAGGGGCCAAGAAGAAGAGGGGTACAGCAGGCTGCCACTCTGCAGTGCTGCTACTGCCCCTGGAAACCCTGGATGTTGCCCCAAGTTCCTCATGCTGGAGAGTAGGAGCGAGCTCTCCAATCCCCCTGTAACCCCTGGCTTGGTGCGTGGGAGCGAGCGCACCAGGTCATGTGAAACCTTGGCTGGGATTAGTGGATCAACAGTCCTCATCCCCAGCCCAACGATTGTGTTCCCTTTCCCTGTGACCCCTGGCTTGGTGGATGGGAGCAAATTCACCGGGTCCTGTGAACCCCCTGCTGTGGTGTGTAGGAGTGAGCACACCACCCCTTGTTTTGCCCTGACACTGGTGAGTGGGAGCAAGCTCACCAGAAGCCCCAAGAAGGCGCTCCCCAACAATTCCTCTTTGAGCCCTGATCTGGTGCGTGGGACCACTGTCCTCATCAGGGATGTTGCTGGGGCCCCTGAATTTCCTGAGCTCTGCCTGGGGGGTGGAGATGTGTCCCAGAACGTTGCCCCAGCCCAGGAGAGTGGGACAAACATCCTCTCCTGTTCCTCTGGGGCAGTGGCCCAACTAAATGGGGGAGATATGCCTCTCTCCCCACACTCTGATGCACAGAAGCCAGAGACACAATTGCCCCAGGAAGATCCCCCTTATAGACTGGCTTTGGACCCTGAGCCCCTGGCCCCAGACCCAGGAACATTGAACCCCAGCTCTGCATGGAGCATGGCCCAGGAGAGGCCACCCAATTTGATGATTGCCAGGACAACCAGGCACCAATTTCCCTGGCCCAGGATTAAGAACCGAGACTGTACCCCTGGTCCAGGACAAGAGACCTGCTTTCTATTTCCAGGCGTGGACAAGGGGCTTGCATTTTCTCCTGGCACAGGACACCAGGCTGAGTCATTGTTTCCCTGGCCCAGGACAAGGGGCTCCTCCTTTAAGACTGGCCTAGGACTAAGGCCTCCAGACTAATGAACTGTCCAGACAAGTGGCTCACAACCTCAATGGTCTCCTACAGCTCCAAGTCAGCGTTTACTACTGTCCCCGCTGGCTTGGTACAAAAAGGGGGAGAAATGTAACGGATCCTACCCGTTACTGAGCCCTTGTCTGGACCTCAAACTATTTATTCAAAGACTATGGACATTTATTACTGTTTGGACTCTGTGCTGTGCCTTGGCGTACAAACTGGCCAGCTATTCCCTAAGAGAAAGACTTAAATTCATAGACTTTGGATCACATAGTATGTTTAATGTATGGCGAACGTTTTAGTTATTGTATGTAGTATGTTGAGGGTTTACTCCAAGGGAATAGGCAGTGAGGGGTTAATTATTTCATTATGTATTTCAGACTCCCAAGCCTTTTGCTTAATTATTCAACCCCTGGCCATTGTTAAGGAAATGAATATTCTGGCCACTCAAGTCCTTGGAGTGAGAACTGTCCTGAGACCCCCCTGCTGTGTGTGTTAATCCATTCACACCCCTCAGTCTGTGAGTCACCTATTGTATAGCCTGAAACTCTGTTGTCAGCCCTTTGTATTATGTTGTGAGTTGATTACCTCTGTGAATGCTCTCATTGTGTCAGCCCTTGCCTTTTGTCTGATGTGTTTGATTTAATCAAGTTCCCTATTGTATCAGGTTTCCCCATGTGATCCAATGTACTGTACTGTATATAAATATCTGTAGTTTGTGTCAATAAAGTGAGTTCTGTTTTGGAGTGAACAAGGAGTCCTGGAGTCTTGTATTGCTTATGGTCTAAAGTATCCACTCTGATACCCATCTGCGCCAAGTATCCTGAATCGCTGACCGCCTGCTGCCAGTTTCCTGCGTCCTAACTTCGTGGACTGTCAGGCGGCGACGTGGACTCTTCCCTGCCTCCCTGCTTCCAGTGATCCTGTGGCTGTTTCCAGTGACCGTCCATACTCCAACCGGTGCACCTGACGGCGCTTATCTGCGTCGAGAAGGAGAGACCCAGGAACGACGGCGGAAGGCGACGCGGTCCCTTCCCAGCTTCCGTTACAAGTTTCAATTACCTTTAAACATGAATGATTACTTTTATACTTCAAGCATGTTAGGGAACTTCTCCTTGTAGTTCTGAAGAGTGTTTCCCACCCCCACACACTTCTCCCTCCCACTTTCTCTTTCCTGTGCTCTGGAAGCATTGGAAGTGTCTGCCTCTTTCATACCCTGTGGCCCCAGGCCCACTCCCTTTTCCTGTCCTTGGCCTGGTCACATTTCCTCTCTTTGGCCACTTTCCTTTCTTCCCCTTGGTTTAGTCTCCTTTCCTCCCCTTGATCTACTCCCCGTTCCCACTCTTGGGCCACTCCCCTTTCCTCATCTTGCCTCACTATCCTTCCTCCTCTTGGCCCACTCCCCTTTGCTCCTCTTGCCCCACTCCCCTTACCTCGACTTGGGCAACTTCCCTTTCCGCATCTTGGCCCTCTCCACTTCTCCCATCTTAGCGATCTCCTGTTTCCTTCTCTTGGGCTTTTAGCCACTCCCATTTCCTTATCGTGGCTCACTCCACTTTCTTCGTCTTGCCCCACTTCCCTTTCCTCATCTTGGCCATCTCCACTTTTCTCATCTTAGCGCTCTCCCCTTTTCTTCTCTTGGGCTTTTGGCCACTACCCTTTCCTCATCTTTGCCCACTTTCAGTCTATCCTTTGGCATCTTCTCACACCTGTCTCCTGGTTCCCTCTCACTTTTGCCCCATGCTGTCCCACACTCTACTGCCCTTGCTCCCCATCCCTCCCTCACCCTGTGACCCTTTCTCTCTCCCCCTATTCGATTGGTTCTGGATCAGTTTTGACAACGAACATTCAAAACCAAAAATGGATCCTCAGTTCTAATCCAAACTCATTCTCAGTTTTTAAAAATGCTTGATAACAAATGAAGTTGGTAATGAAGTTGGTAACAAACAAAAACAAAAGTATACTTTACAACTGCAAATAAGTGAAACCTCCCTGGAGATTTATTTAAGACAGATTTTAGAACATTCACACTAAATAAAAAATGTTTGCAAATGCATAGGAGTACATAGATAGATAGATAGATAGATAGATAGATAGATAGATAGATAGATAGATAGAAATAAACCTTTTTAATTGTAAGGTGGTAAGACGGAACTCCTCAGTTTCCTTGTGCATATCTACTAGACAGCCTATAGGGGGTGGAAGAAAACTGACTGTGACTGTGTTGGCAGTTTCTGCTGATAAGGTTAAGTACAAGGGTCTTAAAGGGCCGAATGTACAAAAGAAAAGTGAAGGAGTTATGGGGCAAACCATTTGCACTATAGGGGAGAACTAAAACTTCCCATTGATTCAAATGGGGATTTTAACCCAATGACTGCTAAAGAGGTCTTCCTAGAATTCAAGGGGACAAAATCCCCATTTAAATCAATGGGAATTTTTGGAATTTTTAGACCTCTCCCTGTAATGCAAATGGTTTGCCCCCTAACGCCTCCATTTTTCTTTTGAACATTAGGTCCTAATGGCCGTGTTCTAAAGACAGCTGGAGTACTTCTGGGGCAAACCAACTCCGCCAGAGGTGGGACATAATTCCCATGCTTAAGGGGTAATACAAAGAGCAATGCATTTCGGGACCCCCTCACACCTCTCTCACATTCAAGAGGTTGAAAGTCCCATTTAGATCAATAGGAATTTAGTGCATTTGGATACATCCCTTGTGGTGCAGTTGGTTTAACCCAGAGTCAGTCCAGATTTCGTCCAGGACCTAGAAGTCTTACAATTCCGTTTCAAATGTTATGTGCCTTCTCCACAAAAGAATGTCATTCCGGAGCAGACTAGAAGCATAGATAAATAAAATGTCCTACTGATTTAAAGTGGACCTATCACCTATCACTCAATGGTTAGTTGTCTAATACAAAAATGGGTCTCCAGAGCAATCCAGGAAGGTGTAAGTGACTATAGATCATATTTAAAACAGATAGAAACAAGTGTAGCGGCAAGATAGTAGTTATATAAAACTGGTACCATTAGAGCCCCATATTGCTTTTCTCTGCAGAAAACAGTTTTCTTAAAGGGATAGTAATACTTAAAATGTAAAAAAAAATATGTTGTAGGGTTTATCCCCCTGAGTAAAACAAGAGTACTCCCGCTGCTGAAAGGTGTTTCATTCAAAAGTTATTAATTTTCAAAGTTGAATTTTTTTAGGTGCAATATCACAGTGGCCTGAAATTGTACAGTGACACTGTTGCTACACAATCCTATGGAGATTTATGGTCCCGGGACCAGAGCTGTCTATAAGATCTTGTAGAAAGAGAAGCAGCATCTATTTCTGAGCAAAGACTCATTATAGGTGATAAGCTGGCCCAGGGCCCATTTAGTTCATACGTACTAAGTTCTCTAGACTTTATGCGGAAAGCAAAAGATGAGCCAGTAAAATAACAGGGGATTTTGTGATTCTTCAGAATTTTTCATGTTTTACTCTCTGTCTAAGAAAATGTGTACTGCAATGACCACTTTGTATCCTGTATTCCAGTGGATGGGAAGTGTGTGAGTGCATCAGAATTTCTGAGCATGTGAATCCAATTAACTCAAACTAATAATATAGAAAATAGTTGCAAACCGCCTGTTTTTTTTTTTTTTTTTTTTAAGCCTGACCCAGGGGTGGTAAGAACAACTGGGCCAAGATGCACTAAAGGTCGATAAGGGCTCAGGATGACGATGTTGTGTTGGAAATGTGTCAAAAGCACATCGACTTTGCGCTACCATGTCTTCTCAATCATATCCCCTTCAATCCGCCACCAATTCTCCCTCATTGCCATTAATCCACTATACCTTCAACAGATTACGATGTTTCACCTAACGCATCAACAATGGCTCATTTCCATTTGGAAATGCAGGTTAATGAGCCATTGTTGTAAGTAGGTTAGTGTGTTTATATGTTAACGTGACTGTTCACCACATGTCCTAAGCTCCAATAGCAGCCTTTGCTGTCAGAGTTCAAAGTCCCAACATCGCCAAATTCAGGTTGGAGATGTTGGGATCTGAACCCCCCCTCCACTTGCATACTTAATTCTTAGTGTATATGGTGATGTGTGTCTCCACCACCAAGGAGATGTGCTTGGCACACATCGACAGACACACTTTGCCATATCATCACCGCTTAGTGCATCTTTCTCCCCTACTGAGTACAGATAGTCTGTCTGGACAATTAGGGATAAGCAAAATGAGATTTGTTTCACAGATCAATCCAGGGGGCCAGACAAAAATATGAGCTCCATCTGAACTGAGCTGAAACAGTGTTTCTCAAACAGGGTCCTGTGGCTCTTTGGTGTGCTGTGGACACCAGCTCAAGGTGCCCCAAATTTCTATGAAGTCTTTGCCAAAAATGTTAATGTTGAGTTTCTAATGTATATTTATGGAAATTATCTTGCACAACATGCTCTAGTTGTCGTTCTGACGTTGAGACCTAAGAATAACTATATATTTATGTATTTTCCCTTTCAGTAAGTAAATAAATTACCTATAAAATGTTAGGGGTGCCTGAAAATTCAGGATTATATGTTAGGGGTGCTTTGAGCAAAAAAAAAAAAAAAAAAGATTGAGACCCACTGATCTGGAATGTACTATGGAGGAACTAAATAGGGGAGGTGGGGCATAGTGAGGAAGGGACAGAATATGGAAGGAAGAGAGAGAGTGAGAGAGCAAGAGTGGGCAGTAGTGTGGCAGAAAGAGGGAGGAACAGCTTCCCACAGGGCTTTAAATGTACAAGTGAGTGATTGTGAGAGAGATAAGGAAGGGAAGAGGTCCACAGACATTCTACAAAAGTTACCTACCTTTTCCACGTAAGTGCCCCATACAGGATCACACTGGGTTAACTTTTGAAAGGTCGCATGCGAAAGAGCGTGCAACCTTTTTACAGAGTTAACATGTCACCTTAATAAAAATGTCGACATGAGAATCTCGCACTACATGACAGTGCGAGATTCTCACGTAGAGTACTGAAATGTCGTCATTAGGGGTTATATAGAGTGAGATTTTGGGAGAGGAAGACGGGTCACCCTGAAGTTTTCTCCGTCTCTACAGCAGGTACCACATAGGTTTACTTCTGAAAGGTCGCACCATAATGCATAATGCAGGTTGCTTAATCCCTTCCCTTCCAGAGACACACATGCTGATCACTTAACTGCAGAGAACTTTTTTCCCCAGAGAGAGACGCAAAGCAATATCCACATTAATGTTAATAGCGCTGCGTCTCTGGTTCACACTGGTGATTTCTTTGTTTAAGCATCTGCTGCCAGTTGACCCTCTTGAATCCATTACTTAAAGAAAGAAAGCATCAGTGTGAACCAGAGACACAGCGCTATTAACATTAACGTGGATATTGCTTTGCTTCTCTGTCTGGGGAAAAAAGTTCTCTGCAGTTAAGCGATCAGCATGTGTCTCTCTGGAAGGGAAAGGGTTAAGCAACCTGCATTATGGTGTGACCTTTCAGAAGTAGACCTATGTGGTACCTGCTGTAGAGACGGAGCAAACTTCAGGGTGACCCGTCTTCCTCTCACAATATTGCACTCTATATAACCCCTAATGACGAAATTTCAGTACTCGACGCGAGAATCTCACACTGTCATGTAGTGCAAGATTCTCGTGTTGACATTTTTATTAAGGCGACATGCTAACTCTGTGAAAAGGTTGCATGCTCTTTCGCGTGCAACCTTTCAAAAGGATACCAACACACTGTTAGTCTTTATATTTGACTGTTTTTCAAGCTTAAATTAAAAATCACAAGATGTCATTCAAGTCTTCTGACACAGCCAGTTTTGAATGAAAAACATAATTCCAGTATTGTTTCACTCATCTTTACTGGCAAGTATTGCATTGCTGTATGTGCTAATGTGTTAGTATGTACTAATGTGCATAGTGACAGACATTGCTAGTGCTTTCCACAGCATAGGTGGATAGTATGTGCTATGCCAGTGTTTCATCACCCACCTGTGTCCTAGCCAAATGAGCCATTCCCTTTTCCATTTAGAAGGGTTACTTGATGCAGATTAAAGAATACGCCTCCATAGTATCCACAATAATTTTACACAAAATACTTTTATTGTCTTGAAATTCATTCTATGAAGATGATAGCAATGAGTCCCTGTGCTATTAACAATTTATATAACGTGGCCAAAAGTCTATTTTGAAATAGACTTCCCAATATATCAGGTTCCCAATGATTATCTCACTGAGTATGATAAATTGGCTCCCAGCTGTGCCATATTAATATTTTAATTTGAACAACTTTCAGATTTAAGTAATAAAAAATCTGCCGCCTGCTACTATTTCTGCTAATTCTGTGCCCTCTTTCCATATCCTCAAAATTCTGTGACGCATTTCAATTTCCATTTTAGTATTGGGTTACAATGCCTCCTAAAATCTTTGGCAACTTGAGGTAATAGCACTGCATTATCAGCCCTCGCTCTTTGGAGCAATGTCTGGAAAATGTCTAATTTTAGCTTCATTGGAACAATGTTAACACACCTCCTTGTCTGACTCCAGTATATGTTCATAAAAAATCCTATTACACTTTTGAAATGTAATAACAAATGTAGAATTACTAGAAACATTCCCTTTACTATGATTTAATATGCCACTTTTTTGTAAATGAACCTGTATAAAGCAGCAGTTTATCCTAATCAATCCCTGTGGTACTTTCCCCTAATGAGATTAAGGCTCTTTGTATCACTCGTCTTTCAACTGGAATATATAATTTTTTTGTTTTATCTGTCAACAATTTCTTAATATCTGATATGATGCCAGTTGAACTGGTACATGTCTCCAAAACACATCTGGGTGATGAGAAGCTCTTGATCCCAAAGGTAAGGAGCAATGAGAGCATAACTGTAGGCAGGAAATAGCAGAGAGATGCAGAACATTGGAAGAAGACAGATTTTATAGGAGTGAAATGTGCCAGCAATTACAACAAATAGCATAGGATGAGAACGGAACCATAAAAAGCTGAGAACATTGGAATCGAGAAAGGAAAGAAGATAATTGTGTATGTAATAATGGATGTATGGAAAGTCTATAAAGGGGCTTGAGTATAAGCGAAATAGTATAATATGAACATTCTAAAACCAAAAAGTTGATTGTGAAGCAGACAGTTATTATTTAGAATTTGGTTATTGTGTGTCCATTGAGGACATCTTATATTTAACAATAGCTCCAGATTTTTACATATGTTAAAAATCAGGTTTGTAATAAATAATTGATCTAATTGAATCATTCCTACTATATATCAGTTATAAAAAGGGAAGGAGGGTGTTAGTCTAGCTATTTTGTGAGTGTGGCTCTAGAGACCTCATTTATTATGTTTATGATAACAGACAAAAATATTTAGTTAAAATCAGTGTTGGAGTTCTCACTTAACCCCCTGTTCCATGCTTTGATATCATAGGTGACATACAATCAATATAATTATCCACATAAATATCTATATAAATGAGATATTATTTGCAAACATGGAATTGTCGCAAAGTTAATGATCATAGAACTTTAACCTCAAATTTTCAATCTTTCTATTTATATCAGTGATAACTTTCTATATGACAAGAATGTTTTTGCTCTTAATTCTATTGTTTTTAAAGATATTTGGCTTAACCTCCTTAAGACGGTGGACATACCACAAACTTCACGACTGTCGGTTCCTTAAGCACCGGTGACGGTCCTGGCACATCACACATTTTTTGATCAAAGCATGCCTATGGACATGCTGTGATCATGCCGGGAGCAGTCAGTTTCAGCCTGTCCCAAAGCAAGCCAGTACATGTGATTAATCACATGTGACACCTCTCCAAACAAAATGGCACTGTGTCACGGTATGCAGGCAAAAGAAGGACAGACACAAAGATAACATATAACCACCTTTATTTATAATGTACAGCAATAATGGTAGAGCTCCCACAGAACCCCAGATATTTACAAACAGGACTCAAGGTCCCTCAGGAGCCGCACACTGTATTGAGCACTGCACTACTCCAGGTCTCGAGACTACAGGTCAGGCAAGCAGGTATTGTAAGGAGCGAATAGGCAGCCAGAGTCACAGGTCAGACAAGCCTGGGCCTACACAGAGCGAGAGTAACCAGGCCACTGGTCAGGCAACTGGAGACTATGCTGAGCGAGTAGGAGCCAGAGCCAATGGTCAGGCAAGCCGAGGACTACAAGGAGCTAAAGTAACGAGATCCACAGAGAAGGCAACCGGAGGCTACACTGAGCGGGTAGTAGCCAGGGCCACTGGTCAGGCAAGCCAAGGACTACAAGGAGCGAAAGTAACCAGGCCCACAGGGAAGGCAACCGGAAGCTGCACTGAGCAGGTAGTAGCCAGGGCCACTGGTCAGGCAAGCCGGGGTCATGCACAGAGCGAGTAGTCAGACAAAGCCACAGGTCAGATCAGAAGCTATCAGGAACACCACGTAAGAGCAAGGAATGTTTATAAAGGAGCAGGAGAAGGCATGGCCCAATTAGGCCACACATAATAGGCCTATAAACAGGCGTCCTAACCAGTCCCTGTTTCATGATGAAGCAATGCAGAGGTGGCCGCAACTATGCCGGCCGACACACCACAGAGGAAGGAAGCACAGGCTAACTAGGCCTCCAAGGTAGACTGTGATACCTTGCTTCTCTAGGGTAAAAAAACCTGGGCCTCCTGGTCCTTATGGGGTTAATAAAAATACTTAAAGACTGGATCGATAAATTATTTGATGAATCAAGGACAATCATTCCAAGTCACTTGAGTAAATGAATATGAAAAAATACATACTGGAAAGTTATGTTATTCATTAAAATCCTCTTCAGAGATTTAAGAAAAATGGGTTAAATGTTCTAGCACTGAAACAAAACAGTCTACTTTAAAGAGTATGTCAGAAAACAATACAGTCTGGTTCTCCGATCAGCCAGCATACACAATCATTTTACATTTCCTAGCCATACCATTGAGGGCTAAGGTGTGGCTTACTGCTTCTCCCAGCAATGGAAGAGGGCCAACAGGACACATAGCCTACTCATCAAAAGGGTAAGTACAGATGTGCTTCCATAGTAAATGGACATTTGGTTCTACACTGAAGAAAAACAGATTGCCGCAGTTAAACAGATTCTGGTTATGAAAAGCAGATATTAGTGGATATGCCAGTATTCTTTGACATTTATGAACATAACGTGTGTTCTGAAAGATGCGTGCCACAGAGGGTTTTGGGTATGGAATAAAAAGGTTTCATTCTTACACTTATATTCTTGAGAAACCTTATTCCAAACACTGGGCTGTAGGTATAAAAGGAAATATGAAACAATTTTGGGGCTAATCAATTGCACCTTGGGAACAAATAAAATTGCTATAGATTTAAATGGGGCTCTTGACTTGTGAATGCTGGAAAGGTCTCCAATGCATTTCAGAGCAATGCATAAGAGACCTCTCTAACATGCAACGGGTTAAAACTCCAATTAAAATCAGCAAGTATTTGTGCCTTTTGGTGCCATTGGTTTGCCCCAGAATGACTCCAGATTTCTTTTGAACATAGGGTCCTTCGACTTAACCCTTTGAGTGCCAGAGGGGTGCGCAACAAATTGTCAAAGGGTTAAGTTTGTTAACAGAAATATACAAGTTTGTCAACACCCATTTTCCTAAGCACTTGTCACCATGTATTGTCTAAACACTTAAATTGTAAAGTGCTGCATAAACTTGTGATGCTATATAAATATATTCATTCAAACATATTCAACTTTAACGTCAATTTGTACATTTGAAAACAATTGAAGACAGCCTATGTGTTATGATTGCAAAAAAGACCAACAAATGTATGGTTTAAGAGATATTAAAATGTCCATTTCTTAAAAATTGGAAGTTTCTCTCAGTGCACTCTCTTATGATAAGTAAGCTTTGTGCTATACTGAGAGCTTCAATAGCATAAATTAGCATATAACCCCCAAAAAAGAACAAACAGACAGGGGGCGCCAATAGTGCATAAATCAGCCAAATAATGAGATATATTGCCAAGAAAACTTCACACTCACATTTATATGTGGCTGTGTAGACACAAATGCATAAACACAGCAAGTAAAGCAAGCAGGGGTGTCTTACCGCCCTTGCTCAGTACACGCACGATCTCGGCTTTCCAGGACCTCTCTCATCAAACTCCAATGGTGTCAGCAATTGATACTTTCTTTAAAAAAATGCAGCCGCTCCAGCAAATGTATAACAAAGTATCAATTTATTGAGGCAATCACTTGTGAATGGACCATATTATGGTCCATTCACAATTATAAAACAACCCAGTAAAAAATGCATTTCGCAGCGCTGATTCTTCAGTAATGTAGGCTCCCAGTTCATTGGACTAGTGGTCAGATGCAATCACAATGGGAGCCTCCCAATAACTGCCAAGATCAGCAATTAACATGTGAGGCTCTGTGTAAGAGCAGGTGACTGCCCATCACAATAGATCTTTCTCTAACCCCTAAGGATCAGGGATGAATCCAGTATGGATCCAAATGCAATACTCAATATGCGGCATGGAAATAATACCAACTATTGATGCTCCAACTGAATATATTTTAAAGTGAGCAGTTCCCACCCCCTTTAAGCCAAGGTCAAAATGTAATCCGACTCACTATAAAGGCCCTAATGTTGATCTATTTCAGTCTTTGGTAATGGAAGATTTTAAGAAAATGATTCAGAAAAAGGGAAACCACAGTAAGAATTTAAACAAGAAGGAAATACCGGCTATGAAGGAATTATAAGAGAGTACGGAAATTACAATAAAATCTGCAGATAAGGGAGGGGGAGTGGTTATACAGAATAAGGCCGATTATCATAGAGAAGCCTGTAGAATCTTGTCTGACACGGAATATTATACTGAATTGAAATCTGATCCCAGGAAGAAATATAATGAAGAGCTGAAAGGCTTGATTAATAAGGCTTATGGGTTGGGTCTGCTGGGAAGATCCAAGAGGGATTTTATTTGTATACAACAACCAAGGATGTTCCTGTATTATTATCCTCCAAAGATACACAAGTCCCTCTCGGACCCTCCTGGCAGACCCATCATGTCGGGCATTAATTCCTTGACATGTTTTTTGTCGTCCTATATAGATTATTACTTACAGAGGTTAGTTTTGAGTCTTCCTTCGTATACTGGGGACACTAAACATGTCATTGATCTAATAGGAGATATTATGTGGGAAGAAGATGTTTATTGGGTCACACCAGATGTGGTAGCGCTTTATTCAAATATTCCTCATGAAGGAGGATTAGAGGCGTGTAGATCATTTTTAATGTAAGAGCTACTGATTCCACAAAAACAGATTGAATTTATTCTTGAATCCATTAATTTTGTCCTTACTCATAATTGTTTTGCATACAAAGGTGAAATTTTTTTGCAGATAAAGGGTACTGAGATGAGCACCAGATTTGCACCCAACTACACGAACCTATTTATGGGATATCTTGAAAACACATTGATATATGGTTCGGGGTGGCTGGGTGGGGGTCTGGTGTCCCATCATCACCTATGAATGACATTTTGATGATTTGGAGAGGAGATAAAAACTCTTTCTACCTCTTTGTTGACCATCTCAATGCAAATAAGTGAGGTTTGAGGTTTACGAGCACTGTTGAAAAGAAGACCATCCAGTTTTTGGATTTGACCTTGCATGGTATTCCAGGTAGCAAAATCAGAACAAAGACACATTTTAAAGAAGTAGATACTAATAGTTATCTGAGCTTTAAGAGCTGCCATCATCGCAAATGGCCGCAGAACGTGCCCTATGGGCAGTTCTGTAGAATAGCGAGGAACTGAAGTATCTGATTATGATGTACAACCTAATATTAGCAAGGTCGATTTGAGGAAAAAGAGTATCCAAAAGGTTTAGTTCAGGATGCAATGGTTAGAGCTCGTAAGAGGAAATTTGGATCAGATGGAAGGGAGATTGAATTACGATCCTCTAAAGTTAAAAATATATAAGAGCGGGAAATTAACATATGATTTTGGTTCCTTTCCACCGTTCATTACAAGGTATAATGATAGTATAGGTGATATAAAATTTGATTCTAAATAGACATTGGAGGATTCTGGAAAAGGATACCATATTGACATCTTTAATTCCAAAATATCCCAGAATGATTTACAGAAGGGCTCCAACTCTAAAAAATATTTTAGCCCCTATTAGGAGGAGACCAAATACAAAAGGAAATAGAGGGGATCAATATGGGATTGAACCCACAGAACATATCAGTGGGAATTGTCTAAAAGAATCCTATAAACGTGGAAAAAATAGATGTCTATCTTGCAGTTATATAGGTCACAGAGAGACACATTTTAAATCTTCATCCACGGGTGAAATTTTCAAAATGGGTTCTTTTATGAATTGTTCTAGCTTTGTAGTGTACCTGCTAACATGCCAGTGAGGCGTTCAATGTTGTTAGGACAACACAATTTTTAAGAACATGCTTTGGATAGCATAGGAGGAACATACTTTCCGGTCTGTTGCTGCATAGTGTTTCTAAACACTTTGCAGACTGCCATGATAAAAATCCGGAGAGCCTTAAAGTGGTTCCTATAGAGTGGATCAATCCTGAGGGTAGAGATAGATATCGTAGGTTAGCATGTAGGGAAGCCTACTGGATCTTTAGATTAAACACCCTCACACCTTCAGGTTTAAATGAGATAGTGGACATCAGTGTTAGTTATATATATTTTTTTCTTCCCCTTTCATTATTAGATTAGCATTATGTATAGATAAGAGTGAAGGTTAGATTTGAGTAGTGTTAATGGATAGCACGCATATACATGTATTAGTTATTAGGTCTAATATAGGTATTGGAACATTTATTTAATATTGGTATTGGTAAATTATAAGGTAAAACAGGGAATATATAGGTTTTCACATAGGTTCTCAAGTAGACACAACATAAGGGCAAAATAAGAAATCGCAGCTTGCCTGCACGGCGCACTGTGATCACAGATCATGTAATTTCTAAAAAACAAATGTACCTTTGTTGTCCAGAGGGTCCCACCCCTAGAGCATGCGGTCCTTAAAGGGTTAAATGGGGGTTTTACCCCTTTGAATGCATTGGAGACCTCTCTAGTGTACAAGGAGTTAAATGGTAATTGGCAGAATTTTGAATCTAACCCTATAGTGTAATTGGTTTGTTCTGGAATTGTGTGTCTTTAACTTAATGAGTAAGGCCGCTTATTTGCATCTTCCTTTAGTAATAGATTTTTTTTTTTTTCAATTTCAGTAAAATGGCAGAGTAGAAAATATGTATTGTAAGTGAATCAGGTGCAGCATTCCAACATAATTAACTCAGATTTGGTTAAAAAGGCAGAAAATGCGGAGAAAATCCTCAGACGATGCCTAGGTAGTAGTAAAACGTGTTTAATATCTTTAGCCATAATCCTTGTGGTAGGTCAACACTGGCTGCGTCAGCAACTCCAATCAGTTTTTCGCTGCCTAAAAAGTAATGGCTTGTGTGTTCACAGATTTTTTTAAACATGTATCTGGCTGAAAAGAACTTTAAATCAGTAGTGCCAAAGTGCTGGTTTTATTTTTCCAGCACAGAAACCTAATTGAGGTTTTCAAATATATGGACTGTAAAATTAATATAAAAAAAGAAATTAACCTGAAAACGATAAATTCAGGGGCAAACCAAATGAGCCATAGAGATAAATGAAAATCACCTCTGATTTAAATGGGCTTTTAACCCTGTGAATATTAGTGATGTCTCCAACACATTGCGTTAGAGACCCCTCCAGCATTCCCAGGGTTAACCTGTTTGAGTACCAGAGGGGTATCCAACACATTGCTTCGCAATGCATTGGACACCCATCTGGCACTCAAAGGGTGAAAAGCCCCATTTATATCAATGTAAATGCTGATTTTCTCCAGAATAACATTCTTATCACATTATCCTCTCTGTATTCTGGACATAGAAACACACATTTTGATGGCAGAAAAGAATCGTGTGGCCCATTCTATCTGTCCATGTCCCCTATGTAATTAAAACACACAGCCTTACATAGAGCAAAAACCAAAACAAACCTGCGCATAGATCACACCAATGTGCTAATATTACTAATAGAAACTAATGAGGGTTTTAGTTGTTTTTGACTGGGCCTGCTAATGCGTTTCCTCAAAGACAATTTTATTAGAAGAATATTTTAAATGTAAATGTTTTTAATGGTAGCATGTATTGTCATACCTGGGAACTGTATTCATCTAGATTCCCAAGAGGGACTTATGTGGTGCAATTGAGGAGGGTAAAAATTTGTGTCACAAAGGGACAGGGCTTAATCACAAATAGGGCTTAATGAGCTTTGTAATAAAATAGATGGGAATGGGATGGGAAGTGGGCAGAACAGGGTGGGGAAGGAGGAGAAGTGGACAGGAAATGGGAGGAACAGGGAAGGAGCATAAGTGGGCGGAGTTTCATAAGAGACATCCCACCACCAGAGAATCAGTTTCTGTCCCCAGAGACCTGGTAATGTACTGCAGCAACTGGGGGAGATTCACTAAGCAGTGATAACGCAGTGATAAAGAGGTGATAAAGTTGAGATGACTTTTCCAGTTTATTACTTCTCTAATTCCTATGTTATTCTATGGAGCCTATGCACTGAGATTACTTCAGCTTTGGAGATCTTAGTGAATAGGCTCTATATAATAACACAGGAACTGGAGAAGGGATTAACTGTAGAAGTCATCTCCTCTTCTTCATCACTGTTTGGGGTTTCTGTTTGCCATTTATATTGTGTCCAGCTGCTATCACAATTGAGTGTCTATCCATCATGCTCAGTGTTACATTTTTGTTTAGTTTCCTTGGCCTTGCCTCCCCCTTCGTTCTTGTTGGCTGCCCAATCCTTTTCAGTTCCATCTTCCACTGTCACCATTACCCAATCTTCAATCTACAGTATGTTTTAGAATTTTGTTCCCGTTTGTTTCTTTGATTATTGACCTGGTTTGTTATCTGCTTCTAGTGATTTTGTACTTCACCTCCAAGTGGATGCTGCTCATTGCCACTATACTCTGTGCCAGCCTGTTGATTATCCTTACTGGTGGATTCCATGTCATCGACTACACAGCAGACGCTACTCATCTCCCTCATCTAGCACATATTCCTCCTTTCTCCAGTGCTTTCAGTCTACATTTGAGTATTCTTCTATCACTGTAGCAGTCTGTGCCCTCACTCCTTCAAACTCTTTGTGCGTATCCTGGTGTATCCCCAGCTCAGCTTGGGTTTTGGACAATCTGGCCTCTCATCCAACAACTTTATCCTGGCCCTGACCAAAGCAAGGGCACATCAGGTGCTGATATTAGTCCCTAACATCGCTCTCAAGCGACGCACTCCAGCATCTCCTGTGAGGTCCAGAGGATGCTCAGTATCATATATTGGACAGCTTGAAACCTCTGTGCAAAGTCAAAGTTCCCATTGCCAAGGTCAATGTTTCATTGCTTACTTCCAGATTATCTGCCATGTATGGACCTCAGCTATTCCTCTGATCATTCTTATTGTCGGCATCTTCTTCAGCTCCTGATAAAACCTTATCGCTTTTCACCTGCACTTACGTGCACTTGTGTCCTGATCTGCCTTTGGACTGCTGTCTTTGTATTGTGACCTGGTCTGAGTTCCACTCCTACCTCAAGCCTCAAGGGAGAGGCCATCTTCCTTCCCTGTTCAGAACTGTTGTGTCTGGCTCTTTTGTGCTGCCTCTGTTGGCATTCTCTATGGCATTCCTGCTCTACCCACCAAAGTCATTTAGAGAGACGATTCCCCTAGGAAGCTTACTGCTGCTTCCCTGCCCCCCCCCCCCACACACACACACTAGTTGTGTCTGGTGTTTCAGCTTTCCAGGTTAGACCTACATCCTATTTCCAGCCTTGCTCCTGTTTTGCTATTCTCCCCCTAAGTGGGCTTTCCATTTTTTCAGTATTATGAATCCGCTCAAACCTACTTACCTGTTCCTCTGCCTATTGGACTCTTACTAGCTAATTGACTTCTAGGTATTGGTAACTGCTTTTAAGCATTACACCCCAGGTTTTCCAGGTAGCTTGAAAGTCTTCCTGCAGGTACTAGTATTCATCTTCTACACACCGGGTCTGCAGATTCTCAGGAATCTGTAAAAGAAAGGGGAACAGTATTGTCATCTGTCAGTAAATTTACTGAGAGTCAGTATAAAAAGTGGTAAAATTGGACTTAAAAGGATTGTAATACTTAATGTGTAAAAAAATATATATTGTAGTGTTTATCCCCCTGAGTAAAAAAAGGGTACTTTGACTGCTGAAAGGTGTTTTACTCAAACGTTATTACCACTCAAAGTTGAATTTTTTAGGAGCAATATCATCTTGGCCTGAAATTGTACAGTGGTGCTGTTGTTACACCATCCTATGGACGGATCTGGTCTGTAGACCATAAATCTCCAGAGAATGGTGTAGCAACAGCACCACTGTACAATTTCAGGCCACTGTGATATTGCACCTAAAAGATTCACCTTTGAGCTGTAATAACTTTTGAATAAAACACCTTTCAGCAATGGGAGTACTCTTGTTTTACTCAGGGGGATAAACCCTACAACATTTTTTTTAACATTTTAAGTATTACTATCCCTTTAAGTAAAAAAATGAAAAACTGATAAAACACAAAATAAAGACATTGATAACTTGGAAAACAGGAGCTATATCACTCCTGGCCAGGTAGTTTGATGATCTCAGCAATGTGTTTCACACTTTCAAGTGCTTTATCAAGATAAAATATACATCGGACTGAGTGACCATATCGGCTATTTAAATAGTAAGTTCCTTGTCTCATTGGACACTTTTAATTACAAGTTTGAGTACCTTTTTTTCAAGTCTCGATATCGGCATAAAGCCCAATTTAACTCTTACCGAGGTAACAGCTCTGATTCCAAATATTAAATAAGGACTCATACATTGCATAAATCTCCAATTTCACACACAATAAATAAATAAATAAATAACATTAAATAAAAATAAAACAAAAATTGAACAACAAACAGACGAATATTATATACCAGCGATTAATGTGGGTCTAAAAATTAACCCGTTTGATATCAAACGGGAAATCCCATAGATAAGAGAGTCACCATAGTGAAGCCCTACATCTAATAATTCTAAACATCACACAAGGATGCATACCAATTTATAACATAACCTGATTAACATCTTACCGTGGAACCTTCATATCCCATTCAATACCAAGTACATCTATCTTAACTTGACATGCTTTTTGCATGATGGCACAGAGCTCAGTTAACCCGCTCAATGTCAGTGACAAATCAGAGCACTGGAATATATTCATATTTACTACCCATTTACATATATATACATATTATGCATAGGTCTTTGTCCCCCTACATTATTTGAAGTCATCAGCACAGCTCCATTAACCCATTAATTGCAGAGCATTTATAATCACAGTACACCTATTTGACTCCATACACAAGAGTCTGGTAAACCCACATAAAGAACCTCATTTAGAACCAAAGAAGGAGTCATCACCTTTACATTAATACAATATTTTATTATAGGACATAAATCAGACAACCCTCTACAACATATCCTCCATTGTCTGAAATACGTCTCTCGTTCAATTTGTCCGTCCCTGTATTAATAAAGAACCACAATCAGAGAATTCACCAGTCTTAATATACACCTCCACATTACAAAAATGATATCTACTCAGTATTATCATTCAAACCATTAGGGTGTAAAGTGTCTAGAGTAAATATCCAACTTAATTCTACGCATAATCTTATTGTTCTTCCTATCCTGCTCATGGTACTGTATGTTGTTCTGATTTTAATGCTGTTGATTAAACTACAATCAGTTAGCTACAATGAATGTATGTATGTATGCATGTATATATCTTTATTTATATAGCGCCATACATGTACACAGTGCTTAACAGAAGCTGAAATAATACAATACAAAAATACAGAACTGGGTTAAGAGCATTAAGTTAAGTGCGATCATTTCATTATTTGTGGGGGAAAGTGCAGCAAGGGAATCATAGACTGGGAAAGGGACCCTGCCCCAAGGAGCTTACAATCTAATTAATTAATCTGTTTTGCTGTATCTTACCTCCTTGGTTATTAACTGTGTCTCCAATGAATAAACAGAAACCCCCCCCCCACTGAGTATAAAAGGGTTACTTTTATGTGAAATTGTATCAATCTGGGCTGAGTACAAACAGGCTGTAAATTTAGCGTGCAACGAAGTGGTATGGTTGTTACATTAAATGTGAAAAACACAAGAAGCAGCATGGGGTATCATTCAATTATATGTGTTTAAAGGCATAGTATCACGTAATGTGGAAAGTACATATTGAGGAGATTCTCCTCCTAAGTAAAGCTAGAGTACTACTACTGCAATTATATATTATATTCAGAAGATATTAGAGCTCAAACATGCCTTTTTGGGTGAAGTACCTCCATGGAATGAATTTTTACAGATGTGCTGTTGCTACAGCAGGCTATGAATTGTAATTATTATTCACTATAGTTGTCCGTAGATTGCTGAAGCAACAGCTCCTCTGTAGCATTTCAGGTCATGGAAGTACTGCGCCTAAAAATGCATGTTGCAGCAGCGATAATTTTTGAATAAAACTGCTCTTGGAGTTGGAGTGCCCTTGTTTTACTCCTCAGGATAAACCCCTATATATATGTTTTTCCCCATATTAAGTGATGCTATCTCTTTAACCCTTTGAGTGCATACCCCTCTGGCACTCAAAGGGTTAAAATAATCTGTGTTAATGCCCTCTCCAACAACTTGCAGCCACATTTCAGCTAAAATAGTTGCATTGGCCTAGGGCCAAAAAGTCCAGGGGCTAGATTTATCTGCAGAATCCAGGCTTTAAGTATCTAAGACCTTCTTGTTAAGTATAATTACATTTACAAAGAAAAACATTAGTACACATCACAGTCAACGGATAATAAAAAATAAAACTATGGGCTTGCTAAGAGGTAAATTATATAGAGAAACTTTGATTTTCATCTTTCCTGTACATAGTCCTTACATGCGTTTAAGCCACTTGTGATTTGCAGATTCCAATTAAGCACTTCGAAATACAGAGCAATTTACAAGGCTATAGGTCTGTGGCTCTTGAGGTTTAATAATGTTCTAATGTCAAAGACTATGTTGGTGCTAAGGGAAAAATTACATATATAGAGTTTTTTCAAACCATTTAAAATAATAATGTCCCAGGTGAACAGCCACAATGTTATTGTAGTATTAAACCTGAAACTAATGGTAATTCCTGATACTATACTCAGAATATAAATGGCACTAACAGTGGGAAATATTTCTTGAGAACGAAGAGTGCTGAACATAACCATCTGTTTCTACTGAAAAATGAGTATGTTTAACCTTTTGAGTGACAGAGGGGTATAGAGCAGAGCAATGCGTTGTGCATCCTTCTGGCACGCAAAGGGTTAAAATAATAACTTACAACTTATTATGGCCAGAAAATGCTAATAACCCCTATGAAGTTTGTCCTTGTGCATTTGCTTAAGAGCTGATTTCTTCAATGAGTCCTGATTGTTGTGTCTATGGAGGGAGACATGACAGTTGCAAGCAGAACTACAGGTCACACACTCCAAACACTGTATGTGGTAATCGTAACTCTTTAGAGACATTCACAATGCATTGCTCCCCTCTCTGGTCCTTACAGGCCTAAGCTGGTTCATGCACTCCTGATTCAGTTTAAAGGGACATTAATGTTTCACAATAAAAGCAGCTCCAATTAACATACCTGGGAACTTTGATTTCGGGGCAAATCTGGAGAGTTCCCAGCTATGCCAATTAATCTTCATAGTATTTGGGTCATGGAGAGTGCTATTTCAGTACTGTCAGAGTTGTAGTTCAAGAGTAATTGAATGATAAAGTATCCCCCTCCTACCCCTTTTACTGATATAGCACTGCTTTCCTCAGAGTAGCAAGACTGTCTGGATGGATCGCAGAGTGGGACAATCTTCAGTGAGCACAAGGAAAAACCTGTCTTATGCTCTCAGTAAGAATAGTGTTCCTTGCTGTGATCTGTCCGGTCAAGAGACCAGATTCCACATCTGAGAGGTGGCTTACACTAGGTAAAAGGGGCGGGGTGGATACAACTCTGACAGTACTGAAATAACAATCTCCTTGGCCCCAATACTATGAAGAATAATTGGAGCTGTTTTTCTGTGAAACATTACTATCCCTTTAAAAACTACCTGCAACTCTCATGTCTGCCTCTATGGACATGACATTCAGGACTGATTGAAGATGCTGTCTATTGAACGAAGACACAAGGTCAAAATTTATATAAACGATTATGAATTTCTGACCATTGTAAGTTAAGTTGAAGTTAATATAATGAGACATTACTTTACCTTTAACATGACAGACAATGGTATGAAATGAGTCTATCAAGAAGTAGAGCAGTGGTTCTCAACATGTTCTTTAAGAGACCATGAACAGGCCAACATTTGAGGATTTCTCTGCTTGAGTTCAGGTGAGTTAATCAAAATGACAGAGCCTCTAATTAACTCACCTGTTCTCCATTAAAGGGATAATAATGTTTCATAAAAACAGCATCTCCAATTAATCTTCATTGTATTTGAGCCATAGAGAGTGCTGAGCAGTTACACCAGTAAAAGGGGTGGGAGGGGGACACGTTATCATTCAATTACTCTTGAACTACAACTCTGACAGTATTGAAATAACACTCTCCATGGCCCAAATAATATGAAAATTAATTAGTGCTGCTTTTATTATGAAACATTACTATCCCTTTAAGGAAATACTCAAATCCTGCCCTGTTAGTGGACCCGAAAGTTGTGGGCTGTGGACCGCTGGTCCAGAGTATCTTCATCTTAGCCAAGGTTTTTGTAATATGAGAGATTCCCACTGTCTGGATGATAACATATTTATGGTCTTCCATCCAAAACTTAATAGTCCTAGAGATGGATGTGAGGGCCACAAAATGTCTGCATGATATAAACAATAGGACATAAAATTCCTTGAAGGGAAAGATGCAACCACATCTGGAAGAAGTGTTGTTTTTCTACCCATTGAAAGGATGCCCATGTCAACTATGTCCCATGCTTCTGTGTCCTGTTCCGAAAAAGGTTAACCATGCAGCAGAAAAGGTTTTCTTATCTGTCTTACTCAATTCAGAGGAAATTACATTTTATATAACCTTATTGAGTGAAACATTTTTTACTTTTTTCCTAAGGGAAGACAATAAACTATTTTCCTATTGATCCAGTGAATTAAGTGCCTATAATTCTGCCTTTCTTAGAGCTCAGCTAGGCTCAAGTCATATCCCATCAGGCTCACCACTTCTTCCTTGTCCGAGGATGTAATCCCTTTTATTTCATGGAGAGTCATCTTACAAAACATCTGAGACATATCTAATTAACCCTTCAGGGATCTGGACCCTTGGTCTCTTTCTAGAATGTGCAGCTTCATGAAATCCCTGGACTACCACTAGTTTATTGATTTGAGAGATATTGTTCACTTGAGCAGATGGACCACCCTTCATCTCCAACAAGCAAGAAGAACAAAGTTTCTTTCCTTTCAAATTCAATAGACCTACTAGCCTGTCTAGGGCCCTCTTCATCCAAAATCACTTCTAAGATTATCAATGGGCTGATAAAAAAAACAGTTATGATTAAAGGGATAGTAATGTTTCTCAATAAAAGCAGCTTCGATAGTATTGTCACGGTAACTCAGACAAATAAAGACTCTGACAGGTACAGTTAATATCAATACCACTTTATTAAAAGATATCATTTCTATATATATATAGCAAATAAGCACTTCCCCAACCCTTCCCGGGGTCAGGCGTGGGGACAGTGCACAGTCCACTACCCAGGAGCTGACACTGATCCTAGCCTGAAATACTGGAACCAGGAGCAGCAGCAAAGAAGAGAACCTAGCCTACGGTTCTCTGAGCCACACGAGATGGAGATAGGGTGGCTAGAGGCAGATCTCTACCCTAAAACGCTAGGGTCTCCAGAGAAATTATACCATAGAACGCTAGGGTCCTAATCAGTCTGACATAAATGCCCTAGAATGCTAGGGTCCTAAGCGAGTACCCTTGGTAAGACCAGAACGCTACAAGGCCTACATATAGCAGAAAAACCCGGAACGGCACGGTAGGCAGAGAACAGACCCAGGTATCTGCACGGAGAGCGTAGCCAGGCTCAAGGTACATACGCAAGCAGAGACAGACAAGGCCAAGATCATACACATATTGGGTAGTCAGACAGAGCAACGGTACAAGCAAGGAGCAGGTAGTCAGCCAGGGCAGGGGTCATACACAGATTAGGTAGTCAGACAGAGTCAAGGATCCGGCAGTCAGACAAGGCCTGTGGTTCAGACACAGACAGAAAGGAATCAGATACTCAGCCAGGCCAGGTCAGTACACACGGAGGTAGTCAGCCAGTCCAAGGTCAGCAACGGAATCGGTTCACAGGAGCGTCAGGAATCTAAACTTAGTCAGGCGAGCCGGGTCATACACGGAAACAGGAACAAGTAATACTAATTGCTAGTTACGGGTACACCACGAAAGGGCACCGGTAGAATGACAGGAAGGAGTATATAAAGACAAACCCTGGGAGGAGTCACCAACACAGAGCCAATAAGAATAAGGCCAGGGTAAACCCGGAAGTAACAATGTCGCTCAGTCACTGAAATCACAGGCACCGTGATACCATTCCAGTGTGACTTCTGGCTCTGGCTGATTACCTGCTCTGATCTGACTCCTGGCTCTGGCTGACTAACCACTCCAATCTACTGCTGGCGTTGGCCTACCACCTCTGCTATCACTCTCGGTGCCTAGGTGATTCCTTCATCTAGCGGTGCTCAGTTGCGTCAGTCCATGTCACTGACTTTCCGTTGCCATCATCCTGTACTGTGCCATTTACCCTGGCGTTCTAGGGCGAGTCTGTCTCGGTTGCCTGTCTAGTCACCCTAGTATTCTAGGATGAGTCTACCTCTGTTGCCTGTCCAGTCACCCTAGCGTCCTAGGGAAAGTCAGCCTCTGTTGCCTGTCCAGTCACCCTAGCGTTCTAGGGAGAGACTACCTCTGTTGCCTATCCAGTCACCCTAGTAGCAGAGGGTCTCCAGTCATTCAGACTTGCATCACTGTAGAGGCAGTTAGCAGGCAGGATGATGCCTATAGCCCACAGTACGCCCTATCGTGCATCTATGTAAGGGATCCAGTTGCTGAAGGAGGACATCCTCAAACAGAACACATTATGCCCATATTGGTGACTGGTTGCATATCAGGTGGTGTCAGAAAGCAGAAAAGGGACATAATGTCCACAACCGAGTCTGCCATTGCCAGAACAACGTCATGGGCACTTCCCCATCCAATCTCAACAAGAGACACCCTGGGGAGCTTCAGCCATGTGAGATCTGAGCTGGAAAAGGAGGAAGTAAGGAGAAACTCCATGTGGGTGGCTCAAAAGAAAAACTTCTATAGTGAAGCAAAAAGCCAAAAGTAAAGTAACAGAAAAAAAAATTGGTATATTGAGGCAAATAAGCCCAAGAGAAAAATTATTCTCCTACTAGCTGGAGGACAGTAAACAAGAGGTTATGGGTGTTAGAAGGAAGACTTTGAAACTTTGATTTTGTTTAATTTCCTATGAGCTGAGGGAGCAGGTTAATCCACAGGTGAATGGCTGCCATGGATGGCCATGAATAACCCCCCCCATCCTTAAAGAAAGACCCATTTTTGTTTACAGAAAATAAAAGAGACTGTAAGGGTCCTTTCCATCATAAAAACAATAGTTTTGGTGGCAGAAATGCACAATTTAGATACAAATAATTATCACAACCAGATTTACTTTATTGTCATTTGACAAAGGCAGACACACTGAGGTGATGTACTAAGGAGAACTTAAAGGGACAGTAATGTTTCACAAAAACAGGAGCTCCAATTAATCTTCATAGTATTTGGACAATGGAGAGTGTTATATCAATACTATCAGAGTTATGGTTCAAGAGTAATTGAAGGATAAAGTTTCCCCTCCCGCCCCTTTTACCTAGTGTAAGCCCCCACTCCTCAGATGTGGAATCTGGTTTTAAGACCAGACAGATAACAGCAGGGGGCAATCTTTTTCCTATGAGAACAATGAAAATCCTGCCCCCCTTGACAAGTTTTTTAGGTTTTTCCCTTATCTTAATTGAATATTGTCCCTCTCTGCAATCTATCTGGGCACCTCCCTTCTGCTCTGGCTGAACAGTGTTACATCAGTAAAAGGGGCGGGAGGGGAAACTTTGTCATTCAATTACTCTTGAACTACAACTCTGACAGAATTTAAATAACACTCTCCAAGGTCCAAATACTATGATTATTAATTAGAGCTGCTTTTATTATGAAACATTACTATCCCTTTAAGCTACTCTGGGGCAAACCAACTGCAAGTTGGGGGAGAAATAAAAATTGCAGTCAAAATAAATGGGGCTTTTATCTGTTTGCTGAAGGGTTCTCATACACATTGCAAACAAAACAATGTGTTGGAGGCTGTTCTGGCATTCAAGGGATGAAATCAATGGGAATTTGGAGGATTTTTATTACTCCCCTATGGAGCCATTGGTTTTCTCCAGAATAGCTCCAGTTCTACTTAGTACATCAGCCTCAGTGTAGACCATATTGTATGTAAAGACTATTCAGATCTATACAATCCTTTTTACTCCATTTTTTTTTAATTTTCTCATCAGAAATTAGCAAGAATATTTCATCTTTTAAACATTACAGTAAACAGCAATTTGCAGTGCATATAAATATAATAAAATATATAGACTGTATTTCTCAGTGGTCTGGAGCTCAAAGGAAGCCTGATGAGCTGGATGAATCTAATGTCACTTAGAACTGAAAGGGCTCCCATATATTACAGATTGTTGCCTAAACTTGCTCCTATCTCCAGGTGCAAATGAATTGAGAAGGAATGTGAAGTTTACTGGTGTTGGAAGTGGGGGAACGTGGATAAATCAGCCAGTTCAGAGGAATGGAGTACTGCACTGTGCTTTCGCCAACTTGCCTGTACCTGACTGGTTGGAGCCTGCAGCCACCGTGAGTCTTCTGTGCCCCATCAGCTGTTATCTCATAGGTCATACTCTCTTCACATCACTCATGGGGGCTTGCTCTCTTATCTCTCTCTTCTCATCACTCATGGGGGCATGCACTCTTATCTCTCTCTTCTCATCACTCATGGGGGCTTGCTCTCTTATCTCTCTCTTCTCATCACTCATGGGGGCATGCACTCTTATCTCTCTCTTCTCATCACTCATAGGGACATGCTCTCTTCCCTTTCTCCTCGTCACATATGGGGACATGCTCTCTTCCCTTTCTCCTCGTCACTCATGAGGGCATGCTCTCTTATCTCTCTCTCTTCTCATCACTCATGGGGGCATGCTCTCTTATCTCTCTCTTCTCATCACTCATGGGGACATGATCTCTTCCCTTTCTCCTCGTCACTCATGGGGACATGCTCTCTTCCCTCTCTCCTTGTCACTCATGGGGAAATGCTTTCTTCCCTCTCTCCTTGTCACTCATGGGGACACGCTCCATGTCAGCTCTTTCTCTTTGCCTGTCTCTCTTTCCCATCAACTCTCCCTTTGGTCCATGAGCCTTCTGTGCACCATCAGCTTTCTCCTTGTCTGCATGAGACTTTTCTCATGGGATTATGAGCTCTTCTCTCTCTCTATCTTCTCTCACGAGGGCATGCTTCTCATTGGCCCTCTCTGACCCATGAGGTTTCACTGCTCCATCAGCTCTCTGTTTGCCCCCATGAGACTTCACTACTGAATCAGTTCTCACTTTTCTCTCATGAGACATTTCTGCCCCATCAGACCTCTCTTTGCTCCCATGAGCCTCCTTTGTCCACAACAGCCCTTCCTCTGTCCCATGATCCTTCTGTGCCTTATGAGCACTCTCTTTGCCCTATGAGCTTTCTCTGCTTCACCAGCTCTCATTGCCCCCACATGCATATATATATATATATATATATATATATATATATATATATATACACTAAATGCCCCTGGCCCACACACTCATTAGTCATTCTACTGTTTGTTTATGTCTTTCTATGTAAATGGATAGATAGATAGATAGATAGATAGATAGATAGATAGATAGATAGATAGATAGATAGATAGATCTCACAATATCTATTCCACAGGCAGCAGAGAAGTGCTTTGAATGGCACAGGCAATTTTATTTTATTGTTATTTTTTTACTGTTTTTAATAATCACAATAAACATGTACTCATATAAAGGACAAATAAAGCATTTTCACAAGATAAAATGAAACCTTAAACAAGACAGCCGGGGCTACAGGGGAAAAAGGTGAGTTCAGCCTCAAAGTATGTAAAACACAAATCACACAAAACACACCAAACACCAAGCATACAAAACACAAAGCACACAAAGCACACCAAATACAAAGCATACAAAACACAAATCATACAAAACACACCAAACACAAAGCACACCAAACACAAAGCACACAAAGCACACCAAACACAAAGCATACAAAACACAAAGCACACAAAGCACACCAAATACAAAGCATACAAAACACAAATCACACAAAACACACCAAACACAAAGCACACCAAACACAAAGCACACAAAGCACACCAAACACAAAGCATACAAAACACAAAGCACACAAAACACACCTAACACAAAGCACACAAAACACAAAGCACACAAAACATACAAAACCAAAACATTCAAATTACAAAGCATGCATAACACAAATCCCACAAAACATATAAAACACGAAGCATACAAAACACAAATCACACAAAGCATATAAAACACAAAGCATACAAAATCTTCAGATCTGATTCTTAGAAGTGAAACTATAACAAACATCACAACGTTCTGCGCAGTATAAAATAAAACAGTGTAGTGGTTAATCCATTTTAGTGGGAAAATAAATGGTGTATCCATGTCATATCAAGAGATATAAAAATGAAAGTTACATGACATGGTGTTTGCAGGGTTTCTGATTCCTTGCCTGCCACAACACTCTGCTGGCATTGAGTGAAATTAGATATGTGGGGTTGGAGCCCCAGCATTTTCTTTGACACAGCAAATTTTTCCTACAGAAGCAAGTAATGCTTTGACAAATGTACGGGAGGCAAAACCCACCATGTATGTGGCACAGTATTCTCTGTGGACACCTATACCCCATACTCCTATGTATCTCATCCCTTGTGCCTCATCACTCCCTCTGTCCATTTCATCACTCCCTCTCATAGTGAAAATGTAAAGTTTAAAGCCGAAACTGACAGTGTAAACAGAATACCTAAAACTACTGATAAAAATCAATAAACATACCATATAGCTAGGGAATGGTAGACATTGGCAAAAAGTCAGATTTTTTTTTTTTGCAGGAAATCTCATCACAATAAAAATGTCCAACACACACTAGAGAGCCATAACATGTTCACCATTTTTCTAACCTCAATAAAATTTCCCTAGAGAACATTGTCATTTTCTGCCTATACCCAAGAATTTCCTCCATTGTATGGACTCAGTGTGTGGTTCTATGGCAACTGGTGCAGTGGGATAATGCTGGGACTCCTGGGAGCTCAGTTTGTGTGTTTCTCTGGCTACCAGTGTAGTGGAACAAGGCTTGTGGGGTCAGTATGGGTGGTTTTATGACTGACGTGGGACAAGGAAGGTTGGAATGGAGGGCAATTGGAGGCCTTCCAGATGCTTCCAGATTCCAGCTGCTATCATTCCCTGCCAACTGATGGCTGGTGGAGAATGATGGAAGTTGTAGTATGGCAACAGCTGAAGGGTCTTCTGTTGCCCATCACACTCCAGGCTACTGTGGGGAAATAATGTGAGTTAGTAGTGTGGTTCTATGGCTGCCAGTGCTGTGGGACAAAGTTGGAGGTCAATATGAATGGTTATATGGCTTCTAGTGCAGTGGGACAAGGCTGACGCCATCAGATATTTGACAGCAAATATTTTACCTAGTGATCTAGCAACACAAGAAGCTTGGTAAACTCTTTTGTATTAGTTTTATAACAATAAAGGATTTCAAGGGATAGTAATACTTCATTTTAACTTTATTTTATTTTGTAGGCATTAAAAAAACATGAAGAACGAAATGTCTTATCTCTCAAACCTTTATGGTTTAAGAGATATTCACAAGCAACGTTTCCCCCTCACGCCCCTTTTTCCTAATGTAAGCAATCTCTTCTCAGATGTCAATCTGGTTGTAAGACCAGACAGATAACAGCAGGGGACAATCTTCTTTGTATGAAAACAATGAAAGCCCTTCCCCCCTTGACAAGTTTTTCAGGTTTTTCCCTTATCTGAATTGAAGATTGTCCCTCTCTGCAGTCTACCTGGGCACCTCCCTTCTGATCTGGCTGAACAGGGGGGGGATACTTTGCTTGTGAATATCTCTTAAACCATAAAGGTTTAAGAAATAAGACTTATATCGTTCTTCATGTTTTTTTAATGCCTACAAAATAAAATAAAGATAAAATGAAGTATTACTATCCCTTTAAGGACAAAAAAGAAAAAACTCACAAAGATTTATTTAAGTTCCTTCCCTTACCATGCTACTACAATTATCTCAGAATTGATCCAGGGCACTTATCCTTCCACCATTTCAGTGCCAGAGGCTTGGGAGATTTCTTTCTACCCTGCAGGCCAGACACATTTTCAGTATTTCCACTATCTGCTCTTTAGGTATGATTCTGATAGGTAGATGCCTAGCACACATGGAAAACTATATACTGTTTTTTTTATTCAGAACAAATTCAGATTTTTCCACGGTGCTTCAGATGAAGACATTTTTGCATTATGCCATGATGATGTCATAAACACAAAAAAAAAGTAATTACTTATTTTGCCGTACACTTTATATCAAACATTTTTATGATTTTTCTTTTAGCTTAACCCCAGAGGGGATCACAATACATTTCAAGGGGTAAAATTAAATTACATATACTTTTCCACATACCATCTTCTGAATTTGTATTTGTGCCCACTCTAAAGAACAAATTCACTCTTTCCATCCATTGAAGGCAGCTAAGCAATATTAGTAATCTACCAAAAGAAATACGGAGTATTGGAACTGTGGTCAATCACATTTAAAAACAGGTATCAAATTAAATTATACCATCCCCCCCACACACACATAATAAACTGTAATACAATTGTTTAGACTCAGAACCTATCCAAAAGATGTCATCAAAAAAAAATACTAAATTAAAAAACAAAAACGCGGGCCAAGGTTTAGCAAATGCAGATGTGTTTGCTTCCTTTCTTACTGTCAAAGCCACATCTGAAATATGGATTTTATTAATCTTTAGACAACACAGAGATAATTACAAATTCAAGATGTTATTGGGAAAGACTCTTCACATTTTTTGTTTACCATTTGTTTTAAGTTTGAAATCTTAAGTAAACGTATTTTTATTTGACGCAGCACATTATATTTAACATGTTTTAAGTTATTGATGGGAAAGTGGACAGTTGCAGGATGTAGTGAGCCATGCTCACAACTTGTATATCATATCATTTTGCTTGACACTTGATATGATATCATTGACTAGGTAGTTCACCAGGGCTTTCGGTGCTAGAAAATTGCCTCAGATAACATCAGTATGTGATGGAAAACCTTTATCTAGATTGTACATGGTTGGTACCAGCTTTTGTCTTTAAAAGAAATGCAGCAACCAAATTATTTTGAAAGACAACCTTGTCTGAATAAAAAGTAAAACATGCAATTTCAAAGCCATTTTTTGCTCTTGTTTCTATGAATGCTATTATGTCTAACTTGCTTGTCTGAAACATGGCTCTAGGCTACATAATCATGTTAGTGGTGGAGATGACAAGCTTTTGTGAAAACAACTGATAATAGTAATCTCTGTGAAAGCATTTTATTATGCACAGAAATATTCTCTGTGTACAATAAATAGGGTGCCAGAGGGTTGCACAATGGACTGGCACTCAAAGAGTTAAAGTAATTTTTATATGCATGTCCTTCATTAAATAACATTTATGAGATATTAGAAATGAACACATCTCACAGACGTTGGGCTTCTGAAATTAAACAGAGGGTGGGTGGGAGAGGAGAAGAAAAGAAAGCCAGCGCAGAAGATTCCTCTAAGTGTAGTACACAAGTAGCTTGTTTAGCCTCCACCCTCACCATGGTGTTCTCAATACAAATGTGCTCTTCATCTAAGTATTAACTTCCCCAATATATACCCCAGGATCAGTGTTCTTTAGTCTCTCCACCAGTCTTGTATCCACAGCTTCCAACAATAAAGGATAATATGGGATTTTTGTGGTGACCACTCCATGGAGATTCCAACCCCAGAGAGTAGGTCACATCCACCCCTATCAATCCAAATGGATATCGAAAACTCAAAGCTATGGATGCTAGGAGCATATATAAAATAAATGAACTATAGAAACAACAATTAAAGCACCATGAACACTGTTACAAAGACACAGGTATTTATTTAAAAGATGCCATCTACAACACAATATATCTCATTATGAGAGGAATATTATAAACATCCACACTATATGCAAATAGCATATACAATATCAATTCAAAAAAACACATACAAAGATCAGTAGATCCTCTTAACGAGTTTCGTGGCACAACTTGCACTTCTTCAGAACTAAAAATATCATGGCTTTTTTTTATAGTATTAGCCAAACCTGGTAGGGATCCCCAATTAGTAAGCTCTTGCCATCCCATCTCTCTTCTAAATATGGATTTAAAAATACTAACCAAGATTAAGGCCAATAGATTAAATGCAATTCTTCCTCATTAAATTGCTAAGGAGCAAGCTCGATTTGCTCATGGTAGACACAAAAGACATGCAATTCAAATTGTTGTTTCAGCCTTAGTAACAACAGACCAGAATGTGCATAATCTAAGCTCATTACTAAATCTTGATGCTGAAAAAAGATCTTATAGTATAGCCTGGCTTACATCATCTTTAATTTTTTTCAAGATTTTGGAGACAAATTCTCCCAATTAATTAACACTATATAAACTAACACACAAGAGCATATCACAATAAATAATCCCAACTCTGGGATGTTTACCTTGGTGTAGGGGTCAAGACAGGGTTACACTCTTTTCTGCAAACCCCTTTTCAGGAGACTCCAACAATTAAACCTATTTCAAGACATTAGAACAAGTGATCAGGAACTCAAGTGGTAGCATTTGCAAATAATTTACTGTTATCAGTAAATAACCCCCTTCGTGTGTTACCTTATACTGTAGACTTATTAAATGATTTTGGGGATATCTCAGGTCTATGTATTAATTACACAAATTTAAAACCTTTAAATTTAGCACTAAAAGTGAATAGACATCTAAAATCCCTTTTTTGTTTTCAAAGGGCTGACATGCAGGTCACATTTCTAGGTCTTATGTTATCTGGAAACCCTGCGTCATTATATAAAAAGTCAATTTGAACCCAACAATTATTTAAATCACTAATGGAGAACTGGAGAAATGTAACTCTTTCCTTTATTGGATGATCGAATGTTATTAAAATGATATATTTTCCCAAATTACTTTCCAAATGTTGTGCCTCCTTACTTACCAAAAGTAGATATCACTATTTTAAACAGATATTTAAAAAAATTCTTATTGAAAACGAAAAACCTGGAGTACGTTTACCTAAACTGTTTCCACCTCCAGTTCGAGCAGGAATCCATTTTCCTAATAACATACTATACAACATGTCTAGTTTAATTAGAATAGCAATAGTCTGGATACAGGACTCCAATATCTATACAGCACAAGCAGAGATCAGAGTATAACATCTCCTGTAAATGTATGATATACTTTACATACTCACTCTTCCAAACTTCCATCATATGTCAAATGTAATCCCTTATTTCATGACGTATGCAAGGCCTGGTAATTTCTAAACCATTCTCGTTACAAAACCATATATCCTTCTTTTTATTTACCTTTCCTAGGCAATCTAGATTTTCATAATGGAGAGGCCCATGGTTATTTTACACACTAGAGACACAGGGACATTGAAATGTTGAGGGATCTTATTGACCCTCATATAAATCCGATTAGAGATCGCAAGGCATTGAAAGATTTATTTAACTATTCAAACCAACACATCTTTATATACCTCCAGACGAGGTATTATATTACCAATAAATTAGGGTGATTCCCTGAGAAATATATGGACATGACTTTGGTGAAAGTATATTAACTCTACAAATATGAACAGATGCTCAACAGCTTATATATATATTTCCTCAGCATGAGGGATGGTAACACCGCTGTTGGCAGTTGGATTAAATGTTTTCCAGAACTAACATCAGAAGAAATTTTATATCGTTTTCATAGAAGAGCAAATTATTTGGCTTACCTTCATGTAAGTTTATAGATGTTAACTCATTATTCATATATAGATCCCAAAAGAGCAAAATGTATGAATATAATATCTACAGATTGCTGCCTTAAATGTTCATTGACTTCTCTTACCTGCTTCACTGCTTCTGGAGGTGCAAGGTGATTGAGGGCTTGTGGTCAGCTATGTTTTTATGTATTTCCCACATGTTCCAAATACAGCTGGCATTCCATACCAGATGTCCCAACTAGCAACAAGGCAAAAACCTTTGTATGATATCTTACTTATTAGCAGCCTTAAAATCTATATTACAAAATTGGATGGGGATAAAGCTCCAACCCTTCAACAATCACGCAATATAGTGCTGAATATAGCTTGTGCAGAATGGGTACATTCCTCAAAGTACATTAAAGCGAGTAAAGACACATCTTGGGCAGTGGTTCAGAATGTATTAAATGAGCTTCAATCTTCATCTTAATCTCAGCACTTAATGCATAGTCCACTACATCTTTCATTTACACACTATGCCACCTGTACATCTTATTTACATAGCACAATGAGTTTGCTTAAATAGTCATGGACCATTTTACCTACGCCTTCCCCTTTACCCCGTACATTTTTGCTTTCAATGGTTATATTGTTATTGTAGCACAGTTAGGATGAACAAATCCCTTGTATATTGTCTGTGCATGTGTGTTCACTGTAAAAACTCAGCTTTCCCAAGCTGTAGGGAACATTATACATTATTTGTTGGCAAATTAAATGTTTTCTGGGACATTGGACTTTATGTTGACTGCACTGTTCTGTTTCTTGTTTTCTTTATATTGTATTGCAATATTAATACAAATATTTGTTAAAAAATATATTAGACATGAATCATATTTATTTATTTAATTATTCTGGTTTGAGCCTTCTAAATAACCAATAAGAAAACCCTCTGATACTGATCCAGGCATTGTCTGACTTACGCTGCTCCCGCTATTGTCAAATTTGTTGCCCCAATTACTTTGCGTCTGTGCATCAGTGTGGCCTCCGCTACGTACATTCAGTCTGTACTGTCCAGTCACTAAGCGGTTAACGTTGCCTATCCATTATACCCCCAGCCTGTGCTTCTCTGTGGCCTCCGATAAGTACACCAGTCAGTGCTATCCAGTCACTAAGCGGTTAACGTTGTCTATCCATTATATGCCAAGCCTGTGCTTCTCTGTGGCCTCCAATACATACACCAGTCAGTGCTATCCAGTCACTAAGCGGTTAACGTTGCCTATCCATTATACCCCCAGCCTGTGCTTCTCTGTGGCCTCCGACAAGTACACCAGTCAGTGCTATCCAGTCACTAAGCGGTTAACGTTGTCTATCCATTATATGCCAAGCCTGTGCTTCTCTGTGGCCTCCAATACATACACCAGTCAGTGCTATCCAGTCACTAAGCGGTTAACGTTGCCTATCCATTATACGTCCACCCTGTGCTTCTCTGTGGCCTCCGACAAGTACACCAGTCAGTGCAGGGAGCAGTTCCTTTATATTGTATTGCAATATTAATACAAATATTTGTTTAAAAAATATATTAGACATGAATCATATTTATTTATTTATTTATTTAATTATTCTGGTTTGAGCCTTCTAAACAACCAATAAGAAAACCCTACATGGATATATGTAATACCCCCAAATCTTTGGATGTCTATAGGGAGAAAAACAAAAACAATAGGTGTAATGTATGAGTTTGTCATAGCAGCACAGTATCTGTACTAGGCTTCCTATTAATGCATTACACCACTGTAACTTGTGTGAACAATTTTCACAGAACCCTCATAGCCCACAGGGTAGATCATGTATGCTGCAACATTCTGCTCAAGAGCTCTAAGTTGTAGCACAATACATTCTGGTGCACCAAGCACAGTGAAAATCACTTATATGAAAAATACAGTTGTAAGAAACACAGTGTCAATAACACTATGCTAAAATCACCTTTAGCAGAGTGTTAGGCATCAAGTATATTTAATTCAAACAACAATCGGGTATATCTATTTACAGAATTTTGCATTTGTGGTCTGTTTGAAGTTTATAATTGAGCAGGGTCATCTAAAGAGTGTTAAATTAACCCTTTAGAATCATGAACAGGGATGGCTACAGCCATAGAGAGTGAGGACCCGCATGATTATAAAGGGCCATGCAAACCATCTCAATATGGTAAAATGTTCCTGTTCAGTTATAGACCTAGGGCTGGATTGTATTGCAGGTGATAAATGTTAACACCTTTTTTTATCAAACATGTTCCTATTGAAGTCTGTGGTGAAACCTGGAGATAAAAGCAGTGTTACAATTAGCACCTGCAATAGAATCCAGCCCTAAGAGTTTAAATGCAAAAAAAATGTAAATAGGTATACATTACTGCTGTACGTAAAACTCCTGCCATGGTAAGTCCTAACACATTTAGTTCTACTTTTTCCAAGGACAAATTTCCCATTTAATCTCCCTAATGGGAAGCACAGCTTTGACTCCCAGTTAAATGAATAATTACTAATGGTTTTATTACAATCTGGCCTTTTAATTCTAAGAAATGTTAGATTTATATGGCTGTTTAAGTGGCAGTTAGGCATGAAACTGTTTAAACTTATGTTGATACATTTCTGAGCTATGTAAATCACAAACAATTTAGATAAATGTATTTGTTCATGAAGTGACCTATAAATGTACTCTTGCTTTGCTTTTTAATCCCGCCAGCCAATGTGTGCTGATTTAGCCCAACTATTTGTTTGAAAGATATCGGAACATGCTGTATTGTTTAGGTAAAATATGATATAACAATAACATAAGCCAAGAAGCATTATAAAAAATTCAAAATATATATTTAAATGGGACATGTCATAAAGCAATGACCATGCATTTACAGCCAACATCTAAATTAATTCCTTGTGAAAACTGCTGTAGTTCTTTTTGGCAGATGAATATTAATGTCTGCCAGTAGTACCAATGTTAGTTGTAGTTTGATGGACCAAAGTTTGATATCTCAGAGACAGCAACTGGAGAAGGTAGAAAACAGGGCGAAGATGTCAGAATAAAGACAAAAAATGATAAAAAAGGCACACACAATATAAGTGTAGGCTGCTTATTCTGGAAGATATTGCACCTCCACCACTTTGTATTATATGTGCTCTCCTTCACCGTGCCAGATAACACCTCTCACTGGGAGCACAATTGCACTCACCTTTGAGTGAAGCAGAACCAGCCTCACATTATAAACGCCTTCACTAGATAACCCCCAGTGTCGGTTTCTTTCAGGCCCGGATTTCTGAATAGGCAGACAAGGCACGTGCCTAGGGCGCCCGATTTTCAGGGGTGCCTTGCAATGCCATTGTCACGCCCACAAATCCGGGTGCCTCACAACTGCCATTCCCATTTGTCTTTAAAATGTTTCTGTGAGCGTGCCCCTAGGATATGCCCTCAACTCGAGGGCGCAGGCGCTGTTACCTGGTTCTGGCTCAGTAGTGTATGCCGGCAGGGCCGCCCCACGTGACCCACTGCTGCATCTGATGTTACAAGATGTCCCAAGGTGGCCAATGAGAACAGAGGTAGAGGCTCTCTGTTGTCATTGGTCACCGCTCTCTGTTCTCATTGGCCACCTCTGGACGTCTTGTGACATCACGAAGCTGCCCGCAAGGAGGTGTTGGGAGCAGCTCTGAACTAAATAAATGCTCTCATAAGCGCCCTACACCCCACATTTGAAGCCTGTCAGCTGATTTGAAGAGGGAGCAGTTTGTTGCAGCTCAGAGGCGGGTTTCCAGCTCTCCAGTGGCAGTTGTAGTTCGGCTCAGAGGCGGGTTTTCAGCGCTACAGTAACAGCTGTGGAACTTGTGGTTCGGCTCAGAGGTGGCATCGGGTTACCAGGGTTACATTGGCAGTTGTGAACTACAATTGTGGTTCGGCTCAGAGGCGCTACAGACAGCAGGCTGGCCAGTTGTTTTGGACAGGTGGCAGTGGTATACATTAGCCAGGTATGTGTGTTGCCCACAATTATATTTATTTCTTAGGCGGATGTACTGTACTGTTGGTTGCTTCAGCACACATTTCAAATTATCTGTGTTATTTCTGTTGTTCCAATCTTGTATTTATTACTTCACTTACAAAGGTGCTGGGGACACAGAGAACGACCATCCCACACAATCCTTACTTTCACTAAGTCCCCACCTGGCGAATAGCTGCTTAGTAGCTCTAGTCGCCAGAATAATTACCTCATTAATTGATTTCTCCTCATCTTGCCATTGTGACGTCCGTGCGCCTGCGCTGTCAGTCCCAGCCGGAGCCAAATGGCTCCTAGCAACACCTCCTATGGGACTGACAGCACAGGCGCGCGGACGTCACAATGGCAAGATATCTGCGCTCCGTCCTGTCGCCCACAGAAGAGGAGAAATCAATTAAATGAGGTAATTATTCTGGCGACTAGAGCTACTAAGCAGCTAGTCGCCAGATTGGGACTTAGTGAAAGTAAGGATTGTGTGGGGTGGTAGTTCCCCTTTAAGTGTATATATAACTTCACTTTTATTAAGACATGATATGGTAATCCAACGTTTTAACTTTAATTCCCTATCTGGGACTTTCGTCAGGGATAGTAACTATCCCTGACCAAAGTCCCAGATAGGTATTGAAACGTTGGATTACTTTATCATGTCTTAATGAAAGTGAAGTTTTATGTACACTTAACTGTGTGCCCAGCTACTTTGGAAGTGATTATGCTGTCTGAATATATACCACCACCAGGCCTGCACCTCGCTATACATACTTTTTTCCTCTAACTCTGGGAAGTTGTCACAGTACTGTGAAGAATAAAATAAATCTAAAAATGGGTGTGGTCAATGGAGGGGTGTGGCCAAATGAGAGGTGTGGTTAGGGGTGGGGCAAAGGTGGGGCTAGGGGCGCCAGGCGTTGTTGTGCCTAGGGGCACCTGAGATGTAAATCCGGCCCTGGTTTCTTTATTGTTTTGATTTGTCTCCACCTCTCCAAGACATCCGTATTCTCCAAATTACACCGTCCTTTCTGTGGTATCAAAATAGCCCTCTATCTGGGGTCTAGTTAAGCCTATTCTTAAGGACTGGGGTAGGATGAGTAGTAGCTTGGGGATGAGAGATAATGACACTGGAATATAAACTTGTTATATAGATATGTTTAAGTTGAAGTTATCTGGTGTAAAAATCAAGTAAAATAAAATAAAATCTATCCAGCATCAGTACAGATACAAACAATAAGTTAAAATATAGATAAAAACTAGCTTCAGTATGCGAGAACACTCACTACCACCCAACGCGTTTCCCAGTATTACATTGCTTCATCAAGGGGTATATACATTGTGAGTCTCTCCAACACATACCTTTTATACTTTATCTTTCATTGTGCTTTCGCGCTGCACCGATCTTCCCAGTCATAGTAAAAACACCAATCTTCCCTTCCCACCGCTGATGAGAAACATCCATGCTCCAAGCCTTATTGTGGGATTCCAGACCCAATGCACCATGGTCTCTGCCACATGATCGAATTGAACGCAAATGCTTTCCATCTACTGTAACACATGCATGTGCAGGATGAGGTCCAACCTTCCACCACACTCTGGTACGGAGCACAAATACGCTCCATCCATTGCATCAAACGCTACTGCTGGATTACGTCCAAACGTCCTCCAGCCCAATATGCAGAACTAACACTGCAAGAAAAGAAAGAATGGTATGCAAATGCGCTCCATGGCTTCCAAGAGGAAACACCAATATCAAACATGTGTATCTAAGACACATGGCACTTTTATAACAAATCCCAAATTGGCTATAATAGTTGTAATACATACATCTCCACCATGCATTCCACCTCTCCCTTTTAGAACACAGAATGAATGTCACCAGTGGAGAATATATTAACCCACATTTAGCTAGATATGACCTTACATTACAGCACTGTTAAATTCAACGGATTCCATAAAAATCCCAAATAATCCAGTGCTGCCCTTATAGATCTGTGTGTAGAAAAATCACATAAAAATATACATATACATCAGAATAGAAACTTCATTATGGTTCTTACACATCACCAAAAAATATATGAACCGTTTTTTGTTTTTTTGGGGTTTTTTTTTACATACAGGCACATTAGATGGTAACAAACCTTCAGAGTCATTGTATTTACAAATACAGTATAACAAATACATAATTAATGCTGTTAATATTAATATACAACCCAATCCATAATTTCACAGAAATATTCCCAGTTCCATCTCCTCACTCATTCCTAATGGAGCCATTGTTTCCAATCTATGTATCCAATAGGATTCTTTTTTGCATAGTTGTTGAAATCTGTTAGGAACCGAACTGGATACATGTTCTATAGCTTTTATCATGAATCCTTGTTCAATACCAATAAAACACTGACTGGAAGGTCTCACCACACTATATTCATAATTCCTTGTCACTCAATCAACCTTCTATGTTTCCCTATCTTCCTGAGCAACTCCTTAGTAGTTTGTCCGAGATATAGCTTTCTGCACCTGCAAGTAATCATATAAATGACAGGCTTGGTCTCACAGTTTATGAAATGCTTAATATCATAAACCTTGGAACCTCTGATATTACCATGGAGTTGTTTGCTTCCGTGTTCCATTTTATTGCACCCTAAACATCTCTTTTTGTTTCCTACTATCTTTGAAAGAAAATTGGGCATTGTTTCTGCTTTAATTCGTCTACCGGGGGCAACAAAACCTCTCATATTCCTACATTTTCTATATTTCATCTTTGGCAACTTACCTATAGCTCCCTCCAATAATGGGTCCTGTTGTAACTAGGGATGGGCGAAAGTTGTCACTGTGTTCCCGTGATAAATTCCACGAAAACCATGTTATTGACCGCATTTTCATTAGAAATTCCGCTTCTGAAACAGTGAGTAAAATTTCTGCATTTTTCGCCCATTGGCCAAAATTCCCCACCAATTTTTAGTGGCTAGAAAGTTTCCGCCCATTGATTTACGTTGTTTTCGCTTTCCCACTATAAAAACGTGATGTATTTGCGGAAGTCAGGTACAATAGAAGCAGCTGCAGAGCAAGGTAGACGTGCTGTGCTGTTGTGCTGTGATTTCTTTGTTAAATTGAGGCAGGAGAGGCTCATTGTGACTCCTATCACTATGAGCAGCAAAAGGAGGAAATGGAAGGACCCTTATTATGTGTCCACTGAGTCTGAGGAGGAGGAGGAAGAAGTGACTAGCAGTAATGAACCAAAGCTGTCCAGTCCCCCTAAATCACCCCAAGGGTGATTTAAAGCAGGTAGTAAGCCAGAGCCAGGAGTCAAACCAGAGCCTAGAACTAGTCATGGATCAACGGATCCAAAGTCAAACATAGCCAGGAGTCATACACAGGAATCGGGCATCGGAATCACAAGAGCTATAGAGCACAGGTACACCACGAAAGGGCAAATGAGTAAAGGCAGAGGCCTATAAGGCCTAGCAAGTAGGTGGAGACTCCATCTGGCAATTAGCGGTGGCCAATAAGAATAGCAAATGTGCTTCAGTGTGACAACCTGGTACAGCAAGAACAACAATGTCGCCTGCAAGCACAGCGTCGTTAAGGCAATCACGGACACCGTGATCTCTCCCCCGTGGAAGAGAACCAACTCTATTTGGAAATTTAGCATGGAATCTGCATAGCAGAACAGGAGCGTGAGTATCAGACTGGTTCACCCAGGAACGCTCTTCAGGGCCAATATCATTCCAATGTAGAAGATACTGAATGCGCCCATGGACTCTACGGGAGTCCAGAATGCTTTAGATTTCATACTCCTTGTGGTCTTCAATACGCACAGGACCTGGAACCACAGGAGTAGAAGTGTAGTGATTACAGACCAAAGGCTTCAACAGGAAAACATGGAATACATTGTGAATGTGCATACCCACAGGAAGGTCCAAGGCATAAGTGAGAGGGTTCACTCTGCGAAGTACCCGGTATGGACCTATAAAACGTGGAGCCAGCTTATTGCGGGATACTTGGAGATTCAGGTTTCTGGAGGACAGCCACACTCTATCCCCAACTTGGAGAAGAGGAGCAGGACATCTCCTGCTGTCTGCATGCCTCTAATAGCGCTCTGAGGACCTTCGCAGGGTATTCTGAATCTGTGTCCATATGGAGCTGAGCTGCTTAATATGCTCATCCAGAGCCAGAATGTCTTGCGCCTTAAAGGGGTCCGGAAGCAGCGATGGTTGGAACCCATAGATGATCAGGAAGGGAGAACTCCCGGACGAGGAGTTTATGGCACAATTCCTGGCAAAACAGATCAATTTTTATGATCTGTCAAGATCAGGATTGGAGCATTCGTCCCCTCCAGGAGGTGATGCCATTCATGGAGAGAGCGAGAATAATGGCCAACAACTCATAATCGCCTATGTCATATAGGCTCTGGGCCTTAGTCATCTTTTTAGAAAAGAACCCACAAGGCATGAGGGTCTTACCAGGATCGGGTCTTTGGGACAGCATTGTCCCCACTCCTGTCTCTGATGCATCCACCTCCAGGGTAAAGGGCAAGGCAGGGTTAGGATGCGACAAGACTGGAGTCACAGCAAATGCAGTCTTCAAACCTTCAAAATCCTCGTTGGCCTCAGGGGACCAAGCCGAGGGATTAGAATTTTCTATAATAGTTTGCGAATCCTAAAAATTTCTGTATGGCCTTCAGGCCCACCGGAAGTGGCCATTGCAGTTGCTGAGAGAATGCCGTCAACAGAGATTACATACCCCAGAAATGGCACTCGATCTTTATGGAATTCACATTTTTCAAGTTTACAATATAGTTTGTTTTCTCTCGGTTTTTGCAACACAGCAGCAACATCTCTCTGATGTGTCTCAAGGGTAGGAGAGTGTATCAAGATTTCATCCAAGTAAACTACTACGCAGGACTGTAGCAGATCTCTTAGAACATTGTTTATAAATTCTTGGAATACCGCTGGCTGATTGCACAGCCCAAAGGGCATGACAAATACTCATAATGGCCACTACGACTATTGAAAGCGGATTTCCACTCATCGCCTTCTTTGATATGGATTAGGTTATAGGCTGCCCTTAAATCGAGCTTTGTGAAGACTGAGGAGTCCTTCAAGCGGTCAAACAACTCGGTTATCAATGGAATGGGGTGCACATTTTTACCATCAGCTTATTTAGACCTCTATAGTCGATATAGGGTCTTAGCACCCCGTCTTTTTTCTTTAAAAAGAAGAATCCAGACCCCGTGGGTGAGGAAGACTTCCTGATAATTCCTCTAGCCAAGGCATCAGAAATGTACTCCTCCATAGCTCGGTTCTCCTCCACTGACAAAGGGTAGATGCGACCCCTAGGAGGCATCGTGCCTGGCATCAAATCAATAGCACAGTCGTATGCTCTATGCTCCAGCAAAGTGCTAGCCTCCCCCTTACTGTATACCTGTCATGGTTTGTTAAGACTCTCAGACGCAAGGCTAGGTAAAAACACAACTTTATTGAAACGATTAAGATAATCCCATAGGATTTTAAACACATACATACAATACATATAATGAACAATACAGACTCTACCGGTCTTTCCAATATACAGGGCAAGACAGCCTGAGCAGTAAGGAATAAAAGGCTCTACCGGCCTTACCAAAATACCGGGCAAGGCAGCCTAATGGACACCCAAGTAGTAGGCTCTACCGGCCTTGCCAATATACCGGGCAAGGCAGCCTAACTCAGTGCTTAAGGACATAAGCTCTACCGGCTTTGCCAATACCGGGTAAGGCAACCTCAGGATGGAATAATGTAAAAGGTTCTACCGGCCTTACCAATTTATCAGGCAAGGCAGCCCAAAGGAGTACCAATATAGGCTCTACCGGCCCTGCCAATACCGGGTAAGGCAACCTCAGGATGGAAACGTAAGGTTCTACCGGCCTTACCAATATACAGGGCAAGGCAGCCCAAAGAAGCAGTAATCAATCACAGTGATCTAAATAGCTGTCAGATGGCAATGACAGTCAATAGTAATCGATCAAGATCAATGGTTTACCCTGGTAGTCTGTACACTGTATCACTCATGTACTGAAGGACTACTAGCTGTCTAGGACTGGACAGCGCACAGTGAATCAAAAGACTACCAGGGTAGCGAGACAAGGAAGTAAACCAGCGCCCTCACGTTGGGAACCTTCAACAAGACATAGATTAACCCACAGGTCATGGAGCGAACCAACTCCCAAGCGTTGGTATAATACAAGATATAGTGTAGCTTAACGGTGGAGCGAACCAGCTTCCGCACGCTGGGTACCAACAGACTGTATAGTAGAGCCGCAAGGCTTGAGGAGTGAACCAGCGTCCGCACGCTGTGACCAACAAACAGTATAGTATAGCCGCAAGGCTTATGGAGCAAACCAGTGTCCGCACGCTGGGACCAACCGACAATATAGTAAAGCTACAAGGCTTGTGGAGTGAATCAGCGCCCGCACGCTGTAACCAACTGACAGTATAGTATAGCCGGAAGGCTAGAGAAGCGAACCAGCGTCCGCACGCTGGGACCAACAGATAGTATAGTATAGCCGCAAGGCTTGTGGAGCAACCCAGCGTCCGCACTCTGGGGCTGACAGACAGTAAAGTATAGCCGCAAGGTTATGGAGCGAATCAGCGTCCGCACACTGTAACCAACAACCAGTATTGATAGCCGCAAGGCTTATGGAGTGAACCAGCGTCTGCACGCTGGGACTAACAGACAGAATAGTATAGCCGCAAGGCTTGTGGAGCAACCCAGCGTCCGCACGCTGGGACTAACAGGCAGTATATTATAGCCGCAAGGCTTGTGGAGCGAACCAGCGTCCGCACACTGGAAACCAACAGAGAATGTCGCCAAAGCGACCGAAGCAGAAAGTCGCCACAGACGCAGGAACCGGGCCAGGAGACGAACAGGAACCAGCAAGGACGATCAACCGGATCAGGAGCGGCAACGAAGACGGGCAGCAGGAAACAGCAACCTCTGAAGACTCAACCGGAACCGGCACTGGAACCAGCACTGCAGACAGGAGACTCAGGAACAGGATGAAATCAGGAACTCAGGAACACAGCAAGGCCCAATAAGCTTCTGAGCATGGTGGAAGTGGTAGCTATCAGAGACACCATGAAAGGGCAACCAAAGGGTGCCCAGACACAGTTTAAATAGGCAATATGAGGCGGGCTAAAGGCAGACAGTCAATGGGAGCCCCCTACCGGTAATAGACATAGCAATGCAGCAATCACGGGCACCATGATAATACCTCACTGAACGACTGGTACTCTGAGGGCATAGAGGGGGAGGTACATAAAATCTTAGTGGGCTGCTGTAGACAAGACTTCTGACAGTAATCGGACCAAGATATAATGTCACAAGTTTTCCAGTCCATTCTGGGGTTGTGTGACTGAAGCCAAGGAAACCCCAGAATGACTGCGTAATGTGGAGACTGAATGACTTGAAATTGTAGGGTCTCCACATGGAGAGCTCCTACTCTGAGAGACAGCAGACAGGTCTCATGTGTAACATGGGATGGTACTAGAGGTCTACCATCAATCGCCTCCACAGCCAATGGAGAAACTCGAGGCACCAAGGGAATATTATGCTGTTTAGCGAATTTGCCATCAATAAAGTAGCCTGTAACTCCTGAATCAATCAGGGCTGGAGTCACAACAGAGGAAGCTACCCAAGAGATTGCCACCTGTAGGATGGGCTTATTCTGTTTAGGATCTGGGGACTACACCTAGGATCTGTCCCCTCAAGGATCCTAGGCCCGTAACATATGTCCAGCCTTACTGCAGTACAGACATAGACCTTCTTTACGATGGAAGGACCTCTCCTCCCTGGACAGCCGTGTGAAACCAACTTGCATGGGCTCAGCCCTACTGACCTCAGCACTAGGTGGCTTGGGAGGTGAGGGAGGCATGGGTGGGAACTCCCAGTTATTCGCCAGTCAAGACTCAAGCCTAGGCTTGTCGTTCTTGGATGACGATCTTTCTCTAATGCGGGTATCAATCAGTATGGCAAAGGAGATAAACTGATCAAGATCCTCTGGCAGCTCACGGGCTGCCATCTCATCTTTAATGATATCATTAAGCCCTTGTTCCAGCCTACCTCTGCTGCTAGTTGTTACAGCTTGCCTTGGTTTCAGTGTCATCTGCAGGCGCAAGGCTTCAAGCATACAGCAGGCCTGTTTTATGTGTTTGCTTCCTGTAGTCTCCTCCTACTTCCTCCCTCTGAGCTGCTCCTCCTACCTATTTCCTGAAGAGGGGTTTAAAGGGTTGACTGAGCCCTGACTCAGTTGCCCTTGCATATTGTCACGGTTCCCAGGAATAAACCAGGAGTCAGTAAGGTAAAGTAAAACAATCTTTTATTAGAATAATCACAGTAATGCATGTAAACAGTTAACACACAGTGGGTGATCAAAGAGGCAAGCACTGTGTCAGAAATAGCAGTCCCCAATCGATCGAGGAGTGTCTGTGGAGTGGGGACCAACACACAGAGGAAACAGACAGAGCCCCCTAGTCAGCACCAGAAAGGATAGTCAGACAAGCCGGGTCATACACAGAGCAGGTAGTCAGCCAGAGCCACAGGTTTGCATTAGATAGGCTATCCACTGAAGCGTTGGTATGTTGGCTGAGCAGTGAACAGAGCCCCAGGTCAACACCAGAGTGGGTAGTCAGACAAGCTAGGTTGTACATGGAGCGGGTAGTCAGCCGGAGCCACAGGTTTGCACCAGAAAGGCTGTCTAAGCCAAATGGGAACGCACAAGGAGAATGGTCAGACAGAGCCACAGGTCAACACCAGAATGGATGGACAGACAGGCCAGTTCATACACAGTACAGGTAGTCAGACAGAGCCACAGGTCCGCACCAGATTGGGTGTCCACTACACAATGATAGCAGGCAAAAGAGTAGTCAGACAGAGCCACAGGTCAGCACCAGAATGGATAGTCAGACAAGCCAGGTCATACGCAGAGCCCAAGAGGAATAGAACTGTATTGTATAACAACGCAAGGGCAACTGAGTCAGGACTCAGTCAGCCCTTTAAACCCCTCCTCAGGAAGTAGGTAGGAGGAGCAGCTTAGAGGGAGGAAGTAGGAAGGAAGAGAATACAGGAAGCAAACACATAAAACAGAGGTCTGCTGCATGCTTGAAGCCTCGTGCCTGCAGATGACGCTGAAACCAAGGTAAGCTGTAACACTAGTCTATGAAATTCAATAGCATATTCTGCTACTGTACGGGCATCCTGGCGGATGGTCATTAGTTTTCTTGCGGCAAAGGTTGCTAGGCCTGGAACATCAAATACTTTGCAGAAGGCATCCACGAATGCAATAAAGTTCAACGTTAAGGTTTTAGCCGTCTCCAATTACGGGTTGGCCCGTGCCAACACTCTGAAGGTCAGCAAGGAAATCCTAAAGCCCATCTTGCTTCTTTCACTTTGGAAAGCATTAGGTACCAGTTCTAAAAAAAATCCGAGCTGATTTATGAATCCACAGCACAACGTGGGTTCCCCTTCATATCTTAGAGGGAGTGGAGCAGCTCTGGACAACCCTCTATAACTCATGCTTTCCACTTGAGTGGTTACTACCGATGTCGAAACAAAGGAGGCCACCAGTAGCTGCGCAGGCTTATCGAGATGCACAGTACGGTTAAGCAGCATCTGCATCGCCATAGACAACTGGTCAATACGTTGTTCCTGAATATCCAATCTGGAAAGGATATTAGGCAACTGTCGGCTACCAGTATCTGTACTTTCAAAGGTCATGGCCCTTTCGTACTGTCACGGGGTGACTCTGGAATAACAACACTGACAAGTACAGATACAGTAAAATAATTATCTTTATTGAAAAATAGAACAACATAAAATAGATAGCACTTCTCCAACCCTTACAAGGTCAGGTGTAAGGACAGTGATTGGGAACTTCCTCAACCCTCACAGGGCAGGTAAGGATAAGGCACAGGATCACCCGACTGAAAGGAGACAAGTGCCACTCTGACTGAATAGATTTACTAGCAGCAAGGATGGTAGTAGCTACTAGCACAGGAGCAGCCGTCAAGCTCCTGGGAACAGAAGGAAATTCCCCAAGTACACTAGGGTGTATCAGAGCAGAGACAGATATCCCTAGAACGCTAGGGTAACCCAACAGGCAGCGAGAATAAAGGATCCCTAGAACTCTAGGGTAACCAAATAGGCAATGGTAACCAAAGCTCTCTAGAATGCTAGGGTAACCAGACAGGGAGTGGTGACTGAGACTCCTTAGAATGCAAGGGTAGCAGTACAGGCAGTGGTGACTGAGACTACCTAGAATGCTACGGTAGCTGGACAAGCAGTGGTGACTGAGGCTCCCTAGAACGCTAGAGTAACTGGACAGGCAGTGGTGACTGAGTCTCCCTAGAATGCTAGGGTACCAGACAGGCAGTGGTGACTGAGACTCCCTAGAATGCTAGGGTAACCGGAGAGGCAGTGGTGACTGAGACTCCCTAGAGTGCTAGGGTGACCCAACATGCAACAGTGACTAATTAGCCCTAGCACGCTAGGGTACCCAATGGCACAGAGCGGACTGGTAGGCAGCAGGGAGGCCAGTAGCATGAACTGACGCAAACTGAGAACCGCTTGGATGGAGGAAATACCAGAGCACGGAGAGTGCGGGCAGAAACAGTAGACCAAGGGTACAGAGGATCTACAGTCAGCCGGAGCCGGGTTAATATGGAGTGGGTAGTCAGCCAAAGTCAAGAGTCAGACCAGAGTGGGTAGTCAGTCAGAGCCAGGAGTCAAATCGGAGCGGGTAGTCAGCCAGAGCCAGGAGTCAAACCGGAGCGGATACCTAGTCAGGGATTAAAGGAGCCGAAGTCAAACGTAACCAGGAGTCATATACAGGAATCGAGCATCGGAATCACAAGAGCTAAAGCTCCCTGGTACACCACGAAAGGGCAAATGAGTAAAGGCAGGCTGAGGCCTATAAAGCCTAGCATGTAGGTGGAAACTCAATCTGGCAATTAGCGATGGTCAATAAGAATAGCGAATGTGCTTCAGTGCGACAACCAGGAAGTACAGCAATGTCGCCTGCAAGCAAAGCGTCACTAAAGGCAATCACAGGCACCGTGATAGAAAAACAGTACACTAACATCACAATGTGAATAAATTTTAGCTTCATGTGAAGCAAAATCATTCTGCTGGCTTACTCCATGTTGGAAAAAATGTATCATGACATCACAGTGTCAATGCCTATTGGCTTTATGTAAAGAACAATTATTGTGCCTTTTTACTCCGTGTTGGAAGCAAAGAGGTTTGACATCTTAATGTCAATGTCCAATATATTCAGGTAAAGTTGAATTTTTACTCCTGTTTCTTCTTGCTCAAGACATATTATTATGACATTATAATATCAATGCATAATGGCTTCAGCTATTGAAGAATTATTTATCTGGTTTCCTTCTTACTTGAGACACAGTATTTTTACTTTATAATGTAATGCATGTTGGCTTCATGTAAAGGAGAATTTTTGTGCTGCTTTACTCTGTTTTGGAAGCACAGTATTATGACATCACAATGTTAATGCTTATTGGCTTCAGGTAACATAGAATTATTGCTTAGGTTTTCTGCTTCCTCGAAACATAGTACTATGACATCATAGTGTCAATGCCTAATGGCTTCAGGTATAGAAGAATTATTGCTCTGAGATCCTTCTTACTCGAGACACAGTATTATGAGATCGTAATGTCAATGCCTATTGGCTTCATGTAAACGATAATTATTACTCTGGTTTCCTTCTTGCTAAAAACACAATACAATGGCATCATAATGTCTATGCCTATTGTCTTCATTTAAAAAGAACCATTGTACTGGTTTACTCCATGTTGGAAACACTGTTTATGACATCGCAATGTCAATGCCTATTGGCTTCATGTAAAAGTACATTATAGTGCTGGTTTACTCTGTTTTAGAAACACAGCATTATGAAATCACAATGTCAATGCCTACTAGCTTCATATAAAGGAAAATGATTGTGCTATTGTACTATTACATCATAATGTCAATGAATATTAGATTCATGTAAAGCAGAATCATTGTGCTGGTTTACTCTGTTTTGAAAACACTGTATTATGACATCACAATTTCAATGCCTATTGTCTTCATGTAAGGGTTAATTATCTTGTTTCCATCATAATGTGAATTAATTTTAGCTTCATGTGACTCAAAATCATTGTAAAACATTGGAAACAATGTATTATGACATCACAATGTCAATACTTATTTGATTCATGTAAAGGAAAATAATTGTGCTGGTTTACTCTGTGTTGGAAACACAGTATTATGACATCACAATGTCATTGCCTATTGGCTTCATGTAACGGATACTAATGCTCTGGTTTCCAATTATATCACAGTGTCTATGCCTAATGACTTCAGGTATAGAAGAATTATTGCTCTGGTATCCTTCTTACTCGAGAAACAGTATTATGACATCATAAGGTCAATGCCTATTGGCTTCATGTCAAGGAGAATTATTACTCTGGTTTCCTTCTGTCTCAAAACACAGTACTATGGCATGATAATGTGTATGCCTATTAGCTTCATGTAAAGCAGATTCATTGTGCTGGTTTACTTCATGTGGGAAGCACAGAGCTATGACAGCTATGACATCACTTTCTCAATACCTAATGTGTTCAGAGAAAGGAGAATCATTGTGCTGGTTTACATCGTGTTGGAAACACAGTATTATGACATCACATTGTCAATGCCTATTGGATCCAAGTAAATGAGAATTATTGCTCTAGTTTCCTTCTTGCTCGAAACACAATACTATGACATCATAATGTCAATGAATATTAGGTTCATGTAAACAAGAATTATTCTGCTGGTTTACTCCGTGTTGGAAACATAGTATTATGACATCACAATTTCAATGCCTATTGACGTAATTTTAAAGCCAGTTGTTGTGCTGTTTTACTCTGTGTTGGAAACACAGAGCTTTGACATCTTAATGTCAATGCCTAATGTATTCAGGTAAAGTTGAATTTTTAACTCTGGTTTCTTATTGCTCAAGACACATTATTATGACATTATAATATCAATGCCTAATGACTTCAGTTACAGAAGAATTATTTATCTGGTTTCCTTTTTACTCAAGACACAGTATTTTGACTTTATAATGTCAATGCATGTTGTCTTCATGTAAAGGAGAATTATTGTGTTGATTTACTCTGTGTTTGAAACACAGTACTATGACATCACAATGCATACTGGCTTCAGGTAACAGAGCGTACTGACTGCAGGCGTGAGTCAGTAGCCTCCCTTGTTGCCACCCTTTGGGAGACAAATCCCACCTTACTTACTGCAGGCGTGAGTCAGTAGCCTCCCTTGTTGCCACCCTTTGGGAGACAAATCCCACCTTACTTACTGCAGGCGTGAGTCAGGAGTCTCCCTTGTTGCCGCCATTTGGGGAGACCGTTTGAGTTCTATTTTCGACTCCCGGAGCTACTGATACTACCATTGGCTTCTGCCTAGTCTCTTGCAGTTCGGTTGACTTCGTGGCAGCCTCCTATTCCTGATAGAGTCTCTTGCCTCTTTAGTCACCCTCTGCCCCTTCCTTATCTTTACTATATTTTTTTTCTAATAAAGGTGATACCGTCTGACTCTTGGGTGATTCTTGGTCTACGTGACAGTACATAAGGGTCATAACTACAGACGGTAATAGTGATCCACCTTTTCAGAACATCTTGGACAAGATGCAGGTTCAAGATCAACGTATTGATCATTTATCCCTGTACTTGCAAACTTTGCTAAGTGGTACGGTTCTCTTGGAACATTATAATCCACAACCGGTGGCCTCCTCAGCTCCTTCTGTGGCACCGGCTGTACCACCGGCAGGAGTGGTCAGAGGGTTATCTGGCTCTGCTCCACTCCCACAACACTATAGTGGGGACCCTGAGTTATGTCACAGATTCCTGAACCATCTGGGCATATACTTTGAAATGATTCTGTGTGCCTTCCCTAACGAGCACAGCAGGGTTGGTTTTATGATTTTGCTCCTTTCTCTAACCTCTAAAGAGGTTTTCTGGCTCCATGGCATACCCAGGGTTATTGTATCTGACAGTGGCAGCCAGTTTGTGTCCTGTTTTTGGAGGTGCTTTTGTGCTCAGATGGGGATTCAGCTAACATTCTCCTGTGCTTACCACCCTCAGTCTAAAGGTGCGGCAGAGAGGTCTAACCAAGCCTTGGAACAGCTTCGCTGTTGCTATGTTTCGGACCACCACGACAATTGGGCTACCTTGTTACCCTGGTTTGCCCGGAATTGTGCTTTGAACTCTTCCTCACAGAGTTCTCCGTTCCTGATTAATTATGGGTTCCAACCCTCTCTCCTTCCTAACGTTTTTGGAGCACAAGAAATTCTGGCTCTTGATGAGCATTTAAGGGTGCTCTGTTCCTCTTGGGTTTGGGTACAGCATACCCTACGTGGTTCCACGCAAAGGCAAAAAAGGCAGGCTGACTGTAGGCATTTTCCGGCACCTACCTTCCAGGTGGGGGAGATGGTTTGGCTGTCCTCCCGTAACCTTAACCTCCAGGTGCCTTGTCATAAACTGGCTACTCGATTCATTGGTCCATTCCGTGTTCTGCTCAGAATTAACCCCGAGGCTTATGCTCTGGATCTCCCTGCCTCGATGCATATTCACAATTTATTCCATGTTTCCTTGGTAAAATCCTTGATCTGTAACTAGTACACCTCAAGTATGATTCAGCTAGCCCTTGTCAGGGTTGGTGATCATGAGGAATATATGGTACAGAACATATTAGACTCCAGATGGGTCCATGAGCATGTGCAATACCTGATACACTGAAACGGGTATGGCCCAGAAGAACGCTCCTGGATACCTTCTAGTGATGTGCCTTCTCCCCTCTTGGTACTCAAATTTCATGCATGCTTTCCTAACAAACCTTGACCCAATCTGCAGAGGAGGGGGGTAAAGTCACAATGTACCACAGTTCCAGCGCCGCCAGGTCAGGTGACGCTGGGATCCTGGAGCCTGGAATGACGCTGCCTAGTCTCTTTCAGTGCGGTTGACTTCATAGCAGCCTCCTATTCCTGATAGAGTCTCTTGCCTCTTCAGTCACCCTCTGCCCCTTCCTGATCTTTCCTTTATTGTTTTTCTAATAAAGGTGATTTTAACTATACCGTCTGACTCTTGGGTGATTTTTGGTCTCTGTGACACAATGCATATTAGCTTCATGTAAAAGAGAATTATAGTGCTGGTTAATTCTGTGTTAGAAACACAGTATTATGACATCAGAATGTCAATGACTATTGGCTTCATGTAAAGGAGAATTATTATGCTATTTTACTCCGTGTTGGAAACACAGTATTATGACATCACAATGTCAATGCCTATTGGCTTCATGTAAAGGAAAATTATTGCCAGTTTACTCTGTGTTTGAAACACAGTATTATGGCATCACAATGTCAATGCATATTGGTTTCAGGTAACAGAGAATTATTGTTCTCGTTTTCTTTTTGCTCAAAACACAGTACTATGATATCATAATGTCAATGAATATTAGATTCATGTAAAGCAGAATCATTGTGCTGGTTTACTCAATGAGGGAAACACAGAGTTATGACATCACTTTGTCAATACCTAATGTGTTCACATAAAAGAGAATTATAGTGCTGATATATGCCGTATTATGACATCACAATGTCAGTGAATATTGGATCCAAGTAAAGGAGAATTATTGCTCTCGTACCCTTCTTGCTCGAAACACAGTACTATGAAATCATAATGTCAATGAATATTAGCTTCATGTTAAGCAGAATCATTGTGCTGGTTTACTCTGTGTTGGAAACGCTGTATTATGACATCACAATGTCAATGCCTAATGGCTTCATGTAAAGGTTATTTATTGCTCTTGTTTCCTTCTTGATCGAAACACAGCACTATGACATCATAATGTGATTGAATTTTAACTTCATGTGAAGAAAAATCATTCTGCTGGTTTACTCCATGTTGGAAACAATGTATTATGACATCACAATGTCAATACCTATTTGATTCATGTAAAGGAAAATTATTGTGCTGGTTTTCTCTGTGTTGGAAACAAAGTATTACGATATCACAATGTCATTGCCTCTTGGCTTCATGTAATGGATAATTATGCTCTGGTTTCCTATTACATCATAGTGCCAATGCCTAATGACTTCAGGTATAGAAGAATTATTGCTCTGCTATCCTTCCTATTGGATCCAAGGAGAATTAATTGCTCTTGTATCCTTGCTCAATCATCCTTTTGCCTTGGCTTTTTCTCTCCCTTTTGATCCCCCTTTGTCCCTCTCCTTGACTCTTGATCCCACCCTTTTGCCTCTCTCTCCCTCCTGATCCCCCCTCCTTTTGCCTCTTTTTGGCCCCCCTCCTTTTGTCTCCTGATCCTTCCTCCTTTTGCCTCTTTTTTTTCTCCCTTTTGACCCCCCTCTCTGCCTCTTTCACCACCCGCTCTTCATGCCCCATCTTCCTCTGTCGATCCCCCTTTTCCTGCCTTACCCTCCTCTGCTGGGTGCTTGCTGTTCTCTCGCGAGCCCCGGCAGAGGTCAGCGTCGCAGTGTTGCCATGGTAACCCGCGGCAACTCTCCGATGCTGCAGGAGGGAGAGAGGCAACCGGGGAGCATTGTGTGCAGCTCCCCGGGCTCCGTCTCTGCAGCACCGACCCTGACATAGGGTATCTGTGCTGGCATCGGCCGCATTCGCACGAGTACAAGTACTCGCGCAAATGCTGGTATGGGCACCGATACCAGTATCGGTATCGGTGCAACCCTAATTATTTATCTGGTTTCCTTCTTACTCGAGACACATTATTTTGAATTTAGAATGTCAATGCATGTTGGCTTCATGTAAAGGAGAATTATTGTGCTGCTTTACTCTGTGTTGAAAACCCAGTACTATGATGTCACAATGTCAATACATATTGGCTTCAGGTAGCTAACAAATATTGCTCTGGTTTCCTTCTTCCTTGAAACAGTACTACAACATCATAGTGTCAATGTATATTAGCTTCATATAAAACAAAATGATTGTGCTGGCTTATTCCATGTTGGAAAGACTGCATTATGATATCACAATGTCAAGGCCTATTGGCTTCATGTAAAGGTTAATTATTGCTGTTGTTTCTTTCTTGCTCAAAACACAGTACTATGACATCATAATGTGAATACATTTTAGCTTCATGTGAAGCAAAATCATTGTTCTGGTTTACTCCATGTTGGAAACAATATATTATGACATCCAATACCAATATCTATTTGATTCATGTGTAGGAAAATTATTGTTCTAATTTATTCTGTGTTGGAAACACAGTATTATGACATCACAATGTCAATGCCTAATGGCTTCAAGTAAGAAAAATTATTGTGTCGGTTTATTCTGTGTTTGAAGCATAGTATTATGACATCACAATGTCAATACATGTTGGTTTCAGTACAGAGAATGATTACACTTGTTTCCTTTTTGCTCAAAACACAGTACTATTACATCATAATGTCACAGAATATTAGCTTCATGTAAAGCAGAATCATTGTGCTGGCTTACTCCATGTTTGAAACACTGCATTATGACATCACAATGTCAATGCCTATTGACTTTATATAAGGGTTAATTATTGCTTCTATTTCCCTCTTGCTCGAAACACAGTACTATGACATCATAATGTAAATTAATTTTAGCGTCATGTGAAGCAAAATCATTGTGCTAGTTTACTACGTGTTGGAAACAATGTATTATGACATCTCAAAGTCAATACCTATTTGATTTATGTATAGGTATATTATTGTGCTGGTTTATTCGGTGTTATAAACACACTATTAAGACATCACAATATCATTGCCTATTGGCTTCAGGTAACAGATAATTATGCTCTGGTTTCCTTATTCATCAATATATAGTACTATTACATCATAGTGTCAGTGACTAATGGCTTCAGGTATAGAAGAATTATTGCTCTGATATCTTTCTTACTCGAGACACAGTATTATGAGATCATAATGTAAATGCCTATTGGCTTCATGTAAAGGAAAATTATTATTCTGGTTTCCTTCTTGTTCGAAACAGTACTATGTGTTGTGTCCCGTTGTTGCGACCCATACCTGTTTTTCGTCGGGTCGCGTCTGTGCCCCTTCCGCGCATGCGCGGCCTTTCTCCGTCCTTTTTCCGCATTCCTGACGTCGCGCGCCGTGACGTCAGGACGTAGGCAGGTCTATATAATCCTGCCTTCCTTTTGGCTCGGTGCTCTTTTGTCGAGCTAGCACGTCGGGAGCGGTTGCCTCTCTTCCCCTCGCGCCGGTCCGTTTCTGTTTTTTCGGTCTCTCTCTCTCTCGCTCTCCTTCCTCTTTTCCCTCGCTCTCTCTCTCGGTCCTCTCTCCTGTATCTCGGTTCCCTGGGATCGTTTTTGCCTGCCTTGGATTTTGTTTTGCACTCTCTGAGTGCTTTCTTTCATCCTTCCATTATACTAGCTTTCTGCAAACTCCAGGCTCATTCCTTTGCCTGGAGACAGTTTCCAGAAAGCTGTCAGTACAAAAGAGCCAGATCACACCTCTGCTAGTGTAATAAAAAAAAAAAAAAAAAAAAAAAAAAAAAAAAAAAACCCTAGTAACAAGATGGAGTCTTCTGGGATTATTGAGGCCCTCAACTCCTTGGGAAGCCGTATATCCGCACTGACTCTGTCAGTGCAAGAACTACAAGCCAATCAGGCCCGTCTCCAGCAACAGTTGCATGACCTGCAACCTGCTTCTCCTGCATCTGCTTCTGGTGGTATTGGAGTACAGGAAAGTGAGGGGGTTTCATTTCATGAACCCAGAGTGCCTCTCCCTGAGCGTTTTGATGGAAATAGGACTCGGTTTAGAGCTTTTATCACCTCCTGTGAATTATTATACGCCTTAAACCCTCGAACCTACGCAACGGAGTACGTCAGGGTTCGTACCGCCATTACCCTCCTGTCGGGAGAACCCCAATCCTGGGCGCACCACCTACTTCAGACCTCCAGTTCAGTACTTGATTCCTGGTCTGCCTTCCGATCTGCCATGGAGGCTTTGTATGAAGATCCCTTCCGGGTTTCCACTGCTCAAAACACTCTAAGATCTCTAGTTCAGGGCAAGAGGCAAGTGGAAGACTATGTTACCGACTTCCGTAGACTTTCTAGTGATACAGAATGGAATGAGGCGGCCTTACTGGACCAGTTCCGTCACGGTCTATCGGAGAGTTTGAAAGATGAACTCGCCAGAGGGCCGTTGCCCACACATTTAGAAGATCTAATGCATCTCGCCATTCAGATCGATCGACGGTTGCGAGAGAGACGTAGGGAGAGAATGGCGTCTGTCTCTACTCCCATAAGAAGACATCCTCCGACTTCTTCTACTTTTGCAGAATCCCCTACGTCCATGGCCACGCCTCCTTCCGCTGTAACTGAAGAACCCATGCAAGTGGGTATCGTTCGTGGCCCTCTCTCACGGGCAGAAAAGGAACGACGCAGACAACTCAATCTCTGCCTTTATTGTGGAGCTGATGGGCATTTGCTGAGATCTTGTCCCTCTAGACCGCGTTCCTACCCAGGTAGGGATATGTCTGTTTTCTCATCTTGTTCTACCTCCGCATCTCTTCCCTCCACTTACATGTCTATTCTTGTTACCCTCCAGTGGAACGGTCATCAGAGTAAAGTAACCGCACTGATTGATTCCGGAGCAAGCGGCTGCTTCATTAGTCAAGAATTGGTCTCTACATTAAACCTTCCCATCAGGAATAAAAGATATCCATTGGCAGTGCTGATGGCCGATCAAAGCCGCTTGCAATCTGGGCCCCTCACTTTGGAGACCATGCCAGTAACTCTCATAGTCATGGAGGGTCATAAGGAAGAGATCCACTTTGATGTTATGCCTTCTCTTTTATTTCCGCTTATCTTAGGCCTTCCCTGGCTTCGTATTCATGACCCACATATTACATGGTCCTCTGCGTCCATGCATTTCCTCTCCGTTTATTGTAAGAACCACTGTCTGCCTTGCGATACTACCACTGTTCTTTCCTTGCCCTTCACGTCACCTTGCACATCAGATATACCCGTGCAGTATCAATCCTATTCCGATGTCTTTGATGTAAAGAAAGCAACCACTTTGCCACCCCATAGACCGTATGACTGTCCAATAGAACTTCTTCCAGGTGCTACTATACCCTTTGGACGGATATACCCCTTATCGGGACCTGAGTCACAACATCTAAAGAAATACATCGAAGAAAGCTTACAGCAAGGGTTTATCCGCCATTCTACCTCACCGGCGGGGGCTGGAATATTTTTCGTACCCAAAAAAGACGGTGGGCTACGTCCTTGCATAGACTACAGGGAACTCAACAAAATAACCATTAAGAACCGATACCCGCTCCCACTCATTCCAGAACTTCTTGAACGCTTATCCTCAGCAACCATATTCTCTAAAATCGATTTACGAGGAGCATACAATCTCGTACGAGTCAGAGAAGGGGATGAATGGAAGACGGCTTTTCGAACTCGGTATGGACACTACGAATATACCGTTATGCCGTTCGGTCTATGTAATGCTCCAGCGACCTTCCAACATTTCATCAATGATGTCTTTCATGACCTTCTTGATCAATATGTCATAGTGTATTTGGATGATATCCTTATCTACTCTACCACCATTCTGGAACATAGAGCACACGTACAGACCGTCCTTGCACGTTTACGCACCCATAGTCTATATGCAAAGCTGGAGAAGTGTATCTTCGAGACGCAAGAGATTGACTTCCTTGGTTTTCTCATTTCTCCTGGGTGTATCAAAATGAACTCTAGAAAGGTGTCAGCTATACTGGATTGGCCCATTCCTTACGACAAGAAGGCTGTACAAAGATTTATTGGCTTTGCCAATTTTTACCGGAGATTCATTCGCGATTTTTCTACACTGATAGCTCCATTAACAGCACTAACCAAGACTGACGCTCGGTTCTTCTGGACTACAGAAGCCCAAAGTGCGTTCGATTCCCTTAAACAAGCCTTTACTCAGGCACCTGTTCTTCAGCAGCCGGATATAACCAGACCATTCTACCTAGAGGTCGATTCCTCCAATACGGCTACGGGAGCCGTACTTTCGCAACACTGGGGCATCCATGGTTCACTTCACCCCGTAGCTTTCTTTTCGAAACGGCTGTCCTCATCCGAACGGAACTATGATATCGGGGACAAGGAGCTACTGGCCATTAAACGAGCTCTAGAGGAATGGCGTCACTTATTAGAAGGATCTGTAAACCCAATTACCATCTACACCGATCACAGGAATCTAGAATACCTCAGATCAGCCCGTAGACTCCGTCCTAGACAGGCCAGATGGGCCCTGTTCTTTTCTCGCTTCTCTATGCATATTACATATAGACCTGGGACCAAGAATGGAAAGGCGGATGCCTTGTCCCGGATGTTCGAACCTTCCGACATAGGATCCAGAGTCCCGGATACAATCCTTCAGTCCCATCACTTCTTATGTCTCCATAGTGATCTGCTGACTAAAATCAAGCAATCAACTACTCCATCTCCACTGCTTGTACAAAGACATGCCCTCTCCTATACCGATGGGTTTCTCCGCCATCTAAACCGCATTTATGTTCCGCCATCGGTACGTCAGGAGACCCTTCATACTTTTCATGACCTTCCTTCAGCTGGTCATGGGGGAATCCAGCAAACAACACAAGGAATCCAAAGACACTTTTGGTGGCCCTCTATGAAACAAGACGTCGAGTCCTACGTCTCCTCATGTGATGTGTGCCATAGAGCAAAGAGCAGACATTCAAAACCACCTGGTTTGCTCCGTCCTCTCTCTGTTCCTACTGGTCCTTGGAAAGACATTGCCTTGGATTTCATAGTGGACTTACCGAATTCCAACTCGTATAACACTATACTTGTGATAGTGGACCGATTCACTAAAATGGCGCATTTTATACCCTTCAAAGGATTACCTACAGCAGAACAGACAGCAACCCTTTTTCTTCGGGAGGTATTCCGTCTGCATGGCATACCTTCTACTATCACCTCGGATAGAGGATCTCAATTTACCTCAAAGTTTTGGAAGGCTTTCTGTTCCGGACTACAAATCAAATGTAATCTGTCATCAGGTTACCATCCACAAACCAATGGACAGACCGAGAGGACTAATCAAACGTTAGAACAATACCTCCGCTGTTTTTCTACTCATTTGCAAGACAACTGGTTCCAACTACTACCCCAAGCAGAGTTTGCATATAACAACCATTTTCATCGGTCCATCCAAATGTCCCCCTTTTATGCCACTTATGGGTACCATCCAGCTCTCTTACCCGACATGCCTGTTACCTCAGCAGTTCCTACTGCCAATCACCGAATCCTAGAGGTACAACAAACTCAAAGGAAGTTACAAACCCTGTTAAATCAAGCCCAAGTAGCTTACAAGACGCAGGCAGATAAAAATCGATGTATCAGTCCTACATACCGGGTCGGTGACAAGGTATGGTTATCATCTGCCACAGTACGCTTATCTTGTCCTTCCCGCAAGTTGGGTCCACGCTTCCTGGGTCCTTACAGTATTTCCCGTATCATTAATCCGGTCACCTACCGTCTAGCTCTACCAGAATCACTACGTATACATCCTACATTCCACGTTTCTCATCTCAAACCTTGGACACCCAGTCCTTTTCCTGATCGACATCCTGCCTGCCCTCCTCCATTGGACATAGAGGGATCTATGGAGTACGAGGTACAAGAGATCCTTGACTCTCGTCTTCGCAGAGGACGTCTAGAATACCTGGTGCACTGGAAGGGGTATGGACCTGAGGATCGCTCTTGGGAGCCTAGTACCAATCTCCGTGCCCCAGCCTGCATGCGGTCCTTCCATAGGGCTCATCCTGATCGTCCGGGCCCCTTGCCTGCCCGGAGGGCATCCGTCGGGGGGGGGAATCTGTTGTGTCCCGTTGTTGCGACCCATACCTGTTTTTCGTCGGGTCGCGTCTGTGCCCCTTCCGCGCATGCGCGGCCTTTCTCCGTCCTTTTTCCGCATTCCTGACGTCGCGCGCCGTGACGTCAGGACGTAGGCAGGTCTATATAATCCTGCCTTCCTTTTGGCTCGGTGCTCTTTTGTCGAGCTAGCACGTCGGGAGCGGTTGCCTCTCTTCCCCTCGCGCCGGTCCGTTTCTGTTTTTTCGGTCTCTCTCTCTCTCGCTCTCCTTCCTCTTTTCCCTCGCTCTCTCTCTCGGTCCTCTCTCCTGTATCTCGGTTCCCTGGGATCGTTTTTGCCTGCCTTGGATTTTGTTTTGCACTCTCTGAGTGCTTTCTTTCATCCTTCCATTATACTAGCTTTCTGCAAACTCCAGGCTCATTCCTTTGCCTGGAGACAGTTTCCAGAAAGCTGACAGTATGACACCATAACGTCTATGCCTCTTAGCTTCATGTAAAGGATAATTATTCTGCTGGTTTACTCTGTGTTGGAAACATAGTATTATGACATCACAATGTCAATGTCTTTTGGCTTAATGTAAAGGACAATTATTGTGCTGTTTTACTCCATGTTGGAAAGACAGAGCTTTGACATTTTAATGTCAATGTCTAATGAATTCAGGTAAAGTAGAATATTTACTATGATTTCTTCTTGCTCAAGACACATTATTATGACATTATAATGTCAATGCCTAATGGCTTCAGCTATAGAAGAATTATTTATCTGGTTTCCTTCTTACTCAACACACATTATTTTTACTTTAGAATGTCAATTCATGTTGACTTCATGTAAAGGAGAATTATTGTGCTGCTTTACTCTGTGTTGGAAACCCAGTAATATGATATCACAATGTAAATACATATTGGCTTTAGGTAGCTAACAATTATTGCTCTGGTTTCCTTCTTCCTTGAAACAGTACTATGACATCATAGTTTCTATGCCTACTAGCTTCATGTAAACAGAATCATTGTACTAGTTTACTCTGTTTTGGAAAACCTATATATAACATCACAATGTCAATGCCTAACGTGTTCAGATAAGGAAGAGAATAATTGTGCTGGTTTACTCCGTGTTGGAAACACAGAATTATGACATCACAATTTCAATGCCTATTGGATCCAAGTAAAGAAAATTTTTGCTCAAAACACAGTACTATGACATCACAATGCCTATTCCTATTAGCTTCATGTAAAAAGAATCATTGTACTGGTTTACTCAGTTTTGGAAACACTGTATATAACATCACAATGTCAATGCCTATTGGCTTCATGTAAAAGAGAATTATAGTGCTGGTTTACTCTGTGTTTGAAGCACAGTATTATGAAATAACTATGTCACTGCATGTTGGTTTCAGTACACAGAATTATTGCACTTGTTTCCTTTTTGCTAAAAAAAAACAGTAATATTACATCATAAAGTCAATTAATATTAGCTTCATGTAAAGGAAAATTATTATTCTGGTTTCCTTCTGTACAAAGCACAGTACTATGACATCACAATGTCTATTCCTTATTAGTTTCATTTAAATAGAATCATTGTACTGGTTTACTCTGTGTTGGAATCATTGTATATAACATCACAATGCCTATTGGCTTCATATAAAAGACAATTATAGAGCTTGTTTACTCTGTGTTATAAACACAGTATTATGACATCACAGTATCAATGCCTACTGGCTTAATATAAAAAAATTATTGTGCCGTTTACTTTGTTATTGAAGCACAGTATTATGACATCACAATATCAATGCATGTTGGTTTCAGTACAGACAATTATTGCTCTGGTTTCCTTCCTCCTTGAAACAGTACTATGACATCAGAGTGTCAATGTAGATTAGCTTCATGTAAAGCAGAACGACTATGCTGGTTTACACCATGTTGGAAATACGGCATTATGACATTACAATGTCAATGCCTATTGTCTTAATATAAGGGTTAATTATTGCTCCTGTTTCCTTCTTGCTCGAAACACAGTATTATGACATCATAATTTCAATGCCTATTACCATCATGTAAACAGAATCATTGTTCTGGTTTACTCTATGTTGGAAAATCTGTATATAACATCACAATGTCAATGCCTAACGTGTTCAGATAACAGAGAATTATTGTGCTGGTTTACTCCATGTTGGAAACACAGAATTATGACATCACAATTTTAATGCCTATTGGATATAAGTAAAGGAAAAAAAATTCTCTTTTGCCTTCTTGCTCAAAACACAGTACTATGACATCACAATGCCTAATCCTATTAGCTTCATGTAAACAGAATCAGTGTACTGGTTTACTCAGTGTTGGAAACACTGTATATAACATCACAATGTCAATGCCTATTGGCTTCATGTAAAAGAAAATTATAGTGCTGGTTTACTCTGTGTTTGAAGCACAGTATTATGACATAACAATGTCAGTGCATGTTGGTTTCAGTACACAGAATTATTGCACTTGTTTCCTTTTTGCTCAAAAAACATTAATAATAAATCATAAAGTCAATGAATATTAGGTTCATATAAAGCAGAAGCATTGTTCTTGTTTACAATATGTTGGAAACACTGCATTATGACATCACAATGTCAATGCCTATTGTCTTAATATATGGGTTAATTATTGCTCCTATTTCCTTCTTGCTCGAAACACAGTACTATGTCATCATAATGTGAATTAATTTTAGCTTCATGTGAAACAAAATCATTGTGCTAGTTTATTCGTGTATGAAGCAATGTATTATGACATCACAAAGTCAATACTTATTTGGTTCATGTATAGGAAAATTATTGTGCTGGTTTACTCTGTGTTGTAAACGCAGTATTAAGACATCACAATATCATTGCCTATTGGCGTCAGGTAACGGATAATTGTGCTCTGGTTTCCTTATTCTTCAATACAGAGTACTATTACATCATAGTGTCAATGACTAAAGGCTTCAGGTATAGAAAAATTATTACTCTGCTATCTTTCTTACTCGAGACCCAGTATTATGAGATCATAATGTAAATGTCTATTAGCTTCATGTAAAGTAAAATTATTATTCTGGTTTCCTTCTTGTTCGAAACACAGTACTATGACATCATAATGTCTATGCCTATTACCTTCATGTAAAGTAGAATTATTCCGCTGGTTTACTCTGTGTTGGAAACATAGTATTATGACATCACAATGTCAATGTCTTTTGGCTTAATCTAAACGACAATTATTGCTCTGTTTTACTCCATGTTGGAAAGACAGAGCTTTGACATCTTAATGTCAATGTCTAATGAATTCAGGTAAAGGAGAATATTTACTATGATTTCTTCTTGTTCAAGACACATTATTATCACATTCTAATGTCAATATCAAATGGCTTCAGCTATAGAATAATTATTTATCTGGTTTCCTTCTTACTCAAGACACATTATTTTGACTTTAGAATGTTAATGCATGTTGGCTTCATGTAAAGGAGAATTATTGTGCTGCTTTACTCTCTGTTGGAAACCCAGTACAGTGATATCACAATATAAATACATATTGGCTTCAGGTAGCTAACAATTATTGCTCTGGTTTCCTTCTTCCTTGAAACAGTACTATGATATCATATTGTCAATGTGTATTAGCTTCATGTAAAACAGAATAATTGTGCTGGTTTATTCCATGTTGGAAACACTGCATTATGACATCACAATGTCAAGGCCTATTGGCTTCATGTAAAGGTTAATTATTCCTCTTGTTTCCTTCTTGCTCAAAACACAGTACTATGACATCATAATGTGAATACATTTTTGCTTCAAGTGAACCAAATTATTGTTCTGGTTTACTCCGTGTTGGAAACAATGTATTATGACATCCAATATCAATATCTATTTGATTCATGGATAGGTAAATTATTGTGCTAGTTTATTCTGTGTTGGAAACACAGTATTATGACATCGCAATGTCATTGCCTATTGGCTTCAGGTAACTGATAATTATGCTCTGGTTTCCTTCTTCATCAATACACAGTACTATTACATCATAGTGTCATGAATAAAAATAATATGAATAAATGTTAGCTTCATGTTAACCAAAATCATTGTTCTGGTTTACTCCATGTTGGAAACACTGCATTATGACATCATAATATCAATGCCTATTGTCTTAATATAAGGGGTAATTATTGCTCCTGTTTTCTTCTTGCTCGATACACAGTACTATGACATCATAATGTGAATTAATTTTAGCTTCATGTGAAGCAAAATCATTGTGCTGGATTATTACGTGTATGAAGCAATGTATTATGACACCACAAAGTCAATACCTATTTGATTCATGTATAGGAAAATTATTGTGCTGGTTTGCTCTGTGTTGTAAACACACTATTAATACATCCCAATATCATTGCCTATTAGCTTCATTTAACGGATAATTATGCTCTGGTTTCCTTATTCCTCAATACAGAGTACTATTACATCATAGTGTCAATGACTAATGGCTTCAGGTATACAAGAATTATTGCTCTGATATCTTTCTTACTCAAGACACATTATTATGACATCATAATGTAAATGCCTATTGGCTTCATGTAAAGGAAAATTATTATTCTGGTTTCCTTCTAGTTCGAAACACAGTACTATGGCATCATATCTATATCTATTATCTATTATCTTCTTGTAAAGGAGAATTATTCTGCTGGTTTACTCTGTATTGGAAACATAGTATTATGACATCAAAATGTCAATGTCTTTTGGCTTAATGTAAAGGACAATTATTGTGCTGTTTTATTCCATTTTGGAAAGACAGAGCTTTGACATCTTAATGTCAATGTCTAATGAATTCAGGAAAAGTAGAATATTTACTATGATTTCTTCTTGCTCAAGACAAATTATTATGACATTCTAATTTTAATGTTAATGGCTTCAGCAATGGAAGAATTATTTATCTGGTTTCCTTCTTACTCAAGACGCATTATTTTGACTTTAGGATGTCAATGCATGTTGGCTTCATGTAAAGGAGAATTATTGTGCTGCTTTACTCTGTGTTGGAAACCCAGTACCATGATATCACAATGTAAATACATAATGGCTTCTGGTAACAGAGAATTATTTCTCTGGTTTCCTTCTTACTTGAAACAGTACTATGACATCATAGGGTCAATGTATATTAGCTTCATAGAAAACAGAATGATTGAACTAGTTTATTCCATGTTGGAAGCACTGCATTATGACATCACAATGTCAAGGCCTATTGGCTTCATGTAAAGGTTAATTATTGCTATTGTTTCTTTCTTGCTCAAAACACAGTACTATGACATCATAATGTGAATAAATATTAGCTTCAAGTGAAGTAAAATCATTGTTCTGGTTTACTCCGTGTTGGAAACAATATATTATAACATCCAATATCAATATCTATTTGATTCATGTATAGGAAAATAAATGTGCTAGTTTATTCTGTGTTGGAAACACAGTATTATGACATCACAATGTCATTGCCTATTAGCTTCAGGTAACTGATAATTATGCTCTGGTTTCCTTATTATTCAATATATAGTACTATTACATCATAGTGTCAATTACTGATGGCTTCAGGTATACAAGAATTATTGCTCTGCTATCTTTTTTACTCGAGACCCAGTATTATGAGGATAAGGTAAATGCCTATTAGCTTCATGTAAAGTAAAATTATTATTCTGGTTTCCTTCTTGTTCGAAACACAGTACTATGACATCATAATGTCTATGCTTATTAGCTTCATGTAAAGGAGAATTATTCTGCTGGTTTACTCTGTGTTGGAAACATAGTATTATAACATCACAATGTCAATGTCTTTTGGCTTAATGTAAAGGACAATTATTGTGCTGTTTTACTCCATGTTGGAAAGACAGAGCTTTGACATCTTAATGTCAATGTCTAATGAATTCAGGTAAAGTACAATATTTACTATGATTTCTTCTTGCTCAAGACACATTATTATCACATTCTAATTTCAATGCCTAATGGCTTCAGCTATAGAAGAATTATTTATCTGGTTTCCTTCTTACTCGAGACACATTATTTTGACTTTAGAATGTCAATGCACGTTGGCTTCATATAAAGGAAAATTACTGTGCTGCTTTACTCTCTGTTGGAAACCCAGTATAATGACATCACAATGTCAATACATGTTGGTTTCACTACAGTGAATGATTGCACTTGTTTCCTTTTTGCTCAAAACTCAGTACTATTATATCATAATGTCAATGAATATTAGCTTCATGTAAAGCAGAATCATTGTGCTGGCTTACTCCATGTTGGAAACACTAGATTATGACATCACAATGTCAATGCCTATTGGCTTCATATAAGGGTTACTTATTGCTCCTGTTTCCTTCTTGCTCGAAACACAGTATTATGACATCATAATATGAATTCATTTTAGCTTCATGTGAAGCAAAATCATTGTGCTGGTTTATTACGTGTATGAAGCAATGTATTATGACATCACAAAGTCAATACCTCTTTAATTCATATATAGGAAAAATTATTGTGCTGGTTTACTCTGTGTTAACACAGTATTAAGACATCACAATATCATTGCCTATTGGCTTCCGGTAATGGATAATTATGCTCTGGTTTCCTTATTCTTCAATACATAGTACTATTACATCATAGTGTCAATGACTAATGGCTTCAGGCATAGAAGAATTATTGCTCTGCTGTCTTTCTGACTCGAGACTCAATATTATGAGGATAATGTAAATTCCTATTAGTACTCCGTGTTGAAAACAATGTATTATGACATCACAATGTCAATACATATTTCATTCATGAATAGTAAAATTATTGTGCTACTTTACTCTCTGTTGGAAACACAGTATTATGACATCACAATACCATTGCCTATTGGCTTCAGGTAACGGATAATTATGCTCTGGTATCCTTCTTCCTCATTATATAGTACTATTACATCACAGTTTCAATGACTAATGGCTTCAGGTATAGAAGAATTATTGCCTGATATCTTTCTTTCTTGAGACACACTATTTTGAGTTCAGAATGTCAATACCTATTGGCTTCATGTAAAGAAAAATTATTTTTCTGGTTTCCTTCTCTACAAAACACAGTACTATGACATCACAATGACTATGCCTATTAGCTTCATGTAAACAGAATCATTGTACTGGTTTACTCTGTGTTGGAAACATTGTATATAACATCACAATGTCAATTCCTAATGGCTTCATATCAAAGTCAATTATAGTGCTGGTTTACTAATTGTTATAAACACAGTTTTATAATATCACAGTGTCAATGCCTAATGGCTTCATGCAAGGAAAATTATTGTGCCGGTTTACTCTGTGTTTCAAGCACAGTATTATGACATAACAATGTCAGTGCATGTTGGTTTCAGTACAGAAAATTATTGCTCTGGTTTCCTTCCTCCTTGAAACAGCACTATGACATCACAATGTTAATGTATTTTAGCTTCATGTAAAGCAGAATGATTGTGCTGGTTTACACAATGTTGAAAACACGGCATTATGACATCACAATGTCAATGCCTATTGTCTTAATATAAGGGTTAGTTATTGCTCCTGTTTCCTTCTTGCTCGAAACACAGTACTATGACATCATAATGTGAATAAATGTTAGATTCATGTTAAGCAAAATCATTGTTCTGGTTTACTCCATGTTGGAAACACTGCATTATGACATTATAATGTCAATGCCTATTGTCTTAATATAAGGGGTAATTATTGCTCCTGTTTCCTTCTTGCTCGAAACACAGTACTATGACATCATAATGTGAATAAATTTTAACTTCATATGAAGCAAAGTCATGGTGCTGGCTTATTACGTGTATGAAGCAATGTATTATGACATCACAAAGTCAATACCAATTTATTCATGTATAGGAAAATTATTGTGCTGGTTTGCTCTGTGTTGTAAACACAGTATTAAGACATCACAATATCATTGCCTATTGGCTTCAGGTAACGGATAATTATGCTCTGGTTTCCTTATTCCTCAATACAGAGTACTATTACATCATAGTGTCAATGACTAATGGCTTCAGTTATAGAAGAATTATTGCTCTGATATCTTTATTACTTGAGACACAGTGTTATGAGATCATAATGTAAATGCCTATTGGCTTCATGTAAAGGAAAATTATTATTCTGGTTTCCTTCTAGTTCGAAATACAGTACTATGACATCATAATGTCTATGCCTATTAGCTTCATGTAAAGGAGAATTATTCTGCTGGTTTACTCTGTATTGGAAACATAGTATTATAACATCATAATGTCAATGTCTTTTGGCTAAAAGTAAAGAAAAATTATTGTGCTGTTTTACTCCATGTTGTAAAGACAGAGCTTTGACATCTTAATGTCAATGTCTAATGAATTCAGGTAAAGTAGAATATTTACTATGATTTCTTCTTGCTCAAGACACATTATTATTATATTATAATGTCAATGCCTAATGGCTTCAGCTATAGAAGAATTATTTATCTGGTTTCCTTCTTACTCGAGACACATTGTTTTGACTTTAGTTTGTCAATGCATGTTAGCTTCATTTAAAGGAGAATTATTGTGCTCCTTTACTCGGTGATGGAAACCCAGTACTGTGATATCACAACGTAAATACATGTTGGCTTCAGGTAACAGAGAAATTTTGCTCTGGTTTCCTTCTTCATTGAGACCGTACTAGGACATCATGGTGTCAATGTGTATTGGCTTCATGTAAAGCAGAATAATTGTGCTGGTTTATTCCATGTTTTAAACACTGCATTATGACATCACAGTGTCAGTGTCTATTGGCTTCATGTAAAGGTTAATTATTGCTTTTGTTTCTCTCCTTTTCGATACCCAGTACTTTGACATCATAATGTGAATACATTTTAGCTTCATGTTAAGCAAAATAATTGTCCTGGTTTACTCCGTGTTGGAAACAATGTATTATGACATCACAATGTCAATATCTATTTCATTCATGTATAGGAAAATTATTGTGCTACTTTACTCTCTGTTGGAAACACAGTATTATGACATCACAATTCCAATGCCTATTGGATCCAAGTAATGGAAAATGTTTGCACTTTTTCCTTCTTGCTCAAAACACAGTACTATGACATCACAATGCCTAATCCTATTAGCTTCATGTAAACAAAATCAGTGTACTGGTTTACTCAGTGTTGGAAACACTGTATATAACATCACAATGTCAGTGCCTATTGGCTTCATGTAAAAGAGAATTATAGTGCTGGTTTACTCTGTGTTTGAAGCACAGTATTATAACATCACAACGTCAATGCATGTTGGTTTCAGTACTCAGAATTATTGCACTTGTTTCCTTTGTGCTCAGAAAACAGTTCTATTACATCATAATGTCAATGAATATTAGCTTCATGTAAAGTAGAATCATTGTTCTGGATTACTCCATGTTGAAAACACTGCATTATGAAATCACAAGGTTAATTCCTATTGTCTTAATATAACGGGTAATTATTACTCCTGTTTCCTTCTTGCTCGAAACACAGTACTATGACATCATTATGTGAATGAATTTTAGCTTCATGTGAATTAAATCATTGTGCTGGTTTATTACGTATATGAAGCAATGTTTATGACATCACAAAGTCAATATCTATTTAGTTCAAGAAAATTATTGTGCTGGTTTACTCTGTGTTGTAAACACAGTATTAAGACCTCACAATACCATTACCTATTAGCTTCAGGTAACGGATACTTATGCTCTGGTTTCCTTATTCCTCAATACATAGTACTATTACATCATAGTGTCAATGACTAATGGCATCAGGTATAGAAGAATTTCTTACTCGGGACACAGTATTACGAGATCATAATGTAAATACCTATTGGCTTCATCTAAAGGAAAATTATTATTCTGGTTTCCTTCTTGTTCGAAACACAGTACTATGACATCATAATGTCTATGCCTATTAGCTTCATGTAAAGGTGAATTATTCTGCCGGTTTACTCTGTGTTGGAAACATAGTATTATGACATCACAAAGTCAATGTCTTTTGGCTTAATGTAAAGGACAATTATTGTGCTGTTTTACTCCGTGTTGGAAAGATAGAGCTTTGACATCTTAATGTCAATGTCTAATGAATTCAGGTAAGGTAGAATAATTACTATAATTTCTTCTTGCTCAAGACACATTATTATGACATTATAATGTCAATGCCTAATGGCTTCAGCTATAGAAGAATTATTTATCTGGTTTTCTTCTTACTCGAGACACATTATTTTGAGTTTAGCATGTCAATGCATGTTGGCTTCATGTAAAGGAGAATTACTGTGCTGCTTTACTCTGTGTTGGAAATCCTGTACCATGATATCACAATGTAAATTGGCTTCAGGTAACAAAGAATTATTGCTCTGGATTTCTTCTTCCTTGAAACAGTACTATGACATCATAGTGTCAATGTATATTAGCTTCATGTAAGGCAGAATAATTGTGCTGGTTTACTCCATGTTGGAAACACTGCATTATGACATCACAGTGTCAATACCTAGTTGCTTCATATAAAGTTTAATTATTGCTCTTGTTTCTTTCTTGCTTGAAACATAGTACTATGACATCATAATGTGAGTAAATTTTAGCAAAATCATTGTTCTGGTTTACTCTGTGCTGGAAACAATGTATTATGACATCACAATGTACATATCTATTTCATTAATATATAGGAAAATTATTGTGTTACTTTACTCTGTGTTGGAAACACAGTATTATGACATCACAATACCATTGCCTATTGGCTTCAGATAACGGATAATTATGCTCTGGTTTCCTTCTTCCTCAATACACAGTACTATTACATCATAGTGTCAATGACTAATAGCTTCAGGTATAGAAGAATTATTGCTCTGATATCTTTCTTTCTCGAGACACACTATTTTGAGATCATAATGTAAGTGCCTATTGGCTTCACGTAAAGGAAAATTATTATTCTGGTTTCCTTCTGTACAAAACACATTACTATGACATCACAATGTGTATGCTTATTAGCTTCATCTAAATAGAATCACTGTACTGGTTTACTCTGTGTTGGAAATATTATTTATAACATCACAATGTCAATTTCTATTGGCTTCATATAAAAGACAATTATAGTTCTGGTTTACTCTGTGTTATGAACACACAGTGTCAATGCCTAATGGCTTCATGTAAGGAAAATTATTGTGCCGTTTTACTCTGTGCTTGAAGCACAGTATTATGACATCATAATGTCAATGCATGTTGTTTTCAGTACAGAGAATTATTGCTAAGCACAGTATTATGACATCACAATGTCAATGCATGTTGTTTTCAGTACAGAGAATTATTGCTCTGGTTTCGTTCCTCCTTGAAACAGTACTATGACATCAAAGTCTATTAGCTTCATGTAAAGCAGAATGACTGTGCTTGTTTACTCCATGTTGGAAACACAGCATTATGACATCATAATGTCAATGCCTATTAGCTTCATGTAAAGGTTAATTATAACACTTGTTTCTTTCTTGCTTGAAACACAGTATATGACATCATAATATGAATACATTTTAGCTTTATGTGAAGCAATATTATTGTTCTGGTTTACTCCGTGTTGGAAACAATGTATTATGACATCCAATATCAATATCTATTTGATTCATGGATAGGTAAATTATTGTGCTAGTTTATTCTGTGTTGGAAACACAGTATTATGACATCGCAATGTCATTGCCTATTGGCTTCAGGTAACGGATAATTATGCTCTGGTTTCCTTCTTCATCAATACACAGTACTATTACATCATAGTGTCATGAATAAAAATAATATGAATAAATGTTAGCTTCATGTTAACCAAAATCATTGTTCTGGTTTACTCCATGTTGGAAACACTGCATTATGACATCATAATATCAATGCCTATTGTCTTAATATAAGGGGTAATTATTGCTCCTGTTTTCTTCTTGCTCGATACACAGTACTATGACATCATAATGTGAATTAATTTTAGCTTCATGTGAAGCAAAATCATTGTGCTGGATTATTACGTGTATGAAGCAATGTATTATGACACCACAAAGTCAATACCTATTTGATTCATGTATAGGAAAATTATTGTGCTGGTTTGCTCTGTGTTGTAAACACACTATTAATACATCCCAATATCATTGCCTATTAGCTTCATTTAACGGATAATTATGCTCTGGTTTCCTTATTCCTCAATACAGAGTACTATTACATCATAGTGTCAATGACTAATGGCTTCAGGTATACAAGAATTATTGCTCTGATATCTTTCTTACTCAAGACACATTATTATGACATCATAATGTAAATGCCTATTGGCTTCATGTAAAGGAAAATTATTATTCTGGTTTCCTTCTAGTTCGAAACACAGTACTATGGCATCATAATATCTATATCTATTATCTTCTTGTAAAGGAGAATTATTCTGCTGGTTTACTCTGTATTGGAAACATAGTATTATGACATCAAAATGTCAATGTCTTTTGGCTTAATGTAAAGGACAATTATTGTGCTGTTTTATTCCATTTTGGAAAGACAGAGCTTTGACATCTTAATGTCAATGTCTAATGAATTCAGGAAAAGTAGAATATTTACTATGATTTCTTCTTGCTCAAGACAAATTATTATGACATTCTAATTTTAATGTTAATGGCTTCAGCAATGGAAGAATTATTTATCTGGTTTCCTTCTTACTCAAGACGCATTATTTTGACTTTAGGATGTCAATGCATGTTGGCTTCATGTAAAGGAGAATTATTGTGCTGCTTTACTCTGTGTTGGAAACCCAGTACCATGATATCACAATGTAAATACATAATGGCTTCTGGTAACAGAGAATTATTTCTCTGGTTTCCTTCTTACTTGAAACAGTACTATGACATCATAGGGTCAATGTATATTAGCTTCATATAAAACAGAATGATTGAACTAGTTTATTTTATGTTGGAAGCACTGCATTATGACATCACAATGTCAAGGCCTATTGGCTTCATGTAAAGGTTAATTATTGCTATTGTTTCTTTCTTGCTCAAAACACAGTACTATGACATCATAATGTGAATAAATATTAGCTTCAAGTGAAGTAAAATCATTGTTCTGGTTTACTCCGTGTTGGAAACAATATATTATGACATCCAATATCAATATCTATTTGATTCATGTATAGGAAAATAAATGTGCTAGTTTATTCTGTGTTGGAAACACAGTATTATGACATCACAATGTCATTGCCTATTGGCTTCAGGTAACTGATAATTATGCTCTGGTTTCCTTATTATTCAATATATAGTACTATTACATCATAGTGTCAATTACTGATGGCTTCAGGTATACAAGAATTATTGCTCTGCTATCTTTTTTACTCGAGACCCAGTATTATGAGGATAAGGTAAATGCCTATTAGCTTCATGTAAAGTAAAATTATTATTCTGGTTTCCTTCTTGTTCGAAACACAGTACTATGACATCATAATGTCTATGCTTATTAGCTTCATGTAAAGGAGAATTATTCTGCTGGTTTACTCTGTGTTGGAAACATAGTATTATAACATCACAATGTCAATGTCTTTTGGCTTAATGTAAAGGACAATTATTGTGCTGTTTTACTCCATGTTGGAAAGACAGAGCTTTGACATCTTAATGTCAATGTCTAATGAATTCAGGTAAAGTACAATATTTACTATGATTTCTTCTTGCTCAAGACACATTATTATCACATTCTAATTTCAATGCCTAATGGCTTCAGCTATAGAAGAATTATTTATCTGGTTTCCTTCTTACTCGAGACACATTATTTTGACTTTAGAATGTCCATGCATGTTGGCTTCATGTAAAGGAAAATTACTGTGCTGCTTTACTCTCTGTTGGAAACCCAGTATAATGACATCACAATGTCAATACATGTTGGTTTCACTACAGTGAATGATTGCACTTGTTTCCTTTTTGCTCAAAACTCAGTACTATTATATCATAATTACTCTCTGTTGGAAACACAGTATTATGACATCACAATACCATTGCCTATTGGCTTCAGGTAACGGATAATTATGCTCTGGTATCCTTCTTCCTCATTATATAGTACTATTACATCACAGTTTCAATGACTAATGGCTTCAGGTATAGAAGAATTATTGCCTGATATCTTTCTTTCTTGAGACACACTATTTTGAGTTCAGAATGTCAATACCTATTGGCTTCATGTAAAGAAAAATTATTTTTCTGGTTTCCTTCTCTACAAAACACAGTACTATGACATCACAATGACTATGCCTATTAGCTTCATGTAAACAGAATCATTGTACTGGTTTACTCTGTGTTGGAAACATTGTATATAACATCACAATGTCAATTCCTAATGGCTTCATATCAAAGTCAATTATAGTGCTGGTTTACTAATTGTTATAAACACAGTTTTATAATATCACAGTGTCAATGCCTAATGGCTTCATGCAAGGAAAATTATTGTGCCGGTTTACTCTGTGTTTCAAGCACAGTATTATGACATAACAATGTCAGTGCATGTTGGTTTCAGTACAGAAAATTATTGCTCTGGTTTCCTTCCTCCTTGAAACAGCACTATGACATCACAATGTTAATGTATTTTAGCTTCATGTAAAGCAGAATGATTGTGCTGGTTTACACAATGTTGAAAACACGGCATTATGACATCACAATGTCAATGCCTATTGTCTTAATATAAGGGTTAGTTATTGCTCCTGTTTCCTTCTTGCTCGAAACACAGTACTATGACATCATAATGTGAATAAATGTTAGATTCATGTTAAGCAAAATCATTGTTCTGGTTTACTCCATGTTGGAAACACTGCATTATGACATTATAATGTCAATGCCTATTGTCTTAATATAAGGGGTAATTATTGCTCCTGTTTCCTTCTTGCTCAAAACACAGTACTATGACATCATAATGTGAATACATTTTAACTTCATATGAAGCAAAGTCATGGTGCTGGCTTATTACGTGTATGAAGCAATGTATTATGACATCACAAAGTCAATACCAATTTATTCATGTATAGGAAAATTATTGTGCTGGTTTGCTCTGTGTTGTAAACACAGTATTAAGACATCACAATATCATTGCCTATTGGCTTCAGGTAACGGATAATTATGCTCTGGTTTCCTTATTCCTCAATACAGAGTACTATTACATCATAGTGTCAATGACTAATGGCTTCAGTTATAGAAGAATTATTGCTCTGATATCTTTCTTACTTGAGACACAGTATTATGAGATCATAATGTAAATGCCTATTGGCTTCATGTAAAGGAAAATTATTATTCTGGTTTCCTTCTAGTTCGAAATACAGTACTATGACATCATAATGTCTATGCCTATTAGCTTCATGTAAAGGAGAATTATTCTGCTGGTTTACTCTGTATTGGAAACATAGTATTATAACATCATAATGTCAATGTCTTTTGGCTAAAAGTAAAGAAAAATTATTGTGCTGTTTTACTCCATGTTGTAAAGACAGAGCTTTGACATCTTAATGTCAATGTCTAATGAATTCAGGTAAAGTAGAATATTTACTATGATTTCTTCTTGCTCAAGACACATTATTATTATATTATAATGTCAATGCCTAATGGCTTCAGCTATAGAAGAATTATTTATCTGGTTTCCTTCTTACTCGAGACACATTGTTTTGACTTTAGTTTGTCAATGCATGTTAGCTTCATTTAAAGGAGAATTATTGTGCTCCTTTACTCGGTGATGGAAACCCAGTACTGTGATATCACAACGTAAATACATGTTGGCTTCAGGTAACAGAGAAATTTTGCTCTGGTTTCCTTCTTCATTGAGACCGTACTAGGACATCATGGTGTCAATGTGTATTGGCTTCATGTAAAGCAGAATAATTGTGCTGGTTTATTCCATGTTATAAACACTGCATTATGACATCACAGTGTCAGTGTCTATTGGCTTCATGTAAAGGTTAATTATTGCTTTTGTTTCTCTCCTTTTCGATACCCAGTACTTTGACATCATAATGTGAATACATTTTAGCTTCATGTTAAGCAAAATAATTGTCCTGGTTTACTCCGTGTTGGAAACAATGTATTATGACATCACAATGTCAATATCTATTTCATTCATGTATAGGAACATTATTCTGCTACTTTACTCTTTGTTGGAAACACAGTATTATGACATCACAATTCCAATGCCTATTGGATCCAAGTAATGGAAAATGTTTGCACTTTTTCCTTCTTGCTCAAAACACAGTACTATGACATCACAATGCCTAATCCTATTAGCTTCATGTAAACAAAATCAGTGTACTGGTTTACTCAGTGTTGGAAACACTGTATATAACATCACAATGTCAGTGCCTATTGGCTTCATGTAAAAGAGAATTATAGTGCTGGTTTACTCTGTGTTTGAAGCACAGTATTATAACATCACAACGTCAATGCATGTTGGTTTCAGTACTCAGAATTATTGCACTTGTTTCCTTTGTGCTCAGAAAACAGTTCTATTACATCATAATGTCAATGAATATTAGCTTCATGTAAAGTAGAATCATTGTTCTGGATTACTCCATGTTGAAAACACTGCATTATGAAATCACAAGGTTAATTCCTATTGTCTTAATATAACGGGTAATTATTACTCCTGTTTCCTTCTTGCTCGAAACACAGTACTATGACATCATTATGTGAATGAATTTTAGCTTCATGTGAATTAAATCATTGTGCTGGTTTATTACGTATATGAAGCAATGCTTATGACATCACAAAGTCAATATCTATTTAGTTCAAGAAAATTATTGTGCTGGTTTACTCTGTGTTGTAAACACAGTATTAAGACCTCACAATACCATTACCTATTAGCTTCAGGTAACGGATACTTATGCTCTGGTTTCCTTATTCCTCAATACATAGTACTATTACATCATAGTGTCAATGACTAATGGCATCAGGTATAGAAGAATTTCTTACTCGGGACACAGTATTACGAGATCATAATGTAAATACCTATTGGCTTCATCTAAAGGAAAATTATTATTCTGGTTTCCTTCTTGTTCGAAACACAGTACTATGACATCATAATGTCTATGCCTATTAGCTTCATGTAAAGGTGAATTATTCTGCCGGTTTACTCTGTGTTGGAAACATAGTATTATGACATCACAAAGTCAATGTCTTTTGGCTTAATGTAAAGGACAATTATTGTGCTGTTTTACTCCGTGTTGGAAAGATAGAGCTTTGACATCTTAATGTCAATGTCTAATGAATTCAGGTAAGGTAGAATAATTACTATAATTTCTTCTTGCTCAAGACACATTATTATGACATTATAATGTCAATGCCTAATGGCTTCAGCTATAGAAGAATTATTTATCTGGTTTTCTTCTTACTCGAGACACATTATTTTGAGTTTAGCATGTCAATGCATGTTGGCTTCATGTAATGGAGAATTACTGTGCTGCTTTACTCTGTGTTGGAAATCCTGTACCATGATATCACAATGTAAATTGGCTTCAGGTAACAGAGAATTATTGCTCTGGATTTCTTCTTCCTTGAAACAGTACTATGACATCATAGTGTCAATGTATATTAGCTTCATGTAAGGCAGAATAATTGTGCTGGTTTACTCCATGTTGGAAACACTGCATTATGACATCACAGTGTCAATACCTAGTTGCTTCATATAAAGTTTAATTATTGCTCTTGTTTCTTTCTCGCTTGAAACATAGTACTATGACATCATAATGTGAGTAAATTTTAGCAAAATCATTGTTCTGGTTTACTCTGTGCTGGAAACAATGTATTATGACATCACAATGTACATATCTATTTCATTAATATATAGGAAAATTATTGTGTTACTTTACTCTGTGTTGGAAACACAGTATTATGACATCACAATACCATTGCCTATTGGCTTCAGATAACGGATAATTATGCTCTGGTTTCCTTCTTCCTCAATACACAGTACTATTACATCATAGTGTCAATGACTAATAGCTTCAGGTATAAAAGAATTATTGCTCTGATATCTTTCTTTCTCGAGACACACTATTTTGAGATCATAATGTAAGTGCCTATTGGCTTCATGTAAAGGAAAATTATTATTCTGGTTTCCTTCTGTACAAAACACATTACTATGACATCACAATGTGTATGCTTATTAGCTTCATCTAAATAGAATCACTATACTGGTTTACTCTGTGTTGGAAATATTATTTATAACATCACAATGTCAATTTCTATTGGCTTCATATAAAAGACAATTATAGTTCTGGTTTACTCTGTGTTATGAACACACAGTGTCAATGCCTAATGGCTTCATGTAAGGAAAATTATTGTGCCGGTTTACTCTGTGCTTGAAGCACAGTATTATGACATCATAATGTCAATGCATGTTGTTTTCAGTACAGAGAATTATTGCTAAGCACAGTATTATGACATCACAATGTCAATGCATGTTGTTTTCAGTACAGAGAATTATTGCTCTGGTTTCGTTCCTCCTTGAAACAGTACTATGACATCAAAGTCTATTAGCTTCATGTAAAGCAGAATGACTGTGCTTGTTTACTCCATGTTGGAAACACAGCATTATGACATCATAATGTCAATGCCTATTGGCTTCATGTAAAGGTTAATTATAACACTTGTTTCTTTCTTGCTTGAAACACAGTATATGACATCATAATATGAATACATTTTAGCTTTATGTGAAGCAATATTATTGTTCTGGTTTACTCAGTGTTGGAAACAATGTATTATGACTTCACAATGTCAATATCTCTTTGATTCATGGGTAGGAAAATTATTATGCTGGTTTACTCTGTGTTGTAAACACAGTATTATGACATCACAATGTCATTGCCTATTGGCTTCAGGTAACGGATAATTATGCTTTGGTTTCCTTCTTCCTCAATACACAGTACTATTACATTATAGTGTCAATGTCTAATGGCTTCAGGTATAGAAGAATTATTGCTCTGATGTCTTTCTTTCATGTAAAGCAGAATCATTGTGCTGCTTTACTCCATGTGGGAAACACAGAGCTATGACATCACTTTGTAAATACCTAATGTGTTCAGATAACGGAGAATTATTATGCTAGTTTACTACGTGTTGGAAACACAGAATTATTACATCACAATGTCAATGCCTATTAGATCCAAGTAAAGGAAAATGTTTCCTCTTGTGTCCTTCTTGCTCAAAACACAGTACTATGACTTCATAATGTCAATGAATATTAGCCTAATGGATTCAACTATAGAAGAATTATTTATCTGGTTTCCTTCTTACTCGAGACACATTATTTTGACTTTAGAATGTCAATGCATGTTGGCTGCATGTAAAGGACAATAATTGTGCTACTTTACTCTGTGTTGGAAACCCAGTACTATGATATCATAATGTCAATACCTATTGGCTTCAGGTAACAGAGAATTATCTCTCTGGTTTCCTTCTTCCTTCAAACAGTGCTATGACATCATAAAGTGAATGAATTTTAGATTCATATGAAGGAAAATCCTTGTGCTGGTTTACTACTTGTCGGAAACAATGTTTTATGATATCACAAAGTCAATACCTATTTGATTAATGTATAGGAAAATTAGTGTGCTGGTTTAATCTGTGTTGTAAACAGTATTGTGACATCACAATGTCATTGCCTGTTGGCTTCATGTAACGGATAATTATGCTCTGGTTTCCTTCTTCCTCAATACACAGTACTATTACATCATAGTGTCAATGACTAATGGCTTAATTTATAGAAGAATTCTTGCTCTGATATTTTTCTTTCTCGAGACACAGTATTATGAGATCATAATGTCAATGCCAATTGGCTTCATGTAATGGAAAAATATTATTCTGGATTCCTTCTTGTTCAAAACACAGTACTATGACATCAAAATGTCTATGCCTATTAGCTTCATGTAAACAGAATCATTAATCATTGTACTGGTTTACTCCGTGCTGTAAACACTGTATATAACATCATAATGTTAATGACTATTGGCTTCATTTAAAAGAGAATTAAAGGGCTTGTTTACTCTGTGTTATAAACACAGTATTATGACATCACAATGTCAGTGCCTAATGGCTTCATGTAAGGAAGATGATTGTGCCTGTTTACTTTGTGTTTGAACACAGTATTATGACATCACAATGTCAATGCATGTTGGTTTCAGTAACAGAGAATTATTGGACTTGTTTCCTTTTTGCTCGAAACATAGTACTAATACATCATAGTGTCAATGAATATTAGCTTCATGTAAAGCAGAATCATTGTGCTGGTTTCCTCCATGTTGGAAACACTGCATTATGACATAACAAAGTCAAAGGAGAATTATTACTCTGATTTCTTCTTGCTCGAAACACAGTACTATGACATCATAATCTCTTTGCCTATTAACTTCATGTAAAGCAGAATCATTGTGCTGGTTTACTCCATGTGGAAAACACAGAACTATAACATTACTTTGTAAATACCTAATGTGTTCAGATAACGGAGAATTATTGTGCTGCTTTACTCCGTGTTGGAAACACAGAATTATGACATCACAAAGTCAATGCCTGTTTGATCCAAGTAAAAGAAAATCTTTGCTCTTGTTTCCTTCTTGCTCAAAACACAGTACTCTGACATCATAATGTAAATGCCTATTAGCTTCTTGTACAGGAAAATTATTATTCTGTTTTCCTTCTTGTTCAAAACACAGTACTATGAAATCACAATGTCTATGCCTATTAGCTTCATGTAAAATAGAATTATTGTGCTGGTTTACTCTGCGTTTAAAACACAGTATTATGACATCACATTGTCAATGCCTATTGGACTCACGTAAAAGAGAATTATTGTGCTGGTTTACTCTGTGTTTAAAACACAGTATTATGACATCACATTGTCAATGCCTATTGGACTCACGTAAAAGAGAATTATTGTGCTGGTTTACTCTGTGTTAGAAATACAGTATTATGACATCACAAAGTCAATGCCTATTTTCTTCATGTAAAGGAAAATTATTGTGAAGTTTACTATGTCTTTGAAGCACAGTTTTATGACACCACAATGTCACTGCATGTTGATTTCAGTAAGAGAGAATTATTGCTCTCATTACCTTTTTGCTCGAAACACAGTACTATGACATCATAATGTCAACTAATTTTATCTTCATGTAAAGCAGAATCATTGTGCTGGTTAACTCCGTTTTGGAAATACTGTATTATGACATCACAATTTCAATACCTATTAACTTCATGTAAAGGTTAATTATTCCTCTTGTTTCCTTCTTGCTATGACATCATAATGTGAATTAATTTTAGCTTTATGTGAAGAGAAATCATTTTGCTGTTTTACTCCGTGTTGGACACAATGTATTATGACATCACAATGTCAATACCTATTTGATTCATGTAATGGAAAAATATTGTGCTGGTTTTCTCTGTGTTGGAAACATAGTATTATGATATCACAATGTCATTGCCTATTGGCTTCAAGTAACAGATAATTATGCTCTGGTTTCCTTCTTCCTCAATACTATTGCATCATAGTGTCATTGCCTAATGACTTCAGGTATAGAAGAGTTATTGCTCTGGTATCCTACTTACTCAAGACACAGTAGTATGACATTAGTGTCAATGCCTATTGGCTTCATGTCAAGGAGAATTATTACTCGAGTTTCCTTCTTGCTCTATACACAGTACTATGACATCATAATCTCTATGGCTATTAGTTTCATGTAAAGCAGAATCATTGTGCTGGTTTACTCCATGTGGGAAACACAGAGCTATGACATCACTTTGTCAATACCTAATGTGTTCAGATAACGGAGAATTATTGTGCTGGTTTACTCCGTGTTAGAAACACAGAATCCAAGTAAAGGAAACTTTTTGCTCTTGTTTCCTTCTTACTCAAAACACGGTACTATAACATCATAATGTCAATGAATATTAGCCTCATGTAAGGGAGAATTATTCTGCTAGTTTACTCTGTGTTGCAAACATAGTATTATGATATTACAATGTCAGTGTCTTGTGGCGTAATGTATAGTACAATTATTTTACTTTTTTACTTTATGTTGGAAAGAGAGATTTGACATTTTATTGTCAATGTCTAAGGAATTCAGGTAAGGTTGAATATTTACTATGATTTCTTCTTGCTCAAGACACATTATTATGACATTATAATGTCAATGCCTAATGGCTTCAGCTATAGAAGAATTATTTATCTGTTTTTCTTCTTACTCGAAACACATTATTTTGACTTTAGAATGTTAATACATGTTGGCTTCATGTAAAGGAGAATTATTGTGCTGCTTTTCTCTGTGTTGGAAACCCAGTACTATGATATCACAATGTCACTACATATTGGCTTCAGGTAAAAGAGAATTATTGCTCTGGTTTCCATCTTCCTTGAAACAGTACTATGACATCATAGTGTCAATGAATTTAAGCTTCATGTAAAGCAGAATGATTGTGCTGGTTTACTACATGTGGAAACACTACATTATGACATAACAATGTCAATGCCTATTGGCTTCATGTGAAGGTTAATTATTGCTCCTGTTTCTTTCTTGCTTGAAACACAGTACTTTGACATCATAATGTGAATAAAATTTAGCTTCATGTGAAGCAACATCATTGTTCTGGTTTACTCAGTGTTGGAAACAATGTCTTATGATATCACTATTTCAATATCTGTTTGATTCATGCATAGGAATATTATTGTGCTGGTTTATTCTCAATTCCTCAATACATAGTACTATTATATCATAGTGTCAATGACTAATGGCTTCAGGTATAGAAGAATTATTGCCTGATATCTTTCTTTCATGAGACACACTATTTTGAGTTCAGAATGTCAATACCTATTGGCTTCATGTAAAGGAAATTTATTTTTCTGGTTTCCTTCTCTACAAAACACAGTACTATGACATCACAATGTCTATGCCTATTAGCTTCATGTAAAGAGAATCATTGTACTGGTTTACTCTGTGTTGGAAACATTGAATATAACATCACAATGTCAATTCCTAAAGGCTTCATATAAAAGTCAATTATAGTGCTGGTTTACTCTTTGTTATAAACACAGTATTATAACATCACAGTGTCAATGCCTGATGGCTTCATGCAAGGAAAATTATTGTGCCGGTTTACTCTGTGTTTGAAGCATAGTATTAAACATCACAATGTCAGTGCATGTTGGTTTCAGTACAGAGAATTATTGCTCTGGTTTCCTTCCTCCTTGAAACAGTACTATGACATCACAGTGTTAATATATTTTAGCTTCATGAAAAGCAGAAAGATTGTGCTGGTTTACACCATATTGGAAACACAGCATTATGACATCACAATGTCAATACCTATTGTCTTAATATAAGAGTTAATTATTGCTCCTGTTTTCTTCTTGCTCGAAACACAGTACTATGACATCATAATATGAATAAATGTTAGCTTCATGTTAAGCAAAATTATTGTTCTGGTTTACTCCATGTTGGAAACACTGCATTATGACATCATAGTGTCAATGTATTTTAGCTTCATGTAAAGCAGAATGATTGTCCTCGTTTACTCTATGTTGGAAACACTGCATTATGACATCACAATGTCAATGCCTATTGGCTTCATTTAAAAGTTAATTATTGCTTCTGTTTCTTTCTTGCTCGAAACACAGTACTATGATATCATAGTACTGTGGACTATGGGACATCATAATGGAAGAATTATATATTTGGTTTCCTTCTTACTCAAGACACATTATTTTGACTTTAGGATGTCAATGCATGTTGGCTTCATGTAAAGGAGAATTATTGTGCTGCTTTACTCTGTGTTAGAAACCCAGTAACATGATATCACAATGTAAATACATAATGGCTTCTGGTAACAGAGAATTATTGCTCTGTTCCCTTCTTCCTTGAAACAGTACTATGACATCATAGGGTCAATGTATATTAGCTTCATATAAAACAGAATGATTGAACTAGTTTATTCCATGTTGGAAACACTGCATTATGACATCACAATGTCAAGGTCTATTGGCTTCATGTAAAGGTTAATTATTGCTGTTGTTTCTTTCTTGCTCAAAACACAGTACTATGACATCATAATGTGAATAAATTTTAGCTTCAGGTGAAGTAAAATCATTGTTCTGATTTACTCCGTGTTGGAAACAATGTATTATGACATCCAATATCAATATCTATTTGATTCATGTGTAGGAAAAATATTGTGCTAGTTTATTCTGTGTTGGAAACACAGTATTATGACATCACAATGTCATTGCCTATTGGCTTCAGGTAACTGATAATTATGCTCTGGTTTCCTTATTATTCAATATATAGTACTATTTCATCATAGTGTCAATTACTGATGGCTTCAGGTATAGAAGAATTATTGCTCTGATATCTTTTTTACTCGAGACCCAGTATTATGAGGATAATGTAAATGCCTATGAGCTTCATATAAAGTAAAATTATTATTCTGGTTTCCTTCTTGTTCGAAACACAGTACTATGACATCATAATGTCTATGCTTGTTAGCTTTATGTAAAGGAGAATTATTCTGCTGCTTTACTCTGTGTTGGAAACATAGTATTATGACATCACAATGTCAATGTATTTTGGCTTAATGTAAAGGACAATTATTGTGCTGTTTTACTCCATGTTGGAAAGACAGATCTTTGACATCTTAATCTCAATGTCTAATGAATTCAGGTAAAGTACAATATTTACTATGATTTCTTCTTGCTCAAGACACATTATTATCACATTGTAATTTCAATGCCTAATGGCTTCAGCTATAGAAGAATTATTTATCTGGTTTCCTTCTTACTCGAGACACATTATTTTGACTTTAGAATGTCAATGCATGTTGGCTCCATGTAAAGGAGAATTACTGTGCTGCTTTACTCTCTGTTGGAAACCCAGTATAATGACATCACAATGTCAATACATGTTGGTTTCAGTACAGTGAATGATTGCACTTGTTTCCTTTTTGCTCAAAACACAGTACTATTATATCATAATGTCAATGAATATTAGCTTCATGTAAAGCAGAATCATTGTGCTGGCTTACTCCATGTTGTAAACACTAGATTATGACATCACAATGTCAATGCCTATTGGCTTCATATAAGGGTTACTTATTGCTCCTGTTTCCTTCTTGCTCGAAACACAGTACTATGACATCATAATATGAATTCATTGTAGCTTCATGTGACGCAAAATCATTGTGCTGGTTTATTACGTGTATGAAGCAATGTATTATGACATCACAAAGTCAATACCTCTTTAATTCAAGTATAGGAAAAATTATTGTGCTGGTTTACTCTGTGTTAACACAGTATTAAGACATCACAATATCATTGCCTATTGGCTCCAGGTAATGGATAATTATGCTCTGGTTTCCTTATTCTTCAATACATAGTACTATTACATCATAGTGTCAATGACTAATGGCTTCAGGCATAGAAGAATTATTGCTCTGCTATCTTTCTTACTCGAGACCCAGTATATTGAGGATAATGTAAATTCCTATTAGTACTCCGTGTTGGAAACAATGTATTATGACATCACAATGTCAATACATATTTCATTCATGAATAGTAAAATTATTGTGCTACTTTACTCTCTGTTGGAAACACAGTATTATGACATCACAATACCATTGCCTATTGGCTTCAGGTAACGGATAATCATGCTCTGGTATCCTTCTTCCTCATTATACAGTACTATTACATCACAGTTTCAATGACTAATGGCTTCAGGTATAGAAGAATTATTGCCTCCTATCTTTCTTTCTTGAGACACACTATTTTGAGTTCAGAATGTCAATACCTATTGGCTTCATGTAAAGAAAAATTATTTTTCTGGTTTCCTTCTCTACAAAACACAGTACTATGACATCACAATGACTATGCCTATTAGCTTCATGTAAACAGAATCATTGTATTGGTTTACTCTGTGTTGGAAACATTGTATATAACATCACAATGTCAATTCCTAATGGCTTCATATCAAAGTCAATTATAGTGCTGGTTTACTAATTGTTATAAACACAGTATTATAATATCACAGTGTCAATGCCTAATGGCTTCATGCAAGGAAAATTATTGTGCCGGTTTACTCTGTGTTTGAAGCACAGTATTATGACATAACAATGTCAGTGCAAGTTGGTTTCAGTACAGAAAATTATTGCTCTGGTTTCCTTCCTCCTTGAAACAGCACTATGACATCACAATGTTAATGTATTTTAGCTTCATGTAAAGCAGAATGATTGTGCTGGTTTACACCATGTTGAAAACACGGCATTATGACATCACAATGTCAATGCCTATTGTCTTAATATAAGGGTTAGTTATTGCTCCAGTTTCCTTCTTGCTCGAAACACAGTACTATGACATCATAATGTGAATAAATGTTAGCTTCATGTTAAGCAAAATCATTGTTCTCTTTTACTCCATGTTGGAAACACTGCATTATGACATCATAATGTTAATGCCTATTGTCTTAATATAAGGGGTAATTATTGCTCCAGTTTCCTTCTTGCTCGAAATACAGTACTATGACATCATAATGTGAATAAATTTTAACTTCATATGAAGCAAAGTCATGGTGCTGGCTTATTACGTGTATGAAGCAATGTATTATGACATCACAAAGTCAATACCAATTTATTCATGTATAGGAAAATTATTGTGCTGGTTTGCTCTGTGTTGTAAACACAGTATTAAGACATCACAATATCATTGCCTATTGGCTTCAGGTAACGGATAATTATGCTCTGGTTTCCTTATTCCTCAATACATAGTACTATTACATCATAGTGTCAATGACTAATGGCTTCAGTTATAGAAGAATTATTGCTCTGATATCTTTCTTACTTGAGACACATTATTATTATATTATAATGTCAATGCCTAATGGCTTCAGCTATAGAAGAATTATTTATCTGGTTTCCTTCTTACTCGAGTACCCAGTATTTTGACATCATAATGTGAATAAATTTTAATTTCATGTTAAGCAAAATCATTGTCCTGGTTAACTCCGTGTTGGAAACAATGTATTATGACATCACAATGTCAATATCTATTTCATTCTTGTATAGGAAAATTATTCTGCTACTTTACTCTTTGTTGGAAACACAGTATTATGACATCACAATTTCAATGCCTATTGGATCCAAGTAATGGAAAATTTTTGCTCTTTTTCCTTCTTGCTCAAAACACAGTACTATGACATCACAATGCCTAATCCTATTAGCTTCATGTAAACAGAATCAGTGTACTGGTTTACTCAGTGTTGCCATACCATTGCCTATTAGCTTCAGGTAACGGATACTTATGCTCTGGTTTCCTTATTCCTCAATACATAGTACTATTACATCATAGTGTCAATGACTAATGGCATCAGGTACAGAAGAATTTCTTACTCGGGACACAGTATTACGAGATCATAATGTAAATACCTATTGGCTTCATGTAAAGAAAAATTATTATTCTGGTTTCCTTCTTGTTCGAAACACAGTACTATGACATCATAATGTCTATGCCTATTAGCTTCATGTAAAGGAGAATTATTCTGCCGGTTTACTCTGTGTTGGAAACATAGTATTATGACATCACAAAGTCAATGTCGTTTGGCTTAATGTAAAGGACAATTATTGTGCTGTTTTACTCCATGTTGGAAAGATAGAGCTTTGACATCTTAATGTCAATGTCTAATGAATTCAGGTAAGGTAGAATAATTACTATAATTTCTTCTTGCTCAAGACACATTATTATGACATTATAATGTCAATGCCTAATGGCTTCAGCTATAGAAGAATTATTTATCTGGTTTTCTTCTTACTCGAGACACATTATTTTGAGTTTAGCATGTCAATGCATGTTGGCTTCATGTAATGGAGAATTACTGTGCTGCTTTACTCTGTGTTGGAAATCCTGTACCATGATATCACAATGTAAATTGGCTTCAGGTAACAGAGAATTATTGCTCTGGATTTCTTCTTCCTTGAAACAGTACTATGACATCATAGTGTCAATGTATATTAGCTTCATGTAAGGCAGAATGATTGTGCTGGTTTACTCCATGTTGGAAACACTGCATTATGACATCACAGTGTCAATACCTAGTTGCTTCATGTAAAGTTTAATTATTGCTCTTGTTTCTTTCTTGCTTGAAACATAGTACTATGACATCATAATGTGAGTAAATTTTAGCAAAATCATTGTTCTGGTTTACTCTGTACTGGAAAAAATGTATTATGACATCACAATGTAAATATCTATTTCATTAATATATAGGAAAATTATTGTGTTACTTTACTCTGTGTTGGAAACACAGTATTATGACATCACAATACCATTGCCTATTGGCTTCAGATAACAGATAATTATGCTCTGGTTTCCTTCTTCCTCAATACACAGTACTATTACATCATAGTGTCAATGACTAATAGCTTCAGGTATAGAAGAATTATTGCTCTGATATCTTTCTTTCTCGAGATACACTATTTTGAGATCATAATGTAAGTGCCTATTGGCTTCACGTAAAGGAAAATTATTATTCTGGTTTCCTTCTGTACAAAACACATTACTATGACATCACAATGTGTATGCTTATTAGCTTCATCTAAATAGAATCACTGTACTGGTTTACTCTGTGTTGGAAACATTATATATAACATCACAATGTCAATTTCTATTGGCTTCATATAAAAGACAATTATAGTTCTGGTTTACTCTGTGTTATGAACACACAGTGTCAATGCCTAATGGCTTCATGTAAGGAAAATTATTGTGCCGGTTTACTCTGTGTTTGAAGCACAGTATTATGACATCATAATGTCAATGCATGTTGTTTTCAGTACAGAGAATTATTGCTAAGCACAGTATTATGACATCACAATGTCAATGCATGTTGTTTTCAGTACAGAGAATTATTGCTCTGGTTTCGTTCCTCCTTGAAACAGTACTATGACATCAAAGTCTATTAGCTTCATGTAAAGCAGAATGACTGTGCTTGTTTACTCCATGTTGGAAACACAGCATTATGACATCATAATGTCAATGCATATTGGCTTCATGTAAAGGTTAATTATAGCACTTGTTTCTTTCTTGCTTGAAGCACAGTATATGACATCATAATGTTTTTTAGCTTTATGTGAAGCAATATTATTGTTCTGGTTTACTCTGTGTTGGAAACAATGTATTATGACTTCACAATGTCAATATCTCTTTGATTCATGGGTAGGAAAATTATTGTGCTGGTTTACTCTGTGTTGTAAACACAGTATTATGACATCACAATGTTATTGCCTATTGGCTTCAGGTAACGGATAATTATGCTTTGGTTTCCTTCTACCTCAATACACAGTACTATTACATTATAGTGTCAATGTCTAATGGCTTCAGGTATAGAAGAATTATTTCTTTGATGTCTTTCTTTCATGTAAAGCAGAATCATTGTGCTGCTTTACTCCATGTGGGAAACACAGAGCTATGACATCACTTTGTAAATACCTAATGTGTTCAGATAACGGAGAATTATTATGCTAGTTTACTCCGTGTTGGAAACACAGAATTATTACATCACAATGTCAATGCCTATTAGATCCAAGTAAAGGAAAATGTTTCCTCTTGTGTCCTTCTTGCTCAAAACACAGTACTATGACTTCATAATGTCAATGAATATTAGCCTAATGGATTCAACTATAGAAGAATTATTTATCTGGTTTCCTTCTTACTCGAGACATATTATTTTGACTTTAGAATGTCAATGCATGTTGGCTGCATGTAAAGGACAATAATTGTGCTACTTTACTCTGTGTTGGAAACCCAGTACTATGATATCATAATGTCAATACCTATTGGCTTCAGGTAACAGAGAATTATCTCTCTGGTTTCCTTCTTCCTTCAAACAGTGCTATGACATCATAAAGTGAATGAATTTTAGATTCATGTGAAGGAAAATCCTTGTGCTGGTTTACTACGTGTCGGAAACAATGTTTTATGATATCACAAAGTCAATACCTATTTGATCAATGTGTAGGAAAATTATTGTGCTGGTTTAATCTGTGTTGTAAACAGTATTGTGACATCACAATGTCATTGCCTGTTGGCTTCATGTAACGGATAATTATGCTCTGGTTTCCTTCTTCCTCAATACACAGTACTATTACATCATAGTGTCAATGACTAATGGCTTCATTTATGGAACAATTCTTGCTCTGATATCTTTCTTTCTCGAGACACAGTATTATGAGATCATAATGTCAATGCCAATTGGCTTCATGTAAAGGAAAAATATTATTCTGGATTCCTTCTTGTTCAAAACACAGTACTATGACATCACAATGTCTATGCCTATTAGCTTCATGTAAACAGAATCATTAATCATTGTACTGGTTTACTCCGTGTTGTAAACACTGTATATAACATCATAATGTTAATGACTATTGGCTTCATGTAAAAGAGAATTAAAGGGCTGGTTTACTCTGTGTTATAAACACAGTATTATGACATCACAATGTCAGTGCCTAATGGCTTCATGTAAGGAAGATGATTGTGCCTGTTTACTTTGGGTTTGAACACAGTATTATGACATCACAATGTCAATGCATGTTGGCTTCAGTAACAGAGAATTATTGGACTTGTTTCCTTTTTGCTCGAAACATAGTACTAATACATCATAGTGTCAATGAATATTAGCTTCATGTAAAGCAGAATCATTGTGCTGGTTTCCTCCATGTTGGAAACACTGCATTATGACATAAAGTCAAAGGAGAATTATTACTCTGATTTCTTCTTGCTCGAAACACAGTACTATGACATCATAATCTCTTTGCCTATTAGCTTCATGTAAAGCAGAATCATTGTGCTGGTTTACTCCATGTGGGAAACACAGAACTATAACATTACTTTGTAAATACCTAGTGTGTTCAGATAACGGAGAATTATTGTGCTGGTTTGCTCCGTGTTGGAAACACAGAATTATGACATCACAAAGTCAATGCCTGTTTGATCCAAGTAAAAGAAAATCTTTGCTCTTCTTTCCTTCTTGCTCAAAACACAGTACTCTGACATCATAATGTAAATGCCTATTAGCTTCTTGTACAAGAAAATTATTATTCTGTTTTCCTTCTTGTTCAAAACACAGCACTATGAAATCACAATGTCTATGCCTATTAGCTTCATGTAAAATAGAATTATTGTGCTGGTTTACTCTGTGTTTAAAACACAGTATTATGACATCACATTGTCAATGCCTATTGGACTCACGTAAAAGACAATTATTGTGCTGGTTTACTCTGTGTTAGAAACACAGTATTATGACATCACAAAGTCAATGCCTATTTTCTTCATGTAAAGGAAAATTATTGTGAAGTTTACTATGTCTTTGAAGCACAGTTTTATGACACCACAATGTCACTGCATGTTGATTTCAGTAAGAGAGATTTATTGCTCTCATTACCTTTTTGCTCGAAACACAGTACTATGACATCATAATGTCAATTAATTTTATCTTCATGTAAACCAGAATCATTGTGCTGGTTAACTCCGTTTTGGAAATACTGTATTATGACATCACAATTTCAATACCTATTAACTTCATGTAAAGGTTAATTATTCCTCTTGTTTCCTTCTTGCTCGAAACAGACTAAAATGACATCATAATGTGAAATAATTTTAGCTTTATGTGAAGAGAAATCATTTTGCTGTTTTACTCTGTGTTGGACACAATGTATTATGACATCACAATGTCAATACCTATTTGATTCATGTAATGGAAAAATATTGTGCTGGTTTACTCTGTGTTGGAAACATAGTATTATGATATCACAATGTCATTGCCTATTGGCTTCATGTAACAGATAATTATGCTCTGGTTTCCTTCCTCCTCAATACTATTGCATCATAGTGTCATTGCCTAATGACTTCAGGTATAGAAGAATTATTGCTCTGGTATCCTACTTACTCAAGACACAGTATTATGACATTAGTGTCAAATAGTGATGAGCGAGCGTGCTCGGCCGATGCTCGGATCGGCTCGAGCATCGCTCTGCTCGGCACATGGCGGTACTCGTCGAGTACCGCCATGTGCTCGCCCGACATGTTCGGGTGGCGGGGATCTGTGCCGGAAGAGGCACAGATCCGAAGGAGCTCCGCTGGACCACCAGGGACTGGAGGTACGGGGGCATTGCGGAGATGAAGGGGGCATTGCGGAGATGAAGGGGGACATTGTGGAAGAGGGGCATAGACTCTATGCCCCTCTTCCACAATGTCCCCCTTCATCTCCGCTATGCCCGTCTTCCACAATGTGCCCCTTCATCTCCGCTATGCCCCTCTTCCACAATGTGCCCCTTCATCTCCGCTATGCCCCTCTTCCACAATGTCCCCCTTCATCTCCTCTATGGCATAGAGGAGATGAAGGGGGACACTGTGGAAGAGGGGCATAGCGGAGATGAAGGGGCACATTGTGGAAGAGGGGCATAGCGGAGATGAAGGGACACATTGTGGAAGAGGGGCATAGCGGAGCTGAAGGGGGACATTGCGGAGCTGAAGGGGGCATTCTGAGATGAAGGGGGCATAGCGGAGATGAAGGGGGCATTGACCAGGCACCCTCCCCTCATCAGAGCAGGGGGTGCCTGGTGTTGCCCCATTCATTCCAATGGGGCTCGGGTGCTCGGCCGAGCACTCGAGCCTCAGGGGGTGCTCGGTCAGAGCACCCGAGCACCCGAGCATCGTGGTGCTCGCTCAACACTAGTGTCAAAGCCTATTGGCTTCATGTCAAGGAGAATTATTACTCTAGTTTCCTTCTTGTTCTATACACAGTACTATGACATCATAATCTCTATGGCTATTAGTTTCATGTAAAGCAGAATCATTGTGCTGGTTTACTCCATGTGGGAAACACAGAGCTATGACATCACTTTGTCAATACCTAATGTGTACAGATAACGGAGAATTATTGTGCTGGTTTACTCCGTGTTAGAAACACAGAATCCAAGTAAAGGAAACTTTTTGCTCTTGTTTCCTTCTTGCTCAAAACACAGTACTATAACATCATAATGTCAATGAATATTAGCCTCATGTAAAGGAGAATTATTCTGCTGGTTTAGTCTGTGTTGGAAACATAGTATTATGATATTACAATGTCAGTGTCTTTTGGTGTAATGTATAGTACAATTATTGTACTGTTTTACTTTATGTTGGAAAGAGAGATTTGACATTTTATTGTCAATGTCTAAGGAATTCAGGTAAGGTTGAATATTTACTATGATTTCTTCCTGCTCAAGACACATTATTATGACATTATAATGTCAATGCCTAATGGCTTCAGCTATAGAAGAATTATTTACTCGAAACACATTATTTTGACTTTAGAATGTTAATACATGTTGGCTTCATGTAAAGGAGAATTATTGTGCTGCTTTTCTCTGTGTTGGAAACCCAGTACTATGATATCACAATGTCACTACATATTGGCTTCAGGTAACAGAGAATTATTGCTCTGGTTTCCATCTTCCTTGAAACAGTACTATGACATCATAGTGTCAATGAATTTAAGCTTCATGTAAAGCAGAATGATTGTGCTGGTTTACTACATGTGGAAACACTGCATTATGACATAACAATGTCAATGCCTATTGGCTTCATGTGAATGTTAATTATTGTTCCTGTTTCTTTCTTTCTTGAAACACAGTACTATAACATCATAATGTGAATAAAAGTTAGGTTTATGTGAAGCAAAATCATTGTTCTGGTTTACTCAGTGTTGGAAACAATGTCTTATGATATAACAATTTCAATATCTGTTTGATTCATGTATAGGAATATTATTGTGCTGGTTTATTCTCAATTCCTCAATACATAGTACTATTATATCATAGTGTCAATGACTAATGGCTTCAGGTATAGAAGAATTATTGCCTGATATCTTTCTTTCTTGAGACACACTATTTTGAGTTCAGAATGTCAATACCTATTGGCTTCATGTAAAGGAAATTTATTTTTCTGGTTTCCTTCTCTACAAAACACAATACTATGACATCACAATGTCTATGCCTATTAGCTTCATGTAAACAGAATCATTGTACTGGTTTACTCTGTGTTGGAAACATTGTATATAACATCACAATGTCAATTCCTAATGGCTTCATATAAAAGTCAATTATAGTGCTGGTTTACACTTTGTTATAAACACAGTATTATAACATCACAGTGTCAATGCCTGATGGCTTCATGCAAGGAAAATTATTGTGCCGGTTTACTCTGTGTTTGAAGCACAGTATTATGACATCACAATGTCAGTGCAGGCTTGTTTCAGTACAGAGAATTATTGCTCTTGTTTCCTTGAAACAGTACACAGTGTTAATATATTTTAGCTTCATGAAAAGCAGAAAGATTGTGCTGGTTTACACCATGTTGGAAACACGGCATTATGACATCACAATGTCAATACCTATTGTCTTAATATAAGGGTTAATTATTGCTCCTGTTTCCTTCTTGCTCGAAACACAGTACTATGACATCATAATATGAATAAATGTTAGCTTCATGTTAAGCAAAATTATTGTTCTGGTTTACTCCATGTTGGAAACACTGCATTATGACATCATAGTGTCAATGTATTTTAGCTTCATGTAAAGCAGAATGATTGTCCTCGTTTACTCCATGTTGGAAACACTGCATTATGACATCACAATGTCAATGCCTATTGGCTTCATTTAAAAGTTAATTATTGCTTCTGTTTCTTTCTTGCTCGAAACACAGTACTATGACATCATAGTACTGTGGACTATGGGACATCATAATGGAAGAATTATATATTTGGTTTCCTTCTTACTCAAGACACATTATTTTGACTTTAGGATGTCAATGAATGTTGGCTTCATGTAAAGGAGAATTATTGTGCTGCTTTACTCTGTGTTGGAAACCCAGTACCATGATATCACAATGTAAATACATAATGGCTTCTGGTAACAGAGAATTATTGCTCTGGTTTCCTTCTTCCTTGAAACAGTACTATGACATCATAGGGTCAATGTATATTAGCTTCATATAAAACAGAATGATTGAACTAGTTTATTCCATGTTGGAAACACTGCATTATGACATCACAATGTCAAGGCCTATTGGCTTCATGTAAAGGTTAATTATTGCTGTTGTTTCTTTCTTGCTCAAAACACAGTACTATGATATCATAATGTGAATAAATTTTAGCTTCAAGTGAAGTAAAATCATTGTTCTGGTTTACTCCATGTTGGAAACAATGTATTATGACATCCAATATCAATATCTATTTCATTCATGTATAGGAAAATTATTGTGCTAGTTTATTCTGTGTTGGAAACACAGTATTATGACATCACAATGTCATTGCCTATTGGCTTCAGGTAACTGATAATTATGCTCTGGTTTCCTTATTATTCAATATATAGTACTATTACATCATAGTGTCAATTACTGATGGCTTCAGGTATAGAATAATTATTGTTCTGCTATCTTTTTTACTCGAGACCCAGTATTATGAGGATAATGTAAATGCCTATTAGCTTCATGTAAAGTAAAATTATTATTCTGGTTTCCTTCTTGTTCGAAACACAGTACTATGACATCATAATGTCTATGCTTATTAGCTTCATGTAAAGGAGAATTATTCTGCTGGTTTACTCTGTGTTGGAAACATAGTATTATGACATCACAATGTCAATGTCTTTTGGCTTAATGTAAAGGACAATTATTGTGCTGTTTTACTCCATGTTGGAAAGACAGAGCTTTGACATGTTAATGTCAATGTCTAATGAATTCAGGTAAAGTACAATATTTACTATGATTTCTTCTTGCTCAAGACACATTATTATCACATTCTAATTTCAATGCCTAATGGCTTCAGCTATAGAAGAATTATTTATCTGGTTTCCTTCTTACTCGAGACACATTATTTTGACTTTAGAATGTCAATGCATGTTGGCTTCATGTAAAGGAGAATTACTGTGCAGCTTTACTCTCTGTTGGAAACCCAGTATTATGACATCACAATGTCAATACATGTTGGTTTCAGTACAGTGAATGATTGCACTTGTTTCCTTTTTGCTCAAAACACAGTAGTATTACATCATAATGTCAATGAATATTAGCTTCATGTAAAGCAGAATCATTGTGCTGGCTTACTCCATGTTGGAAACACTAGATTATGACATCACAATGTCAATGCCTATTGGCTTCATATAAGGGTTACTTATTGCCTCTGTTTCCTTCTTGCTCGAAACACAGTACTATGACATCATAATATTAATTCATTTTAGCTTCATGTGAAGCAAAATCATTGTGCTGGTTTATTACGTGTATGAAGCAATGTATTATGACATCACAAAGTCAATACCTCTTTAATTCAAGTATAGGAAAAATTATTGTGCTGGTTTATTCTGTGTTGTAAACACAGTATTAAGACATCACAATATCATTGCCTATAAGCTTCAGGTAATGGATAATTATGCTCTGGTTTCCTTATTCTTCAATACATAGTACTATTACATCATAGTGTCAATGACTAATGGCTTCAGGCATAGAAAAATTATTGCTCTGCTATCTTTCTTACTCGAGACCCAGTATTATGAGGATACTGTAAATTCCTATTAGTACTCCGTGTTGGAAACAATGTATTATGACATCACAATGTCAATACATATTTCATTCATGAATAGTAAAATTATTGTGCTACTTTACTCTCTGTTGGAAACACAGTATTATGACAACACAATACCATTGCCTATTGGCTTCAGGTAACGGATAATTATGCTCTGGTATCCTTCTTCCTCAATATACAGTACTATTACATCACAGTGTCAATGACTAATGGCTTCAGGTATAGAAGAATTATTGCCTGATATCTATCTTTCTTGAGACACACTATTTTGAGTTCAGAATGTCAATACCTATTGGCTTCATGTAAAGGAAATTTCTTTTTCTGGTTTCCTTCTCTACAAAAGACAGTACTATGACATCACAATGACTATGGCTATTAGCTTCATGTAAACAGAATAATTGTACTGGTTTACTCTGTGTTGGAAACATTGTATATAACATCACAATGTCAATTCCTAATGGTTTCATATCAAAGTCAATTATAGTGCTGGTTTACCAATTGTTATAAACACAGTATTATAATATCACAGTGTCAATGCCTAATGGCTTCATGCAAGGAAAATTATTGTGCCGGTTTACTCTGTGTTTCAAGCACAGTATTATGACATAACAATGTCAGTGCATGTTGGTTTCAGTACAGAAAATTATTGCTCTGGTTTCCTTCCTCCTTGAAACAGCACTATGACATCACAGTGTTAATGTATTTTAGCTTCATGTAAAGCAGAATGATTGTGCTGGTTTACACCATGTTGAAAACACGGGATTATGACATCACAATATCAATGCCTATTGTCTTAATATAAGGGTTAGTTATTGCTCCTGTTTCCTTCTTGCTCGAAAAACAATACTATGACATCATAATGTGAATAAATGTTAGCTTCATGTTAAGCAAATAATTGTTCTGGTTTACTCCATGTTGGAAACACTGCATTATGACATCATAATGTCAATGCCTATTGTCTTAATATAATGGATAATTATTGCTCCTGTTTCCTTCTTGCTCGAAACACAGTACTATGACATCATAATGTGAATTAATTTTAACTTCATGTGAAGCAAAATCATGGTGCTGGCTTATTACGTCTATGAAGCAATGTATTATGACATCACAAAGTCAATACCAATTTATTCATGTATGGGAAAATTATTGTGCTGGTTTGCTCTGTGTTGTAAACACAGTATTAAGAGATCACAATATCATTGCCTATTGGCTTCAGGTAACGGATAATTATGTTCTGGTTTCCTTATTCCTCAATACATAGTACTATTACATCATAGTGTCAATGACTAATGGCTTCAGCTATAGAAGAATTATTGCTCTGATATCTTTCTTACTTGAGGCACAGTATTATGAGATCATAATGTAAATGCCTATTGGCTTCATGTAAAGGAAAATTATTATTCTGGTTTCCTTCTAGTTCGAAATACAGTACTATGACATCATAATGTCTATGCCTATTAGCTTCATGTAAAGGAGAATTATTCTGCTGATTTACTCTGTATTGGAAACATAGTATTATAACATCATAATGTCAATGTCTTTTGGCTTAAAGTAAAAGAAAATTATTATTCTGTTTTACTCCATGTTGGAAAGACAGAGCTTTGACATCTTAATGTCAATGTCTAATGAATTCAGGTAAAGTAGAATATTTACTATGATTTCTTCTTGCTCAAGACACATTATTATTATATTATAATGTCAATGCCTAATGGCTTCAGCTATAGAAGAATTATTTATCTGGTTTCCTTCTTACTCGAGACATATTATTTTGACTTTAGTTTGTCAATGCATGTTAGCTTCATTTAAAGGAGAATTATTGTGCTGCTTTATTCTGTGCTGGAAACCCAGTACTGTGATATCACAACGTAAATACATGTTGGCTTCAGGTAACAGAGAAATTTTGCTCTGTTTCCTTCTTCATTGAGACCGTACTAGGACATCATGGTGTCAATGTGCATTGGCTTCATGTAAAGCAGAATAATTGTGCTGGTTTATTCCATGTTATAAATACTGCATTATGACATCACAGTGTCATTGTCTATTGGCTTCATGTAAAGGTTAAATATTGCTTTTGTTTCTCTCTTGTTCGATACCCAGTACTTTGACATCATAATGTGAATAAATTTTAGCTTCATGTTAAGCATGGTTTACTCCGTGTTGTAAACAATGTATTATGACATCACAATGTCAATATCTATGTCATTCATGTATAGGAAAATTATTCTACTACTTTACTCTTTGTTGGAAACACAGTATTATGACATCACAATTTCAATGCCTATTGGATCCAAATAATGGAAAATTTTTGCTCTTTTTCCTTCTTGCTCAAATCACACTACTATAACATCACAATGTCTATTCCTATTAGCTTCATGTAAACAGAATCATTGTACTGGTTTACTCAGTGTGGGGAACACTGTATATCACAGCACAATGTCAATGCCTATTGGCTTCATGTAAAAGAGAATTATAGTGCTGGTTTACTCTGTGTTTGAAGCACAGTATTATAACATCACAATGTCAATGCATGTTGGTTTCAGTACACAGAATTATTGCACTTGTTTCCTTTGTGCTCAGAAAACAGTTCTATTACATCATAATGTCAATGAATATTAGCTTCATGTAAAGTAGAATCATTGTTCTGGATTACTCCATGTTGGAAACACTGCATTATGAAATCACAATGTCAATTCCTATTGTCTTAATATAACGGGTAATTATTACTCCTGTTTCCTTCTTGCTCGAAACACAGTACTATGACATCATTATGTGAATGAATTTTAGCTTCATGTGAAGCAAAATCATTGTGCTGGTTTATTACGTATATGAAGCAATGTTTATGACATAACAAAGTCAATACCTATTTAGTTCAAGAAAATTATTGTGCTGGTTTACTCTGTGTTGTAAACACAGTATTAAGACCTCACAATACCATTGCCTATTAGCTTCAGGTAACGGATACTTATGCTCTACTTTCCTTATTCCTCAATACATAGTACTATTACATCATAGTGTCAATGACTAATGGCATCAGGTATAGAAGAATTTCTTACTCAGGACACAGTATTATGAGATCATAATGTAAATACCTATTGGTTTCATGTAAAGGAAAATTATTATTCTGATTTCCTTCTTGCTCAAAACACAGTACTATGACATCATAATGTCAATGAATATTAGCCTAATGGATTCAACTATAGAAGAATTATTTATCTGGTTTCCTTCTTACTCGAGACACATTATTTTGACTTTAGAATGTCAATGCATGTTGGCTGCATGTAAAGGAGAATAATTGTGCTACTTTACTCTGTGTTGGAAACCCAGTACTATGATATCATAATGTCAATACCTACTGGCTTCAGGTAACAGAGAATTATTTCTCTGGTTTCCTTCTTCCTTCAAACAGTGCTATGACATCATAAAGTGAATGAATTTTAGATTCATGTGAAGTAAAATCCTTGTGCTGGTTTACTACGTGTCGGAAACAATGTTTTATGATATCAATAGTCAATACCTATTTGATTCATGTATAGGAAAATTATTGTGCTGGTTTAATCTGTGTTGTAAACAGTATTGTGACATCACAATGTCATTGCCTGTTGGCTTCATGTAACGGATAATTATGCTCTGGTTTCCTTCTAACTCGAGACACAATATTTTGACTTTAGAATATCAATACATGCTGGCTTCATGTAAAGGAGAATTACTGTGCTGCTTTACTCTGTGTTGGAAACCCAGTATTATGACATCACAATGTCAATACATGTTGGTTTCACTACAGTGAATGATTGCACTTGTTTCCTTTTTGCTCAAAACACAGTACTATTACATCATAATGTCAATGAATATTAGCTTCATGTAAAGCAGAATCATTGTGCTGGCTTACTCCATGATGGAAACTCTAGATTATGACATCACAATGTCAATGCCTATTGGCTTCATATAAGGGTTAATTATTGCTCCTGTTTCCTTCTTGCTCGAAACACAGTACTATGACATCATAATGTTAATGAATTTTCGCTTCATGTGAAGCAAAATCATTGTGCTGGTTTATTACGTGTATGACGCAATGCATTTTGACATCACAAAGTCAATATCGATTTAATTCATGTATAGGAAAAATTATTGTGCTGGTTTACTCTGTGTTGTAAACACAGTATTAAGACATAACAATATCATTGCCTATTGGCTTCAGGTAATGGATAATTATGCTCTGGTTTCCTTATTCTTCAATACACAGTACTATTACATCATAGTGTCAATGACTAATGGCTTCATTTATAGAAGAATTCTTGCTCTGATATCTTTCTTTCTCGAGACAGTATTATGAGATCATAATGTCAATGCCAATTGGCTTCATGTAAAGGAAAAATATTATTCTGGATTCCTTCTTGTTCAAAACACAGTACTATGACACCACAAAGTCTATGCCTATTACCTTCATGTAAACAGAATCATTGTACTGGTTTACTCCGTGTTGTAAACACTGTATATAACATCATAATGTTAATGACTATTGGCTTCATGTAAAAGAGAATTAAAGGGCTGGTTTACTCTGTGTTATAAACACAGTATTATGACATCACAATGTCAATGCCTAATGGCTTCATGTAAGGAAGATGATTGTGTCTGTTTACTTTGTGTTTGAACACAGTATTATGACATCACAATGTCAATGCATGTTGGTTTCAGTAACAGAGAATTATTGGACTTGTTTCCTTTTTGCTCGAAACATAGTACTAATACATCATAATGTCAATGAATATTAGCTTCATGTAAAGCAGAATCATTGTGCTGGTTTTCTCCATGTTGGAAACACTGCATTATGACATAACAAATTCAAAGGAGAATTATTACTCTGATTTCTTCTTGCTCGAAACACAGTACTATGACATCATAATCTCTTTCCTATTAGCTTCATGTAAAGCAGAATCATTGTGCTGGTTTACTCCATGTGGGAAACACAGAACTATAACGTTACTTTGTAAATACCTAATGTGTTCAGATAACGGAGAATTATTGTGCTGGTTGACTCCGTGTTGGAAACACAGAATTATGACATCACAAAGTCAATGCCTATTTGATCCAAGGAAAGGAAAATCTTTGCTCTTGTTTCCTTCTTGCTCAAAACACAGTACTCTGATATCATAATGTAAATGCCTATTAGCTTCTTGTACAGGAAAATTATTATTCTGTTTTCCTTCTTGTTCAAAACACAGTACTATGAAATCACAATGTCTATGCCTATTAGCTTCATGTAAAATAGAATTATTGTGCTGGTTTACTCTGTGTTTAAAACACAGTATTATGACATCACATTGTCAATGCCTATTGGACTCACGTAAAAGAGAATTATTGTGCTGGTTTACTCTGTGTTAGAAACACAGTATTATGACATCACAAAGTCAATGCCTATTTTCTTCATGTAAAGGAAAATTATTGTGAAGTTTACTATGTCTTTGAAGCACAGTTTTATGACACCACAATGTCACTGCATGTTGATTTCAGTAAGAGAGAATTATTGCTCTCGTTACCTTTTTGCTCGAAACACAGTACTGTGACATCATAATGTCAATTAATTTTATCTTCATATAAAGCAGAATCATTGTGCTGGTTAACTCCGTTTTGGAAATACTGTATTATGACATCACAATTTCAATACCTATTAGCTGCATGTAAAGGTTAATTATTCCTCTTGTTTCCTTCTTGCTCGAAACAGACTAAAATGACATCATAATGTGAATGAATTTTAGCTTTATGTGAAGAGAAATCATTTTGCTGTTTTACTCCGTGTTGGACACAATGTATTATGACATCACAATGTCAATACCTATGTGATTCATGTAATGGAAAAATATTGTGAAGGTTTGCTCTGTGTTGGAAACATAGTATTATGATATCACAATGTCATTGCCTATTGGCTTCACGTAACAGATAATTATGCTCTGGTTTCCTTCTTCCTCAATACTATTGCATCATAGTGTCATTGCCTAATGACTTCAGGTATAGAAGAATTATTGCTCTGGTATCCTACTTACTCAAGACACAGTATTATGACATTAGTGTCAAAGCCTATTGGCTTCATGTCAAGGAGAATTATTACTCTAGTTTCCTTCTTGCTCTATACACAGTACTATGACATCATAATTTCTATGGCTATTAGTTTCATGTAAAGTAGAATCATTGTGCTGGTTTACTCCATGTGGGAAACACAGAGCTATGACATCACTTTGTCAATACCTAATGTGTTCAGATAACGGAGAATTATTGTGCTGGTTTACTCCGTGTTAGAAACACAGAATCCAAGTAAAGGAAACTTTTTGCTCTTGTTTCCTTCTTGCTCAAAACACAGTACTATAACATCATAATGTCAATGAATATTAGCCTCATGTAAAGGAGAATTATTCTGCTGGTTTACTCTGTATTGCAAACATAGTATTATGATATTACAATGTCAGTGTTTTTTGGCATAATTTATAGTACAATTATTGTACTGTTTTACTTTATGTTGGAAAGACAGAGATTTGACATTGTATTGTCAATGTCTAAAGAATTCAGGTAAGGTTGAATATTTACTATGATTTCTTCTTGCTCAAGACACATTATTATGACATTATAATGTCAATGCCTAATGGCTTCATCTATAGAAGAATTATTTATCTGGTTTTCTTTTTACTCGAAACACATTATTTTGACTTTAGAATGTTAATACATGTTGGCTTCATGTAAAGGAGAATTATTGTGCTGCTTTTCTCTGTGTTAGAAACCCAGTACTATGATATCACAATGTCACTACATATTGGCTTCAGGTAACAGAGAATTATTGCTCTGCTTTCCATCTTCCTTGAAACAGTACTATGACATCATAGTGTCAATGAATTTAAGCTTCATGTAAAGCAGAATGATTGTGCTGGTTTACGACAAGTGGAAACACTGCATTATGACATAACAATGTAAATGCCTATTGGCTTCATGTGAAGGTTAATTATTGCTCCTGTTTCTTTCTTGCTCGAAACACAGTACTATGACATCATAATGTGAATAAAATTTAGCTTCATGTGAAGCAAAATCATTGTTCTGGTTTACTCAGTTTTATGTCTTATGATATCACAATTTCAATATCTGTTTGATTCATGTATAGGGATATTATTGTGCTGGTTTATTCTCAATTCCTCAATACATAGTACTATTATATCATAGTGTCAATGCCTAATGACTTCAGGTATAGAAGAATTATTGCTCTGGTATCCTACTTACTTGACACACAGTATGATGACATCAATGTCAATGCCTATTGGCTTCAAGTGAAGGAGAATTATTACTCTGGTTTCCTTCTTGCTCAAAACACAGTACTATGACATCATAATGTCTATGTCTATTAGCTTCATGTAAAGCAGAATCATTGTGCTGGTTTACTCCATGTGGGAAACACAGAGCTATGACATCACTTTGTCTATACCTAATATGTTCTGATAATAGAGAATTATTGTGCTTGTTTACTCAGTTTTGGAAACATAGTATTATAACATCACAATGTCAATGCCTATTGGATCCAAGTAAAGGAAAAATTTTGCTCTTGTTTCCTTCTTGTTCAAAACACAGTACTATGACATCATAATGTCAATGAATATTAGCTTCATGTAAAGAAGAATTATTCTGCTGGTTTACTCTGTGTTGGAAACATAGTATTATGAAATCACAATGTCAATGTCTTTTGGCTTAATGTAAAGGACAATTATTGTGCTGTTTTACTCAATGTGTAATGAATTCAGGTAAAGTTGAATATTTACTATAGTTTCTTCTTGCTCAAGACACATTATTATGACATTATAATGTCAATGCCTAATGGTTTCAGCTATAGAAGAATTATTTATCTGGTTTCCTTCTTACATTATTTTGACGTTAGAATGTCAATGCATGTTGGCTTCATGTAATGGAGAATAATTTTGCTGCTTTACTCTGTGTTGGAAACCTAGTACTATGATTTCACAAGGTCAATACATATTGGCTTCAGGTAACAGAGAATTATTGCTCTGGTTTCCTTCTTCCTTTAAACAGTACTATGACATCATAGTCCAATAGTCCTATGGTGGAACCTTTTATTTGTAAATAAAAATCTCCCTGAAAATCAAAAAAAATATGAGGGAGAATAAATTCTATACACTGTATTATAAACTAAACTAAGATGTCAGAACCATTATTCTTTACCATGCAGAAGAACGGAAGATAAACTGTTAAGTAAAGATTCTGCCCACATGCAACTTTTTACCATTGAATTTGTCTGAACCAGATATATATTGGGTCTGTTCTTTTTTTATCTGTTCAGATGTTCAAGTATCAAAATGAAAATGGTACAACATGAAGGATAAGTTCACGTTGGTGATCTTAACACATAGTTATGAATGCTGTATAAAATTGGCCAGAAAATTAAGCAGCTAGCCCAACGGTGCCTTTCACACAGCGATTCTCACTATGCAGAATGCACATAAAAGCAGCATGCTGCCACTTGGACACATTTTGCAATGGACAAAAACAAGTTTCAGCATGTCTGACCAGCATTGTGGCCTAAGGTTGCCCACACAAGCAATACTGAAATTTGTGATATTCATCTCCACTTTCAATATCTACTGACTAATATAGTAAAATAGCTGATGATGCTGAAAAACGACATGCATCCTTCAATTTGAGCCCATGTCATATCAACCTTGTTGATCCAAAGGATGGAAAATAAACCTTATTGAAGCCATTTCCAATTAGGCCAAGTGGGTACAAAAAATCTTCCTGATTCTAAAAGGCAGTCAGAAATTTCTCCAGATCAACATCTTATCTTCACTGCAACCAGTTGTTATAATTCTCAGTATTGTTCTAAGCTAGAAGGTTATCCATTATGTTTTTAAAACCAACTGCAATATCTCCAAGCACGATACCCTGAGGCAAAGAATTCCATAACTTTACCGCCTTACTGTAAAAATCCCAGCCTTTGATTTAGTAAAAAGTGCCGTTCCTCTAGTCTTAAAGGATGACCTCTTGTTCCTTGCTCAGCTCTTTGAGTAAATAATTCCTCAAAGAGTTCTTTGTATTGACCTCAAATAAATTTGTAAATGGTAATCATTTTACCCCTTAGATGACTCTTCTCTAATGTAAATATATCCAGTTTAGCTGGTCTCTATAACCCAGATCCTCCAGTCCCCTTATCAGTTTTGTTGCACATCTCTGCATTTTTTGAGAACTTTGTTTTAGAAGAACTGGTGCCTCAAACTGTGCTCCATATTGTGGATGAAGTTGTACCAAGGATTTATATAGCAGTAGAATTAAATTACTATCCTTTGCATCTATGCCCCTTTTTTATACATGAGAATACTCTAATTGGCACCTTTTTAATGAGCCTCATTCTGAAGTCAAAGGCTGAACCTGACCTTGCTGATCTGAGAATCAGAGTTTAACCCCACTGCTGCCAAAATTGTTTGTTCAGGTGGGTACTCATTAAAAGGAATTCAACTGCAAAGCAAAAAAATTATTATGTATCACCAGAGTATTAATAAGAGAAACTATAAATACCAAAAGCCCCCTCCAATATACCCAGTTCATCCCAAATAAAAAAAACAATAAATATAAATAATGATGCATGTGTTCAGTATCGAAGAACACAAATACATCCCAAGCATTTAATAAAAAATCCATGGAAGTCTATATTGACTTCCCAATCATGTGCATCCTCTCACCAGTTTTCAGAAATTACGAATTGCATTATTTGAAAAAAAAAAAAATACATATATATATATATTTTTTTTTAATTAAGCTGTAACATAGGCACCTCCTGTCCCATTTGGATGAAGTAGCCCATCTCATCTCTATCCCCATGTCCTTTCTCTAATCCCATTTCCTCTACTACACTGCCTACCCCATCCTGTATCGCACTTCCAACTTTTCTAGTTTAAGATCTCCTCCAACTCTCTAACCATCCTAACCCCTAGCACTGTAGCCCAGTTTCTCTGTCCCAGCCAGGTCTAAGTGCTTCCCACTAGACATCAACCCTGCCTGGTAGGTCTTTAGTTGATGTGGCGGAGGGTATATCCAATAAAGGTTAAGTCCAACTCACCATCATCTGCATAAATGCCCACCAGGTCATTGACAGCAATTAGCAGCCTCGTCCCTCTAATAGTTGGTTTCATTTCCAGTTATGGCTGCGTTCACATGATGTATATTTCCATAATATTTTGACATTATTATTTTTTTAGATTAACAAGTGTAGAGAAGCTTTCCCTGGCAGAGGAGCAATTCTGTGAATTCTTGAGGTAGATGAAGGAAACAGCGTTAGAATCAGGCTGAATTTCACATATAGCAAGTCTTTATTGTATCCAGTTGTATAGATGGGATGTCAGAGCAGGTCTAGACCCATCCTGCAGTAGAAATGCTGAAGGCAATCTGGTCCAGTGTCATTCTTATAGTTCTCTGAAACTCCGACCCAGCCAGTGCACACACAATTCCCCTCTGCTGGACTCCAGAAGTGGAGCAAAATGGAACCCGCATATAACCCGGGGAATACAAATCATCCAGTTCGGGAGTGATAGGGACCAGTGGAAAGGCTACCTACAATCTACCCCATCCCAGAGGTACAGGCAGCATCCTCCTCCCACCCCACCCCCACCCCCCGCCTGAAACTGGGCAACCAGTATGACACTCCCTGGGAACCTAATGTTCCCTGGAGGATAATCATGTGCCTCTAGGTTAGATTATCCAAAGGCACATGCACACTGACTGGCACCCAGGTGCAGGCTCTGGGGGGCACATAGTACCCCTAAGGGTGCATGGCTCCCTACATAGCACAATTGTAACGGTTTGTTTTGACACTCAGACCAGCAGGTAAAATAAAACAATCTTTTATTGAAAGAAAATAAATACAAATGATCACCCTCTACAGTTGACAGCAACAATTGCAAGCGATTACACAGTACACATAGCTTTAATATAATGGATAGAAGGCACCCAACATAGGAACAGAGAATAGGGAACTGGCCCCTAAAGGGTGAATGAGAACAATTTGTCAGTCTCAGCTGTGGGGTTTGGCACGCCCGTGTGGTGTAGTGATAAACTGAGCAAATGTGCACAGCACAGAGTTCATGTAATGATGGGTAGTAGATGTTCAGTGACCAATGTGAGTTATAGCAGCACAGTATCCCAAGATAGCCCCCACGGGCGTTCGTCAATAGACCACTGAGCCTGCAAATGCAAGAGTATGTAGCCCCCACGGGCGTGATCGTGACTAGCCTGAGATGCGAAGCTGGCGTTTTAGCCCCCACGGGCGTATAACCGGAGACCAATGTGAGCACAACACGAGCCAATAGCCCCCACGGGCGTTTACCTACTGATCTAGCAAGAGCTTGGAGCCTAACCTTGCCACCAACAGCCGCACCGGACACCTCCGTTATTAACCGTGAAACCAAGAGCCAAAGACGCCCAACCGGCCTAACAGGGAGTCGCCGTCCAAGTAGCGGCCAACTCAGCAGCAGTAGACTTACGAGGTAACGGTTCTGTACTTAGAAAGGAGGTCCGGCCAGAGAGAAGCGGCACTGCAAGGGTTAATAGGTAAGTTTGAATCTCCCAGGCTCGGTATGGTAGCTTAGCTCTGCAGCGTATAGAGGCTCGGTACAAGAGGCACAGCTTATGCAAGTCAGCAAGGAACTCTGCACTGATGGATGGGTTACCCAGGAGGGCACAGCAATGCAGGATTCAGAATGTCGCGGCGGCGACAACAAGCCAAGCAGGCCGCTATGATCTTGAAGCAGGAAGTCAGCCAGACGGGTCGTAGCACGTAGAGGATTCTCAGACAAGCCGGGTCGTAGCACGTAGAAGATTCTCAGACAAGCCGGGTCATACACGATCAGGAACACTGGAGAGTAGTCAGGACAGGCCAAAGTCGGTACACAGGAATCCGGAATCTGGAATCTGACAGATGTAAGAGTCAGGTATAAAAAGGTCAACAAGGGGCGGGCCAAACCAAGTGAACAAATCACAGTCTGCCACAGATGAGAGTGACAGAATAATCACAGGCACTGTGATAACAATACAAACACACAATAAAATACAACTCCCCTCACTGTATACCTGTTTGACCTCATCATACTTCATTACAGATAATTAATCTCCAACAAAATATTATGGAACTATATATCATGTGAACACAGCCAAAATTGTACACAAAACCAATTATTAGAGGGACAAGGCTGCTAATTACCGTCAATGACCTGGTGGGCATTTCTGCAGATGATGTAGACCTCGACTTTACCTTTACTGCATAAGCCGTCTACCTGATCACCTAGAGACCTACGAAGCAGGGTTGCTGGGTAGTGGGAAGCACTCAGACCTGGCTGGAACAGAGACTGGACAGGGGACCAGGGAATCGTCACAACATGACCACAAATGTCTCCAACTGAAGGCTTCTTCAGATGCCTTCAGTGAGAGTAGTTTGGGGTCCTTGACTCCAAAACAAAAAACCATGTCAACTTACACAAACATGATACCCAGTTCTAATTAATGTTTAATTTTGGGGAATCAAACCACATAGAATTGATTCATAGTTGCCACTGGGATTTTCTTCCCCAGATTAAGATTCTCTGTGGTTGGTTATTAGGTGCTATTAGTGTTCCTTTAACTATTGAACTGCCAGATCCAAAGATATTACAGGAAAAAGAGAGATATAGCCTGTAAGCAAGGCATTTAACATCCCTGATGTGATTAGTAGAGAACCAAACAGATATGTAAATAATAACACACTCTAAGGCTGATACACCAAGTAGAATTGGAGTAATTGTGGACCACACCACAGGGGCCATGGAAATAAATAAAAATTCTTATTGCTTTCAGTTGGGCTTTTATAGTGGAAATTCATTAAAATTAAAGTGTCCTTCAAATCAGTATTCAAATAGTGATAAGCATATCAATACTTGTATAATCCTGAATTGTCCAGCATTATTGAGAAATCCAGCTTGTTCGGCAGGCATCAGTGGGCATCAGCGAGACATCTTGCCAAAGAGGCATCTGTGCGCCTGCGCTGTCCACCCCAGTCTCCTCTAGGATTGGTGAAGGGGAGTTCCACTGTACCTTAAGGTACAAGAAGGGACTGCAGGTGCACAGATGAATCTACAGCAAGAAGCCTGTCGGTCTCCGAACAAGCAGGACTTATTCAGGATAATAAAAGTATTGATATGCGTACCACTATGGGAATAATGATTTGGGGGGCATTTAAATTTTAATTAAATTTGAATCCCTTGAGTGCTAAAGATGTTTTCAACACCTTGTAAAGCTACCAGATATAGATCTCTCTATCTTACAAAGGGTTAATTACCCATCTAATTCAGTTGAGATTTGGGGAATTTTCATTTAACCCTTATAAATCAGGTACTTCACTCCATAATGACTCCTGGGGGGGTGCACTAAGGTGTGATAAAGAGGCGATGAAGTGGAGATAACTTTTCCACCACTTCTCCAATGCCTGTGTTATTCAAAACAGCCAGAGATCCTAGTGCATATGCTCTATAGAATACATAGGAACTGGAGAAGTAATTTCACTGGAGAAGTTATCTTTACTTTATCACCTCTTTATCACACCTTAGTGCATAAACCCCAGCACTTCTTAGTACATTGTGAGATCTCTATGGCCTTTAAGGCCAGGAGGAGTGTGCTTAACAAAGATTTGCACACCTATATGGTATTTAAAGACATAGTAATGTTTCAAAATAACAGCAGCTCCAATTAATTTTCATAGTATTTGGGCCATGGAGACTGTTATTTCAATACTGTCAGTTGTAGTACAAGAGTAATTAAATGATAAAGTATCCCCCTCCCACCCCTTTTACCTAATGTAAGCCTCCTCCCCTCAGATGTGGAACCTGGTCACTCGACCGGACAGCTCACGGCAAGGGACAATCTTCTTACTGTAAACATAAGGAAAACCCTGCCCCTTTGTCAGGTTTTTCAGGTTTTTCCTTATGCTCACTGAAGATTGTCCCTCTCTGTGATCCATCAGGATAGTCTTGCTGCTCTGAGGTGATCAGTGTTACATCCGTAAAAGGGGCGGGAGGGGGATAATTTATCATTCAATTACCCTTGAACTACAACTCTGACAGTATTGAAATAACACTCTTCATGGCCCAAATACTATGAAGATTAATTGGAGCTACTTTTAATGTGAAACATTACTATCCCTTTAAGGGGTTAATCCATAAAAAAACACAAATGTTAGAGTGCTGCTGAAGAAACTATCATCTGGCAAACAGAAATATACATCTTTCAAATATTCAAACTACTATGTTTGTTTAACCTTTTGAGTGCCAGGGAGACATATCTCCTTGGCACTCAAAGTGTTAAAGTAACTAAATCTGTAAGTGAAAAAACAAAATCATTTAACCCTTTGAATGCCAGTGGCACTCAAAGGTTTAACGCTAAACTATACAAAATACACTCCTGTATAATCAACATCAAAATATCGGATCCCACATTCCAGTTCTTTCACTGTTCCTTGTATCTTTCTGTATTCCTTGTATCCTTTAGCCTGCAATAACCACAATGAGCTACAAAGGAGACAAGCTGATAGTTCCTGCAGATTGCTGTGTTTTAGGGTCACTGTGTGGCGTGGGGAATCAGGTGCACAACAAAGGCACCCCATCTTCTCCACAAATCGCTCTGTATTTGTTGAATGGGAACAGCTATTATGACATTAAAGTGTTCTCTGTAGCAAACATAATTTGCTGGCCCTCCATATTCCTTTCAAGGGGATGTTCCAGAAATAGCAGAATGGAGTCCAAAGTTATTACAATGCTAATCACATAGTAACATTTCAAAAAACAGAGAGATGAACTAAAAAAAAAAGTTAAAAAAATAACTAAAATAAAAAAAGCAGTTTGGCCAATGGTACTTGGGAGAATGGAGTTCAATTTTCCTTCAATAGACAGGACTTTAATTAAAAAAATGTTTCAAAAGAAAACTTGTTTGTGTGCTCTAAGCATATATGTTTCAACTGTTTATTTTAATTCCTTGGATGAAAGAGAGGTTCTCCAAAGGATTGAAGGTGCACTGAAGAACAATTTTAAGTAGCCTGCATTTCATTAAGGATATTTTAGAATCAATATTTTTTTTGACGTTTAGCACATATTGTCTGCCATTTATGAAAATGATTCATACATTGGGTTTGGGGGATGTTAAATCTGAAATTGCTTCAACATCTATCTATCTATCTATCTATCTATCTATCTATCTATCTGTCTGTCAAACATTGTAAAATATTTAATCAATGTTTCAAACACATCTTCGGATCTTTGTCAAGACAAGAAACAAGTGAAAAATGACCCCCTCTTATATTGTTAGTTAGTGTGACAAACTAACTCTCAAATTCCTGCATCACTTGTACAGCATTAGTGGTCTCTTCTCTCGCTAAATGACTCAGTCCTCATATACATTTTGCAGTAAACCCTATGATCTTTATTTTCAGAATTATAGATACAGAAAATTATCATATTTCCTTTATTTTTGTCTTACTAAGCAGCTAGTCTTTAGATGTGTCAGTGATGTATTACTCCTCACGGAAAAATTGTGTAATTGGAAACTTTCTATCATGAATTTTTACCACATCATCCAGTCTCTTTTCCTCTTTCTCTTCTCCCTGCACTATCTCCTTAGCCCTAATAAGATGACTCCTAGATATTGCCTTTATATACCTTTTTCTGGATGAAAGCTAGCATACAGAGGAAATCATTTCTATCAATATTCTTGAAATACAGTTCTGTGATTATCTGTACCCCCACTCCAAACTGTAGATCAAGGTCCTATATCTTGGAATGAGACAGAGCTAGCAACACAACACATAGTAAATTTAAGTAATATAATTATCTAGATGATCAGCTGTATGGAGTCAACATTGTCGTGTCACGTGATTACCACATCATCAGTATACCTCCAACCTGCATGTTGATGGAACAGATCGTTACTATTCACACATCTGTTCTTTAGAAGAGACGTATACATGTTGGCATGTGATGGGTGATATTGAATGCCACCAGAGTCCTCCTACTTTTTAGATAAAATATATCTTGACATTTCCAATATTTCCAATACAAATGGTGTAGCAGGTATTCCCTTCTGGTAACAACCAATGAACCACACATTTTGAAGCCTCTTCAACAGTCTGCCCCCATATGTTGAGGTTGAGGTATAGCGGCTGTTGATTTCAAATGTAACCAGCAATAGTGGCTCAGCTAACAGTCACAGATTAGTCAATTTATTCAACAATTGCTTCTAGTATAAATTAAAACTTTCATATAAGAGCCTAGAGGACTGTATCCAGAAACTCGGTCAATGATGATAAAAATTTAGTCATCTCCTACCACAGTAAGATTTCCTGGAGAGTAGTGATGGTGAAGTCTTTGTGGACTTTTTGTAAGGTATAAAATATTGGAGCCATCGTGTTCTCTTTTGTGGAGATAAATATACAAATCCCTTGAATAAGCCTCATCTAAAACTTGACAACTCACTGTATCCGAAAATTAGGGTCCTCACTGCGTTTAACATATAGGGCAAGATGTTCAAAAAGTTGTTATAATGAAAAACTTGTCAGATCATGAGTTGGTGGTAAAAGAAAGACAATATTTTCAGAAGTAAATCCGTCACGTTTGAAAATTCATCTAAACAATTAAAAATGACGGTAAGAAGATCTCATTGAACATTGCCGTTAAAAATTCTGATTTTAAAAACTGTCTTTGATTTTTTCTTTGAAATGAAAATTTTCAAAGAAACAAACACATTTTTTGTCTTTGAAATGAAAATTTTCCAAGAAAGAAAGATATTTTTTTGTCATTGAAAGTAATTTTTCATCTCCAAGTTTAGACCATTTTCATTATGTTGGGAACAAATGACGTTAATCAGACAAAAAAATGACGTTCAAACGAATATTTATGATGGAAGATTAAACCACACCCACTTTTCAGACGGCTTTTTCCCTTTGACGGAGATGGCAGAATTGGATGCAAAAAATGACGGAAAAATGTCTGAGAACTGAAGGATTATGGCGTAAGAACTTTTTTATTCTGATTACAGACAATTTCCGTTACCACCACTTTCTGAACATCTCGCCCATAGTGAACCTCATTATTGCCCAGCTACCAAAATTAAATTTTTTCTCTGACTGGTATAATCAACTTCCTCCTTTGTCTCCATCCTTTGTTTCAAGATCATTTTCTTATCATTTTAGTGTTTCCTTCAGACCTGTTTCTCATCCTTAATCATCCATCATCTTTGGAAACATTTGCAAAAACTCTACATTTAGCCATTGCATTTATATCCTTCACCACTATCCTATATAATAATTTGCTAAAACGTGTGTAATGACCAAGTCATGCGCAGTAACAGTCATGTGCAATAGTGACTGCTGTGCGTGCTGCAGTCATGCACAGTAAAGACTGCCAGTAACGAGGCTGAAACAGAGCTGGGCGATCCGCTCTGTATCAGCCGCAGCGAGGGCAGTCTCTACTGTGCATGACTGCCCCACGACCTGCTGGTAGTGGCACTGTGGCCTGTGTAATGGGCTCTTCAACTATTATTGATATAAATCTCCACTGGTAGGAGTCATACATATACAATATTGGTATTAGCATTTTGTGTCCACATTCAATTTGTGGGTTGCATTTACCATCTACCATGAATTGTCTTTGCAGTATCCACAGCATTATTTAAAAAATGCTTGGAAAAAAAATTATATTTCAGTATCAAAGTTCAGTATCAAAAAGAAAAGTGTTTAATGGAGTAGCAGGACAAACATTTAGTCATTTGTGTAAAGTAAGTTCTTCAGATTCTGTATTAATTATTGGGCTTTGACTTTTCCTTGCTCTTCCTCTTATCCTTGGGCCTCTGATTTGATTGGGTTTAACAATCCTCCCTGTGTGGGCCTCCATCTTTGCTGTTTCCTCTCTCAATGGCACATCCTTTGTTGTGTCTTCAACGGACAAAAAAAATGAAGTGCTCCCTCCAGATATCTCAATATCCTACCTCACATACAGTATATTCCCACTATGTATTGCTGACTTTCCATGATGCAAGGTAGTTGTGTCATCATGAACAGTGTCAGTGGGAAACTGACATTGATTATATTTTATGTCATGTTTGGAAGACGAGTTCTTATACATATACATATGTACATGTGTGTGTATACACTTGAGTACTTGGCAAAGGAGTAGTCTTGTCTGTGGTACCATGTGGGTCACAAACAGAATGTAAGCTCTATGGTGTTATGTGGGTGAGTGTCATGCCATTGAGCTTGCATTACAAGAAACGACCCACTGAGATTAATTAAATTTAGACTGTAAGCTCTGTGGCAAGGACATAAAAGCCACACAATTTCAGGGAGGGAATTAGAGTGTTTTGCAGCAAGATACAGTCCCTATATTACTGTTGAAGCTTAAAGAATGAGACTACTGTTGAGGGTGGTGGGATGGATTCTCACAAGGTGCAATCATATGGATTCTATTAATTAGACAGAAGAGAGAGACTGGGCCAACTGCAAAGCTGAACTCCCAGATTGGTTGAAAAGAGCTACAATTACATGAAACAGAAAATAATTACCATTACAGGAGACTGGCAAACTATTACATGACAACAGCAGAACAAAACAGGAGAGTACATCAATACATGAGACAAGGAGGACAATACACAACATAAGAAACCAGCAGTATTACAAGAGACCAGCACTTTATATATGACCGTGACAGCAATATACATTAGTTCATTACACCAACAGAGAACTACAAAATTAGATGCAGATCATGTACGAGAAATCTCTAAAATACTTGTTCTGTCTGCAGTCCTATGTTTAAAATAGTGCAAAGTACTATCTGGAAATTGCCCTCTTTAGGGGAAAATAATTAGACCTCACTGGAGGGGGACATCAGGACTAGGGATGGGCAAAAAGCAAATTTTTTCCCCATGGGAATTTTCACAGAAAACACGCAATTTGCTGATTTTTCTATGTAAATTCCTGTACATAGAAACCCCATAAAATGTACGCCTTTTCATTATTCCCATCATTCTTCCTACTAGAACTTTGCCAGTTTTCATCTATACCCCAGACATCCTGCCAGGGTTCAGAGGCTACTGTGAGATAAGGCTGGTGACCAGTATTTGAGGTTCTATGGCTACCAGTAAAGTGGGACAATGAGGTAATTATATGTGGTTTTATGGCAGTGTTGGGCAATGTGAGGCCCTCAAACTGCTGCCAGACTACAATTTCATAATACCCAACCAGCAATGATCAATCCTGTCAGTTTGGAAGCCATTAGCTGCCTTCCTTACTTTTGTCTTCAACCTGGTGTTCTCCAAATTTCCAGGTGTATTGGGAGGACCTTGAAGGCTCAGTCATGTCATCAAAATGATGAGAGTGAGCCTTTAATATCCTTCACATCAATCTAGAAAGTCAAAGAAATACAAGTTGAGGAGAATGGGAAGGAAAGCAGTGAGAGCCTTCCTTGTCAACAGGGTTGACAGCTTACACTTTCATATAGTTGATCAATACCAGGAAAGACATCAGGATGGGTCCTGATGGCGCCAATAAAGTCTGAGTGTATTAAAAAATACAGCAAATGAATCCACTGCGGATTAGTAGCTGCAAGATTACACATGCACTGTCTGCTTCCATAGCCTTGTTCTACTATACATTGGTAGTCACAGGACCCTACATAAACTGCCTCCACACACACTTGTTCCACAGGAAGTCGAAGAACCACACATGCGCTGCCTGCTTCCCCAGCTTTGTCTCACTAGTAGCCACAGAACTACACATACACACCAGCCAAGTTTCACTGCCCACTGGTAGTCGCAAAACCACAAAAACACTTCCTGACACACCAGCATTGTTCCATTGTCTCACTGGTAGGTACAGAACCACACATACATTGTCCGACACACCAGATTATAGTATAACAAACAGTGTATTTTTCTGTGTTTTATGAAGGTGAGAAATAGTGTATGTATAATATATTCACTATAAATGCAAAGCATGCATAACCCATAGAAAAGTTGTTCTTGAAATGATTTTTATTATCTGCATGCATAAAAAATGTCCCCACATTAGTTCCTGTCCACAGGGTCCTATTGCTCTGTACAGTTACAGGGATAGGTGGGCCTTCCCCTTGTCCTCTGAGAGTTAAACTCAAATTGCCACCCCTTTCCATTTCCTGTTCAACTGCTGAGTTTGCTACTCTTTGCCTGATCAAATGTATTTGATAGATGTAGAGGTTTACTGATTTCCGAGAATATATCTAGATCCCTCCCAGCACTCACCCCCACATTCTTGGCATCATCGTAAAGGGGACACACTCCCCCCCCCCCCCCGTCATGGTCCCACACCTGAGCAGATTTGTTCAGGAGGAGTGAAGATAGCCATGCTGAAATTGGCCACGCTGCTCCTTTCAAATTTAATCTGTTGCCATGGAAACAGTCCTGGAGGTCACAAAGTGGTGACCTCTCTAGTATTCAAATGGTTAAAAGCTCATTTTAAATCAATTGGAATTTTGGGAATGGTTATCTGTTCTTGAACGTGCAGTTGGTTCTACTTGGTAGGTCAGCCTCCTGTTACCAGAGAGATTTAGTAAGAAAAGAAATGTGTTGAGTAGGTCTGACTTAGCTTGTAAATAATATAGTCCCTGGATATATAAATATGTCAGTTTCATTGTCAAAATATTAATATATTCACATCAAGGAATTTTCAGGTATTTTTGCATTTCCCACTATGATGTCTGTAAATCTAAAATAATGTGTTGTAAATTATAATGGAATATTGGTATCACTGCTGTGATTCATTGCAATCTAATGGTTTGCAGGGTAACACCCAGACATCAGGGTAACACCCAGACAAGCCATCAAATCACTAATCTGCCTCCTGATCTTCTATTTAACTCCTTGAGTGCCAGAGAGGTATCAGTGCATTAGAACACAATGCATTGTATACCTTTCTGGCACTCAAAGGGTTACCATAAATAAATAGATATTGATTTAGATGACTGAGTGCCATGTATCTAATCCATTGAGTGCAGAGTGCATTGTGTAACTGTCTGGCACTCAAAGGGTTAAGGAGACCAGAAACATTATGAATCCTTTAACCTTTCGAATGCCAGAGAGGTTACCAGTGCATTGCAATGCAATGTGTCAGATACCTCTTTGGCACTGTAAAGGTTTATCTTTGTAGGCTTCCAGTATATATATATATATATATATATATATATATATATATGTGTGTGTGTGTGTGTGTGTGTGTGTGTGTGTGTGTGTGTGTGTGTGTGTGTGTGTGTGTGTGTGTGTGTGTGTGTGTGTGTGTGTGTGTGTGTGTGTGTGTGTGTGTGTGTGTGTGTGTGTGTGTGTGTGTGTGTGTGTGTGTGTGTGTGTGTGTGTGGTGTGTGTGTGTGTGTGGTGTGTGGTGTGTGTGTGTGTGTACATATTTTAAGTTTTTGAAAAACATTGACAAAAAGGCATGGCCAAATTAGCAGTTATAAAGATCTAGGGCCACATACACAAAGACAAATAAGAGCACAGTTTGGAGGCAAACCAACTGCCCCAAAGAGATCAATAAAAAGTGAAAAAGCCAATTGACCAGTCTGTTAAGTCCATCCCTTCAGCTGACAGAACAGAGCCATTTCTGGGGCAGTATGGAGAGTGCGGTGACTCTAGGTGCCAGGTAGTATGGGGTGCCCTTCCGTGAGAGGGGAATATTTGATAGGTGCAACGACTGGCATATTGGGAGTGAATATGTTAGTTCCACCAAAAGAAATATTGTCAGGAGTGGCACAGCTGGAAAGGGGAAAATATTCATTTTCCAATTATATCAAGCATGTGTTATTCACTGCCGTCCTTCCCTCCCTATTCAACCTAGCATTCTCTGCAGTTCCAGGCTGAGTTGGAGGTAGCTGTAACGTGAGAGGGACCCCCCACTAAAACCGGGAGAATGAAGAATATCGGGCTGAGGAGGGAGAAAAGGAAATTATATGTTCAAAACAAGAAAAAAATAGATCCGGAGCACAAAGTTAAATCACTTTAAGCGACATCTCATTACATCAGTTAATAACGCCGCCGTGCACTCTTGTCTAAGATCATTTTCTATTAAAAGTTAAATTTTAATACTTTCATTGCGAGCATAGTATACGCAGTTGTACTTACACGATTACATTACCACGATAGTGCCCTAGTAATGTCTATGTTTTTTTCTTTTCTTTTTTCTGTATGGAAGATAAGGAAAGCAGTGAGTACCTTCCATGCCACCAATATTTATTGCCTCTAGCAATCAGATAGGTGATTAATACCAAGGGGTCGTCAGGAGGGTCCTGATGCTCCCACAACTTGGTCTAATACCTAAATTATAGGAGGAAAGGAGGGAAATTGCCTGGCAGTACTTCGTATAAGCTTGGCCATGGGACATTTCTGGGAACACATATTGTCCAGGGACAAAGTCCTCAAACTGGGGTCTATCCCAGGAAACCAGGGACACCTGGTAAACCTAAAATGAGCTGATGTCTGTTATTTATGCCTGGCTTTAACACACTGTTGCCAGGTAAGAGAGGGTTAGTAACCAAAAATAAATAGATGCATTCACCTCAACATTTCAAATTGCCAAAGAGGGACACTTGTGTTTTAGGGGGTGTTGCTGTGGGCATGTCTGATGGGCGGGGCATCACCGGGAATTGTTAGGCTATTTCACAACCTATACTGACACGTCCTTGTGTAATCTAATAAATGACTTATAACAAGACCAAAGTATTTTATTAACACAGACTAATTTATAAACACATATACTGTCGTTTAAACAAACAATAATGTGAGTTTTATTGCTGTGGAACAATGTGATACACTTATAAACACACACCACACAGTCTGATCTCCTAAAAAGAGGGACATCAGGGTGGGAAAGAGGGACAGAGGGATTTGGGTCTAAAGAGGGACACAGGAGATATGTAGATGTAATGTATCACAAGGGAATAGAACTAGTATTAGGAGCAAGACGGTCACTTAGTTGTGACGCGGAGCTTCCGTACAGGGGCATATATCAGTTTCCAGAACTGCAGGAATTAATATGGTTAGGCTGTGTATACATGTTAATTCCTACAGCTCTGGAAGGAGACACCCACCCATATTAATATCTACAGTTCTGGAAGGTCAGACCTAACTCCTAACAGTGTCCATTAGGTAGAAGAATTCAGCTTACAGCATTTCACCTGTTAATATGGTTTGTAACCATATTAACTCCTGCAGTGCTAAAATCTAAAGGGTCTGTCACTAATGAACACTGAAAGGACCTTCCAGAGTTGCAGGGAATAATATGGACTCCCCCTCCCCCCAAGAAAATCTCTGAACAGACACTGCAGGGTTAAATATAGATACAACCTGTGTATCACCCTAAGAGTTTTGTAAGCTAATAGAATTTTCAGCTAGTGATCACCATGAGGAAGTAGGTCTTACTTTCCAAAATTGAAGGAGTTAACATGGATATGAAGTCTTATAACATTAACTGCTGCAGGACAGGAAGCTAAGAGATTTTCCACACAGTGAGCACTGTAAGTCTTTCCTTCCAGATCTGCAGGGGTTAATATGTTCAAATATAACTACAATGAATTAATGAACAGTTGAACTGAAGTAATTATTAATACATAATGGCAAGCACGTGTATATATAAGAGTCAGTGCTGCTCCTGATATAGCAAGATTCTTGATCCCTGTATAAATGTACTTGCCACTGTATATTGTCATTTATGGGTACCATCCTAGCCCCGGCACCTAGAAATGGGACCAGTAATGACTGGTTTCAATCCACAACCTGCAGCTTGTTTGGTCTTTCCTCCTGCCTGCCAGCTTTAACAGGGTAAGAACTACCCACTACTGGAGTTGGGAGCTACTGTCACAACTTGAACTTTAATTGGCTGTAAATAGTGTTTGTAACGTGAAGTTTTGGGAGACCTTTGTGTGGGTGGTTTGATGCACATTGCGGTGTTTGTGGTTTGATATAATGTGGTGTATGTATGATCTCTGACACAGTGTGTGCTTTGGTGTGTGTGTGGGTTCTCATTGATACAGCATTGTTGCTTTGATGCACTGTGGTACATGTGTGCTTCTCGCGTTGGCATTGTGTGTACTTGATGCTCTTTGTCCCACAGCTGCAGTTTGTTTCTCAATATCATACATGCGTGCTCTTTTGTGTGAGCACTGGAGCACTTGTGATGTGTGTCGTCTGATACACAGGCAGATGTTCTCTACAGTGCACTTGTGCTTTTTTATGTAGCTGTGAATTGTACAATGTGTGCTTTAATGCATTGTGACACATGTGAGATTTGATTTCTGTAGTGCTTGTGATTGTGCACTGTTGCACAGGCACGTGGTGGTGTATGTTCTTTATAGCATGTGTACACTCTAATGATGCACTGTTCCACTTTTGCTCTTCAACATGTGCTCGCTTTGACACTCTAGCAGTTTCTGTGACACGTGTGTCTAGAAGAACTGGAGTGGTTCTTTGTGACTAATGTTCCATGATGACCTGAGGTGCATGTGCATTGTGGCTTTGGCTCAGTATTAGTTGTGAAATGAGCACTCTCGCATGGTTTGATGTACTTGGCATGTGTGTGTTATGTTGGATGTGTGAGTTGGGGGCATGCTGTCACAGTAGGACATGTTTAATGTAGCTCTCATAGTAGGACATGTTTAATGTAGCTCTCATGCATTTTGTTGCCTCTGCTCATTCTGTAGCAGTTACACTTTTCCATACTGGTGTACTGGGATCGTGTGCCTTATTTGAGCTGCCCTCTGAAGTGTGTGTGCTTTGACGCACTGATGCAAGATATGTTGATGTTCTTTGATACTTGTCCACTTCTTACAGTTGTGCTTCAGCACAGAGGTGAGATTCAGGCACACTATGAATTATGCATGCGTTAAGGAGTATGTGACTTCATGTCATCACTGACAGATGCGTGCAGTAGCGCTCCCTGACTTGTGCCTGATCTTCAGGGGTGTTGTCAATTGATTGCACTTTGGGCATGATGGCGCATTTTATACTTTGTGCAATACATGCTCCTTTTGGCTTCAGTATTATCCTTGCCATTAGTTTTCTGCCTGTCTTCATCCTCATGTATACTCTCTGGTTTTCTTTACATGTGGTCTGCTGTGATGATTTTACTCTTTCCAAGCAGGCATTATTTATCTATAGCTTCCAGGTGTTGGGCCTTGTGGGTTGGAGTATTCTTTACCCCATCTGCACATTGATTTTGGGATTCAACACAATGGCTCACAATATTTCCCTTCTATTTGTTATTGCTAGGGGATGTATGCTGACAGCTTCCATATCAGTTTTTCTGATACTCATTTTTTCTATCCTGTTGCTTCTGGAGGGATCTCTTACCTTAGATTTTGGGTTTAAGCTATCTTGCAGACTATACAGCTTATACAGCTTTTTTGTGTTATATAATATTTTGGGTCAGTTTCCTTTAAGTAGCGCAGTGTTTATTATGGAGTCTTCTCCTTCCTCCTAAACTGTGTCACACAGATAACCTTAGGAAAGCCTCCAGATGGTAAGAAATGTTTATTTTTAATCCTCTGAGTGCCAATGCATTGTGTTGGGTACCTGTCTGTCACTCAAAGGGTTAAAAGAGTGAGGAGGAATGACAGGTGACACTAGCCACTACCCTCGCTTCAGCTATATCTCAGTTTGAGGTTGCCAGAACAATAGCTATTTATACACTGGCAAAGTTTCAATGTTTCCTTATTCAGGATGTATTGAATACCTCTCTGACACTCACAGTGTTAATTTAAAAGTTTTTCCAACCCTTTTCAGTCAATAGAAATTTGGAAATGTTTCCTATAGTGCAGTTGGATTGCTCTTGTTCTTCACACTCTCTCTAGTCTTCCCACCCTCTACGCATGTGTGTTTGTATCTGGCTTTAAGCGGAACTGTCATGTGACTTAAGGGAGGTTGTATAGATCTGTCTGCCCAAAGTAAATGTAATTTTTGTAAATAAACTGATAATGGTGCACATTTTACATATAAATCATAGCTTAATAAGTCCGTAATTGTAAGCATTAGAGCACTGCCATGTTGCAGATGTTTGGCGTGTGAGGCAGTGCTGGCATTAGTCTTTAGAGTGCCAAGGTCATAAATTGTATGGGCTTGACCAGAAGTACCCAATTTGCCAAACCCAAAAACGTACTGCCTAAATGCGGAGCTGCATAAGCCGGCACATCCAGTATTTAGTGAATGCAAACTAAAAATAAATCACTCCTCCTGCACACAAGCCCCTGCAGTACATGCAGGGCATAAATCAAGGGACACATAAGTGACTGTATCATGCATAGGAATGATCCAAATCTTCCTTGAGGTCCCATTTCTTAGTTATGTACCAGTGATGGATTGTTTGATCCATAGTTGCTACTCAGGATTCTGCCCCCTTCCTTTACTTGTTAGACCTCATTTGGGGGCATCAAGAGCCAATTTGTCTTGTAAGAGCAGTAGCTAATGAATACAGCAGGAAATTCCATAGTTTTCAAAGACTTCGGTACATCTGAAGTGTGGAAATGTTAAAAAATGCAATTTTTTTCCCTTTGGAGACACCTTCTGGAAACATTTTTGCATTCCAGCCTAGGGGTAGAAAGGCAAGTTACCCCTCACTTGATGCAGTGGGATATCTATTTTCATGAAATATATACTTTTATTTGGTTATTGGGATGTTTTTGGGTAGTTTTACCATGTAACCAAAGGAATGTCCATTTTAGTTCATATAGTTGAAAGCATCCTTTTGCACTCCTGATAATTAGGGGTCTGCACTTAACATGGGAAAACTATGAGTATTTGGTATCTACGTACTTGGGGGATATGGGTATTTAATAATTAAATACTTTCTAAACTACATAAATATTTTTGATATGTAGCATATAATATTGGCAAAACCGAATTAAAAAAAAATTTGTATGAAATCATTGATTGTCACACATGAGGCACCATGTAAAAGCTGAAATTCTTCTGATACATTGAGATATATATATATAATTTCCATATATAACTAGAAAGTTACCAAAAGGAATCCTACCTAAACAGATCGATAGTATAAATGCTGAAAATGTGTCTGGCATGCAGGGTATAAAACAAATTCCTCAAGCCTTGAGCACTGAAAGGGTTGAAGCCCTACATTAATGGAGTGTGTCCAGCAGTATGCACTATTGTGATCATATCCTGTATTGTACTGAAATATCCTTGCTTGCAGCCACTGACTTTATAGGCTAACGCTATGTGGCTACACTGGAACATTCATGCAATAGCCCCACTGCTCTTGTGACTGCAAAAAAGTAACCCTTTGAGTACAAGAGGGGTACGCAACAGCTGGGTACTACTCTGGAACTCAAAGGGTTGAACTTCCTTCATGATACCACTACTAATTATAAGGTAACACTTGTGAGTGTTTTTCCCCCAGAAAATAGTATTGTGTGACTGGTAAGCTTCTGTTATTTTAAACAGACCATACAGACTTTTACAAACAGATGTTGCTGGGTCATTAACTCCTTAGATTCCAGAGAGGTCTCCAATGCATTGCTTTGTAATGCATAGGGACCTCTCTAGCATCTAAGGGGTTAATGTGCTATTCAAAGATGTGTGTGTGTGTATGTAGCACCTCAAAATAAACACTCTGCAAGACATGACAATAGCCCTGCTTTCTCTGGGTTAGGCCCTTTATAATGGTCTGCAGATTGAGCTCAATAAACTGGGTGTGATTTTTATGGATATTTATACTTCGATTTTTAAAAGAGAGTTCCCTTCTAAGTCAGCCAGATCACATTTAAGAGCTCCTTCATCTAATGGAAATATAACACATTTCTCCAAATTTATTGAAGGATTAGAGTACATGCCAGATGTGTATTAAGGGAGGCATTGTGGTAGGGCTTTAGGAAAATCAGCATGGCAGCAAAAAGCAGTGCATTGTCTGCTGTATGATTAACAAAGGAAACATTGCAGTGTAACTCCACCTGGGAGATGCACTAAGGTGTGATAAAGATGATAACCTTCAGTAAGATAGATCTTAGTGCACAGGCTCAATAGAATAATGCTAGAAATGGAGAATTTATCTCTATGGAGAGGTTAGCTCACCTTTATCTCATCTTAGTTCATCTCCCAGCATTTTAAGATTTCCCAGTTGAGCACAGGTGAGTCAGAGGCTAAGTCATTTGGATTAACTCACCTGAACTTAAGAAGGGAAATCCTCAAGTCCTGACCTGTTATTGGGCCCTGAGGGCACAGAGGGAGAACCCCTGTCACGAGGTAAAGTTGTTTTGTCGCAAAAATAAATAATATGACCATGTATATTTCTTTTTTCTTCTTTCACAGCCTTCCCATCTCATCAGGCTATGCAGCAGAGATACATGGTCCCCCACCACCACTGTCAGAGACCATGGCCACCAGGCAGGAAGAGGTTGAAGAAGAGGAGGAGGACCAGGCGGTGGAGTTATACTCCTGTCCCGCCAGAGAAACCTCTTTCACTGTGTCTCTTCCTGGGTCTTCTCAAGCCACCTCCCCTCCAACAACAGAACGTGTGTCTGCAGCAGCACCAAAGCCGATATTGATCCTGACTGCACCCCCACCACCATTGATCCTGCACCACCAGCTGTGCCCCCTGCCCATCTCACTAGATCCACATGCACAACCACCTCCAGCAACGACAGCAGGTGCTTAACAACAGGTAGGACAATGTTCACTCACTCTAATGATAGTGGATAAGCAGAAACAGTGCATGGACAATTTTATTGTATGGTGGGATGTGAGGAGTAAAGTGATTTAGGAGTGCCACTGGACTCTGATTCAACAAGCATTCATGCCAATGCCAGTATGGATATTTCCAACATTCTACAATGCTGTGTTCATGTCAGTGCCGGAACTGCTCATTGCAAAAGTCCTCTGAGATTCTGTAGTCATGCCAAGGTTTAAATGCTTGTTTTAACCAATACAATCAGAATCTGACTTCACAAGAGCAGTTTTGTCTGTCTTTTTTAAAGTTAGTTAAGACCTTATGTATGCATTTGTCACTGCTGTAAATATGGCTTTTAACGCCTGGAATTTAGAGAACACATTGGTTTTCAAAGCACAGGAAAACAGTTATCAAAAGGATAAAATACTTGTTTACAGCACTGATGAATTATTCCAACCCCTGACTTAGGAATAGGCCATATGTACGAACAGTCCAAATCAGGGGGTATAGTCATCCTTTGGCTTTCGAGCCAATGGCTAATTGGGCATGATATGGAAGTTGTAGATCCCAATAGCTGGCGATCCCAAGGCTGACTACCCCAGACATAGGCCATATGTACTAAAGGCCGATTTTATTTCAAAACACAGCACCATAGTGACCAAGAGTGAGTTCTCATTACTGTAAATTTGTCTTTGAATCCCATGAATATTAGGGAGGTGTAGAATGCACTGAGAATGCATTAACCTGTATGGAACCCTGTTGTAAAAGAAAATGAATCGCACACTTGAATATCGAGAAGGTTGTCGAATAAAATCACTTCTTTATTGAACAGAGATACATATATACATTGTGCACTTTCATCTTATGCGTTTTGCATGTAACTATGCTTACTCATGATGCGTAAGCATGGTTATGTGCGAAATGCATAAGATGAAAGTGCTTGGTGTGTCTATCCGCTCTGTTCAATAAAGTGATTTTATTCTACTACCATCTCGATATTCAAGTGTGCGATTCATTTTCTTCTGAATTGTTGGAGACTATCTGGGAGTCTGCTAGAAGTCAGCACTGTTGAGGAATCGAGACACAGCTTTGGTGAGTCGTATACAACACCATACTATTTCATTGTGATTGGAGCCGCTTAGTATGTTTGTTACATTATATGTGGAACCCTAATGTATACACATATATTTATTTGAAATTTAAAGAACATATATGCGCTATGCTTGCTAACTGTGATGTTAACTCTTTGAGTGTCAGATGAGTATCCAGTGCATTGCTTTGTAATACGTTGGCTACCCCTCTGGCACTCAAAGGGTTAATTAAACACAGTACAATGTATACGCACCAATGCAGGCATGTCTTGTACAGCTTAGTTAATTTTGTGCTTCCTGATGTCTGCATTGGCTTCTGAAACATTGTTGCACATTAACCTCTTATCTGATTTATAAAGAGGTTTATTGGTATCACTTTATCCATATGCATTTATCAAGATCCTTTAAAACATCTATGTATGGAGAAGCCAAAATGTACTTCTCGTTATCGGTTTTTGGAAAGATGTTATTGTTAACAAATATGGTTTTGATTTCAGGACATTTAGGATGCTGTATTTCTTTAGTGCCGGTTACGGCATCATTCAAAACTATAAGTACAAAATAGTCCAAAAAAGCTCTCAAATATAATCCAGCCATTGAGCCAAGGATTGCATGTGGTTCTGATAACAAGACCATCATACTACATTTCATTGTACGAGCATAAAATAGTAAAATGTCTCAAAAAAGATATATGTTTTTTCAGCAATCACTACAGGTATTTTAACCCAAAGGATCCTGAAGATCTCTGCCTTCCAAGGGCTTGTGTGCCTGACACTCAAAGGGTTAATAAAATATGGAGACATTCGAGAGCAAACCAACTGCTTAATAGGTGTCAAATATAAATTCCTGTTGATTTAGATGCCACTTTTAACTGCTTGAATACTAGAGAGGTTTTGAATGAATTGATTTGTCATGCACTGAACATTTCTGTAGCTGTCAAGGATTTAAAAGTTAAACTTAACCCTTTGAATGCCAGAGTGATGTCAAACTCATTCCTGCAGTCATGGATAAATGATGTCAGTAACCATTTATACACTTTTATAGCAACAAAGCCACTGTAAAAGCTATAGAGGTAATGAGCCCAAAACATGCAAGTCAGAATAGTAAAAACTTTTTAATAAAAAACCACTTAACAGTTTGAGGGCACTTACTTTTAACAGGATAAACCCTGAAAAAAAATTATATATATAAATATCCCAAGGTGTGCACTCTCTGCAAGGTACAATTATATGCCTGGGTGCTAATCTGCAAGGTGGTCATATAGCAAAATTTCAAAACAAAGAAAGCACAGGTCTTCGGCTACGTGAAATATGTGCTGGTTTATTCCATCAACATCTTGGTCCCACTCTGGGCCATTATCAAGATCAAACTTTGAAACCTTGATGGAAGAATCCAGCACACACATTTATATATATATATATATATATATATATATATATATATATATATATATATATATATACACTTTATAATAATTCACTAAGTATGTTTGTCAGAAGCTGTCATGTGCAGTAGACACTGCCCGCGCCACGGCTGATAACAGGAAGGTGCCCAGAAAGGACTATGGTCTGAATTCGGAGCGCCCCTCTCAGTTATCAGCCGCGGTGCTTTTGGTCCGTCCATATTGGGCATGACTGCAGTGCGGCCAACAGGATCCAGCCACCAGCCGAGGTTGCTGGGTGGCACTGTGGCCCGTGTACATGGGCTTTTCAACTAGCATATATTTATATTTGAACATTATGTAATACTATCCCTTTACAAAAGTTGTTTAGCAAATAACAGGGTAAGCAGTCTATAAGGTAAAAGTTCACACAGGCAACCAACGTATCGCTGATAGATCATTAATTAAACACATGAGTTTGGTATTATTGCTTTCAATTGTGCAGTTCACATGTGCAGTACACATTCAACTAGGGATCCACACACTCCCCTGTAGGGTGGAGTGAGTCTTGATCAAGTACAAACACTCGACTTTGGACAGAGCTGGATGAAATATGGCATTACCACCTTGGGACATGTTTACCAGGGTAATGAGCTTAAAACATTTGAACAACTACAAGCTGAATTTGTCATTCCAAATAGGCTGTTCTTCTCTTATTTGTGCTTGTGACACTCCCTCCATGCTGAATCGGTGAGAACCCGGAGATATCAGCATTTCCACTGATTACCTCTCAAGCTGATATCCTTGATATACACATAGCTGGAGAAGCATACGTTCTCGGAGGGAGAGTCACTCAGATCTAGGTGGGAGGAGGATTTGGGGAAACTGGAGGATTGGGAGTAGAAGGAAGGCGGTATCAGTGATGTTTAGACATCAGTTGCTTCAGCTTAAAGCTCTGCACAGGATGTAGTACACCCCATTAAGGTTACGGAGAAAGGGAACATTTGATCCTGACAGATGTAAAAGGTATGGGGTACTGGGGGCCACTTTCCTTCATCTTATTTGGGACTGTCCAGCAGTCTTAAGGTACTGGAGGGAGGTAGTGAACTTAATAATGCAGTGGTTAAGTGTATGGTGCCACTTGAACCCAAGATATGTATATTGTCGACATTACCAGACCAAATACATCCATTCACCAATAATTCCCTGTTAGAGAGCTGCTGGTCATGGCACGGAAAGTGTTTACACTGGTGTGGATGTCAGAGCGATGTCCCAGCTATGGTAGTTGGATCGAGTTAGTCAGCCATAATCGTCCTCACTACAAAGGCCTTTATCTCCATTATTTAATTTCATTAAATTTGGGATTCCTGGATATTCCACAACAGGGTTAGTGTTAATGTCAATGTTAATGGAAATGACACTGCTGGTGGCGTTGACACGGTCTAGACATGCAGGACATTTTTTGGCATGTGTAGAATTTTGAATCCTATGCTGATCAGTCTATTTTGCTACATGCTGATACCATTCTCCTACTGCTCATCCCTGGGGAGGGGTGCTCAGTCTGCTAGTAGGTTAGTTAGAGGGTGTGCGGGATGGCTAGGGTTGGTTTTATATTAGAATACGCATACGATTTTTATGTCCAGAAAATAGACAGGCTTTTAACCCTTTGAGTACCAGAGGGGCACAGAACACACAGATGTGCAAATTATTTCTGTAAAATACACGACTGGATGAGAGAATAGCAGCTGCAGTGTAATGTTGAAAAACATAAAATAATGTCCTTGAGATGTAAAAATCCATAGACAGAATATAGTATTAAGGGTACTGTGCTGACGACAACAGCAAAGGAAAGAGACTTGGAAGTAATGATTTCTGATGACTTAAAGGTAGGCAGGCAATGTAACAAAGCAGCGGGGAATGCAGTTAGGGTGCTGGGTTGTATAGCTAGGATCATTAGTAGCAGAGAGAATAAAGCGCTCAGACCACTCTATAGATCTCTGGTAATATAATAATATAATATAACTAACACACACATATACAAGCGCACACATGGGCTCAGTTAGTTAGTGCACCAGTTGTGGAATTTGCTCAAACCTCAGGGTTGCAGGTTCTAGTCCCCGGTCAACCTCCACTGGACCAGCATGGCAAATTACCATCAGCTTTATATATATATATATATATATATATATATATATATATATATACACACACACACACACACACAAAGAGTGCAGGAAGTAACAGAACCATCCATGCAGTATCTAGGAGCAAAAATTGTCAACGATGGCACAATAATAATAATCTGAATAATTAAACAAGGCAAGGTAGACACAAACAAATCATGTCGACAACCTCATCTATAAAAATCATATATACTGTAGATATGAAATGTAAATACCAGGTTAAATATAAAAACACAGTGTACAAATTGTATAAAAAGGTCCTAAATACCAGAAAATCCAATTAAAAAATGTAATAAGAATAAAATGAAAAATTACAGTAAAATGGAACAAAATCTTCAAGTTTCTGAGTCATTTAATTATAGTCCTATTCACTCACATATAAGGACTAAATATTACTCTGAGTCTTAATAGGAAGATTTTAATAGTAGTTCCTTACAAGAAAGAGGAATACCTGATGGTTATCTGGGAAGCAAGTAATGGTGATGAGAAACATGAAATGATAGTGTGACAAAAACACTGTTCTTCACTCTCAAATATAGAAATATGACCTCAAAAGCATGTGTATGTATGGATACATTTACATATACCCATGCATTCATGAAGAAATGAAAGATATAGAACTAAAATAAAATAGGATTTTAGTGTTCTTACCTGTTAAATCCTTTCCTTTTATTACAGCTTACCTTGTTTTCAGTGTCATCTGCAGGCACGAGGCTTCAAGCATGCAGCAGGCCTCCATTTTATGTGTTTGCTTCCTGTAGTCTCCTCCTACCTACGTCTTCCCTCTGAGCTGCTCCTCCTACCTACTTCCTGAGGAGGGGTTTAAAGGGCAGACTGAGCCCTGACTCAGTTGCCCTTGCGTTGTTGTACAATACAGTTCTGTTTCCCTTGGACTCTGTGCATGACCTGGCTTGTCTGACCATCCATTCTGGTGCTGACCTGTGACTCTGTCTGACTACTCTTTTGCCTGCTCCCATTGTGTAGTGGACATCCAATTTGGTGCGGACCTGTGGCTCTGGCTGACTACCTGAACTGTGTATAACCTCGCCTGTCAGTCCATCCATTCTGGTGTTGACTGCTTCTCCATTCTCCTTGTACGTTCCGATTTGGCTTAGACATCCTTTCTGGTGTAAACCTGTAGCTCTGGCTGACTACCCGCTCCATGTATGACCTGGCTTGTCTGACTACCCACTCTGGTGTTGACTTGGGGCTCTGTCCACTGCGCTTTCAGCATACCAACACTTCAGTGGATATCCTATCTGGTGCAAACCTGTCGCTCTTGCTGACTACCCTCTCCGTATATGACCCGGCTTGTCTGACTATCCTTTCTGGTGCTGACTAGGGGGGCTCTCTCTATTTCTTTCGTGTGTTAGTCCCCGTTCCACAGACACCCATTCTAGTGCGGACCTGGGGCTCTATCAGACTCCTAGCTGACTGCAGGCTGAGTCAGTGCTAGTCCTTTGGGCTTTCCGAATTACCTTGAGGCTCCAGTGGGCTGAGGCCTAGTCTCAGTCAGTGTGGTGGATCTATTGGTGGACTGCTATTTCTGATACAGTGTTTGCCTCTTTGATCACCCTCTGTGTGTTATCTGTTTATGTGCATTACTGTTATTATTCTAATAAAAGATTGTTTTATTTTACCATACTGACTCCTGGTTTATTCCTGGGAACCATGACACCTCTTTAGTCCATATGGAGCACATGAACCATGGGGGCTGAATCCCTCCTCTTGGAGGGCAGGGCACATCTCACAAGACAGTTGTATGGATAGATACCGGAGTTCCCTAGGGCCATCCAGTACCTGGATAACCCAAGCAGTAAGTGTAAAAGGTCACAGAACTTACACCACAAACAACAATAGCCGACAGGGCTCAAACAACTGAACAACAGTCTGGCAACCAAGTGTGCAGGTCCCTAGACAGGCAGAGCTGCCTGCAGGACCTTTTCGGCTGAAGCCAGAACATCGACATGGTCCTGTTTAGCAAAGGTGTGCAAGAAGGTTGAAGTCTCTGCCTTGCACAACTGCTCATCTGAGGTCTGATTTTTTGTAGGTCCAGGAGGCTCACACAGACCTAGTGGAATGTGCTGTGACTTAAAGGGAACAGCCAAGCAAGGGTCGCAATGAGACTAAACCAGATAAAAGGATCTACTAGCAGGAACACCATGTAAGGGCAACTAAACCTAGTCTCAGGGTGGTTCAAATAGTCTCCAAAAGGTGGGAAGTAATTAGGCCAGCAGCAAAAGCCTACAAAAGCAAATGCGACGTCACAGATGACTCCTATACGCGTGCCTGCACCCATGACCACCAGGAATGAGGAAGATGGAGCTGGGAACAGGTGACCTGGCAGCAGATGGCAGAACAGCACTGACGAGGTACACTGTGATAGTACCCTCCCCTTAATGACATCTGCCCCACAGAAGAGGGTTAGCACTAGCAGGGCACATTAAACAAACCTGTACTCAATATTTTAGTCTCATGGGCTGCCAATTCTGTTAATACTCCTGCCCTGATTGACTCCGGTGCTGCCGGATATTTCATGGACAGGGACTTTACGAGACTACATAATATTCCATTACTGGACAAAGAATCTCCACTTGATATTGAGGCCATTGATGGGAGGCCTCTGGTACCACCACAGGTCACCCAGGAGACATGCCCATTATCTGTTTGCATCGGAGCACTTCACAAGGAGACCTTACAGTTTCAGATAATTCAGTCTCCTCACTTTGAGGTAATTTTGGGATTTCCCTGTTTACATACGCATAATCCCAGACTAGACTGGAAGACGGGTGAGATCCTGTCTTGGTCCGAACACTGTAACACTCATTGTTTAAGGCACCCTACGAAGATTTTGTGTACCTCTCCCTCCTTACCGCATAAATACCAGTCTTTCAGCGATGTATTCAGTAAGGGAGAGGCTAGCACTCTGCCTCAGCATCGCCCATAGGATTGTGCTATCGATATTGTGCCTGGCACCATGCCTTCTAAGGATAGAACTTACCCATTGTCGTGTGATGAGAACCGGGCCATGGAGGAGTACATTGGTGACGCCTTGGCTCGTGGCATTATTCATAAGTCTTCCTCACCCGTGGGGGCTGGATTTTTTTTTCGTTAAAAAGAAAGACAGGGAGCTCCGACCCTGTTTTGATTATAGGGGTCTTAACAAAATAATGATAAAAAACGCATATCCCATTCCACTCAACACCAAACTGTTCGATCGGTTAAAGGGCGCATCCATTTTTACTAAATTAGACCTTAGGGCGGCATATAATCTAGTCCGGATCAAGGAAGGTGATGAATGGAAAACTGCTTTCAATACTCGTACGGGGCACTACGAGTATTTGGTTATGCCATTTGGTCCTTGCAATGCCCCGGCGGTATTCCAGGAACTCATAAATGATGTACTGAGGGATTTGTTACAATCCTGTGTGGTCGTATACCTGGACAACATTTTGATATATTCTCCTGACCTTGAGACTCACCGCAAGCATGTCTTGCCAGTCTTGCAGAGGCTAAGAGAAAACAAGCTATATTGCAAACTCGAGAAGTGTGATTTCCATAGGTCCAGTGTGTCTTTTCTTGGCTATGTCATCTCTAAGGAGGGTTTCGCCATGGGTAAAGACAAGCTTGCAGCAGTGTTACAGTGGCCGCGCCCCACTGGCCTCAAACCCTTACATCAGTTTTTTGGGTTTGTGAATTATTATAGGAAATTTATTCGCGATTATTCTAGAATTGTAAGACCACTCACTGATATGACCCATAAGGGTGCCAACGCCTCAGATTGGTCCCCAGAGGCGGTCAGGGCATTCAAAACTTTGAAATCCGCATTCTCCACTGCCCCAGTTCTGTCGCATCCTATTCCTGGGTTACCATTTATGTTGGAGGTGGATGCCTCAGAAACCGGAGTAGGGGCAGTGTTGGGCCAAAGATCAGGTCCTGATAAGACTTTGAGACCATGTATGACAATGGTGACCGGGAACTCTTGGCAATTATTTTGGCTTTACGTGAATGGCGCCACCTGTTGGAGGGCAATAGGGCACCAATATTGATTTTGACCGATCATAAGAACCTAATGTACCTCTCTGAGGCCAAGAGACTATCCCCAAGACAAGCTAGATGAGCACTGTTTTTGTCTCGTTTCAATTTCATTGTCTCTTACCTACCTGGTACAAAGAATGTGCGGGCCGACGCCTTATCTAGACAATTTGGTCCTGATCTGGAGTCTGACTCTGTACCAGTGTCTATCATTCCTCAGGACCGTATACTCGCCACATTGCGGACAAGTATCACTTCTCCATTGGGGGAGGAGATCTTGGCATCTCAGGCCAATGCACCCCCAGAGAAGCCTATGGGCAAGTGTTTTGTGGCAGAGCCCTTTCGGGCTAAATTAATGGAGACTTACCACGCTTCCCAGGCGGCCAGTCATGTGGGAAAAAATCTATTAATCTGGTATGAAGTGAGCCATTTTTGAAAACCGATCTACAATCATAAGGATGACCGTGTAGCCCTCAGATACGGGCAGCTCCATCCTATAATCAACGAATAAGTGCGACAACGGACTCTCACCATTAGGAATGGGTTGGAGGAGACCCAGCGGAAGATGTCTGAGAGTTTTAGTCTGCGCACATGTGGAACAAGCCTCCTCATGCGGAACAGTCTAGGCCACCAGAACATCCTAGACATGGACCATATGAGTTGGTCTCTCCCAATATGATCTGCCGCCTTCGTGGAATGATATGTCAAGTAATCGGGTACGTAGGTACTTGGGTACAAAACATCTCCCCTTGGGCTTGTCCACAGGTGTGGAAGCGTGAGCAGCCAATATCTCCTCTTCCAAAGGAGAGGTAATGCTAGTGCGTATAGTAGTCAATATCCGGTTGGAGGGAATGACAGAAGTCGGAGGACTCTCCTCTTCGGCATCAGCCCTGAACTGTAGCGAAAAGGCATCTGCTCTGATATGCTTAGTACCAGGAAGATACGAGACCACATAATTGAATCTAGACAGGAACAAGGCCCATCTGACCTGTCATGGAGACAACCTTTTGGCCTCAGACAGATATGTTAGATTCTTGTGATCCATCAGGATAAGAATCGGAGTGCTAGTCCCCTCCAATAGGTACCAGCATTCTCTCAGGGCAAGGATAATGGCGAGTAGTTCAATATCGCCCTAGTCATACAGACTCTCGGCTTTAGACAGTTTCTTAGAGAAAAACTCACAAGGAAGTAGTGCCTTACCAGGAGCCAAGCTTTGAGACAGGAGGGTGTCTACTCCCGACTCAGATGCATCAACCTCCAGGGTAAAGGGTAGGGTGGGATTCAGATAGGACAAGATAGGAGCCTTGGCAAATGCTAACTTTAAATTCTCAAAGGACAGCAGGGCGCTGCGAGACCAGTCCGAAGGATTCGTCCCCTTCTGAGTCATGTCCGTTAGTGGCTTGACCACAGTAGACACGTTTCGTATAAACTTCTTGCAGTAGTTTGTGAAACCCAAAAATTTCTGAATGGACTTCAACCCTACCGGAAGAGGCCATTGCAAGACTGCCGGATGAGGAGATAATGTATCCCAAGAATGTCACTTGGGATCTATGAAATTCACATTTCTCCAATTTACAAAACAAATTGTTCTCCCTCAAGAGTTGTAAGACCCTAGACACATCAGACCGATGGGCATCAAAGGTAGGTATAACGGTTTTATGGACACTCATACACGGAAGGTTTAGGTAAAATGCAGTTTATTGAAAAAACACAGAAATAGAATAACCCTCGAGGGTCCAGTATATATTTAGACAATATAATACTGACACAGGTCAGGTTACAGTAATTAATACCCACACGGGTCCAGTATACATATATATACACACACAATATAATACTGACACAGGTCAGGTTACAGTAATCAATACCCACACGGGTCCAGTATATATAGGCAAATATAATACTGACACAGGTCAGGTACAGTTTGTGTGAATCCAAACGAGACAGTGGTGAAATGGTTGCTATTAGGCCAGGAGGACAGACAGGCCCTAATAGTGCAAAGGCCCACAGGACACTCACTACACAGAGAGTGACACAATAGCGACTGAGGCCACGGGAGTAAACGAAGGCCCTGGACAAGCGGTAGACTGCCGGAGCAGTAATGGAGGACTGCAACTGTAGGTACAGAGTAATGCCAAACTGAGACTGCAATGACTGTGACCCAATGGGCAATGGCACAACCCACAAAGGGTTATCGAACGCTCAGACCTGGAGTTGACTGCCAGATAGTGAGAACAGCCTGAGGCGCCCAGGAACAGACCAACCTCAGCTAGTAGCAGTAACAGGTCAAGCGTACCGTGGTGCAACCGGATTTATCTACAACACCGGGGTGTCGGATCACGAGGCACAATTCGGTGACTGGGTCGCAGTAACAAGGCTGCTGGAGCAGTAAATGAGGCAACCAGAGGATCTGTCCATCGACAGAGAGGACACCGGAGGACAGCCCCTAACCGGATACCGGATGGAGCAGTGAGCTGGGCCGGCTCGATACACAGAGCAGGAACGTCCACCAAAACCGGTTCAGTACACAGAGCAGGAACGTCAGCCAATCCGGGTCGGTACACAAAGCAGGAACGTCAGCCAGGCCGGGTCAGTACACAGAGCAGGAACATCAGCCAATCCGGGTCGGTACACAGAGCAGGAACATCAGCTAATCTGGGTCGGTACACAGAGCAGGAACGTCAGCCAGGCCGGGTCAGTACACAGAGCAGGAACATCAACCAATCCGGGTCGGTACATGGAGCAGGAATGTCAGCCAGGCCGAGTCGGTACACAGAGCAGGAATGTATACAGGCAGAGTAGTCAGGCAGTCCGGGTCATACACAGGAATCACACGAATACTGGAGCAAGCGCTTAGCAATGAGAAAACCACGAAAGGGCACCACAGAAGTGACATGGCTCAGTATTTAAGGGCTAGCACTGGGTTATGCAAAGCCACCTTAACCAATAAAAGGCATCAGGAAATAGTACTGTCAAAATGTTGCCAGCAATAGCACTGGCACCCTGATAGTAGGGGAATGGATGAGGATGTCCTCCAGGTAGACCATAACACAACTCTGCAGTAAATCTCTCAAGATATCATTGATGAATTCCTGGAAGACAGCGGGAGCGTTGTACAGACCGAAAGGCATCACTAGATACTCATAGTGCCTGCTCCGGGTGTTAAACACAGTCTTCCATTTGTGGCCCTCTTTAATTCTTACAAGGTTGTAAGCTGCCCTGAGGTCCAGCATGGTGAACACTGTCAAGCCCTTAATACGATCAAATAGTACAGTGATTAAAGGAATGGGGTGGTGTTCTTGACCATTAGCTTATTCACACCTCTGATGTAGATACATGGTCGTAATTCCCCACCCTTCTTTTTTAAAAAAAAAAAATCCTGCCCCCGCTGGCAAGGAGGATTTGCTAATTATTCCCCTACACAGGGCATCAGCCACGTAGTCCTCCATGGCTCGATTCTCCTCCATAGACAAGGGGTAAACATGACTCCTGGGAGGTATGACACCCGAGACCAGATCAACAGTACAGTCATACGGCCTCTGTGGCGATAACGTACTAGCCTTTACCTTGTTAAATACCTCACTGTAGGACTGGTACTCTACAGGTAAAGAGGGAGAGGTACATAGCAGTCTCGTAGGTTGCCGAAGGCAAGACCTAGTACATTGGGACCAAGACACAATGTCACAAGTTTGCCAGGCAATCCTAGGGTTATGCATCTGCAACCAGGGAAACCCCAAAATGATCGCGTAATGAGGAGAATGAATGACTTGAAGCTGCAGTGTCTCCACGTGGAGTGCCCCTACCCTCAGAGACAAGCCACAGGTCTCATGCGTCACAAGCGAAGATTGTAGGGGCCTTCCGTCAATGGCTTTAATAGCCAAGGAGAGGAATGAGGCAGCAGGGGAATGGAACCTTGGCCGCAAAACCAGAATCGATGAAAAGCCCAGAAGCCCCCAAATCTAACAGGGCTGGGGAAATGATTGAGGACTCTGCCCAAGATAGGATTACCTCAAGGATTGGTTTACCTTGAAGCACCTCTGGGGACTGTGAAACTCCATCCAGGGTCTGTCCCCGACATGATCCTAGGAGTGGGCATTTTCCGGCCAGGCAGGACAACAACATAACACATGCCCAGGCTTCCCACAGTGTAGACAGATACCCTCTCTCTGACGGAGAGCCCTCTCCTCCATTGAAAGCTGCGTGACGGGACGTGAGGGAGGACTAGGTGGGTGTACCAAGCTAGTTGCCAACCGAAATGGAGGTCTACGCATACTTTCCTTGAAAGAAGGTCTCTTTCGGATTCTGGTATCCAAGAGAATGGTGTCTTAAATCAGTTCCTCCAGATCACCAGGCAGCTCACGGGCTGCAGTCTCATCCTTGACTGAGTCACTTAGGCCTTGGGAGAACGCGGCTACTAATGCGTCATTGTCCCACCCTACCTCCACTGCCAGAGTACAGAATTTGATTGCGTACTCGGCCACCATACGTGTGCCTTGGTGGATAGTCATAAGTTGCTTGGCAGAGGAGGCCGCACGACCCAGAACATCAAAGACCCTTCTGAAAAAGGCCACAAACTCTGTGAAGTTGTATATAACGGGTTTGTCCATCTCCCAAAGAGGACTGGCCCATGCCAATACTTTGCCTGACAGGAAAGAAATCAAAAATCCAACCTTACTTCGTTCATTCGGGAACACATGTGGTACCATCTCTAGGAAAACACCTAGCTGAGTGTAGGTTCCCCTTCAAAGAGCTGAGGTAATGGAGCAGAATCTGACAATCCTCTGGCAACACTGACCTCTGGGGTAGCTTGACCAACCAGTGTCAACACTGGGGGGCCACTGGTTGTTGAGCAGAACGATCGTGGTGCGCTGTACGGTTCAAAAGCGTTTGCATAGCCAACGCTATTTGATCAATGTGTTGATCCTGCGAGTCCATCCTGGACAATGTTCTGAATGGGTGGATTACCTGTACCTTCAGTACTCATGGCCCTTACTTACTGTCATAGTAAATGAGAGTCAAACACAGGTACAGTAAGATAAAACCACCTTTACTGATAATAAAACAGATGAAGTGGAAAACCCCCTGATCCCTTGAACTTAGGAGAGCGGACAGTGCTAGTCCACTACCCAAGAGCTGACACTGAGCCGAGGACTGCACTACTTGGAGCTGGAAAGTGATAGGAAAAGAACCTTGCCTATGGTTCTATCTAGGCTGGTAGCTAGCAGACCTACCAGAGGTATATGTGCCCAATAACCACATGGATACCTATAATGTAGGAGCAGGTAGACCCAGAGCGGAGAAGCTTAACCCGCTATATAGCCAATGTGGGTGGTCAGACAAACCGAGAGAGATGCATGGAGCAGGTAGTCAGTCACAGCCACCAGTCAGTACCTAAGCGGTAGTCAGACAAGCCAGGGTCATACATGAAGCGAGTAGTCAGCAAAAGCCACAGGACAGAACGGATGTGGGTAGTCAGACAAACCGGGGTCATACACGGAGTAGCAGTCAGCCAGCGCCACAGGTCAGAACCGATGTGGGTAGTCAGACATGCCAAGATCATACACGGAGCGAGTAGTCAACCAGAGCGAAAGGTCAAAACCAATGTGGGTAGTCAGACTTAAGCCAGGGCAGAGGAGATAAGGATGCCAAGCAAGGGTCGCAACGAGACTAAACCAGATACAAGGAGCTACTAGCAGGAACACCACGTAAGGGCAACTAAGCCTAGTCTCAAGGTGGTTCAAATAGTCTTCAAAAGGTAAGTAATTAGTCCAATAGCAAAAGCCTACAAAACCAGGCGACTCCTATACATGCGCCTGCACCCGTGACCACCAGGAATGCAGAAGCGGCCAGTACCTGGCTGCCGTCCGTCTGCAAGATGGAGCTGAGAACAGGGGACCCAGCAGCGGATGGCAGAACAGCACTGCCATGGTACACTGTGATATACTGCAACTGCTTTAAAAAAGTAATGGATCCCTATCTAGCACAGAAAAATATTGAGAATCATGACAGTTGGCTGGGAAATATCTGATTGCCATTTGAAGTCAGGAAAGAATTTTTGTAACCACTTGGGGCTTCAATATTTTTTTTTTCCTTTCTCTGGATCAACAGGGGTGATTTAGCATGGGCTTGACTTGATGGATGCATGTCTTTTTTCAGCCTCATCAACTGTGTTATTATGTTACTGCAGTGGTTGTGTTGCCCATACAGGCAGGCAATTCAGCATCTGCAAGAGATGAAGTAGGACTCATTTGGAGGACTCTACATCTCCTACTGGATGACAGATCCAGATAAAGAGGGACACAGTATCGTGGGCATCCAAAGGCTGGGACATTTGAGTAGGCCCAAGAGGAGTGCATAGATATAAATGTATGTTTATGATTTGTTTTTAATAAACTCTGTATTCTCTCTTTGTGTCTGTGTGCTTCCTGTGTTGCACAAAATATCTGGTTAGACCGTACCTAGAGTATTGTGCACAGTAATGGAGACCCTATCTCCAGGACACACACATTCTAGAAATAATTCGGAGAATGGATACTAAAATGGTGAGTGGTTTACAGGATAAAAAATATAGGATAGACTAAAGGATCTGAATATGTGTAGTCTGGTGGGGAGAAGAGAGAGGGGATATGATAGAAACATTCAAATACATAAAGGGATTCAACAAAGTGCAGAAGAGAAGTACATTTCAAAGGAATAGAAACATTTGAACAACAGGCCATAGTCTAAATCTAGAGGGACAGAAGTTTAGATGTAATGTAAGAAAGTTTACTTCACTGAGAGGGTAGTAGATAAGTGGAATAGCTTTCCAGCAGAAGTGATAGAGATTAACACAGTGCTGGAATTTAAGCATGCATGGGATAGACATTAAGAAAAGACCAAGGACCAAATAAGATTTGATGATTTTACAGTAGGAAAAATGGGCAGACTAGATGGACCAAATGGTTCTTTTCTGCTGTCAAATTCTATGTTTCCAAAAGAAAAGTTTGTGCTTTGAACAGAACTAATTAGCACACTGTGCAAGGGATAAGCATAAATTGTCATACCATCTAAAAAAAGTGATTTTACAAAAAAAAGACTAGTCCAACATATTATGTTAACAAGGCAGACTTCAGCAAAGCTTTATTAACATTGTACTGAATGCACAATTGTGCAACAGCTTGTCCCCAATGGAGCTGTTACCAACTCACAGAAAGCAACATAATGAAGCATGCTGCCACTTGAAATAAATCATGTGTTTGGCACATACAGGTTATAGCATGCTGATCAGTAGGTGATTTTGGAAGACAGTAAGTTATTCACATCCTTCAATGACTAGACAACCCATATGTGCATATTGTTATGATCATGGGCCACATGATCCACTTTTGTGACACCTCCACCATGCTTCCTCCCCGAAATAGCATTGCTGGAGGAATGCAAGACATCAGAGATCAGTTGGAACAGGCAACTCAATAAGTGCTAAAATCGAGCACAGCCATGTCATCTGAGTGAGCATACCCACAGGAAAAGTATAAAATGAATTTACAGTTGTTAGAAAGGTTCTTAGGATTCCACTAGAAATGAATAGACACACACACAATAGTAGCTACAACTACAAAACAGTTTATTATATGTAAAATAAATGCATAAAAATATACTTAGCCACCGCTAGATTCTTCAGTATGGGAGAGCCCTCCACACGAATCCCCACACTGTATCTTTAGATGGACACGCTCCTGTTCCATAAAATGGCTCTGAGGATCAAAGACATGTTCTGACTAGATCTACCCAGACTAAACCCTAAGGAAGTATACCTCTAAACCTATCACATTCCAGTATAAACATTATTATCATATATGGTTATACACAACTGTTTAGAGTAAATTATGTCTATTTTGTCTCATAATACGTGACCAGTGCAGCAAGATACTTAACCCTCTGATGATCTGGAGATCTCCTCGGGCAGCCAGAGGGATAAGAGCGCCAACACTGCAGACGTATGCCAAATACTAGAGAGAAGACCCCACGAGCATCCATTGCCCCCACTGGTAACCATTTGTAAGCCCTGTGTCCACAGATCCAATAGAAAGTACTTGGCCATATAATATTTCTATCCAAGATTTCCTCTCATAGTATAGGATATAACATTGCATATGTCTGTACAGCCAGGCCATCAGTGATAACACTGGTCTGGTGTAGAACCAATAACTACTCTCAGTAGCGTTCGCAATCCATAAACTTGGTTTATTTAGTTGTTCCTGAGTCCGATTCACGTATATTTTAACCAGAACCTGTAAGCAAGGAATGGCAACCCCCACCCTTGTAGTATTTCCATAGTGAGTACTATTGGGTTAATAACACCATACTGGTGTCTGTACATGCCCCCACACAGGAACTGACACTGAGGTAGTATTGTAGGCCAGGCCACTGTATATTCCACTATAGTAGATCCCAGTAGACTCTGGCAGAACCCGCTAGGACCCTGGTTTAGCAAAATAACATCCGGCATGCTGTTCTGGAACATGGGAACAGACCCAACACTCAGATGCATTGGCGACCATTCTTGGTCACCGTAGTGTTGGCTCCTGGTGCATTCCTGGTGTCTGGTCAATATTTTCCATCAAGACTCCATATGATGAAAGCACCCTAACAACCAAGGCCCAGGGGAGAAAAGGATCCCTATCCCCAGGGAAAAGTAGTTGTTCCTGTGACTTGTCCGTGGGCTTAGGCCATCTGCCAAACAACTGCATCTTCTATATATTCACGGAAGCAACACCCACCTGTGGGTAGGAAAAAAAGGCAGAATTAGTTTTCCCTTCACATAAGACCAAAAAGTAGCCCCCTGGTTAGGATTTCTCCTGTTACTGCCTGTTTATTTGTCCCTATGGGTAGAACCTTAACCTTTGTACCCACTTGTAACACATGCACCTGCTCAGTTATGAGATGAGCAGCTACCTTATCTCTATCCAACCCACCACTGACCCCTGTAACACTGTCCCTGGCTTGGTTGCTGTCACTGTGGTGACATACCCCCCTCCACCATCCATCCTCGCTAACCCATTCCATATACACCAGGTGCTAATGGGTTGGGGAGAGAAGTGCAAGCGGTACATAGGAGTCACATCCAAAATCCCAGTATTGCACTTCACTCCCCCCTCCTCAGCAGCTTTTTCTGTTATCTCCATGGAAGCAGTGGTCTCCACTCTATCCTGTTCCCTAGGTTACACTGTCTTAGTATGAATAACCACCCTTGAATATTGATCTTGCATGTCTTGCCCCAACATCCGCTCCAAGGGGGTAATTTCCTGAATAAGGGGGCCATTTTACATGCTGACCACACCATCCAGTACTCTATCCCACCCCCTTAGAGTGTATGTAGGAGTCATTTTGCATATTTGTTCCTTCAGCAAGCCATACATCCTTTCAATTATATGATATGGGATATGGTACACCCAGTGCACATCCTGTTTTTCAGCCCAGTCTTTGGCAGCTCTGCCAGTGAAATGAGTTCCACTGTCTGTTTGGATCTCCATAAGTGTTCCATAGTACTTGGTAATCAACTGTAATAACTTCAATGGTGTCTTCTGGCCTGTATGACACACATGACCAGCTCCCTGAGGCAGAGGGCTGATACAATCCATCTGCCATTCTTCACAGCTCTTCATCCCTCCATAGCCCAGGAGTGAGCTTGGATTTCCTTTTGTGTACAGCTTGACACACAGGGCATTTGGCAACTGTATCTTTTGCTTGTACAGAGTCAATGGGATCCCCTTCCGGTTGGCCCACAGATAAGTAGCCAGGGCGCCTCTATGACCACCTTGTGCATGTGCCCATTCAGCTAAATGCACAAGTTCTTCCATGTTTTGTGTTGAAATCTGTGCTAGACTATCCACCATTTCATTGCCTGGCAGGCCTGTGTGTCCATCCATATGACCCACGGCAATAGTACTTGCATGGCCCTGTTCCCACAGGGTTTATTGTCCATTGATCTTGTTGCCACATGGCCATCCAAGCCATTGTATACAGCCCAGCTATCTGTGTACAGAATCAAGGGTCCAGTAGTTTCTTAGATAACCATGGCCACTGCTTTCAATTATGCTAGTTGGCTACATCCCATTAATCCAGTCTCATGTAAAACAGTGTCAGTGGTGGGCTGGTACGCAGCAGCCGTCCATACTCGGCCTTTTGTAATGATAGTTGCGGAGTCATCAGTGAACCAAGCCTGGTGTCTTTAGTCATCATTTAGCTTCTTACATACCTCAGCCTCTTTGTAGGGCCCTCCACACACTTGTATTTGTGGTAACTCTGATTCCACTGATTTGAAATTCACCGCTTCTGCCAAGCGCTTATAGATATCAGAGGTATCTTGTCCAGTCATGTTCCCTCTTTCGGCGAGGTACTACCTCCATTTCTGTAAGGTCTGCTTCTGAGCAACTGCAGTGCGAGCCGCAAGGCCTTCTTGACGCTCCCAGCTACTTATAGGAAGATCTGTCTGCACAATGACCAGCTGTAACCCTGTGGTACTTTCAGAATGTTATAAAGCAGTGTAGGCAACCAGCAACTACCTCTCCCAGGGACTGTATTTTCTTTGCACTGGCGTGAATTGTTTTGACCAGAATCCAATAGGGGTTATCTGTACTCCTGCAAATCACAGCTTTTTGCCACAGGTCCCACAACATGCCATGCTCAGTCATTGATACATCCAAAATTAAAGGTTGGTTGTTTCCGCACGGTCTCTTTGGCCAGCGCCAGTGCTTCTTCCTGCTCTTCTCCCCACTGGAACACAGTCTTTTTTCAGGTGACATCATAAATGGGATGCAGTAACAATCCCAAATGAGGCACAAAAGATCTCCATAAGCCAAAAATACCAAGCAACGCTTACGCTTCCTTGACATTATCAGGTTTCTCAGATTAGCAATTGTATCCAGTACAAGTTGGGGTATGGTTTTCTGTGCCCCATACCACATCATTCCCAAGAACTTCACCTGTTGAGTAGGGCCTTGAATCTTATTTTCCTTGGTAACCCACCCTCTCTGTTTCATCCATATCAATAATGTGTCCAGGTCCCTGGTCACTTGCCCCTCTGAATTACCAGACAGCATAATGTCATCAATATAATGGTATACTTGACATTAGAAGGGTCCCATAGCTTGCAAATCTCTGGCTATCAATCCATGACATATGGTTGCTGAATGTAAATATCCTTGTGTTAGAACCAGCAATATATATTGTCATCCATCCCAGCTGAAGGCAAATTATTCTTGGGATTCAGGGGCAATGGGTATAGAAAAGAAAGCATTAGCCACAGCATGCCATTGGCCTACAGTTTGTGCAATCCTCTCCACCAACATTATCACGTCCGGAACCGGAGCTGCGCCACTTTATTTAGTCCTCAGTTATCCACAGTCATCTGCCATCCTGCTTTTTTTACTGGCCATACCAGGCTGTTATATGGGGTAGCGGCAGGTCTCAACACACCAGCCTGCAGTAGGCCTTGAATTGTCTCTGTTACTTCTGCATGTCCTCCAGGGATACAATACTGTTTGAAGCTGACTGGCTGTGTTGGCAGTGGGATGTACACTGGGGTGCATTTTGCATGGCCCCTGAGTATTGGCTTAACCCTTTGAGTGCCAGAGGGGTACGCAACGCATTGCTTTGCAATGCATTGCGTTCCCCTCTGGCACTCAAGGGGTTAAGTACTGACAGGCACAGAGTACGGATAGTGGTGCCGGACGTATAACACCCTACCCTGTTTGTACAGTTTGGCCTTTAAGATATCCATGCCCAGGATATTATCAGGTAACTCCGAGATCAAGATCTCCACTGGAAATATATGGCCTTTCCCTATCAGCATTTGGCACCGCACCCGGTACGTAGGTATCTTCCGTCCACCCAAACTTTCAGCCAAGATCTCTGTTATACTTTGTGTTACTAGCATGGCTATGAAACAGGGACACTTCTGTTCCAGTGCCCAGCAAGGCTTAAACATATTGCGGTCTCCTAGCATTTCCCCAGTATAATATTACACAAACATATGGGCGATGGTCCCCTGGTTTCAGTACTATTTGCATGACAGTAGTGTCTGGGGACAAGGACCATCTGATGTTTCATAAGGGCTCAGGGATCATCCATGTCTGTTGATGTTCATGTAATGCGTCAAATGCTTCAGTGTATGGGAAAGTAAAAGTCAGGGATGGGGCTGTGGGCATCTCATTCGGTATCATGTCAAACTCCCCGCCCATCTCTACCTCACTAGTTGCCACCCTCTTTGGTCTAGCCATTTGTAATGTCCCTTTTTGCTTCAGTTCCCACCACCGCTTCAACAAGGCATGGGTGGGTGCTCCATCTATCTCCTCCTTCTGAACCCCACTCACCAACAAGTCCACAACAAGTTGTCAACCTGAGATGTTCACTCTAGTGCCAGTACCACCTGCCTTGTTGGCCACTAGTCGATTCTTTGCTACCCAGTGTTGCTGACCATTATCCAGAGCACCAATCCGTCCTGTAAAAAAGTCAAATTGATCATATATGACATAACAGGGGTTTGTCTGTGGAGATGTATATGTGTGATTATGTATTCATACATGTCTGTATCTATATGGATATAGACATGTATATGTGTGTGTGTACATATGCATGTATGTAGATATAAATACATGTGTATAATTAATTATCTGTAGTTTGGTTTAAAGGGATAGTAATACTTAATTATTACTAATCCCAATATTAAAGTCATATTAACAATAAATGTATTGCCCCCAGTATCACCTCTCAAACCTTTATGGTTTGAGAGATAATCGCTCCTAAAGTTGCCCTCTCCCTCCCTCGTAGTCAGCGTTGTAGCTGACTGAAGGGAAATCTGGTCTTACAATCATCAGGCGGCTCTGCAGCACAGCCACAATCTCTTTAATAAAACCAAGCACATGTAGAAGACCATTTCAGTGAAAGATTTCTTTTTTATTAATGTGATCTTGGCTGTGCTGGAGAGCTGCCTGACAGTCGTACAACAGGCTTCCCTGCAGTCAGCTAGAAAGCTGACTACGGGGGAAGGGGGAGGGCAACTTTAGGAGTGATTATCTCTCAAACCATAAAGGTTTGAGAGATGACACTGGGGGCAATACATTTATTTTTACTACGACTTTAATATAGGGATTAGTAATATTTAAATATTACTATCCCTTTAAGAGATACAGTGGGAATTCTGTTTCTTTAATTAAGAATCCATGGCAATTTCAGCTTCAGGATATCACACAATTACACCAATAAAAAAGAGGCTTCAAAGGGTTTGACAGGATGTCCTTCCTTAGTTAGGTGTTTGAGAAATCAAAGAAAGGTCCTTCTTAGTTAAATATAAAAGGCGTTTGGACAGAAGCCAAACTGTGTTTGTTTGTCAACTAAACAAAGAGTTCAGATATGAAAACAAATCTGATAAACCTCTTCCTGGATCCTTCCCCCCATCACTACTATCTTTGAGGCCACCATTAAATTGCAGGTGGGTGTGGGGAGAAAAGGTCATTTGAGATGCATCTTTTCATGATGAGCTGACCAGCTTTCACAAGACCTGACTCAAAGTAAAATTGTATAAAAGAGGAGTATTTTTGGGGTGGAACAGCAGTAAGAGAGAACAGCATGAGAGGGCAGCAAGAGAAGAGCTGCATGTGAGAGGAAGAGCAGTGTGGGAGTACAGCAGTCCTGATTCCTGTCCTGATTTGAACCCAGCAGAGAAGAAGATCAGAAACTAAGATCAGTGCTGGAGGATGTGAGGAGATTGTCATCATATTATTTACTAGTATCCAATTTAATTCCATCTTTTTCAATTTCTGTGACTCTTGATATTGTTTAATTCATGTATATACTATCCAAACTGTGTACATACTATCCAATACAATCATCTTTAGTATTATCACTTATTTCTGTGTTTTTCTTAGTCACATCTCCCAGGAAGAATAATTGTACCCTTGGTAAGAGGGGCTATAGAATTTATTACAGTCCCATAAGATTGCTGGCTGAATACACCATGGCACCATATGTCTGGCTACCCAACACAGCAAACAATGGAGCCATGTATCGTGGCAGAGCACTTTACAATAACTTGTTACACACCAGGGGCACAAACAGTTCAGAGTCCGGCCCCTGCCACTCTTTCTTTACCCCAACCCTATTATGTTCATCTGTCACTCACAAAGAACCACTAATGCATGCCATCTCCAGTAATCTTTGTATCAATTCCCCTAGCATATTCCAAGGGGGTTGTTTCAATTAACTCAGTTGGGTGCTTGTGGACCTGAGCTACTGAGTCACGTATTAGATGCAACAAAGTGAAGGCTTCATTTGTATCCCTGGCAAGTTGCATATGCAGCCGGACCAGTGGGTTCACACATATGCTCCCTAGGCCAACAGCCTCCTCCTTAGTCAGTGACACGTAATTGCCCCTCACATCTCAAGTATGTAAATTTTCATGCATTGTTTGTTTATAAGTCTTTCCCAACTCGGCTAACTCACTAGCTGAATATGATTGTGTCTCTTTTGTATATTGTTCCTGAACAGTAGTGGAGGTAGCCAGCACAGCCTGGCCTGTCGCAACCTCATCCCCTTCAGCTGCCATAGCTTGAGGGGCATGCATGAGATGAGTTAACTCTTTCTGTTGCCTCAGAGTCACAATAGGTCTGGCTCCATACTCTGGGGTCTCTGGTTGGTCACCTGCCTCGATCTCATCCTCAGACAACCACTCCCATGCATAAATCTCATCCCATTGTTCAGCTTCTACCAAGGTTTGTACATGGATAGTGCTCTGGAGAGGCATCTCCCTCTGTTTCCCCCATTGCCTCTGTTTTGCCTCAGCACTCACCACGTATGAAGCATAACTCTCTCCTACCTGATCTAACCTCCGCTGTCGGTCCGGCACAATACACTGTATCATGGAACACTTTACTTGCAGAGACTTGAAATCCCCAGTGACAGTTTCATAGTCTTCCTGCAACTCCTGTAGCGCTTGCAGCAAGATCCACCTGGTATGTGCAGCAGCCTTCTGTTCTGCTGCAGAATATCAGGATAGACCTAAATGGCCAGCAGCTTTACAAGGTTCCACCAGCTGTTGGCCATCTTCATACTTCTTCAATTCCCAGGCTATTAATACCCAGGGGCCAGAATCTGGCACCCACGTCAGAAGTGGTGTTCTATCACTTGCCCAACACCCCTTATTGGTCAACTTAATTTAGTAAACATTCATGTGCCACTACCTTCATCTACTATTTCACGCGGAATTGTGCTGACTGCGCTAAAAGTTATAAAGGTTCTTAGGATTCCATTAAAATTAATAGACACACACACAGTAGTAGCTACAACTACAAAACAGTTTATTATATGTAAATCAAACAAAGATAAAGATACTTAGCCACTGCTAGATTTTTCTGTGGGAGAGCCCTCCACACGAATCCCTACAGTGTATCTTTAGATGGACACTCTCCTGTTCCCCAAAATGGCTCTGAGGATCAGAGATGTGTCCTGACTAGTTCTACCCAGGCTACACCCCAAGGAAGTATGCCTCTAAACCTATCACATCCCAGTATAAACTTTATTACCATATATGGTTATATACAGCTGTCCAGAGTATATTATGTCTACGCTGTCTCATATTATGTCAACAGAGCAGCAAGATACTTAACCCACTGATGACCTGGAGGAGACTATAAAATGTAACTCTAGAACTATATTTCCTTTTCTTCTCTGTCCTTCCATGGCTTTGTATTGTCTCTACCCATCTGCTGAGGTAGGACCAATCAAATCTCATTTAAGGAAGCCCATCACCAGAGCTGGTAGTCTTCACTTTTATCCAAGCTGAAAAATATAAATAGCAACAGGGGAGCCATGAAAGGACACAGAAGAAAAGGAAATATCAGTAACTAATTTACACCCTTTCTTCTGTGTCCTATTCCCAGCTATACATTGTGGGAAATACCAAAGTAGTGTCAACAGGAAAATTAGGGAGGAAGCTACACATCCTCCCCCCCACACAAAAAAAAAAAAATCAAACTTTAACGGAAGATGACTGTACGTGACTATGGCAGGATTGAGATAAAAGGTGCTCATAGGGGAAGAGAAAGAATTCTAACAGTTTAGTCCAGAATCCCTGCCTGGAGTGCCTGTCTTTTGAATCTGGCTCCTGCGATATTGCTTGATGGATGACCAAGTGGATGCCCTGAAAATATCCTTAGGAGAGACAAAAGCTTTGCATGCCCAGTATATGGACAACAATCTTAAGGCGTGTGCGCTAACTTTACCAGAGGGGTAAGTGTTGCCTCCAAGTAGGCTATCCTGATACCTAAGAAATTCAGCATGCTAAGGATGCTTTAGAGGCTGTGCATCATTTAAATTTACCAAGGAAATGTAACAAACAAGAAGCCTGATTTCCTGAACTCCTCAGATAGGAAGTAATGTATGGACTAGATCCAGGTTATGCAATTTCCTCTCCTTTTCTCTCTTCTGGTTAGGACAAAAGGAAGAAAGCACAATTTTATATAATGAAATGAGATAAGGTGACTTACCTGGAGCTGAAGAAGTGTTACATCCTGAAAACTACTTTATCCTGGTGGATGCCCAAATATGGAAATTTTAAGAAAATGCTTGTAGCTCATTGACCCATCTGGTGGAGGTGACAACCATCAAGTATATAGTTAACTATGTTGAGGATTAAATAGAAAAAGTCTCCAGAGGCTAGAACACAGGAGAGCTAGATAGCTGTTCCAATGCTAAATTCAAGTCCCATGGAGGAACTCTTTCCTAATGCTAGGTCTGAATATTTTTAAATGCTAGAAAGACATATCTTAACCAAGATATCCTCCTCAAAATGATTGGATAGGAGTGATGAGACAGCTGATAATTGCACCACAATTGATGCAGGATTTATACCGATCACAAACCGTTTATGAGGAAACCCTAATATTTGGGCTGAATTAATTTCTGTCAGGCTGAATTGTATTCTCAAAGCACCAGAACCTGAATGTTCTCCAGACTCTTGCAATATGTAGAGGCTTTTCTACCAGAAAGTTAACTTTGTTTACTGGATTTGACAGACCTCTCTATAGTAAACTTTGCCACTCAGCCACCAGGCCTTCAAATTTAGGAAGTCATGACTGTAATGAAAGACTGGCCCCTGGGGCAATATATCCTGCCTAAGTTGCATACCAGGTCCTTCCTGGCAACTGTGGAGCAAATCAGGATATATTAGATCTGCCTCAAATTATTTCCTAAGAACGTCCTAGATAATAGGAATCGACAGAAAACCATAGACATGGGGAAATAATCAAGTCCAAGACAGGGCATGTGGATCTTTGCATCGAGAAAGAAAAATCTTACATTGGTATTCAGACTCTATGCCATTTAACGTATAGTTGGCATGCCCCATTTTCTGAATCTGAAGGGAAGAGGGGAGGAAGAAAAAAAAAAAAAAAAAAAAAAAAAAAAAAAACATCCTGATTCAGGGACCATTCCCCTTGGTTCAAATGTGTTCTCCTTTGTTTCTGCAAAGTGAGGCTGATGATGCTTCTTTTGATTTGGACCGCCTATAGAAGAATCTTCTCTGCTTTCATGTAGATTTCTGGTACCGTCTATCCTTTTCAGATTAACAGACCCAGACTCTTCAGTAATCTCTCTCTTAAAAAAGCAAAAAATTATACAAGATCCTGCAAACGTTCTTGTTCCTCCATGTCTTCTTCCGTGGCTAAAAAGGTATCCTGCATAGATGATTTCAGCCATGCAAAGAAATCCTGAAATTGGGTGGGCATATCCTGCCCTGCAGCCTTAGGACCTTCTGGATTGTTTTAGTTACAGCCAGCATAAGATCAGGTTATAGCTAGGATTTATCCTCTTTGGTATTCATCTCAGAGGAAAGGTTATCATGCTGGAGAATAGCTTGGCAGGGCTGGTCATACTGGACATAAGCTAAACATAACGTGGTAAAAGTATCAGCAATGTTTACCCTAGAACCCTAACAGAGTCAAAAGGGGAAATAACTACCCTTGAACTGGCTGACTCAGTAATAAGCATACCAACAATCTTTCTGCGAAAAAAAGGTAAAAAAGAAACACACTTACAGCTTTGCTCTCTTCTTTCTTTGGCGTCCAGATAGTGAAGAGTATCATCTGTTGCTGCAAATATTGTGCATTCCAAGCACGGAACGCATGATGGTAGGCATGTGGTATAGTGCTAGGCTGAACTTCCGGTTTTCACAATGACTGCTGGCAATGCAGGGAAGCCAGAATCAGACGACGCCAACCTCCTTCGCCACCAGCTAACATTTAAACACTTGAAATCGGGGCATTACAGGGGAACTATCCCCCATATCGGCAGCACTACAATGCGCCCATACTAGATAAGAGGTACGTCAAATATTAAAATACTAACAAGCTGCTACGTGGTCAAAGCCCTACACCCAGCTTGGTATGACCAAAAAGACTACCAGCTTCCTTCCTTCAATAAGCTTTGATTGGTCCTACCTCAGCAGATGGTAGGAGACAATACTACACAATGCATAGCCAGGGATAGGACACAGAAGAAATGTTAATTCTCGGTAAACCACACTAAACTGTCTTGAGCTGATACATCCACCTTAAACATGAACTTTACCCTAGAAATAAGTAGCTCTTTGTTTTACAATGAGAACTTTTCTATGTAGGTCCCCATCAAAACAGCAGTTGTATCTACATACTATTTTTGGTTGATTTTGATGGCTCTTGTAGGCCTCTGCTAATTGTTTAAAATCTGATAACTTGTGTCACTTAACAGCCATACAGTTCTACAGAAGCCTATTGTTTTCTGTGTGGAGATGTGACCAAGAGGCTGAATTCAACAGAGATAACTACATGCAAAACACTTGACTAGGCCTTCTAAATGTTAGTATAGATCAATAATCCTTCAATATTTCTGAACCTAAAAACCAGAAAGGTTAAATACAGTCACACCTGGCCGTCGTTAGATCAGGCAAACAGTCCACAGTTCAAGATGAGTAGATGAAGATGAAATAATGGATGTGGATATGAAGTGAAATGAGGACGAGTAGTCGTCTCAGTTCTTTCTTTTATGAAAATATACAGGATATCCTGTGCAGCAACTCTAAATCTGTGGTCTTGTAATCCACTATTCCAAACGTATTTCCAAAAAGAGTGCGCTCAGGGACTCCTATAATTCACAGTGTGTATCACATCAAAGAAAGAAAAAGTGCAACACTTATTAAAATAATATAAATATTAAACAGACAAATGCACACTCACAATAGCATAAAATAACAAGCATCTCAGGGTCCCAAACCCCCATACTGGTCACGATGCCACCTTCCTCTCAATCCATGAGTCTTTGATCAGGTATACTCTGGCCTCCTTCGTTCATACTGTTGACTCCCTATCAATCCCACAGTGTAAGTCCTTTTCACTATTAAGTGGTATTCGTACAGCTTAATTTGGAACACACTGGATGTATGATAGGGATGTGGGTATGTGAGGGAATAAAGACTGAAAATGAGTGGGGAACCCTAGAAGGGGACCTTGAAGCCTTTGAAGAAGTCGGAAGTACGCTGACAAAAACACGTTTGGCTGGCTATACATTTTATGAGCACTCACACAGTGCCGGTCCCATCCCCAGTCCTCCACTAGGGTTCCCCATTCATTTGGGGTCTTTATTGCCTCCAATACCTGCATCCCTATTATTATACATCCAGTGTGGTCCAAATTAATCTATACGAATACCACTTAATAGTGGAAAGGACTTACACTGTCGGATTGATATTGAGTCAACAGTACAAACGAAGGAGGCCAGAGTATACCGGAGCAAAGACACATGGATTGAGAGGAAGGCGGCATCGTGACCAGTAAGGGGGTTTGGGACCCCGAGATGCTTGTTGTTATTTTATGCTATTGTGAGTGCACATTTCTCTGTTTCATATTTATATTCTTTTAATAAACGTATTGCACTTACATACATCTTTTTTCTTTTATATGATACACACTGTGAATAATGGGAGTCCCTGGGTGCACTCTTAGCTTTTTAGAGATAACTACATATATGAAAATGCATAGTGAAATATATATATGCCTACTGTATGAAAGATACCTGCCTAAGTTTTCTAAGCTGTTAAACAATTAAGACACTTATTCATAGTGTATAGTTCATCTTTAAATACGGACCTACATTGAGCACAGGTTTTGACCTTACCACGTCTAAGTACAATGCTATTCTTCACTACATACAAGACATTTGGTTTTTGGGACTCATTTTGTTTTATTCCTTTATTTTAAAAATGATTATTTCACACAAGCAAAGTGTAAATTTTTATACCACTTCAGTCCACAAGTTTACATGTAAATCAGAATAAAAATCACCTGATTTCTTAGCAAATGTGATGTGTTCTGGCAGCTACTGACATACTGCAGAAATAAAATGAAGCCAATATCTTGCAATAAAACTGCAGTGTTGTCCAATAAAAAAAAAACAATTTTATTTCCTGAAAGTAAAGCACAGAACTTATTTTTGTTTGTTTTTTGCTTAACGAAAAATACACAATAATAAAATAACACGAACACTGTCTAATAAGAGGAATGTTTCATGCAGGAGACGGCTGGGGACCAGCAGAGCATCTCCATCGACATGGCTTACAGATGCTTCACTGGCATTCAGAGACTGGATAGGATTGGATGGGAGAGGTCACAAAGTTTGTGCACCCAATCACTTTCCTTTAATGAGGAGAGCCTGGAGGACATGCTGAATATTGCAGTCAGTAATGTGCTAGGAAAAATATGCCTATACAAAATGGTTTATATGGCTATAATGATACACACTAAAATCAATAAAAAGAACAAGGACAAAATGGGGGTTATGCACTAAGGCGCGATAACCAGGTGAAAGTGGAGATGTCTCCAGTCTAAGATCTCCAAAACTTAAAGAAATGTTAGTGAATTGGCCCCATAGAATAACATTGGAATTGGAGAAGTGATATCACTGTAGAATTCATCTCCACTTAAGCACCACTTTTTCACGCCTTAGTGAATAACCACCATTGAGTTTTGTGTGTAAACACAAAGTGGAACAATTCTGGAACAAACCAACTGCACCATAGGGGACAAAATTACATTCTGCAAATTCTCACCGATATAATGAAACTTAATCCTTTGAATGATAGATCTACAATACAATGCATAAGCCTTTCTAGCATTCAAGGCATTAAAAGTCCCATTCATATCAATGGGGATTAAACTCCCATGGTAAAGATGGTTTTCCCCTGAATCTCAACTCTTTTAGGTTTACTACTTACCAGAATAGGTAATATAGGAGGACTGCACACTATTTGAATACTTAAAGAAACCGTAAACTTTTTCTATAGAAATATATTGTAATTTATTGTAATTCTTTTCCCATTGAGTAATGCAAGGATACACTCACCTCATGGAGACTGACAGCTCAAATTATATAGCTAAACTAATATTCTAGTGTGGTCCCTAGGTGGCAGTGTTCTCATCACTCTCTATAGAGAGAGTAGGCAATGACTCCGTCTCCCACAGAGTGTATTTAAAAATCAAAATATATTATTTATATATATTATATATATGTGTGTGTGTGTCTTGGTTTTTGAATGAAAAATGTTGCGGAAATGGGAGTATACCCTTGTTTTGCTCACCAGGAAATGCAGTGCAACTTATTTTTTCCAATGCATTTTACACCCCTATGATTATCAATGAATTAACATGCTATACAATATGGAAAATCCATTAACATAAAACAAGCCATCACTGACAGAGGTTAAGAAACTGAAAGGTGAAATCACAAATTTTATTAACATTTGCAAATAAGTTATAATGTGCTCATTACAAACTGAATAAAATTCTCATTTCTAGCAGGTTTGTGTACACTGAACAGTAGATGCTCCCAATGAGTGTTTATGTATAACCTATACAGTTCCCAATGAGCATGTCTGCAGACAGATGTGTCATGGATTCCTAGATACCAAGACTTAAAAAAAAAAAAAAAAAAAAAAAAAAATCAGCAGAGAGTTTAGTTTGGTGGCTCAAAATCAGGCATGTTAAACTCAAATATAGTTGAATGCCTTAAATTCACTCTAAGGAGGACGGCAACAATGTCTGCACTATTATTTTGTTGGGAGGGGTCTGGATAGAGGGATGACATGTAAATAGTTTTCTGCTATGGTATTTCTTATGAGTCCAGTGCCTAGATTATCTCTCTCAAGCTGTTGGGAGACTACAACTCCCATCATCCCCACCCAACTGCTAGAGAGTCACAGGTTGCCTACTAGCCTTGCTCTAGGAAGAGACAGCAAATCAAACTGATCTACAACCGAATATGGACCAGCGGGGCCACACTATAGTTAAAATGAGAAATTCTGTAGGCAGCCACATGTTTGACATGCCTAATCTATGTGCTAAAATGGAAATATAGAATTATTTTATTTACCATACGCCCAAAGGAAAGGACCCATTCTTATATAGCCTAAGGCTCTCCCATTTACTAGAATGGATGATATGTCTGACTGACGCATACAAAAGTGTTTGAAAATAGTCAAGGCTAGGCATGTAAATGGGAGAGGTGTACAAAAATCAAAAAGTAAATTACAGGAGCAGTAACCTTTTTGTTATGAAAAAAACGTTATAGGGTCTTGCTTGCTGAAAGAAACAAGCCCTATTACACATTTTTCTTAAAAATGGTTTATTGCCAATTTGGAGAAAGAAAAATAAAATTTTCTGTACTTAAAGGGACAACCCCGTCCTTTATTAAATAGTCACCAGACAGTTTAACCCTTTCAATTCCAGAGGGGTACCCAACGCATTGCAAAGCAATGTGTTGAGTACCCCTCAGGCACTGAAAGAGTTAACTGCCAGGGATCTCTCCAACCCTCTACATGTAACAAAAACATCTCTCCAACCCTCTAGCACTGAAGGGTTTAATCAGGTATTCAATACATTATTGTAATTGTTTATTATTTTAAAATAGTGTCATCATATTAGCCTTTTAACTCTTTGAGTGCCAGATGGGCATGCAATGCATTGCTTTGCAATGCTTTGCGTACCCCTCTGGCACTCAAAGGGTTAAAGACCAGAGGCATATGCAGCACATTGTGGAGGAGAGTTGCACATCTCTCTGGTCTTTAAAGGTTTAAAGACGACTGGGATCTCATTTTTTCCCCTATGTTTGATGAAGCCAAATTACACTAGAAGAGAAAAAGACTTATAAACCATCACATTTAAGCTACGTTATACGGATTATAAAATCGCAGCAGTAAAAACCTAAAGTAAAATACTCTCCAAAACATGCATTGGGAAGACATTGGCCCATATTTATAAAAGCAAACTGGAGTCATTCTGGAGTAAACCAACTGCACCACAGGGGATAAAATAATAAATAAAAAAGACTATGAAATTCAATTGGGCTTTTTAACCACTTGAATGCTCTCCATTGCATTGTGAAGCAATACATTGGAGAGCTCTCTGGCATTGGAGGGGTTAAAAAGCTCTATCCTAGAGCAGTTGGTTTACTACAGAATAACTCGTTTGCTTATCCTATATAATAATTCGCCAAGTTGTGTGTAACGCCCGACATGCGCAGTAGACACTGCTGCGCGTGCGGCAGTCACACGCAGTAGAGAGTACCCGTGCCGCGGCTGATACAGAGCTGGGCGCTCCGAAGGAGCGTCCAGCTCTGTATCAGCCGAGGCGCGGGCAGTCTCCACTGCGTGTGACTGCCCCGCGACCGGCTGCCAGAGGCTCTGTGGCCCGTGTAACGGGCTGTTCAACTAGTTATAAATAAAGGACATTGTTCCACATTAAGCAAACTGAAAGTCCCATTTACCATACGTGCTTAACCCTTTGAGTGCCAGAGGGGTACGGAATGCATTACTAAGCAATGTGTTCCTTACCCCTTTGGCACTCAAAGGTTAACATCTGGTCAGAGAGAAGAATACTGTCCCTTTAATACAAGTGGGTAATGTCCCATAAAAAAATGCTTATAGTTTTGTAGAGGTTAAAAAATTAAACTATACACCACAAATCTTCTCTCAAACCGCTATGGTTTGAGAGATATTCGCATTCAAAAGGTCCCCCTCCCTCCCCTTCTCGTAACGTCAGCGCTGTGCTGACAGCAGGAGGTCCCGGTACAGGGACCAGCTAGCGGCTCTGCAGCAGAGCCAAAATCGTGTTATTGGGAAACAATGTCTTCATTGAAAAGGTCTACAACATGTGCCTGGTTTGCAAGCACACTTTGTAGACCGTTTCTAATAACGCAATTTCTGCTCTGCAGAAGAGCCTCCTTGTGTCGGCCGACACGGATCTCCTGCTGTCAGCTTTACAGCTGGCATCTGGAGAAGGGGAGGGAGGGGGGACCTTTGAATGCAAATATTAAACCATAGTGGTTTGAAAGATAGCATTTGTGGCATATAGTTTAATTTTTTAACCTTACAAAACTATAAGAAATTTTTATGGGACATTAATGTCACTTTAAAGGTAAGCCAACACCTAAAAAGTCAAGTTTACTTTTTCACACTTAAAGTTCACCGTACTTCATGCCAGCCTCTGTCAAAATTCGAATGTTCTAAGGGTCTCCCATTACTATTATATCTAAATTAACCATTACCACAGCCATCCTGATAGAAGTGATAGTGTCTATTGTATACACATGGACTGAGATAAAAGACCATCCTCTGTACATTAGCAGCATTAGATTAATGCACAATTAACCAAAAACTGTCTATATGAGGATAGTCTACCCATGAATTAACACACAAGTATAGCATCAGATTTTAGGCATCTAACATAAAATAACTACATTTTACAGATGCTAGTCGGAAGTGTATGAAGTTTAAAATTATACAACTATTTCATTTTAGGTGTTCATATTCTTTTATAGGAGTATTAAAGCAGAACTACCACCCTTATAAAATGTAAAAAAAATGTTGTATCAAATAATCCCCCACCTGGCAACTAGCTGCTCAGTAGCGCAAATCACCAGAATTCTTACCCGTTCATGAGAATGAGCCTGTACTCCGGGACTGACAGGCAGGACAGAACGCAGACATCTTTACCCAGTGACGTCTGCACACCTGCGCTGTCAGACCCTTTTGGAGCCGAACTGCTCATAGCGACGCCTCCTAGAGGTGGCTGGGACTGACACAGCAGACGCGTGGACATCACTATGGAAAGATGTCCGCGCTCCGTCCTGTCAGTCCTGGAGTAGAGGATCATTCTCATGAATGGGTAAGAATTCTGGCGACTAGCGCTACTGAGCAGCTAGTCGCCAGATGGGGAATTATTTGATGCAACATTTTTTAAGGGTGGTAGTTCTGCTTTAACAATTCCTGATTATATCCATCCACTTACCATACATACCACGAAAATCCTAATGGTCCTTATGAATTTTGCCCTTGCACCAAGGAGATACCTTCAATTAGTTCTTAGATGCCATGTACATGAAGGACCGCAGGACCTCATACTGTGCTCACTAAACACAGTGCAGTATGCATCCCCACTTTAAGGAGTGGAGGAGGCTCAGCAGACTGCAAAGTGATGTGTTGCGCACACCTCTGGTGCGCAAAAGGTTAAGTAGGCTCTTACATTCTGCTGGCTTCAGTTTGAAAAATCTGCCAGCAACTGTCATGTCCACCTCCACTGACATGGCATCCAGGGCTACTTGAAGATGTTACATCTAGTAAAAAGAAAATTCATAGGGATCATTAGGATTTTCTGGGTATAGTAAGGAAGGAGAGAAAGAAAGGATACATAAAAAGAATAAAGAAAAAGGAGTAAGACAAAGAAGAAAGTGTTTATGAATAGGAAGTATTTAAAAATAAAAAAGGATCAAGAGTTTGTTCCGTTCTTCAGTTTGCTTCTTACAAGCACACACCATATGTAGGTAAACATCACCAGAGAACAATGTGGTTTGTTGACATAATACAAAGACAGGTGCCTGAGCAGGAAGTGCCTTGCTTTCAGGTACGTCATAAACAAGAGGCAATCCTAGGCTACAGGTGTTCATCTACAAGGATAAACAGGAACACCAACACCTAAACACTGGGCCATAAATACAACCTATATTCCAAACCAACACCTGAAAAATGCATTTATTCAGTAACCGACGGCTACACTATAACCTTAAATATTTCCTGTTGAGGCATCCAGTCATATTTTTGTCAACCACCATGATTATTACAATATGCAAGCTTGATACTTGTCTCATAACTTATAGTGCAGTATTGTTTGTAATGGAAACATATTTTGAACAGAAGAGGGGTGGATCCTAATCTCAGGTCATAGATCAGGGGAAGTCAACTATAGGACATCAAGTTGTAGCACATCTCATTATCTCCAACCAAAGGCTAGTTGGGGATGATGGGAGTTGAAGTCCAACAGCTGGAGGTCCCAACAGTTGACTGTCCCCACCTTAGATCTTGTAACTGGTTACATGTTGCACAAACAGATTTAAATCAAACAGTGCCTAGAAAGAACAGTATTAAAGCTGTCTACATACACAAAAAAGCAAGTTAAGGGTTAGATTTGAGAGATCTGCCATTAACCATCTGAGTGCCAGAGGGGTACACAATGCATCGCTTTGCTCTGTCACTCAAAGGGTTAAAGCAGAGTAAAAATGTCATTATGAAAAGAAAAAAGAAAGAAACACAAAGAAACCACAAGGCCTCCATTGCTTACTAACGTGCCACCAGTTCACTTATTAATCATCGCATACAGGAAATGCCACCCCTGGAGCAAATATTTTGGGGCACGCTATCCCACAGCAGTATAGAAAAGCCCAATCACTAGCACCTCTATCTTAAAATGTACACCTCCAATCTCCAGTGTCCTTTCAGTCAAGTGATGCCCTGCACTGAGATAACTCCCACGTACAGACGTGGTCTCTGCAACGTATTGTAAATACATAAACAAACAAATCGGTGGCACATTGCTCTGGTATTAATCCAAGCCATCTATCTTCTGTATGAAGTACTTTCTACAGACCCACAAGCAGAAACAGAGTGGGGATAACAGTGAAGCACCTGCTTGAACACCAAGAAGCACATACTGGATCAAGCTGAAAGAGCAAGGGCTCTCTTGTTTTAACGTACAGCACGGCAGTGGTGGACGACTCTTCATTTAAACGTTATTGCAGCTGAAACTGTCCCAAAGATGTGGGTCTTTTACTATCACTTTCTATGGACAGCTTTAGTTGGAGGCAGTGGCACTGAAACCTGTGCTGATGGATCACTAAAAGGCTAAGTCTTTAGGATTACTCTGCTTGTGCACAGGTGAATAAACCAAATGACTTTTGAATGGAACATCTCTGAGCAAGGAGGGCAAAGATGTAGACATACACATTGTCCATGATTTTGCACTGTAACTTTCTGCATTAAGTAAACAGAGATCCCAAGCAAGTCAATGGACACTGCTTATCATATCAAGATGATTTAACTCAGAAATATGGCGGTTAACCCTTTGAGTGCCTGAGGGGTATGCCACGCATTGCAAGTACCCCACTGGCACTCAAAAGGTTAAGCTACACATGCACCTTTGTTTTCAATCAGCAGGAAAAACGCATACATACAACAGGTGCTAGTTTGGAGGACCATATTTTGAATGTACTAAAACCCAGTCTGATTTTTAGGTGTTGGTGTTCCTTTAAACAGACAACTGTACTTGACATAAAGGAAAAGAAGATATATTGTACACAGTTTATTTTAGAAAGGATTAAAAATTACATAATGAAGACGTGGCATTAGTGCACTTGCCAATGCTGTTTTATCCATGCCACTATTAAAAATAGGGATAGGCAACTTACAGCTTCCCAGTTGCTGTTGGGCCACAGCATCCATCATTCTCAGCTGGATAAGGGTGACAGGAGTTGTAGCCAAACAACTGGAAAACCACATTTTGCCCACCCCGGTCAAATGGTTCCATGCTTAAGACATTCCTGACAATACATTTGTGTAACAGGGCCCTTTGCCGGTTCGAATGATAGAAACAAGTATGTGCAAACTGAGAGGTCCCTAGACTAGCAGTAAATTATGTTTTTATAATGACGACAGGTCTCACTGTAGGATTAAATAGGAAGAGTACAACAATTAGTTTACAGCATTGAGCAGTATCCACCACAAGCTCCTCCTCTGCCGCTTTCTTCGCCTGATAACCGAACACCTCTGTTGTGAGACTCACTTTCCCACAGTCCAGGAGTCTGAATTATCTTTTCAACTAGTTCCTCAAAGGCACACTGTACTCCATCCCGTGTTTTCGCACTTGCTTCTGGAATAGGCAAGAACAAGAGAAGTTATATTGTTATTGTTGTACACGCAGTTAATCTACAGTGGCGCTGTTGCTACACCATCCTATGGAGATTTATGGCCTACAGACCAGAGCTGTCCATAGGATGGTGTAGCAACAGTGCCACTGTAAAAATTTTCAGGCCACTGTGATATTGCACCTAAAAAATTCAAGTTTGAGCTGTTATAATTTTTTAATGAAATATCTCAGCAGCAGGAGTGCCCTTGTTTTACTCAGGGGGATAAACCCTTCAACATATTTTTTTTTTTATATCTTAAGTATTACTAACCCTTTCACTATGGTAAACATTTCTCTTCGCACTAGGTTTAACAACTTACTTTTCTGGATTTTTAAAGATATTTAATGTAAAAGGATCCTCCCTCCCACCCTTCTGGCCACCTCCCCCTGGAACTGCAATCCAGTCTTGGGACTGCACGGACACAGCGAGAAACAAATTTAAGTCAGTAAGTATAATGAAAACACTGCCCCTCTTGATGAAGTAGGGCAGGATTTTCCTTTGCTTACTGAAGTTTCTGCTTCGCCGCTCTCCATCTGGACCACATGTAAATGAGCATGACACGAGGGGGATCTTTTTACAATGAATATCTTTAAAACTACAGAAAAGTTATTAAACACAGAGCACATTGTTATGCTTACCATAGCAAAGAAGCAGACATCTCCTTTATTTTAGACATTACTATTCCTTTAACTCTGAGTGTCAGAGTGGTACAGAATGCATTGCTTTGCAATGCGTTCCGTACCCCTCTGGCACTCAAAGGGTGAACTCGCTTAATGCTAGAGAAGTCTTCACGATGTTGCTTTGCAATGCACTGGAGACCTCTAACATGTACAGTAAAACCCCATTTACATCAATGGGAAATGTGCGGATTTTATTTCTATCCTATTGTGCTGCTGGCTTTGCTTGGGATTAGTTCAGTTTACTACTAAACATAAAGGCCTTGGAGGCTAGAGGTGCGCGTCATTGGAAGTGAAAGGGGGTCAGAAGGGAGCACTCACATATTAATACAAATTTCTATAGTGCAACAAAGAAACCAGGCTACATTTTATCCTAAAAGAAGCACACACTGGGTATCATTACAAGTTAATGTTACAGCCTACAGGGTCAGTCTTGTGATTCTTGGCACAGACCACTAGTGGCTTGGCATGTAGTATAAAAACATCAAAACTGGTGATTGGCTTCAGACTTTGGCCTTAAGAATTCAGAAGCCATCAAACCGTTCTGGGACAAACCATCTAACCATAGGGGAGAAATAAAACTTCCCATTTATTCTAAGATATGTTTAGTTAATTGTAAACAAATAAAAATTGCCTAGATTATGTTTGTATTATAAAAGTTTGAGAAAATAACCTACATATTTTGGTAGCCATTATGTTAATTATTTTCTGCGCTGGGCCAAAAATACTACATGCTGTGCTATGGCGTGACTCTAGGGGTATTTCCTAATTGCACAGAGAGGGGCAAGTTTGGCCTCCAACACATTTAGCATATTGTACAGGGTTTCGGAAAAAAAATACCACATATAACATTTTTAGGAATATAATTTAAATATTTTATCAAATACTATTTATGTGACAGGAAAGTGGCTAGTACAAGGCAAGTTTTAACCCTTTTAGTGCCAGGGAGTATGCAAAGCACTGTAAAGCAATGTGTTGCGTACCTCTCTGGCACTCAAACGGCTAATTCTCTGTAAAACAAACTAAACATTTCTTAAGGTGACAGGCCCCACTTAGCAATCAACTGGCCATATGTATAAAAGTAGAGCAATTCTGGGGCAAATAATCTGTACCACTGGGACAACTAAAACCACCCATTAAAGTAGCAGTAAACTTTTTTTTATGAAAAAATATATATTGTAGGGATTTTTCTATTGAGTAAAATAAGGGTACTCCCACTGCTGAGAGATTTATATTTCAACAGTTGTTACAGTTTAAACCCATGTTTTGTTTTGTTTTACATTAGCAGTGCCCTCTAGTGGTCAAATTCTAATTAGATTTCCTGTTAGATTCTAATGGAGAGGAAAGTCAGAAAAGTCAGAGACATACAGTTCTCCACAGAATGTGATAGAAGCTGCCTGTCACTTCCTGTCAGTTAGAACTTCCAGGAAGTAAACACAGTAAATTCACTTCATGATTATTTAAACTGCTATAAATTGTGAATAGAACATCTGACAGCGATGGGAGTACACTTGTTTTATTCAGCAGGAAATGCTCTATACAATGTGTTTTCATTAAAAAAAAGTTTACTGCTCCTTTAAGTGGTGACTTTAACTCCTTGTAAGAGATTCACTAAGGTGTGATAAAGAGGATATTAACTGGAGATTACTTTTCCCGTTCCTATATTATTCTATGGTGTCTATGCACTAAGATATTCAAAGTTGAAGAAATCTTAGAGCATAGGCTCCATAGAATAACATAAGAGTTGGAGAAGTGATAAACTGGAGAAGTCATCTCCGCTTTACCACCGCTTCGTGAATCTCTCCCCTTGAATGCCAGAGAGGTCTCCAACACATTCAAGGAGTTAATCACAATTTAAAATGATTGGAATTGTTTGCTCTTGGATTGAACTGTTCTTCTACAGTTGGCACCCTTGATTTCACATAATGGGAATCTGACATCCCATAAAAGGCCAGTGGTTTAAAAACTTTCTTCTACTTTAATAAAGCCTGTTTTATATACTAAACAAAACAAGCAAAAATTGTACCTGTAAAAGTGCCAAAAACATTGCTAACAATGTGGAAAACGACATGAGATCCCTAAAGGATCAAAGTCTATGCTGTGAGGACAGTCAAGATAAGCCACTAATATAATCAAATAAAATCATGCTCAGCTATTGACCAATAAAGTGTGCAAGATTACAGGACTGGAATGAATCATAGAAGATGAGATCTTAGAATTGCTTCTAACTAAATATGACATCCTCAAGAGCTCCAGCCAGTACAGCTTCAGGGCTGAGGATGTCAAACAAACAAGTTTGTAAGGAAGTGATTAAGATTTTGGAATAGGTGAAGTTACAAAGTGTCAAAACAATTTTTTGTGAAATCCTATATAGATAATATCTCTGAAAAGCTGTAGGCTGCAATACCATTTATTGGACAAGTACAAGATAACTAGGAGGTTTCTCAGGATCAATTAAGACCACATTTCTTCTCTTAAGATGTGGTAAAACATGGAGGAGCAATACATATCCAAATGTAGATCTAGACATAATCATCTGAAAGTAGAACGTGTGCTGTAGATACTGAGGCAGAGAAATAATATGAAAAATACACTGTGTCTAAGTCCATTACTTCTAGAGTTTGGGGACCTGCACACACAAGTGTGGAACCCAGCAGAAATTATGCTCACAGTAAGAAGATTGTCCCTTGCTGTGAACTGTCTGGTCCCAAGACCAGATTCCACATCTGAGGGGAGGCAGCTTACACTAGATAAAAGGAGTGGAAGAGAGATACATTATCATTCAAATACTCTTGAACAACAACTCTGACAGTATCGAAATAACACTCTCTATGGCTCAAATACCATGAAGATTAATTGGAGCTGCTGTTTTTGTGAAACATTACTATCCTTTTAAGATTTAAGGACTAGTGGGGATACTTGAAGTAAGACTCATGGTGGCAGTGAATTCAGATAAGAAATAGAGCATCTTGTGCATCATTGAGAAAAAGTTTGAACAGGAATATTAGCCAGTTTACTCTGAAACAGCAGTGAGTAGAAACCTGGACTTTGTTTGAGGAAAGTCTGAGGACTGAAATCAATTTCATTCAGAAGAATAGAGAAAATGTGCCAATTTTAGCTCTGAAGAGGACCAACTGTTAAGAATATAAGTAGAGAAGCAAAGTTTCCAGATTCTATAACAGAAAATGTATGAAACCGAAAATGTATGAAAATGAACCACAACAATCATTTGTCAGAGTGGAGTCTCTTGTGTTCATTGCAGCTGTGGAGTCAGACTTTTATTATTCAGCAGTCTCCTGTAATATTTTGGGACCACTTTTATTCTATGGAGGATGTATTACTTGTATATATTACTACCCTTTATTGAAGTGATATTATCAAATATAGTATATTATTACACTTTTTCTCATATAAGTGTCTGTTCCTTATATTACTAGATATAATGGGAGCACTCTCCTACCTTCCAGTGAACCACACCGCCCCTACATATATCAAGCTTACAAAAATAGTGTGCTCAAGTTAAAGGTGGTGGCATACACTCACCCCCATAGATAATACAAAATAGTAGCTTTTGACTCAAGCAGTGTAGACTCAAAATCTACTATTTTATAATGTATTCTTCACTTATAGTCTGGTGTACCTAACCATGTCAGAGAATATCTGTCTTCTCAAAACAGAGGTATCAATTTCCACACCAGTAATCTATATTGGACATAAGGATGACAGGCCCTCTTTCTCCACTTAGGAGCCAAGACTGGGTTGTGAACATCTGCCTTTATGCCCTAGAAAAAAAATGTTGAATTCCCCTACCAGTTATGTGAACTGCTATGGAGGAGTGTAGGTCTCAGGAGTTAACATGTCATCCAAAACTGTTGTCTGCTGAGGTCATGGCTTTGTAGAAGAGATCCAATTCTGCGTTGAATCATCACTCCTATTGGTCTATTTCTAGTTGTCCCCATCTATCTGAGATTACTGGAATATCTTGTTACAGCTCCCACATGCCAATAACTATCTTTCACCAAAACAATCTTCCAGGGTTCCAGTCCTGGAAGTTAAATGGTGGATATAGTTGGAAATGGGTATTTCGGCTCTGTGGAAGATGGTCTCCATAACTAAGCAAGCTATCTTGTTCTTCATTCCTCCTCAGTAGGTTATGCAAGTGAACAGCTCTGCATTGACAGACTGCATTCAAACTGGATAGTACTCCAAGTGGATCACATTGTTCTAGGTTTGCATTCATCTTGACCAACAATGCTGCCAGTCCTGAGGTTCTGATTGGTTAAACAAGAGTTGCTAGAGATAGCAGGGTGTAATTAGGCAGGGAGAGAGTCAGTTTGATCTATATCGATGTTCATTTGCAAAGGGCACAGAAAACCAGCATTAGTACTGAAAATATCACGGTTGTAGAGGATATAAATTACTTGTCTGATGAAGTCCATAAATCAATGGCAATCTGGAGAATGTGTCCCCTATGTTGCAGTTAGTTAAACCCAGAATCACTCCACTTTACACACAAAGCCCACAGTCTGAGCATGCGCATCTCACTTTCTGAAACAGATTAACCCATTGAGTGCCAGAGTGGTAAGCAACACATTGTTTTTTTTTTAATCTTGTGCAATTTTTTTTCTTTTAAATAAAAGCTAAAATGTTTTTGTGCTTTATGAAAAGTTTTATTTTCGCACATTATTAATGACAAAAAGATAAAACGAAAAAGATAGCCAAAAACAGCATTAAATGCAAAAAACGAATCAACTGGTTGCACACTATTCTATATATATTGGGTAATCATTAATACTTTGCTTACAAATTACAATTAAGTGATTAGCCTTTGTGATATTTTTTGATAAATGTGCCCAATGAAGTCATAAAATGAAGCCAACTGAGCCCTCAGACAAGACACCTTTGGCCTGAAGTCCACAAGTTGGACTGCCCTGTTCTATGTCTTAACAAGGGGTGAGCAATGCATTAGGTTTCTCTCACAGGACCATTTCCATTGGTAACTGGAAATCTTTTCAATCAATACACACTCTCCCAACAAAACCATCAACATACAACATGGTATAGATGAGAAATTAATGATGAAAAACTTTGTGGAGTACCATGGGGAAAAAAACTCCCCACCGGTTTATACTTTTTTTTTTTTTTTTAAACCTTTGAATGCTAGAGTGGTCTCCAATCAAGGAGCCATAAAAAGAAAAAAGGTAAACCCACCTAATCTAAACAAACTAAATGATGGCTATGTAAACCTGACTACAACTAACGATCTGGTAACTGAAGAATTAATACTTAACCATTTGAGTTCCAGAGGTGTGTGCAATGCATTGCAATGCGTACCCCTCTGGCACTCAAAGGGTTAAGGAGTTTCATGGCCAATCCTGAAGTGCTTCTTTAAGACAAGGGAGAAGGACCTTCCACTTCCTGTCTGCGATTGGCAACTGGTGCTATGGAAGCTGGGACTGATGTCTCAACAGACCTCCATAAAGACGGAAACTTGCACAGAGATGAAATCTTGTACAATTTTGGCTTTTATGCATGTTCCCTAACTCTTTGGGGGCTAGAGAGATCAGTTCCAGTTCCCACAACATCAGTTGTGGAGGCTCCTTCTCTTTACTCTTAAGGAAGCATTGTAGAATGGGCATGCAACTCTTCATTAACCCCTGAGAAAGTCTGAGTTAGTCAGGGGTAAACTGCCAATGTTTTAGTTTAGGTTAGATGGGTTTACTTTTCCTTTAAATCATTGGGAATCTTTATTTCTCCCCACGGTACAGCTGCTTTGCTCCAGAATTGCATCTCTTTGCTATGGCGCACAGGGTCCTGATAGGTTACATGATTTTCCAAGAGCAATAAAACTGCCATTGACATTTTTCTTGCAAATCAGAGTCTGTAGCACTTACCAATAAACAACATAGAATGTTTTCTGGCAAACTTTAAACCTTCATTTCTGTCTACTTCACGGTTTTCCTTCAAATAAAACACAATGTATTATTTCCATGCACAAACATTAAAAGAGAAGTAGAAACATACTATTACTGGAATATAACTATATTATACTTTTTTTTTTTTAATGTTTTACTTGTTCTACATAAAATGGCCTTGGTGGACCCGTCTTTTTTTCCCCCAAACTTATCAACTATGTAATGTCTGTATTCAGAAAAGGTGCAATTCTGGAGCAAGCCAACTGCACCACATGGTAGAAATTGAGGTTTTTAACCCATGCAATGCTTGAGAGTTCCCCGATTCATTGTTTTGCAAAGTCTTGGAGACCTCTCTAGCATTCAAAGGGTTAAAATTCACATTTAAAAATCAAATAAATGTTTACCTCTCCCCTGTAGTGCAAATTGTTTGCTCTAGAACTCCTTCACTTTTCTTATTCACCCATAGGGTGAGCCTATGATTGGGGTGAAATGAGTAAAGCCGTTATTGTGGCACTAGAGTTTTGTCTCCCCCAGTTTTAACCCCGTAAGGACCCATGATGGTCCTGGCACATCATGGGTTGGCCTTGCGATAAGGACCCATAAAGTGACAGGATAGTCATGGATTTCAGGGTTCCCAGCGCTGGCTGCACTCCGTTTGGAGAGCCCGGCGTCGGATCTGAGGGGGGGGTTGGGAAATGCATTGTGGTCATGACCAGTCCTTAAAGGGTTAAAATAATAAAAATGTGCTTTTATATGGGTAGACAAAATCGGTGGAGAATGGACATTAAGGCTCCCAGGACACGGTTGAAGATCTGATGAGCTGTCATCAGACCAAAGGGAAGAGCTGAGAACTGAAAATGTCCCCGGTCGCAGGCAAAACAGAGTTACTGTCGGCTGTCTGGATGAATGGCAATGTGTAAGTACGTGTCCTGAAGATATAGAGAAGCAAGGAATTCCCTCCTGTAGAGACTCCTGGTGATAATGAGTTCAGGTCACAAAGGAATTGAGATCCTTTAAGTCCAAAATGGGAAGACAACCGCCATCCTTCTTGGAGACCACAAAGAGGTTTGAGTAAAAACCGGCTCTAGAACATCCTTGTCCAGAAGAGCTGGAACAGCACCGAATAGACGGCGTTTCTCTAAGGCGTATGAGAAGGAAGAAAGCAAAAGGGAGGAAGAGAGACAAAAAGGGATCCTATACCCTTCCGTCACCACCTGCAAAACCCATGGGTCCGACACTGAATCCTCCCAAATGCTGTGATAGTGACACAGACGACCACCCACAGCAGAGTGCAGACCCAGGTTCAGAGAGTCATGCCGAAGGCGGCTTGGAAGCCTTGGGCTTGGAAGAGACCTTGGGCTTCCATTGCTGTATGGGATTGGAGGAGGTACACGGAGCTGAGGGAACAGTCTGGTTTGCCAAACGTCTCTCATTCTGAAAGGAACAAAAATACCTGTTACACTTAAGCAGTGTTTTTTTTCCTAGGAACTAAGAGTAGAAATGTACTCTTATCCCCTGTAGCCTCACTGATCAGATCCTTGAGATCTGGCCCAGATAAAGAAGTGACCTGAAAAGGCAAGGAGAGCAATGCTTTCTTAGAAGCAGTATCAGCAGATCAGATCTTGAGCCAAAGAGCCGGTGTCTGGCAACCACAGACATGGTGGAAACCCTAGCCACCAAATGGATGGCATCAAAAAGGGCAGCCGAAAAATAGTGCTGTGCCTCAGAAATGTTGGTATGGAGGTGCAACTTATACGAAGTCGGAGCACCCTGATGGACAAGAGTGAGCTGTTCAGTCCAGTCCGCAATGGCCCGGTTCACCCATGCTGCTGCGAATGCTGGACGCATGGCAGTACCAGCAGTGGCAAAAATGGACTTGAGGGAGACCTCAAGTTTCTTGTCAGTCCAGTCAATTAGAGCAGACGCATCAGACACTGGCAAGGCAGAAGACTTAGATAGCCTGGAGATACGAGCATCCACTTTGGGAGGATGAACCCACTGAGCAAGCGCTGACTCAGAAAAGGGATAAGGCTTAGCAAATTTCTTGGAGACAGAAGGCTTTCTGTCCGGAGACTTCCACTCGTCAGACACAAGGCGGTCAAGATCATGAAATGGCTGCCGCGGCAGGAGCCAATTAAAAACAAGAGTGCGAAGCAAGAGCTCATGGGAAATGTCGTTTTCCCAGAAAAAGTACCCTAAACAGTGCCCGAAGCCCCCTGAGCCCCCCAACACACTAGAAACATGAACTGGATGATAGAGCAAGGGCAGACAAATCGCTAAGTTAAATGGTTGCAGAGATATGTCCCAAACTGTACAGTCCCATAGGATTAAATGGAGCAAAGTCACCTTTGCAGTAAAGCACGCAACTCAATTTTTACAAATTAAAGGTATAATATTAAATGACATGAAACATCACTAAAACATGTTAGGATACCCAAAAAAAACACTGAACCAGTAGGAAAAGTGTCAACCCCCCCCCCCCAAATGAATGCCAAACCAGAAGCTAAAGGGTTAAATACCACATAAACCTGCTCCAAAACACCCAACAGACATACAGATAGACCCAGTGAGTGCTGGACTGTGCAATAGGAACTCCAAATGAAAAACCCCTGTGAGGAGGGGCACTGTGTGACATGTGGACCTGCAGCACTCAAAGGGTTGCTCACCTTTCTGCAGATCTTCAGATTACCATGTTTAAAGAAGAAGCCTCGGTGGGCGACTCCTGAGGAAAGAACTTGTAGCCAAGATTTTCCCCCCAGGGCTTAAGGTCCACAAAAAGCAACTGGTCACTGAGCTAGCCAAGGGCATTGTCAGTTATGGTAATCCACCTAATGGTGGTATTCCATTTCTAACAGAAAAATAATCTTTCTGGAGCTGTTGGCTAGCTGCAGCCAAGGAGGGAAGGTAGGCTCCAACCCCTTTATACAATTCTAGAATTGTTCCTGCCTACTTAAAATGGCAAATCGCCTACCCAGAATTACCAGTAACCTATATTGGACGACAGAGAAATAATGTTTACCAATACTAGCATGAAGTGCAGGGTGGTTAACTGTATTTACCCTCAGATTATTTTAGGTGTTGGTGTTCAATTAACCTGTTAGCCCATTGGATGACAGACATTTCTACAACAAATTGTCAGGACATGGTCTGGTAGAGCCAGGCCAGCTCGTTCCTCTTCCCGGTCCTGATCTTTCTTCCATCTTTACTAGTGTTGTTAGACCAACACTCTGCACGCTAATTTTGTGCAATCTTTATGCCTTGTCCATGAGCTCTTGGAAATGTTCCTGTGTTGTCCTCTGATCTCCTGTTGTCGACCCCATCTGTTCCAGACTGTCTGATAGCCACCTGCCCTGACATCATCTGGGTCTCATTTATGTCTACCACTTTTCCCTGACGATTTTTCTGTCCTAAAAATTGGTACTTGCCTGAAAATTTCTGCCAGAGCCCTTCTGAGGACTGGGAGTGAGTTGGTTTGCTCCTGTAGTTGAAGACAAGCTTTTCATTTCTCGCTCTTCTTCAAATTGGCACTGTTACTATAGACAAAAAGTTCTTGTAACCAGCATCCTTTAGGTTTCAGTGGGAGCTTTTTTTTTTTTTTTTTTTTTTTTTTTTGTAGTTTCATTTATTCTCCTTTGCTGACATTTAGTGGACATTTTTTGCAGTACACATTTCAGTTTTTTCCTGACCACCTCGCCCTCCACTTTCCCACCCATCTTGCTAAACTACCATTCTGACCCAGAAACAAGCTCAGCTGGTGCCAGACACTCAACCACCCCGTCGACTACTTTACCCCAGCATGTTGCCGCAGCACATGAACTTTAGCACTCAATCGGTGCACTCCAGCAACAAGTCACTAGAGGTTCTAGGAGAAACAGATTACCACCTGTGACCTAAGCATCAACCCTTCCAAAGTTTTGTTACACCAGTTGAGGCAGAGGCATTAAGAACAGGAGAAATTCTGCAACAAACCAAATGCACCACAGATGACAGAACATTTACAAAATGTCCACTGAGTTAAATGGAGCTATTAAGCCTAGACTACCAGAGAAGTCTCCAACACATAGTGAAACAGTGTGTAATTACAATACTTGGAGAGGATTATTTTAAAATAAATAATTAACCCTTTGAGTGCCAGAGGGGTACACAATGCATTGGTTTGAAATGTGTTGCCTACCCCTCAGACACTCAAAGGGTTAGAGAGATAACTTGACATTTTTTCTGGCAGCTGAGTTCATGATATTTTGCAGCCAGGTGGCGCTGTTGCTATTACAGCCTGTGAAAAGCTGAATGACCCAGACAGAGTATTAAGATGGGCACTAAAACAGCCCAACATCCCCCTGTTTGACAAAAAAAATAGTGCCTGGTAGAGTAAAGCTGCTACAGTAATGAAGACGCAGGAATGACCAAGGGCCTTACGTTGAAATGAAAATAGGAGGAATTCTGGGGCAAACCATTTGCACTACAGGTGAGAAATAAAACTTCCCATTGACTTACATGGGGATTTTAACTCCCTGATTGCTAGTGAAGTCTGCAACACAAGTGTGTTTAACCCTTTGAGTGCCAGAGAGAATGCAACACATTGCATACTCCTCTGGCACTCAAGGAGTTAAATCAATGGGAATTTCTGGTTCTCACCTGTAGTGCAAATGGTTTGCCCCAGACCTCCTCCACTTTTCTTTTGAACATACAGCCCCACGTCTCCAAAGAAAGTAGAAGAATGATTGAATGATGGGAATGCCCTTGTTTTACTCACAAGGAAAATCCGTGGAAAAGTGACATAAAAATAAGTGACTATCGCGTTCAGTAGACTCTCACCTTATCTATCTTGTTTCCAACCAGCATTTTAACTATGTCGTTTCTTGTGCAATAAGTCTCCAGCTCATTTAGCCAGTTGTCCAACTTCACAAAAGTATCCCTCCGTGTGACATCATAAACTGAAAAACAAATGCAGTTCCTAAAAGGTCATGTTTATAGGCATCTGCAAGCAACTAAAAAAATATACATATATACACACACATTTTTATATTCAAAAATACTAACTCCCTTACAGTCTCCACTTAATTGCACTGCATGGTATCACTAGTAGATCGTTAAGGACATTGACTCCTTCGTTATGCAAGATTCATTTTGTTGCACCGATTAATCTCTAAAAATGGACTGGTTGCACTTTAATCTGATGTTCCTATTGCTGTCTATTTTTGTTTGAGAAATTTAATGATATTAACCCTTTCAGGGTCAGGGGATTTGCAATGCAATGACTGTGATGCATCCCTTCTAGGATTCGAAGGGATAATGGACAATGCTTTGCACACGTACAATGCAATACAAATAAAGATAGACCTATTCCTACTGCATGCAAGATGTTGCATAATATCCCATTAAAAAAAAAAAAAAAAAAAAAAAATAAATAAATCACATCTAAGGGTCCTGTGTTCAAAATCTGGGGCAATCCAGTTGCAACACAGGGAACCCATAAAACTTCCTATTCATTTAAAGGGGAACTATCACCCCCACAAATAATTAGCCATCTAGTGATGAGCGTGCCAATGGTACGATTATCCAGCATAATTAACACGTTAATTGGAAATCCTACTTGTGGTGAGATTGATAGTCAGGCAACAGAGCAGACATCTTAGCGCAGGTGCATAGATATCTGTAAGCAGTCAGTCCTGGTCTCCTCTAGGAGGTGTTGCAGGGTACCTTTAGGTACCAGAAGGAACTGACAGTGCAGGCGTGCAGATGCCTCTAAAGCTATGTTGCCTGGCTGTCAGTCTTTGCATAAACAGAATTTCCAACTAACGCGTAATTATGCTGGCCAATAGTACCATTGGAACACTTATCGCTAGATGTATAATTTTTGGGGGGTATTTGGGGTGAGAGTTCCCCTTTAAATAGGGCAGTTAACCCCTTGAATACTAGAGAGGTCTCCAGATCATTGCAAAGCAATGCGTTGGAAACATCCAGCATGCAAGGAGTGTAGTTGGTTTGTCAAATATTTTCTCCACTATCCCGTTTGGACAGAGGGTTCCAAGTCTTGCAACTTTCCAAAGCAACACACTGGAGGCGACTTTGCAATTAAAGGAATTAAGATTATAATGCATAACTCATAACCTACATGATATTGTCACATTTTTACTTCTTGACATTTTAACCAAATCAATTATTGGGGGGGGGGGGGGGGGGGGGAATTGTTCTGAATTTTGCTTACCCAATATAACACCTTGTGCACCTCTGTAATAACTGGGAGTTAGGGTGCGGAAACGCTCCTGTCCAGCAGTATCCTATACATGAATTAGAAAATGGTTAGCTTGCATCTTTAAATGGTACATGCAATAATCTAAAACTCATAAGAGTTGAACTGTAGAATGATGTTTTATATATTGTAGAACAGCACCATCTGCTGGACAAAGGCAAGTAACAGCTTAGATAACAGTCAAAGGACCAGTATGTTTCATGTCACTCAATTGGATAACTTAATACGAAAACGCAAAACAGTACATATGTTCTATTCTTGAAAAAGAATATGCAACAGAGTAACAGACGTGTTAAAGAATGTAGAAGTTATCAAGCAAATGTCAAAAAGGTCTGTCATATGAGTCATTTTATAGGCGATTCAAACCATTTGCAATCTACAAGCCCCTCTCCATAGCGGACACACAAAGGGGGGGGGGGGGGGGAGATACACCAAGTGGTGATAAAGAGGTGATGAAGTGGTGAGGACTTCTCCAGTTCCTATGTTATTCTATAGAGCCTATGCACTAAGATCTCCAAAGTTGAAGAAAGTGCTTAGGCTCCATAGAATAACATAGTAATTGAAGAAGTCCTCTCCACTTTATCATCTCTTTATTATTGCCTCTTTGTGAATCTACCCCAAAAGCTTGTAAGGAGTTTGTGAACACAGAGCACAGCCCTATAAAGATGCAAACAATTTAAAAAGTATGGTTTTAATGACAAACTACCATTTTATGCGCACACACAAATACAGAAGCCATGAGTAGCAAATTTTCCAGATTACAAAAAAGTTCAGGATTAGAAAGTATTCATCTCTACTGTATGCACAAACACAAACAAAAAACAACAAATATGCACTTTGCAATGCTACCGGCAGTTATCAGAAATTGTAGTCCATCACCGGCTGGGGAGCTGCATGTTCCCCAATCCCAGTTGTACTGCAAGTTACTCAAGATGTTCTGACCCTCCCTTTACCAGGACCTCTCAAAGGAGAAAAAGAGAGGTAGGACAAGGCACTTTGTATCACAGTACAACAAGTGGGCAACAAGTGGCATCCCAGCTGGTGGTATTCTTCAACACCTATTATCTTAAGTCTTCCAGCTTCTGGATGAGGATGATGCGAGTTGCAGTGTATCACCAGCTGGAGAGCTATATATGGCTCACCCTATGATGTTAATGTACCGGGTGGTGATTGCACAAAGCTTGGAGTCATATTATCCCTGAATGTGCGTTTCTTCCTCTCTCCCTCTCTCTCTCTCTCACAACAGACATGGTTTTCATACAAACCCTTCCTTATCAGCATGCTTGCTTCAAATGCCAAGTCGTTAGAGAGGACCTTCTTAGATCTGGATCTACTAGCTCGAGTCAATAGGTCCAGAATTGAAGGAAGCCCCCAAGTTATTTCTATGCGCATGCTGTCAAGCTCCTTATACCACGCACTTTTAAGGCCACTCTAGAGCTACAAGTATCACTTGGGGGAATACATATGGCTTTTTGACTTTCCACAAAAATCATCTTGTCTATTGCCAGTGCCAAATGATCTTGTTGTTGTGGAAACGTTTTGTACCTTCCGAGTCTTCTGGCCATCAAATCTTCTTCTGAATGACCCCATTTCTCCATTACCCTCTAAAATATTTTCTGCTTTGGTTTCAATTACTTGGGATCTAATATTTGGCAACTTAGGAGACTGCATTAGCTTCATACTTCCTGTCAAGCAGCCTTGCTCTAGTTTCCCCCTTGCTTGTTAATTATATATTTTATATATTTATGCCACCACTGTGGAGTTGTGCAACCGTATTCATATTGGGAAAATGTTCAACAGCAGCATCCAATATAGTAATGGTAATGTGTGTTCTTATTTCTGGCACATTGGTCTTGCATGTGCTTTCCTGTTTGCCCACTGGCCTCGTATATCTTTGGCAAAAATCTCCCCAACATAGCAGACTTTCATTTATTGCTATGTTTCTCCACTCTCTGATGGACAATTATATTCCTATGCTTAGGCAAATTATAACCACCACAGTAAGCATTCTCTTGCTTCAATAAACAATGTTATCAGACAATTAAGTGGCATACTCGGACCACTTCTTCCAGTTGCAGTTTTCTGGTATGAAGTTAGGCATAAGAAACCACTTCCATTATGGCTACAATCTTCCCCAAAGCTCTCATATGGTCCCTTACACTTCAGGTTTTGCATCTTCTCCTCTGGTACAGACACGCTCTATTGACTTGTGTTGTTTATCATACCAAAGAACAGAACTGAATGAGGTGGCTCTAGATTGGGTTCTGATCCTTAAGAAGTCCAATCAGAATCCTTTAGAATATTTATACAACTCCTTAGGTGCAACTCCAGACTCACTGCTGATGGTGCCTCATTCAACAGAGTATTCAGCAATGGAGTGACTGAAATACTTTGTTGTCTGATGTATCCTGCCAATGCTGACATTACTTAGATGAAAACTCTCAGTGCCATGTCCAGACCAAATGGCAGTGCTATAAATTGGGAATGTTTCTTTCAGAGAGCAAACCTGAGGAATTTTTGTTGTTTGTAAACTGAACTCAAAAGATACCATCTAGTACCTGGGTGTTCTCACAAATTTAACATTTTTAGATCCAATACTGGATGAAATTCCCAGTCCTTCTGGAATGATGATTAGATTGGCGCAAAACCTCCTGTATCTTTGATCCAAAAGGTGCTGGTGACATTATCCCAAGTCTTTCCAACAATTCTACTGCTGTCACAAAAAAGTTTTTTCTGCCATCCTTAAAAAAAATCATGGTGGGGAAAATCCACAAAATCTATTCTGTATGCCATGGTGATGATTCCTAGCTCCTATGGATCCAAAACTTACTTTTCCCACATCAGAACTACTGTATTCCCCCTATCAACTGTTCTTCCATTAACCAACCAGCTCAAGCCAAACAGTAGTTTGTTTTTCTGAACTGGAAGTGGGTAGCAATGATCTGCGCTTTCATTTTCCAATCTGCATTAACCAATCAAATTACATTACACTGCTGAACCTCTTACAATAGCCAGCACAAATGATCCTACCGAGAATGCACTAAAGCTTAGCATCGAGCTAGCTGTGAGGCAAATTCTCTCCACAGTTAATTAAACCCACAGTATAGCAAAAAAAAAAAACAAACAAAAAAAAATCACAACCAGAGTTCTTTCCAGTTAACATGCAGTGTAAACAGTTTTAACACACAAAGACTCATATGCCTTTTAATTACTGTTGTCTCTTAGTCAGCCATTTATTGCACCCAATCATTTCCCCATACCTCTACCGCAGCAACATATCAGAAATAACTGAGCCCATATAACAATCATTGTATACCACATGAATTGTATTACTCACAATCTCCCTATCAGTTTGCCAGCTTTATTCAACCCTTCCTGTAGGTAGTCTCCAACTCCATTACCATTAGATCATATTCTGTATATGTACTTCAATACACAGCAGTATTGCTTATGGGATGGAAAAGTGAAGACCATAGTAGATTGTAATATATACCCAATTCCTCACATTCATTTATTTCATCCAGATAAATGAGAAATAAAAATAATAAATCTTAAGGTCTCATTTGAGACCAACTATTTTAACTCACACATGGGTGAGCTAAGATGTTGTTAAAACATGCCTTCCAGATACAGATGAGGTGCCCTGCCACTAAAAAGGGGGAACCTATAAACTCCATGGTTCCTGTGTCCTCCATAAGAGAAAAATGGTACACCACTTGCGTGAGCTGACAAACTGTAGGGGATACCAGAAACAAAAAAACTAGGAAAACTATAATCTCTCGTTTTTCTTGCATTTTCCAAATAGGACTTGCATGTATTAAAATGGCTGCAACAACTAAATAAATTATGGGAATTTAAATATATTAAAGGTGATTTTGAAAGCTTGTTTAAAATTCCCTGAGATGTTCTAAGATTCTTAAGTTTATACTAGACTTTCAAAAGAAAAGACTGCAAGTTTACAGAACAAAATCAGTAGTTAGACTACTAATTTTAATACATTAATTTAAGCCCTTTTTTTTTTTTTTTTTTTATGGGCAAACATACTTTCCCTTAATAAACAGTGTCAAAAGACCCATCCCTAAAGAATGTTGAATTGCATACCAAGAAAGACAAGAGTCTGGGATGGGACCAGCAAGGATTATATTTTAAGTTGATAATTGATCACCCAACCATGCTGTTCCAGTATGGACATGGGCATCTGACGATAAAGGTGCAGAGCCTCCTCTGAAGGAGACTTTAGTAAAAGGTCAACAAGATAGGGATAGTTATGTTGCATAGTAACAAGTAATAATGGTGATGGAAAAAAGTCTTGATTCCCTCCCCCAGGAAGAGTCTCCTCACCCCATGCAGTTCGGAAGGTCATTTACTACATTATATAATAGGTTACAAGTAAAAATTGTTTAACCCCTTAAGGACTGGGAAAATCAGAGGTGGATTTGACTTAAGGACCGGAGCAATTCTGACCTTTTTGACTATGTCTTTGTTTAACAGTGTTTTCCCTCTTAGGCTTTTATTCCACCCCCATAAATTATATACTGTTTTTTTTTACAAACAAATAGGGCTTTCCTTCGATACCCCACTTATATGGATAACCCACCATTTACTTTATTAAAATTAAAGAAAAAGGAAAAAAAAAATGTAAAAAACCCACCATTTTTGTTTTTTCTCTTGGGATCAATGGGTTAAATTTTTATGGAGACTGAATGAAAAGTATGACCAGTCAGTCATACCTACAAAATGCGCAGTTTAAAGTGGCCACTGTCCCCCCTGGGGGAAAATCCCCATGTCCCTTTTTTCCCACCCTATTTTCCCACTTTTTTGTTCATTACATTTGGCGGTGTGTGTAAGTGTATTACATGGCTCCACAACAATCACACTTCCAATCGTATTTAGCAGGTCAGAAATTGACCTGCATATAGCCATCCTCCTGCACCAGCAGTGAAGGTGTTAACACCCCCAGCTGCTGTATTTTTTATTTCCACTAGGTGTCTCCTCTCTGCTTCTCTGTCCCTTACTTTGATGTAAGGGACGCATTTGCAGAGAGGAGACACTAGAGGCAGTAAGTAGCACTGCCTCATTCATTGCTTTAGAATGCCGGTACATGTGATCGCTGACGCAGCGATCACATGACCTGGCACAACCGACAGAGGCTGAGACTGAACGGTCCGGTACTGGACCACTCCGTCTCAGCCAGGAATGAATGGCAACAGCGTGCACGGCGGCGCGCTGCTACCATTTAACACTTGACGTACCAGGACCGTCACTGGTCCTTAAAGCAAATTTACCCTTGACGGTCCTGGTACGTCAAGGGTCGCTAAGGGGTTAATGCATCATTGAATGTTAGTGAATGATGAGTATTTTCATTGTTAGAATTATAACATGTGGTTTGTTCTATTCAGCATAACTGGACTGTTTGCAATTTGTTAACATATGAATCTGTATCTTTTAAATACAAACTTACCCATATTGCAAGTTTGGCCTTATTTCCATCAACGGCAATGGTTTTCACCTTAAAGTCAACACCTAGAACAAAAAAAAGATTTAAAACGGTTTAGGTAAGTGGTTCTCAAATTGGGTTCCTGGATCAATGTGGCTCTGTGGAGAAGTGTAAATGGTTCTCTGGAACAACAGTACTGTAAAACATTGAGTATAATGCACAATTTGTTCCCTATTTTTCACCTCGAAAGGGTGTATTCTACCCAAGTAAAAAAGTACCCCCCACAAAAAAAAAAAAAACACAACCTGCTGATATCTACTCATATCTGTCTCCCTCCAACTCTCTCCCCCCCTTCTGCCCACCAGCTCTGTTTACCATGGTACGGAGCTTGCCTCAGTAGCATGGTAAACAGAGCTTGCTGTAACGATAGCCCACATAAATGCCACCATGAAGGGAAGCATGATCGCTCTCCCTGGGGCAGCTGGGAAATCCTGCGGCGTTGTACCACACAAACAGGGTGCCACAGAATGCGGAAGTGCCCAATTTTAAGGCTTCATAGTAAAGCCCATGGACAGAAGTTTCTGCAGTGTGAATGTTCCCCCTTTAAATACACGTCATTAATAAGTGTCCATTTACTGATATAAAATAGACCTGTGTAATTCCTTTGTCCTGTGTGGTTTGTTATTTAGCTACATCAGGGCATCCCACCCCTTCTGAACTTATACTCTCCCTTCTCATATGGTCATTATTTCTTTTATCATTTTGGTGTTACGTTTTAGACAGTCTTCAATAAAGATTTTTTTTTTTTTTTTTTTTTTTTTTTTTTTTAATTCGACTTCCACAGAGAATTCACCTAAAACAAAAGGGTTCCACCACTGCAGATGCTTTAGGTATTAAGCTATCAGAACTATTTTACGTTAAAGGGATAGTAATACTTAAATTTTACTATCCCCTATCTTGTAATCCTTAAAAGACTGAATTAAATGAGCCCAGCGGCATCTCTCAAACCTTTATGGTGTCAAAGTTTTGCTTTTTTTCCCTCTCCCCTGACATCAACGTTCTAGCTGACAGAAGAGGAATCCGGTCCACGGACCAGCGGAGGCTCTTCAGCAGAGCAGAGATCGAGTTATGGAACAAGAAATCCTTCACTGAAATGGTCTTGTACGTGTGCTTGGTTTGCATTTCAGTGAAGGATTTCTTCTTCCATAACACGATCTCTGCTCTGCTGAGGGACCGGATTCCCCTGCTGTCAGCTAGAACCCGGACATCAGGGGAGAGGGAAAAAAGCAAAACTTTGAAAGCAGAGAGATGCCACTGGGCTCATTTAATTCAGTTTTTAAGGGCTACAAGATGGGGGATAGTAAAATGTAATTATTACTATCCCTTTAACCTTTATTGCTTGGTGACACAGTGTTGTACTTTATCCTAATTAATGTGCTGCATCAATATTACACACCCTGTGCTATGAAGCACATGCATTGGGTCATTTTTAGATGCAAGCCAAGGAATAAGTCTGGCCTAGAAAAATATCTAATTAGCATACTGACCAGGAAATTTACATAAGGTGCCACACCATGCCACGAAACCATAACAGATTTATCAAACACTGTTTTACAGATTTTCATTTTCTGTAAGACAAACTAAACATTTTATGATGACAGGTTCACTTTAACCCTTTGAGTGCCAGAGGGGTATCCAGTACAATTTTTTTTTTTCAATGCACTCGGCCCCCTCAGGCACTCAGTGTGTTAAATACACCCTTTAATCGTTTGAGTGACAGAGTGGTAAGGAACGCATTGCTTTTCAATGCGTTCCAGACCTCTCTGGCACTCAAAGGGTAAGCCTTCTCCGCACTTTTTTGCTACATGAGTAGGAAAAGAAACCACACTCTTTGGACTGACAGAATATACATCTGCGCTTCCTCATCTTGACTGATGAAATGGGCCTAAATACGAGAACAATTCTGGAGAAAACTAACTGTATCAGAGTATGACAACAAATTCCCAAATTTCCCATTAAATATAATAAATCTTTTTTTACTCCCCTGAATGCTATAGGTTGCCAAAATATTTCTTCCCAATGCATGTGAGGGAATAAAAGCCCTATTTAAATGAAAGATATTTTTATTTGCCTCCTATAGCGCAGTTGGCTGCACCACAGTTGCTCTTATGTTTCTTTCTGCATATGGCCCCATATACTTTGCTGTAAGTTTTACATGTGTGTCATTAGAATACAGAGCATGACTGTGCATGCACCTATCAAAGGTGTGTGGCTCCCAAGCTGCTACTGGAATAGAACTCGAATCTTCAGCTGACCAATGGCTACCAATCTAAGCCTTTACATAAATAAAAAAATCACATCTGGCCACAGGACCACATTAACCCTTTGAGTGTCTAAAAGGTATCCAAAGCATTGCGACGTAACGCGTCGGATACCACTCTGGCACTCAAATCGTTAAATAAGTTAGAGGTGCAATTCTGAAGCAGCCCTGATTGTACCATAGAGAAGAAATGAAGATTCCCAATTATATACATGTGAGTTAACCCCTTAAATGCTAAAAGCTTCTAATGCATTGGTTCTCCATGTATTGGAGACTAGCATTCAGGGGTTAAAAAGCACCATTTAAATCAAAGGGAATTTAAAGAATGTGTTTATGTTCCCTATGAGTAAGTTGGTTTGTCCTAGAATTGCTCCATTCTGCATTTATACATATGGTCCTATGACTGTACAAGTGTTTATCCTGGCAGCAATTATAAATAGTAATAATTATAATAAAAAGGCAGGGGAAACATACCAATTGTTGCTGCAAGTTCTGGGTCAAAAGTATCATCTGTAAATCTTAGGAGAAGGCTGAAAAAAAAGGTTACAAGCGCATTAGAAAAGTTTCATTCAAAGGGTTAGAATTGACATATTTAGCAATTATTTTTCCACAAGCTCTGGAAAGAATTTTAACTCCAAGAGGACCAGACTGGTGTGCATAGTAACATAGTAAATTAGGTTGAATAAAGACACAAGTCCATCAAGTTCAACCTTCTACTCATACCCCAGTAACTAAGAATTTTATAGCTTTCCTGCCATCAATTAAATTAGTCTTTATCAGACCTTCCTGATCAGCCTACTGATACAGTACAACTCTGTATGTTCCCTTTTGAAAGAAATGTATCTAATCTTCTCTTAAATGTATCCATTGTATCTGCCATAAACACCTACCTGGGCAATGAATTCCACAATTTAACATACCTTACCGTAAAAAAAACCCTTCCTCTGCTGAAGTCTAAACCTCCTTCCCTCTAATCTCAAGGGGTGTCCCCTGGTCACCTGATCAGGCCTTGGAATAAATAGCTCACCGCAGAGATCCTTGTATTGACCTCTCATATATTTGTACAATGTGATAAGGTCTCCTCTTAGTCATCTTTTCTCTAGGGTAAATAAACCAAGTTTGTCTAGTTGTTCCTCATATGTCAAGTCCTCCATTCCCTTAATTAATTTTGTTGCTCTCGCTGTACCCTCTCTAGTTCTAGTATATCCTTTTTCAGAACCGGTGCCCAAAATTGCACTGCATACTCAATGTGAGGTCTTACCAGAGATTTGTGGCAAAATAATGTTATCCACTCTTGCTTCGATACCTCTTTTTATGCAAGACAGGATTTTATTTGCCTTTGCTACTGCTGTTTGACACTGGTCACTGTTTCCAAGTTTGTAGTGGACAAGGATACCCAGGTCTTTCTCTAGCAATGAGTCCCCTAAAATGATTCCATTAAGTTTATAAGTAGCCTTGGGATTGTTTCCTCCCAAATGCATGACTTTACACTTCCCCACATTAAACTTCATATTCCACATGTTTGCCCAATCTGACATTGTATGCAAGTCCCTCTGTAGAGAGAAAATATCCTGTTCTGAATTAATTACCTTGCAAAGTATCATCTGCAAATATTTCTATTTTGCTTTCAGTATCTATTTCCAGGTCATTTATAAACATGTTAAAAAGCAGCATGCCTAATACTGAACCCTGGGGTACTCCACTCTCCACTTTAACTGTATTGGAGAATTTTCCATTTACAACCACTCACTGTTCCCTATCCTTCAACCAGTTTTGTATCCAATTGCAAAGGTCATCTCCTAGCCCCGATTTCCTTATTTTATACACCAGCCTTCTGTGTGGTGCTGTATCAAATGCCTTTGCAAAGTCTAAATATACTACATCTACTGCCTTGCCATTGTCAAGGTTGCTTCTTACTTCCTCATAGAAGCTAAAAAGATTAGTTTGGCATGATGGAGTGCCACTTCATAAAACCATGGTGATTCATGCTAATGATTTTATTTTTTTGTGTTGTAATCCTGAATATAGTCCCTTATTACCCCTTCTAGCAGTTTTCCCGCTACAGAGGTCAAACTCACTGGTCTATAATTCCCAGGTTCTGTTTTATTTCCCTTCTTAATAGAGGCACTATGTTAGCTCTTCGCCAATCCTGTGGCACGGAGCCAACAGAATCTTTAAAAAAAGAGTAAATATGTGCAGTGCATTGATTCACAATGTGCAAAGCTAAAACAGACCTGTACAAAAGAGACTCACCAAGAGGATTTTAGTCTCACGGGGAAGCCATAGCTCCTCCCAGTAGGCTGGAACCTCCCCTCCTCCTTATTAGGTTATCCCCTAGCCCCGACGTCCAGTTAGACTTGAGACAAGCTTACTAAATAGGACAGCAAGAAAGAAAAGCTCCTGTGAGCAACAAGACCCAAGCGGACTCCCACATCCAGCTAAATCAGACCAAGCAAGGTCCCTTTCACTGGATAGGAGACCTGCATGTCATATGGACTAAGAGAAAAGGATTTAACAGGCAACACTAAAATCCTTTTTAATCTGTCCTCCAATATGACATACAGGTACCATGGGTACCAACATCAAGCTCCCAGGGTTGGAATTAAAATGAAAGGACCAAATGCCCGTGCCCATGATACCAGAGTTCCCTAGATCAAGTCAGGAGTAGAAACAACCCAAACATAACTAACTGTCAACGGACACTTAACAATAGCACAGCAAGAGCCAGTCGGGCTCAAACAGTTAAAGAACAGTAAGGTACAGGAAGGATGAGGCTAGACAGGCAGAACCACCTGAAGGACCTTCCTGCCAAAAGGGGCTTCAGCTGAAGCCAGACCACCACAATAGTGTTTGGCAAAGGTATGCACGGAGGACCATGTCGCCGCCTTGCACAGCTGTTCAGCAGAGGACTGATTCTTGTAGGCCCAAGAGGCCCCAAAAGACCTAGAGGAGTGTGCTGTTCCAAGAAAGGGAACAGGTTTCTTCGTGAATTCGTAAGCCTTGCGAATGGTAGACTTAATCCAGGATGCAATAGTGAACATGGATGCAGCCATACTTGCACTAGGACACTCAGGGATGACAAACAAAGTGTCAGTCTTGTGCAAAGACTCGGTACTGTGCAGGGCTTGGCAGAGCAATGCTTGGAGTGCCACTCCTGCCGGGGCTACGTAGTTGGGCTTGGGGTGCCGGTTTGAGACATGCTCACATTCGGCCTTTGCACCTCTGTTTGTGGGGACGAAAAAGACGCTGTTGCCTCACCATGTTAGAGCATTTGGACACTTTAGGTAACAGGGTACTCTTGCCTCCAGTGGCCTCAATAATAATCAGCTTCAGTTCAAGCCCAAAAAAAGCCCATTCAAATGAAGTATTTCTGCCTAACTAGTGTGATTATGGCGCTGCTGAAGAACGCAGGACAGTCTGTTGAATGGGATCTCCGCCACTAACTCAGAAAGCTGACTTCAGCACACGGGGAGGGAAGGGGGAATTTTGAAAGCTTATCTCTCTCAAACCATGGAGGTTTAAGAGATAGGACTGGGTGCAATTGATTTCGTTTTTTTAATACCTACAGAATGAAAGTTACTTTTATCTTAGTATTACTTTCACTTTAAATACATACAGTTCTGTAGTTCAAAAGATATACAAGCTGAAAGGATCCCCCTCCCGCCACCTCCCCATAGATTTGCAATCTGGTCATGGGACTGGATGGATGCAGCAAGGGACAATCTTCACGAAGTATAAGGACAACCCTGCCTTCCTTGACAAAGGAGGGCAGGATTGTCCTTATGCTCACTGAAGATTGTCCCTCGCCGCTCTCCATCCAGACCAGAATGAGAGGATCAGTGATGTAGCCAGAAGGGTCGAGAGGGGAATCTTTTCAGCTTAAATATGTTTTGAACTACAGAACTATAAGCACTTAAACATACATCTAAATGTTATAAAAAGCTGAAAGACTTAGAGAAGAACTTTAATATAAATGTCTGCTGTTAAGACACTAATATTGTGGACATTAAAAATATAACTTCAATGATGTATGCGTAGTCTCTCAAACATGTATAGTTTGAGAAAGATAAGCTGCTAAAGTCCCCCCTCCCTCCCCTTTCACTGATGTCAGCCTATAACTGACAGCAGGCAATTCGGGTCATGTGACCCAACAGCGACTCTTCAGCAGAGTTGAAATAGCGCTATCTAAAAAGAAATACTTCATTGGAACGGTTTACAAAGCATGCCAGGTTTGCAAGCACACTTTGGAGACCATTACAATGTAGGATGTCTTTTTAGATAGGGCTATTTCAGCTCTGCTGAAGAGCCGCCCATCAGTCCCGGGACCAGGATCTCATGCTGTCAGCTAGAGGCTGACTTCAGTGAAAGGGGGGGGGGGGCCTTTAGCAGCTTAAATTTTTCAAACTATACATTTTTGAGAGACTACCCATACACCACTAAATTTATATTTTTAATGTCTACAATATTAAAGTTTCTTAACAACAGGCATCACTATCACTTTAAACAGCAAACTATCTGCAAAAAAAAAAAAAAAATTCTTTGTTAAACCTTTGAGTGCCAGAGGGCACCCTTGGATGCAGAAAGGTCAACAATGCACTGTGAACCATTGAAGAGATGGAATGCCTTATTAAAATATATGTGAATTTGCCAAATATGGCATGGTTGGTTTGCCCCAGAATATCTGCTCTTTGTGAATGACGGTGTGCACACACATACCTGAACACTCATACTACTGATAATAGGTGAATGACACATTTAATCCAACTGCACTAACGAGTTAATTAATTTGACATTGTGATGACTCAGATGATATGGTACAAACAGACATTGCCAAGTCAAAGAGCACTGCTGTGCAATCAAATACCTGCATGGATTAATCCGCAAACAAATGAAATGGTGAACCCTTTGAGTGCCAGAGAGGTATCTCAATGCATTGGCTACCTCTCCGGCTCTCAAGGGGTTAAGCTGATACTATATGACATATTCAAGTGATAAATTACAGCAATGTTTTAACATTTCACACACAATAAAAATGCCTAACCACCTACTGAATCATGGCATATGCTTTTATCCCTTTGCATGCCAGAGGGGTACCCAACACATGGCTTAGCATGGCTCAGAGGGGTACCCAACACATGGCTTAGCATGGCTCTGGCACTCAAAGGGTTAACCCTGAGTTATGTACTATCCTTCTGGCACTCAAGGGTTAAGTCTTCCACTTCAACAAGGGAAATGCTCCACAAGTGGAAAGTTAAAGGGATAGTAATACTTAAAAAAAAAAAAAAAAAAAAAAAAAAATTATATATATATATATATATAATATGTTGTAGGGTTTATCCCCCTGAATTAAACAAGAGTACTGAAACTGCTGAAAGGTGTTTCATTCAAAAGTTATTCATTTTCAAAGCTGAATTTTTTAGGTGCAATATCACAGTGGCCTGAAATTGTACAGTGGCGCTGTTGCTACACGATCCTATGGACAGCTCTGGTCCCGGGATCATATATCTCCATAGGATGGTGTAGCAACAGCGCCACTGTATAATTTCAGGCCACTGTGATATTGCACCTAAAAAAATTCAACTTTGAAAATTAATAACTTTTGAATGAAACACCTTTCAGCAGTGGGAGTACTCTTCTTTTACTCAGGGGGGATAAACATTACAATATATTTTTTTTTACATTTTAAGTATTACTATCCCTTTAAAATGAGAATTCAGCAAAATGACATGGCAAGAGATTCAAGGAGAATGGACCCATGATAAGAACCCCCACACTTAAAGGGGAACTACCACCCCTTAAAAACTTAACCTGTAATGATTCTTCATCTGGCGACTAGCTGCTTAGTAGCGCGGTGCAAAAGGGACTGACAGAGCAGGCGCACGGACGTCACTGTGAAGACACGTCCGTGCTTCCTGTTCCAGTGACCGTCCGAAAAAGGCAGAAATCTTCAGAACCGGGTAATATTTCTGGCGACTAGCGCTACTAAGCAGCTAGTCGCCAGATGAAGAATCAGCACAGGTTAAGTTTTTAAGGGGTGGTAGTTCCCCTTTAAAGGGATAGTAATGTTTCATAATAAAAGCAGCTCCAATTAATCATCCTAGTATTTGGACTTTGGAGAGTGTTATTTCAATTCTGTCAGAGTTGTAGTTCAAGAGTAAGTCAATGACAAAGTATCCCAATCTCGCCCCTTTTACTGATGTAACACTGTTCAGCCAGATCAGAAGGGAGGTGCCCAGGTAGACTGCAGAGAGGGACAATCTTCAATTAAGATAAGTGACAAACCTGAAAAACTTGTCAAGGGGGGCAGGGCTTTCATTGTTCTCATAGGAAGAAGATTGTCCCCTTCTATTATCTGTCTGGTCTATGGACTGGATTCCACATCTGAGAAGAGATGGCTTACACTAGGTAAAAGGGGCAGGAGGGGAAACTTTGCTTGTGAATATCTCTCAAACCATAAAGGTTTGATAGATAAGACTTATATCGTTCTTCATGTTTTTTTAATGCCTACAAAATAAAACGAAGTATTACTATCCCTTTAAATCGTAATGCCCTGTCTCCTTAATAAGATTGTCAATTAATCCTGGATGTTATGTCCATGGAGGCAAACATAAAGGTTTCAAAAATCCTCTATATTCTGGTGTTGGCTATTTTTTATTTATTTGGAAAGGTAGTTTGAGTTATTCATAATGATGCTAATTAACCCATTAAGGACTGACCATGCCCGCACACGTCCGGCATTCGAGGACCGTGGACCATTTTGTTTTTAGGACATTCGGTTCAGGGCTCCCCTAACGGCACACAGAACCCCGAAATCCATGGGTTCTTATCGCATGTTGGACCCATTATGTGCCAGGACCATCATGGGTCCTTAAGGGGTTAAGGAATGCCGTGCAGGCACATCTTATCTTTATCCTGCATTACTTGGGGAATCCCCTTCATTGTTGCTCTACTTCGTACCTTATTCGTTTAATTCTTTACAATATATATTATACATATACACAGACACAGTGTGGGACGGAGTTGCCCATCTGATTGTTTATTATTGTACAGTATTTAGTTTTCTAAAATGCAAGTCAGTATATTCTCTTTTAGGCCTCCTCCACTTTGAGCGATATCCTTTTGGCTATGGTATGAAGCCTTCAGCATAGGGAGCTTAGTCAGCAATGTTTTTTGTTGTGAAGATGCAAATGTAGGAGGTGTGATTCATGAGAGGTGGGGAATGCATAGCATTTATTTTGTTATGTTTAGTGTAGGAGATATGAACCGGGGGAAAGTGAGTGGTGTAGAATAAGGGAGATTAGTTGGGTATGTTTTTTTTTGGTGTGAAGCTGAAAAATCGAAGTCCAGGCAAGTCCTTGCAGATATTTTCATAGCCTACCCTTGTGAAAATCACGCCCATGTGTATGCCCAGGACAGGCAGTATGGAGGAGATTTGAATATCTCCTCCTTACTGTAGCCCTGGGTGTGTGTGTGGCTGGAGATGTATATATATGTATATATTACACACACACACACAACCAGTCAAAACTTTGGGACACCTCAATTTTGTCTACTTTTAGTTATTGACATATATCTTGGCAAAAACATGTCATTGGGTATTTCTAAAATCAAGACAAACATTATAATCTATTTAGCAGGGTTTTTTTTTTTTTGTTTTTTTAAAGTGCATTTATTTCATCATATTTTATAAATTGTTTTACCATTATTTTCATCAAATTGCCTGTATCTTTAGAAAGCCCAGTAGAAGTGTCAAAACAGACATGGCCCTCTGAAGTGTGTATGTATATATTGTTATTATAAATATATATTTATTTATATTATATACACACACACACAAATCATGGTGTTTCACACTTTCTAACTGTAGTTGCTTTTCACCATATTTCAACTCACTTAATTGCACAATTATAAACATGCTATATGATAAAATGAATAATTGTTTATCACTGTAAAAAGGGGTTATCTTAAAAGGTATAGTACATGACTTTTTTATTGGCTTCCCAGGCCTCGTTATTGCCTTTAATTGTGGTTTGTGCTTATCGAATGCATTGCGTACCCCTCAAGGGGTTAAGGATCAGATTGTGCTGCACAATGGTGAAGCGGACAGAAATAAAATCAAAAGTACAGAAGCAACAGGAAGAAATGAAAGTTGGAAGCAATATATTTCACATTTTTGCTTCCAACTTTCATTTCTTCCTATTGCTTCTGTACTTTTGATTTTTTTTGTTGTTGTGTTGAACATCTTTAATAAAAATGAGAAGGATGGTATATTCCCAGCATTTAAACTAAAATTGAAAAGAATTGTGCCAGAAAGAACAAACAATGTATATTATGGTAAAGATTAAAACTCCCTTGTGCTGGTTTACAAATCAGTAGTTTTTTTTTTTTACAGTTTCAAGTGTTTACTGAATACAGTACAGATTAAAATAATGTAGGATAGATATACATATACAAGCATTACCATTGAACAGCAGATTTTCAGATCTACTACATTTTATGCACAGATCTCAAACCTAGTCACAAGGTAACAAGCGCACATGGAGAGAAAAGCAACGAAATGAACAAGAGGTGCTTAGGTACATGAAGAGGAGTTAAGGAGATAGGGGTATATAGAATAGTTAAATTAAGATGGTTAAATTGGGATGGTGATTGTCTAATGGCTCTAGTGTTTGAAGAGTTGGTAGTTGTCTTTAGAAGACTATCAGAGGGTTTGGAAAAACTATGTGGTGATGAGGGATTTTAGGTGAAGGTAGAGACTGCCTTGAAATAATCTAGCCAGGATTGCCAAACAGATACAAATGCTTCATTACTCTGAAGTGCATGAACATGAAGCCACTCCATTTCAGAAGAAGTCTGTACCTTGTGTCTTCAATGATCTAGTGTCTGGGGAGCTGTACACCTCCAGTTAAGAGGGATCAGGGCTCTAGCAGAGTTGGAAAGGGTAATTAATAGTGTAGTATGTTGTAGGGAAATCTTATTCAGGTTGGCAGGATGCAAACTGAACAAATAAAGAAAAGAAGAGAGGAGTCGGTCCCACTGGAGAATTTTGGATATTTCTTTATGTCGTAATATGGGTGGGGCTAGGCGTGGAAACTGATGGCGAGTAACTTTTCAGGCCTGGCTAGTAGCTCAGGGCTTGAAATTTTGAGCCCTCTATGTGTATTATATATATATATATATATATATATATATATATATATATATATAAATGTGTTAGGACTTGAAATGGGGTACTTTGGCAAGGTATGCAACTAAGCAGCTAGTCGCCAGATGAAGACTTAATTAATGTAAAGTATTTGCGGGGTGGTAGTTCCCCTTTAAATTCAGTGTGCAGTTAAACTTCATATATTTGTGTTATTCCCAATTTCAAGTCTCCCCAACCACAGTTGAATTTACAGGATTTCACAAACACGGAAACTCTCCTGGAAAGATGCTTATTTTAAAGCAATTCACCTAAATAATTGCAGAGGTTATTAAAGGGCAGCTATCACTCCAATAGTGTTTGCCTGGGTGCCGCCTAACCAGTGAAGCCAGGTCCGCACTGTGAACCCTGGTGGACAACAGAGGAGTAAGTGTGTGTGTGGGGGGGGGCTTTCTTCTGAAAAGACCACACTTGTTCCGAAAGGAAGAGACTGACCTATGAGTCTTGCAGTTCAGTTTCATGTCCTGACCGATACATGGTCCCATACAGTCTCTGCATCTGGCTTCGAAGCGCAACACAGACAGTCTATGGAGACTAGACACACAATCCAGGAGTTTTATACTTGAGAGCCATATACATACATGTTACGTTCTAGTCAAAGGAGTCAAGATTTCTTAAAGGGATAGTAATGTTTCACAATAAAAACAGCTCCAATTAATCTTTACAGTATTTGGGCCATGTCAGAGTTGTAGTTCAAGAGTAATTGAATAATAAATTATCTCCCTTCCACCCCTTTTACTGACGTAACACTGCTCACCTCAGAGCAGCTAGACTGTCCAGATGAATCGCAGAGAGGGACAATAAGGAAAAAAAAAACCTGAAAAACTTTTAAGGGGGGCAGGGTTTTCCTTATACTCACAGTACGAAGATTGTCTGTCCCAGGACCAGATTTCACATCTGAGGGGAGGTGGCTTATACTAGGTAAAAGGGGTGGGAGGGGGATACTTTATCATTCAATTACTCTTGAACTACAACTCTGTCAGTATTGAAATAACACTCTCCATGACCTAAATACTATGAATATTAATTGGAGCTGCTTTTATTGTGAATCATTACTATCTGTTTAACTCCCAAACAGCGGATAGGCTCTATGATGGAAATGTACAGAGCAACCCCTAGGCCAATTACGCTTTAACCCTTTCAGTCCTAAAGCAATGCATTGAGTACCCCTCTGGTACTGAGTGTGTTAGCTCACTGGATGGTAGACCTCTCTAGTACGCGAGAGGTTAAGGTATCCAATTTAGTTAAATCTTATTTGTAAGGTTTTTATTCATTGTAGGATTTTGAAGCCGAGCATCTGTGTTTTTTTCCTACTAAACTAGCACAGTATATATGGTCTCTCTTGCCTAAGACTTTTCCCCTTCTGGCACTCAAGATTTTAGCTTTTTTATACCCCTCCCTGAAAAATAACCAACTAGAAATGGGGCAAGAAAGGGAAAGTTAAGATGGCTTGTATTGCACAAACAACTTAGTTCAACAACTCCCCAAATATCAGCTCACAATGTTGACACTGCCAAAATGGCTTAGCAAGACGTTATGGTGTAGAACTTCAATCAACAGAAATCTTTCCTACAGATTACTACCACCCCCTGCCCTCTCCAAGTCTGGGAACATTGCTGTCTGTGTTGGTGATGGAAAAGCCTATGAAATTATGAAGCAAGTTTCACTTTCTGTGCAGCTTGTTGATACTTCAGCAAGAACAGTGAGGCTGATTAACAAGATGGTTTGAGGGTTAAACCTTAACCCTTTGAGTGCCAAAGGGGCAAAAAATGCTTTGTATGCCCCTCTGGCACTCAAAGGGTTAAAAGAGATCCATCTGTTCTCCACATTTGATTGTACTATTGAATACCTCTGTATGTCTATTCCAAGTTGTACAGCGCTGCAGAATTAGTTGGCGCTATATAAATAAAGAATAATAATAATGCTTAATATGTAGAAAATATATATATATATATATATATATATATATATATATATATATATATATATATATATATATATTGTAGTGCTTACCCAGCCGAGTAAAACAAAGCTACTCCTGCCACTGAAAGGTGTTTTATTCAAAAGCTATTACATATTAAACTCATTTGTTAGGTGCCGTTCAGAGGCCTGAAATTGTACACTAAAAAGTTCTCCACCATCTGATGGACAGCTCTGCTCAGTTAGCCATCAATCTCCATAAGATGGTGAAGCAACAAAGCCACTGGACAATTTCTGGACACTGTGATATGACACTACATAAAAAATAAATAAAAGTTTGAGCTGTAATAACTTTGAATAAAACACCTATCAGCAGCGGAAGTACTCTCTTTACTCAGGGGGATAAACCTTACAACTTTTTTTTTTTTTTTTTTTTTTTTTTTAAACATTTTAAAGTATTACTATACCTTTATATACCTGAGCATTCTCCAATGCCATGCAAAACAATGCATTGGAGAAATCGAACATTCAAGGGGTTTTTAAAGATCAGTTGTCAGTTGGACGTCATATCAGCAGATAAATCCATGGCTGCATTGTGCACCTCCCGAACAAACAGGGAGCAGAAGTCACTGAAAAGGAAACCCGCAGCCTCCCCTTTGATCCCGCTAGAAGAGACTAACCTACAAGACTTCAATGCACTTGGTCAGAATGTGATAGCAGAACTGATCAACTAGAAATTTCTGAAAATCCTAAAAATAGCCATTCAGCAAATATTTCCAGTTGTAGTGGAATCTCAGCCACATACAATGGGTTTAAAATAACAATACTTGATCTTCATCTTAATGAAACCTTTGAGTGCCAGAGGGGTACGCAACCCATTGCAAAGCAATACGCTGCATACCCCTCTGACACTCAAAGGGTTAAAAGGCTATCAACTCCTAAAAGTTAATACACACTTTTAAATATCATGTATACCTTATCTAAGCCAATATTTCTAAACAATACTACATATGCATACAAAACGTGAGAGGCCTCTGAGGACGAACAATAGCCTGTTCTAGGCACTGAGAGCAAGGGGTCCACGTCTGGATTACCCTTCACTCTTAGGGAGACCCCCTAAGAGTATTTAAAATAGGCATACAAAATGTGAGAGGCTTCTGAGGACTAACCCAGCACAATGGCCTGTTCTAAGGCTAGTGACCGCTCAGAAGCAACACTTTTTAGCTCTCTAGTGCCACTGCCGAGAGCAGGCCATTGTGCTGTTTATTCTCAGATGCCTCTCACATTATGTATGCATATTTTCAGTACTTTTAAGGGGTCTCCTTAAGAGTGAAGGGTAATCTAGAAGTGGACCACTTGCTCTCAGTGCCTAGGGAATCCAGCTTCTCCTCCCTGATGAGGCCCAACAAGGCCGAAACACAGGAGACGTCAAACTTTGAATGAAGATATCTCTCAAACCATAGCGGCTTGAGAGATACTTTTTTTTTTTTTTTTTTGCATTAAACTCAGCATTTTCATCCCTACAAAATGATAAAAACATGTTCTGAGACATTACTATCCCTTTAATGTATTCTTCCTGGTAAAACATTTTATAAATGGGAATAAATAAAAAGTACAAGCTATGTCATTGAGGTAAACAATTACTGAACTACAAAGTGTGGGCTCTAATCTCAAAGTACTTATATGTTTAATGTTTTATCAGTTTTTGACAAGTCTGTTAACAAGCATAAACTGTGGCCATTTTACCTGCATATAAGTAAGATTTTAGATCTCTAACATAAACATTGTTTTTTGTTGCTTTTTTTCTCTCAAAATAATCTGTTTAAATTGGCACTTAATTATATAAATCCCCCCTAATTTGATGAAAATCCATTACTGGATGTGACAGCTGTGAAATACTTTGCATGATTACAAACTGATAAAATCCCCCCACAAAAAGGATAAAATCATACCTAATTGCCTGATGGTAATCAAGCAATTAGAAGCATATGTGGATTAAATATAACAGACTGGTCAATGTTTTGCGCAGCTAAGGATAAAGCTTTTGAATCAGTCTGCACACTACATATGAAAGTTGCACATATCACAAAGTTTGTATTGTAAATCCATCCAGAAGGAAAGGGTAGGTTAGTGTCAGAGTTAAAGGCATAGTAATGCTATATAAATTCAATGATGTAAGTGTTGTCTCTCAAACATGTATAGTTTGAGAGATATAAGCTTTTAAATTTCCCCTCTCATACCCCTTTCACACACATCAGTGCTCTAGCGGACAGCATGAGATCCTAGTCCTGGGACCAGCCTGCAGTTCTTCTAAAAATAAATACTTCATTGGAATGGCCTACAAAGTGTGTCTGATTTGCAAGTACACTTTGTAGGCCATTCCAATGAAGTATTTCTTTCTAGATATCACTATTCCTGCTCTACTGAAGAGTCACCATCTGGTCGCACAACCAGAATCTCATGCTGTCAGCTAGAGTCTGTGAAAGGGGCAGTGGGGGGGGGGGGACTTTAAAGGGATAGTAATATTTCATAATAAAATCAGCTGTAATTAATCATCATAGTATTTAGACTCTGTAGAGTGTTATTTCAATTAGGTCAGAGTTGTAGTTCAAGAGTAATTCAATGACAAAGTGTCCCCCTCCCGCCCCTTTTACTGATGTAACACTGCTCAGTCAGATCAGAAGGGAGGTTCCCAGGTAGACTGCAGAGAGGGACAATCTTCAATTAAGGAAAAACCTGAAAAACTTGTAAAGGGGGGCAGGGCTTTCATTGTTCTCATAGGAAGAAGATTGTCCCCTTCTGTTATCTGTCTGGTCTATGGACTGCATTCCACATCTGAAAAGAGATGGCTTACACTAGGTAAAAGGGGCGAGAGATTGCTTGTGAATATCTCTCAAACCATAAAGGTTTGAGAGATAAGACTTATATCGTTCTTCATGGTTTTTAATGCCTACAAAATAAAATAAAAGATAAAACGAAGTATTACTATCCCTTTAAAAGCGTATATGTCTCAAACTATACATCACTGAATTTATACAGCATTATCCCTTTAACTCTGACACTAACCTACCCTTTCCTGCTTTATGGCTCCCCATACAAAGTGATAGGAACCGCAACAACTCGGGCACAGCAGAGAAAACTGACGTTTAACCCTCTAAGTGCCAGTGCTTTGCACACCCCTCTGGCACTCAAAGGGTTAATACAAATGTTATTAAAAGGAAAAAAGAAAGCAGTAAAAACCTTAAAAGAAAATTACGCTGGAGGCAAGAGAGTATGCAGATAAAGTGCAACAACACACAAAGCCTTAGCAAATTTATACATGTCGCAGGCCTAACCAGCTGTCCCCCTGTTGGCGAGGGGCAAGCTCTGATCCATACAGGGCCACCCACCGTCCCCTCACCTTGATTTGCCCACACCGCTCTCCCCAATGATCAGGATCTTCAGTGTGGTAAGTATGTCTTCCTCCATCCTGAAGCGCAGCGCGCCCCCAAAACTGCGACTGCTGACAAGATCAAAACAGCTGAGGACGGCGCGCTCTCATAAAGAAAGACGTTCTTCCGGCTTCTGCTCCAGCGTGCGCGCTCCCGCAAGCACACTGCGTGGCTTGTGTCAGATGATGTTGATCTTGTCCTCCAATGTAGACCTCGCCCACTTAGTTTTTAAGGTATGAACACAGATGCTGTTTTATGGTGCTTGGCCTTTAAGGCAGCTTTCTGGTGTTCCTATTATAAGAAAACATTGTACGCACTTTATGGATTTCGTCTCTGCTTCCAGTAACCGGTGGGGGGTTACTTCTACTTTAGAAGGAAGATGTGCAATGGGCAATAAAAAACAGTCACACTTTAAGGAAAATGTTCCAATTTTTCTAGAGGAAAAGCAGCCACACTTAACCCTTTTCGTGTCAGAGGGGTACGTGACGCATTGCTTTCAATGCATTCCGTACCCCACCGGCAATCAAATGGTTAAAATATGTTCCTAAACACAATCAAATGGTTAAAATATGATCCTAAACACTTCCATCAGTAGTGCAATGCTCAAATAGGAACGGGTTATCTGCATTCCTATTCTTCAAGTAAGGCCTTCATGATCTTAAGAAGGGGACAGCAAGTATTACAGGTCTCCAAATTAACCCCATGGATAAGAGTAGGATAATTATATGACTGACATCAATCTATAAATACATTCAAATGACAAACATTACAAAGGTATTTGATAACAAGTTCAATGCAAACGAGATACAAAGTGGAGTGAATTTTAACTGTGTGTCAGTGAAATGGTGTACATACTGAATGACTGTTGAGACTCCCCCCCCCCCCCCCTCGGATACCTGGGGCACTAGTCTACCCACTATATCCACGTACATAAATGGGAATCTGGCAGGCCAACGCTAAAGAACATTAGGAAGACAGACAGCAAAACAGAGAACAGTCACAACATAAAATAAATAGGAGAGATCCCACCGCTTTACACTTTCATGCAAGTGAAAATTGATCATAATTACAGTTTTAATTTTTTTTTTTAAGAGGCAAACAGTGGCCTCCGCAACCAGCCAAATCTAGATCGCAATAGTGTTCAAATGAAAAAAGAAAACAAATACACTTACTGCTGTATGAAGGAAACACAAGGGCAACTATCACCTGGAAAGTGCCACACTGAAGGGTCTGCTGCTCTGCAATAAGACTTGACAATGATGCCAGGCCTGCATTCAGATCCCTGCTGGGTCAGAGGGTAAGTGGAACAGAAGTCTGATAGGATGTATGTATGTATGCATACTTATTTTTGTATATATATATATATATACACACACACAAACACTATAATGCGCTGCATACAATTGTGGCAATGTATAAATAAGCATATTAATTCATTCATATTGTACTTAAGAGGAATCAGAACAAAAGGTGCTTTTTGCACACAAATCTGTTCTGTACTGCCTACTGAAATCAAAAATATGCCCTCAGCTTCCAAAATCATAGCAGTAATCAGACGACTATTGCAACACCACCTTGCACATCCAGCTGTACTATACATAGTACTTTGTCTGGAACAAAAGGCCAAGCATTTTCTAAAAAGGATTAACATGTCATAATTAATGCTTTGCTGTAAAACAGGCAGCAAAATGCCAAGAAACTTGGCATGTTTCATGCTATGCACGTCCACACAGACTCTCTGTTTTTTGGCTTGAAATATATGTGTTGATACAGTGACTTCCAGCACTATTTATGCAATAGTAACTGGGTGGGATAAATAACATTCAATTTGCATGAAAAGAGAGAAAAAATGTATTCCTTGCACTGAATGGTGCTGAGAATCTTAAATAATAACAGCAATTAGTTCTTCCAAGCAGCTACTTGTTATAATTGTAGAGTACTGAAATTCTCTTAACCCATGTGTGGTTATCTGAAAGTCAGCAAACTCCTACAGTGACTAATTATAAAGACAATAAAAAAATAACCCTGAGATAAGACTCCATTACATCAGTCATGTTCCCATGATCCTGTGGGACTGATTCTGCTAAATATCAAACACCAAATATCCAGTATATCCAGCAGGTGTGTATATTGAAAAATTGTACTTTATTGCAATCAGAATAAAAAGGGCATGAAGATATCACCTGATAGCTGAACAAAAAGACATAATGACAGGACCTGGACGGTCTAATGGCCAGTACCTCCTCAAAAAACTATTTCTCAAAACTATTTTACAGAAGCAGGGTGGGAAGCCACTGGGAATGCATCTACTGTTTGCTGCTCCATGATTGAAGACCTCTCCTTGTAACACTTGATGGCCAAGAATGGAGGTACATTGTGACTTTTTATCATGATTGCTACCATAAAGTTTAATTTATTACTGGATACAATCTTGCTAATGGATGTGCAATTTCTTCTGGTTTTGTATTCGTCCAGTATATAGGCAGATGTTAATTCTGTGTGAAACACACTAAACGTGTGTGACAAATCTATTTTAACTTAAAGGAGAAGTAAACTTTTTTTTTTTTAATGAAACCCTGTATGTTATAGAGCTTTTCCTGCTGAGTAAAACAATGGTCCTCTCACCACTGTCGGTTGTTTTATTCAAAATGTATAACAGTTCAAATAATCAGAAAGTGAATTTACTGTGTGTTTACTTCCTGAAAGCTCTAACAGGAAGTGATTCAGCAGTTTGAATCATATTCTTGGAGAACTGTATGTCACTGACTTTTCTCTCCATTACAATTTAACAGGATAATTAATTGGAACTTGACCACTAGAGTGCACTGCTAATGTAATAAAACATGTTTAAGCTGTAATAACTCTGGAAATATGCATCTCTCAGAAGTGGGAGTACCCTTATTCTACCGAACAGGAAAAGCCCTACAATATATATATATATTTTTTCATAGAATAAAAAGTTTACTGCTCCCTTAACAGAAAAACTTACCTGGGTAAGTGGCCTCCACATAGACGACTAGTTTATAGTGACCTTCAGTTTAAAGTCTGATAGAAACAATAAACTATCTATGGCCATGGGTATCAGCTTTATCTACAAGGCTGGAAATTTCCACTAGTCTACTAGACTGTGACTAATATACAAAAAAAACCACAATAGGCAAGTAAGAAATCACACTTTTTTTTTCTCTCCTTATTTATGAACATCCATAATATTCTTCCAGGTATGTGTGAATGCACATTCTGGATGGATATAGATAGATAATATATGACCAGATCACCATCTTAATGCAGGACAATAATTAAATTCTTCAATCCTCCAGTCTGGTTGATTTTCATAAGGGCGTTGTGGTATTGGGTGGTGACTTAAATGTGTCATTGGTGCCTACGGAAGATAGTTCATCGCAGAAGTCCACTTTATCTTTTCAAGCCCTTAATTCTATTAGGAAGTCTCTCAAATCACTTAATCTTGTCGATGCTTAACGTTTACAACATCCCTCTTCCAGGGATTATACCTTTTATTCCTATCCTTCGCACCCGTAGTCACGAATAGACTATTTGCTTTTGTCCCAATCCCATCTTCATTATCTTGATATGACTGAAATCCTCCCAAAAACTTGGTCTGACCATGCTCCCATTGTATTATCTTTAACGCTTCCTCTCTCGCTTCCAAGTAGCTCTTCTTGGAAGCTAGATCCTTTTCTGCTTCAGGACCCTGGTCTCTGCTTGGAAGTTGAGAAACTCATATCAGACTTTCTGGTAGTTAACTTACCATCTGTATCCTCGGCTGTAACAGTATGGAAGGCATTGAAGTGCTATTTGCTGGGTTTATTTATTAAGTGCTCTTCTTTTCTGAAACGTAAACGTTTCCTAGAAAACACCTTACTGATCTGCTGCACTCTAATTCTGCAAATGCCTTTACTCGTTCTCAGGTCACTTTCTTTGACTGTAATAATAAATGTGGCCGCTTTCTATCACTTCAGACTAAAACTCGAGACACTCCTACTACTATTCATCAGGTTGAGGGTCCAGATAACACGCTAGTAAAAGACTTCCCATCTAAGAGTTTCTATGAAGACTTAAATAATCTATCGCCTTTATCTCGTGGGGCTCCCTCTGATGCCTCGTCTTATGTTGCATCTACTCATATGCCAAAGCTTTCTCCTTCTCAAGCAGATTCCCTAGAGTCTGAGTTCATGCAGCTTGACTTGGAACTCGCAATTCACCAGACGCTGACAGGCAAGGCTCCCAGACCTGACAGCTTTCCCCTTCTATTCTATAAGAAATTATTCTCTCTTTTGTCCCCGCTCTTATGGCGAGTCTTCCAAGAATTACCCTATTCAGTTAAGCACCACACAGCATTTATGGAAGCTCATATCTCTCTGATTTTGAAACCAGGTAAGGACCCTAAGTTGCCGGACAGCTATAGACCAACTTCTTTGCTAAATGTGGATGCTAAGTTGTATGCTGAAATTTTATCTAACAAGCTATCCCCTTTCTTGCCCACTATCATTGATCCAGACCAGGTTGGCTTTGTCCAAGGTTGTGAAGCCAAGGACAACACAATGAAATTGATTCAGTTACTTGATTATGCTCACTTTAAGGCCAAGCCTATGCTATGTTTATCGTTCGACGCCGAAAAGGCATTCAATCGGGTATCCTGGTGCTTTATCGATGCTCTCCTGTCGCACATTGGCTTGGGCCCCTGCTCTATGAGCTGTGTCAAGGCTCTTTATACCTGTCCTACAGCTAGGGTTCGTGTCAATGGTTTGTTATCAGAACCCTTTGCTCTTAGAAATGGTACTTGCCAGGGATGCTCTCTCTCTTCTCTTATCTTTGTACTCATTATTGAGACATTGGCTTGTGCTATTCGCTGTAACCCTGAGGTGGTGGGTATTCATACTGGTTCTCGGGAACACAACCTTTCCCTCTTCGCGGATGATCTTATCCTCTCGCTGTCCTCTCCTGCTTTCACGCTACCTGCAATTATGCGTGAACTTACTCGTTTCGGTGGTGTGCCCAACTTTAAACCAAATTGGTCCAAATCGGAAATTATGAATGTTACTGTCCCCCTGGATCAGTGGCAACTCTTGACACGTTCTACTCCCTTTCAAGGTGCTCCATCTAAGTTGAAATATCTGGGGATTTTGCTGCCCCCAAGTACGGACAAACTATTTTCACTGAATTACTTACCTCTATTATCCTCGTTCTCCTCTGACTTTAAAAAATGGTCTAAACTTTATCTTTCATGGTATGGCAGGATATATTTAGTGAAAATGGTGGTTCTCCCTAATCTACTATACCTTTTTCACACTGTCCCGGTGCACGTACCTTCCTCTTTTCTGAAGTCACTGCAGAGGCTTATCAATGGCTTTATTTGGAATTCAAAACCTGCCAGGATAAGGATGATTGACCTAGCTCGTCCTAGACCTGCAGGAGGCTTAGCTCTTCCTATACTTCATTCTTATTACTGAGCGTCCAAACTTTCCTGACTTGGATCTTGGCTCCACCCCGATGCTACCAAGCTGTGGCTCCAAGTTATGTCTGATTTATCTTCTACTATCCCTTTACATTGCCTGCCATGGTACCCTCGTACTAAACGCCCTTTCTTATCTATTCCCAACCCTATTCGTCATTCAGTTCTCAGAGCTTTCGATCTTGTGTTACGAAGCAATCCAGCTTGGTCCTCCAGACCCTCTCCATTGACCTCTCTTCTTCACAACCCTGATTTTATTCCTGGTACCCACCATGATGCATTTAATGACTGGCTCATTAAGGGCACATTGTTTCCTATCCAGATTCTCCATAAAGGTACTTTAGGCTCCTTTGACCACATACAGTCCAAACTGAATTTGTCCTTTAGTGACTTCTGGCAATTCCGACAACTTAGGAGCTATCTTAGTTCTCTGCAGATTCATGCACATTGTGTACACCCTTTGCTACCCTTTGAATCCCCTTTTGTAGAGGTTTCCCCTAAAAAGCGGATGACTGCTGCATTCTATAAGGTTTTATTGAGCTTGTGGACTGGACCTACTGTGGCCCTTCACCTACTCTGGGAACACGACTTAGCTGTTCTTATTCCTAAAGAGCGTTGGAGGTTGATCCAGCGCTCTGTTGCATATAGCTCCAAGAATGCCATGACATTGGAGATGAACTATAAGCTACTTAATCGATGGTACCGAACCCCTGTAGCACTGCACCGTATTTTCCCTTCAGTTTCTCATACGTGCTGGAGATGTCAGACGGGACAGGGAACTTTGGAGCATATTTGGTGGTCATGTCCACTGATTCAGCCCTATTGCCAGAATGGTACTCATCATGTTTCTACATGTCTGGCCCGTCCTCTCCAAATTACCCCAAAAATGGTCTTTCTTGGCGATCGTCCCTCAGCCTTGCAGTCTTCTCCCTCTAAATCTCAACATTTTACCTATATGCTTAATGCTGCGAAACTCTGTATTCCATCACTTTGGAAATCTTCTGTTGCACCCACTACCTAGACTTGGCTTGCTCGCTTGTCTAATGTACTAATCTTGGAAAACCTGTTGAGTAGGTCGGTTTCTGATAAAGAAACTTTTATGGAGACATGGCGTATGTGGCAAGATTTCTGCCACTCTTTTAATTTCCCTGTTGCAACTGCACTAACCTTCTCATGAACTAGCTCTGGCCGGGGGCGATACGGGACCATTTTTGTATTTCTCTTCCTTCCGTCCTTCCTTCCTCCCCTCTGTTTTTTCCCCTACTTGATATTTCTTTTATTCCAGTTGTCTGCTGGACTCATCTTGGATGAGCTACATTTAGATCTACTGATGGATCCGGTATTTACTTTCTATATCACAACTTCTTATTGATGAAGCGGATGTATAACTTTTTCCTGATGTATATGCTGAAGAGATTTTTGCTTCTTTGTTCATTACATGATCTGATTTATGTTCGTCTTGATTATGTACCCCCCCTCCCCCATTCCCTATGTTTTCTATCCCTGTACCCTATTTTGCTTAATAAAGGTTTTGGGGAGAAAAAAATCTTCAATCCTTATATACATTATAAATACTGAGATTATTACATAAACTTTAACCCCTTGAACACTAGAAAGGCCTCCAGTGCATTGCAAAGCTATGTGTTAGATACCGCTAGTATTTAAGGAATTAAAAACATATTTAAACTAAATGTAATTTTTTTTTTTTTCCCCTGAGGTTCAGCTGACCTGACCCAGACTCATTCCAATTTTCTTTTAAACATGTAGCCCATAATGAATCACACCAGTGGACAGTTCATATAATATACTAGCATTATTGTAACAGCTTTGCCTGTGTAGTCCCCTTGCTTCCACCCTATCTGAACTGGTAGGAGTGGGCAGGATCGGGAAAGACTTTCACGTGAATGTGGGAGGTGCTCCCCTATTCAATTTGCAAGTGTATTTTATAAATCTACTGTGGATAATGGCTGAGGAATAGACATAGTATATTTTAACTTTGCAAAGGCATTTGATATTATACCACACAGAAAATTAGGTCTACGGGATAAGTCTTGTAACCAGACAGAAATCTGGTGGAAGGATATGGAACATTGTGGTGCTGTATCTCCAATACAGTTGAAGTTGAGTGGAGTACCTCAGGGTCCAGTATTCGGATCATCGCTTTAACATTTATAGAAAGCCACATTTCCATATTTGCAGATTACACTAAATTATGCAAGGTAATAATCAGAGCAGGATATTTGTTCTCTAATGAAGGATTTACATAAAAAGGCAGGTTAGGCAAACAAATGGAATATGAGATTTACTGCACCTAATATAAAGTTATGCATGTGGGATGAACAAACAATCTTGCCAAAAACTTAACTGGAGAATACTAGGAGACTTGTTGATTGAAAAAGATCTTGGAATATGGAAAACTTGGAAATAGTTATCAGTGTCAAACAACAGAAGCAAAAGCAAACAAAATATTATCCTGTATAAAAAGAGGTACTGATTCAGGAGTGGACAGCATCATTTTGCTGGTAAGACCTCTCCTGGAATATGTAGTGCAGTTTATGGCACCTGTTTCGAAAAAGGATATTCTAAAATTGAAGAAAGTACAGAGAAGAGCAACTATATTACTTACTTGAGGGCATGGAGGAATTAAATTATGAAAATGAATAGCCAGAATTGATTTATTTTCTCTAGAGAAGAGATACTTGAGAGGAATCTTGATACAATGTATACGTATATGCAAGGATCTCTCAAGTGAACTTTTTATTCCAAGAACTGATCAAATAACTAGAGGGTCCCCTTTAACCCTTTGAATGCTAGAGTGGCTGGAATGCATTGCTTTGCAATGCATTCCGTACCACTCTGGCACTCAAAGGGTTAAAGAGATAGTAATGTTTCACAAAAACAGCAGCTCCAATTACTCTTCATAGTATCTTGGCCATGGAGACTGTTATTTAAATACTGTCAGAGCTGTAGTTCAAGAGTAATTGAATAATAAGGTATCCCCCCTCCGCCCCTTTTACCTAGTGTAAACCACCTACCATCAGATGTGAAAACTGGTCTCTTGACCAGACAGCTCACAACAAGGAACAATCTTCTTACTGTGAGCATAAGGAAAATCTGGCCCCCCTTGACAGGTGTTACAGGTTTTTCCTTATGATCACTGAAGATTGTCGCTCTCTGCGATCCATCTGGACAGTCTTGCTGCTCTGAACTACAACTCTGAAAGTATTGAAATAACACTCTCCATGGCCCAAATACTATAAAGATTAATTGGAGCTGCTTTCATTGTGAAACATTACTATCCCCGTAAGATTAGAAAAAATGATGTTTCAACTTCATCAAACAAATGGTGATGGCAGAAACAATTTATACATTTAAATGAGGGATAGATAAATTTCTAGCAGCCAAAGCTATACATTGTGTTAACGGATTAAACATGAGGTTCTGGTAAATAGGCTAATGCAACCTTCAAGTCTGGAGGGTGTATATACTTCTCATTTTCATGGATCTACTGTACCAAAGGTTAAATGTAATAGACATGTCTTTTTCAACATAATTTACTATGTAACCATTATATTGGGGCAGTTGGTAGGCATGGTGTACATATATTCCAGGTTTGGGCAACCTGAGTTCTTCCAGTTGTTCAGGACTAATTCTCATTATGCCCAGCCAGCCTTGTGGTCCTGAACAGCTGGGAGCCTCAGGTTGCCATCACTGGTGTATTCCTGTTTGTACTGCTGCATGCACAAGAGCAATAAAACAATGGAATGCCCTGCATTCTGTGGCACTGCTGTGAAACAGGTATTTCCTGCTAAGGAAAATATTTGCCATCTGTTAGGGAGTTACAGCATCCTCTGACCAAAATATTTCAGCATAAACGCACAAGTACAGAGCTCGAAACTTGTTTACAAAGATAAAAAATGGATGTTCAAATGTATGCTAAATAATTAATTATCCATTCTATTCTACATTTCTACAACAACTACAAAAGTACTTTGTAACTAAAATTCAGGGTGTCACAATTTGTAAATAAATCACACAAGGACATTCTGTCCCAGAGAACTCGGATAAGCATTTCAAAAACAATGGTATGTCTGACAATAGGGTGACCACATTTCCCTTCTGCCATTCCGGGACGTGGTCACCCTATTGCCTTACCTTGAGTCCCTGGTGGTCTAGCGGAGTGCAAAGTGCTCTGTGCCTCCTCCGGCACAGAGCTGAAGCTCCCACGCGCTGTGCTCAGTAATGCAGAGCGCTGGGAGATGATGTCATCTCCCAGCGCTCTGTATTACTAGAGCGCTTGCCTCCAGATCAGGTAAGTTGCATTGCCGCCCTGGATGTCAGCCTGCAAGCGGCGTCCATGATGTGACACACCGCTTGCAGGCTGACATTCAGGGCGGCTTGGCTTCATTCCGGGACACTTCATTGTCCCGGTTGAAGGGGACCCGGGACGCGGGACATGTCCCTGAAATAAGGGACAGTCCCGGACGTTCCGGGACCCGTGGTCACCCTATCTGACAACCTCTACTGTCCTTGGTATAAACACATTTGGCCAAGCTCATCATTTGTCATGCACATACTTAAAGACACACCAACTTATAATAAACCCCACTTATTTTAATCCAGTCAGAAAATCAGCATTGATAATAAGAATTCTGTGTGCTATGGTTCTCCAGAATTATTCTTTAATTAGTACTGTATATTGTGTCCACTGAGGCAGATACAACTTTTTCTACAGGACTCCAGAATTCCAAGTCTTACTAGGGAGCCTTCACTGGGAGTAAATTGAGTCTTACAACAAAGTACCATATCTACCTTCGCAGACAAGATATGCAGGACTAATTAAATGTTAACCCTTTGAATGCCAGAGGGGAATGCAATGCAATGCGTTGGATACCTCTCTGGCACTCAAAGGGTTAAAGGGATAGTAATGTTTCATAATAAAAGCAGCTCTAATTAATCATCATAGTATTTGGGCCTTGGAGAGTGTTATTTCAATTCTGTCAGAGCTGTAGTTCAAGAGTAATTCAATGACAAAGTGTCCCCCTCCCGCCCCTTTTATTGATGTAACTGCTTCGATCAGAGCAGCAGGGAGGTGCCCAGGTAGACTGCAGAGAGGAATAATCTTCAATTAAGATAAGGGAAAAAGCTGAAAAACCTGTCAAGGGGGGCAGGGCTTTCATTGTTCTCACAGTAAGAAGATTATCCCTTGATGTGATCTGTCTGGTCAAGCAACCAGATTCCACATCTGAGGTGAGCAGTGTTACACTAGGTAAAAGGGGTGGGAGGGCGATACTTTATCATTCAATTACTCTTGAACTACATCTCTGACAGTACTGAAACAACACTCTCTATGACTCAAATAATATGAAGATTAATTGGAGCTGCTGTTTCTGTGAAACACTACTATCCCTTTAAAGTGGACCTGTCACTTTGAGTTTAAATTTGCATGTTTGAAAACATCATTCAAAAAAATCCCCTATTTATCATTTTAGCCAAATGACCAGCAGATACACAGTTTAGGAGATACTGTTTTTATTTCTAAAAAGGTGATATGTGTGCGGCACCATATGCCAATTCTATGTTCAAAAACAAATTTTTTTTCAGAACTAGAAGTATCTGTCTCTCTTAAACTATGCATTTGTGGGTTTTCTGGTAAAAATTATATATAGACTGTTCTGAATGAATGTTTTAAATATGGAAACTTGAATTTAACACTTTGATTGCCAGAGGGGTACGGTGACTTGTCATCTTTTATTGTAGAGAACAATGTAGAACTGATTCATAGTAACCATAGTAACCATTAGGCTTTTCTTCCCAGACTAAGATAAGTGGGGCTTACTAGTAGACAGTGTTTCATTGAAATGGGAACTATAAACTCAAGATGCCCTCCCCCAAACCTACCTTTTATACCATAGGTATAGCAGAGGGGACCCTGCATGTGTGCTCCTGTATCCTTCATAGTACCTGCAGTACAGTGATCCTCCTTCCCCTCCAAATCAGTGAGCTGACCTTTTGATCATGAGTGCGCATGTCCAGTACATCCACTTCAATTAACCAACTGTACTATGCATACACAGTAGGCCAACATCATGATTTTATATCTATTGCATACAAGGTGGGGGGTTGTTTGAGGGTACAGACCCCTTTAAAAAAACTATGGTCAATATTTTAAATAAAATATGAAAGTTTACAAGCTCTCCAAAATCCAGTAGCTTAAAAAAAAAGTTTGAAAGCTCAAATGCTTGATTAGCAATTCAGTTCTGGATACGAATCTTATAGTGTAAACTAAAAGTATAATAGCTATATTTCACTAAGGTTCAGTTTAAGGCACAACTCGGATATAGAATGATGAACCTTAGTAAATTTGCTCACACCACAGAGAGACTACATTCAAATTGGTATACAGGAATCTGCAGCCATTCTGTTTATTTGAAGAAATATGATAACACTAGTGTAAAATCAATGTCTGGGTGATGTTAACCCTTTGCGTGCCAGAGGGGTACGCAATGGAGTCCTCTGGCACTCAAAGGGTTAAGAGGCTGGTCCTGCTCTGCATCCTGCCACTGATGCAGTCATGCACTGCATAGACTGCCCGAAAGCACAGAATGCTCCCAGCGCAGAACTCCCAGCATTCCGCACAGAATGCTCCCAGCACAGAACTCCCAGAATTCCACACAGAATGCTCCCAGCACAGAACTCCCAGAATTCCGCACAGAATGCTCCCAGCGCAGAACGCCCAGCATTCCGCACAGAATGCTACCAGCGCAGAACTCCCAACATTCTGCACAGAATGCTCCCAGCACAGAACTCCCAGAATTCCGCACAGAATGCACCCAGCACAGAACTCCCAGCATTCTGTGCTTTCGGGCAATCTCTACTGCGCGTGACGGCTTCTCACAAACATCCTAGTGAATTATTATATAGGATTTGCATACATGAATATGTTAACCACTCGGACTCTAGAGAAGGCTCCAGAACATTGCAAAGCAATTCACAGGATATTTCTGTAGCACCAAAGTGGTGGTTTCACCAGATACAGTAGATGTACTTGTCAAATCTAAATTGGTGGAAAAAGAAAACTGTATTGTAGACTGACCCCTTCAAGTGGATCTATCACATATAGAGAAGTAATGCTCATTAGTTAGAGCATTTAGAGAAAAAGCTTAACATGTTACTCATTTTTTAAAAAAACCCGTTATCTGCGCAAAAATTAATGTTTAAAATGTGCCCAGCAGCCTACTTCCGGCTTGCAGCACTGCCTCTGCTCCCATCCCACAACCCAGCATCCTCCGATGACGGAGGTTTTCTTTCTCTAAGATGCATCAGTCTCAGTGGCAGAGATCGATATCTAGCCAATAAGATCGCTCCAGCTTAGAGACAGACAGCCTCCGTCATTGGAGCATGCCGGGTAGTGGGACGGGAGAAACCTCTGTGCAGCAGTCTGCGGCAAGCAGAAGTAGGCTGCTGGGCACTTTTTAAACATTAATCTTTGCGGAGATAACTTTTTTTTTTTTTTTTTTTTAAATGAGTAACATGTTAAACTTTTTCGCTAAATGCTCTAACTAATGAGCATTACTTCTCTATATGTGATAGATCCACTTTAAATGATTGTAAGTCCTATTCACAAACATCCCCAGTCACAGCGAAACTATTCATGTCAGTAGGTCTGAGAACCGTACAAAGACCATTTTGAGAATAAGGTATACTGAATGAAAATGTGAAAAAAAACACTGCTTATTCATCACTCCTTAGGACTGAACTTATTTTCTCACTGTGCCACATCAGCAGAATTGAGGCTGCAATGAGTAAAGCTTTAAGAGCCATATTCACCATTTCCCCTCCCTCCAGCCACCAACCGCACAATCCCCCCCAAACCCCAAAATAAACACACATACAACTGCATAAGGTGGAAAATTTGTGAGGTCACAACTTTATTTAAGGGGTTATTTGACCTATTTAATGGAGCCCAATGAGCACCTACCCCCTGACTACGTGGTGCCCCCCACAGCCCCTGAACGCTTGGGCCACACTTACGCCCAGCTCTCGGCCATTGTAAGTAAAGGGCGAGACCTTTCAGGCAATCACTGCCTCCCCACGTTTGGTCCCTCTCCATGGCTGCAACCAACCATACCAGGGGAGGAGAACGAGGCCCCAGTGTCGATCCGCCGCAAAACTACCTCCATGCCTCCCCTCCCACAGTGCTTTTCCGGCAATCTCCTGCCCTTTTTGCAGGCTGACCTGGCCACACAGCACAAGCCAGCCTGCCCATCTTTACCATCTTGGCTATGCTGTACTGTCGGGGTCCTGGAAGTGCCATACCCGCCACCCATAGAGGGGACTCCTAGACCCTGAACCCTCTATGACCCCCCATTGCTGTGACCCCATACTAACCCTTAGGACTTCCCCGATAACTCTAGTAAACTCCTGCTGCCCCACCTCCAGCAGGCTTCCCGGAACAATGTGTCCATCTGACCCCATCCAAGGCTCCTCTTACCATACCAGAAGATCTTCATGTGCTGCTGCGGTACTCCTAAATTCTTTTTTCCCTGTCTGCCTAAAAATTCCTTCGCCCAGTGAATGTATGAATGGCCCAACATGAACGCCTTTACGGGCCTACCCCTGCTTCAACCTGAAAAACACAACAACATTTAATTATTACACAAACGAATATATGTTTTGTACGCGCTTGAACGCCAGGGGCCCATTCGTTTTTATCTCCCCTTCACTCCGCCCCTTTTCAGCTTCCTCGGTGGCCGCCCCTATGTGAAAAGAGTGGGTACCATAACTCCCGGATCCAGCCCAATTGCCCTGAGTGCCCTTTGCAATATAGCCCTAAACTGGTATTTAGACAGTGCAATCCATCCTGGTGAATCAACAAGGACCCCCTGCCGCTGGGCCTGAGCTGCAAAAACCTTTCTATCATTCTGACCAGGCACACTTTGCCTTTACCTTTAGCCAGGATCACTAATTGGCCCTTTCCTCCTTTTTCCATCTTTGACTTTGTTAGCCAACAGCGTACTGCCTCCCCTGACCAGTCCAAATCCTGCCTCTGGAGGCCCATATTCAATCTGTGTCATGCTGGCGCCACTAATTCACTAACCCTGAATGCCCCAATGTATGCCAACACAAACGCTGCCCTAAACAAGATCACCTCATAGCGATTGGCACACACCATACCCAGCATGTCACACAACTGGGCTAACCTGTCTTCATCAATGGGTCTTCTTTTATCCGTCATCGTCCCCTATTTCTCCCCCATCCCTTCAAGACTTTCCTAACTGCAAAAGCTTCTGGCCATACTGTTTCTCCTTTTACCCTAGCGAAGAATGCTATTGCTGCCAGTACTGTGGCCTCCTTTCCCCTAGACTGCCCTTGCCTCCACAACTGCTTCAAATATTGTAACAACACCCATTGATCTACCTTGCCCCTCTTACCTACGTGCTCTTCCATGAACTCCCCCCACTCCTGATAAACCTTCTTGTACGCCTTCCATGTGTTAGAAGCCAAGGCTGCCTTGATCAGGTAGTCTAATACTTCATCCCCAACTGCCACAAATAAGGGGGGCAAACACAGCCAACTCTGTTAGCACATGGTACCAATGCAAAAAACAGTCCCCTCTTCTCCCTGGACAGAGGGTCTGCCTTTGTATTGCCTACCCCAGCTAAATGTTTTGCCACAAATCTGATGTTCTCTCTCATGCAACCAAGAACCAATCTCCATAATAGTGCTAGTACTGGCAATGACCCTGAAGATAACCGGTTGATCGCATATACCACACTTATGTTATCTGTCCAAAATGTGACCTCCTTATTTGACAACCTTTCCTTCCACAACTCTATTGCCACGACTATCGGGAATTGTTCTAACAATGTCAAATTCCATGTCCATCTCCTCGCATGCCATTCCTCAGGCCACCTCTGTGCACACCATTTCCCCTTGAAAAAGGCTCCAAAGCCTAATGCCCCTGCTGCATCTGTCTGTAACTGCAACTGATCACTAGATTGCCCCGCTTCCCTCCATAACCTTACTCCATTAAAATTCTTCAAGAAGGCATCCCACAGCCTCAAATCTTCCCTCAATTGCCCTGAGATCCTGATCTTATGAAAAGGTTTACGCACACCCACTGTTGACTTATCCAACCTGCGGCTAAATACTTAACCCATCGGAATAACTCAGCTAGCAAAATTAAGCAGTCCCAACAATCCTTGCATCTCCCTCAGTTACCTTCCCTACCCCTAACATGTGTGCAACCGCCTTTCTTACCTTCCTGACCTTGTCATCTGGCAACCTTACCCTTTGTGACCCTGAATCAATCTCAATGCCTAAAAAAGTCAATCTTGTTGAGGAATACACTGTCTTATCCTCTGCAATTGGGACACCCACCTCCTGAAACACCACCTTAGAGCACTCCAACAATCTGGCACACGTCACCCCCTTGTGGACCCACAAACAGAAAATATCTAGATAGTGTGCTACCCCCGCTTCTCCTGCCCTCTGCTCCACTATCCAATGTAAAGCGGAACTAAATGCTTCAAAAAACGAACACGAAATGGAACACCCCATTGGCAAACACTTGACCACATAAAGCCCCCCTTGAAAATAGCTCTTAACCAACTGTAATGCCTCATCAAATTACTGGTAAACCACTGAACACACCTCCAGGCTGATTGCATCATTCACTGACTCTCCTAGTGGGAAAGACAAATGTTGAATCAAGCGATATTTCCCTGCCTCCTTCTTTGGCACCCCCCCAATGGAGCGACAACGAGGCCCTCCATTGATGGTTCCTCAAAGGGGCCCACTATCCTCCCCAAACTAATCTACTTCCCAAACTTTTCCCTAACCACCTCTGGAAATTGCCCTGCTGATTGCAAATTCTCCCTCACCCCTTTCTGCTTAACCCCCCCTCAACTGGTATTTCAAAACTGAGTACAAAACCTTGTAACAAAAAGTCAACTTTGGACTTGTCTGGGTACTCCTGCAACAATTCACTTAACCTGTTTGCCCTCACAGGTGTTATTAGGCTGCCCAGGTTGGGGACGAAAGTCCCCCTTTCCTGTGGTCTCCCCTCTTTTGAAGCAACTTTTAACTGGGTGGTCCCCCCCACAGCTGAACAGGAGAGGCGAAATTTACATGCCAGCTCTCTGCTACATGGCCTGTCATAGAAAACATAACACACATCCTTCTGCCTGCTGCCCGCCGTCACTGATCTTGCCTGTGTTCTCCTTATCCCTGGCCGCTTCTCATGCGTCACCATCCTGGACCACGCATCTATATCTCTAGTACCAAAGGAAAAACCCTTGCTACTTGCCAACCGCCGCCTGAATGCTTTGCCTTCACCACACTGTACACCCAAACGTATGCTTCTGGAACTTCTTGGGCACATGATCATGAGGAGATGCCACTGTACAAGCCATAGTAGTCCTCCTTTTCCCCTTGCTGCATCTTTTCCTCCTCACTGCCTTCACTGCCTCCTTTTTTTACCTCCTGCTTATTACCTTTTATGGCTTTAAAACATTTCTTAAACATATTATACGTTTTATGACTTTTATCTGAGTCAGAGGTGGACATATCTGTGGCCGACTCTGAGATAGAGGATACAGTTTCTGTTACACTTGTCCCTTTAGAAGACACGGAACGTTTTGACCTCTCATCTGATGACTCACCCAATTCTGTATCTTCCGCAGATGATCCTGACTCATACCGGGTCTCATGGCGTGTCTCCTGTGCTTCTGTTGATGAATCTCGCTGCAGTGGCCTACCGTGCCCCCCTAGCCTCCTTTTCCTGGCTGCCGCTGCTGGAAAAAACATGGGGTAAGTCTCTCGCCACCATACATGTGATCCAATTTCTCATTCTTTATTCCCCTCCCTCCCCCCCTTCCCCTAGAGTCTTGCCTTCCTTGACTCCCCTTCTCCCCAGAGCCCCACTCCCCCCACTTCTCCTCACCCCTATCCTCCTCCTGATCTGCCTCCCCACCATCTTCTACCTCCCCCAAACTCTACCCCTCCCCTACCCCCTTCTTCTCTTCCCTAGGCAACTAAAGCTCCCCCCACCGACACTAACCCTCCCCCCCATCCCCCGGCTGCTCTGTTCCCCTTTTTCAGCACCACCCTTCCCCCCTTGCTGCCTCACTCTGCTACCCCTGCTTCCTTTGCCCCCCCCCCAGAGACAGTCTCCCTAATCCCACTCCCTCCCTTACCCCAGCTGCTGTGGCCCCTCCCCAAGGAAACCCCCCCATACCCCCTATGTCTTCAGCACCCCAGCCCCTGCTGCTAAGCCTCCCCTGCTTATGCGTCCCCCTATTAGCTCTTCGGCCTCCCCCCCCTCCCTGTGCACCATATAATGCTCCCTCCTCAGGCAGTTGCTTGCAAGCAACCACCTTTCTGCCCCCAGTTCGATACAGCCTCATACCTGGCTGATTGCTGCCAGCTTGCGGGCCGCCTCTTCCGGTACTACACTTCGGCATATCCCCGGGCAGCCCCAAAACAGGGTCCTCGTGAGGACGTCTCCATTTCAAGCCCTCGTGGGACTTGGAAGTCCCGCAAGAGTCTGCTTGATCTCCAGCCCGAGCATGTCGCCTAGTCCTGCTACTACTACCCACCCACCCCTGCTGACAACCCTCCACTCCCCACGGCACAATTGATATTCCTCTGCCAGTGCAATGTGGTTCGCCATCCATCCCCATCCGGTGAGTCAATAAATCAAGCAGGGCACCGTCACATCCGGACCGGTCGGTTGGATCCCAGCTCTATCTCGCAGTTTCGACTCCTCTGCCAAACTGGAACAAATCACCAATCTCCTTCGCTTGTAGGTCTGTCTACAATGCTGGACCACAATCGTCTACCTGATTGAGGCCTCACGCAGATCGCAGCAGCACCTACTAGGACAAGGGAAAGCAGAACCTGGACTCCTGCTTACCTACTGTAGATAAGCTATTTTATCTCTTCAGCCCTCCCTATTCCCTTCCCACTCCCCCGACCCCTTGCCCACCCTTACAGCCAGGGGAGAGGAGGCTCCATTCCTTTGTTCTGGAGCCCCCTCTCCCCCCACTCCAAGGCCAGACAGGAAACGGAGAGGGGGAAGGGGTCAGGTTCCAGGCCCTTAGTGGGCTTCAGACTCCATTCTTGCGCCCTCCGCCATTGTATAGCCCACTGGGAGTCAGGAGTGGATAGAACTAGCAATGTGGAATGTCTCTGGTATATTTTACATGTAAGGTGGGCTAGACAAGAATGCAATTACTCAAACACCTAAAGGCAAAAGGAAAGTACAGGAAAAGATAAAGTAAGCTGTAAGGGGAAGATGGCTGTAAACAAATGGGGATATGGGGCAGACAAATGCCAGACATAGGAATATGGTGGTATTCCAGTGAGTGTAGATCAGAGGAGGGTAGGTTGACCACATTTCAATTCTGCCATTCAGGGACACTGCAGGGAGAAGTGAGCACCACAGAGGTCTAAACACTAGAGGGAGACCTCCCCATTGCTGTGACAGAAAGTGATGCCTGTGGTGGGCTACAAGAAACATAGTAACATAGTAGATAAGGCTGAAAAAAAACATGCGTCCATCAAGTCCAGCCCATGCCAACAACACCCCCGTCGATCCAGAGGAAGGCAAAAAAAAAGCCCTCTGGAGCAATTTCCAATGTAGTCCCAGGTGTGTGTGTGTGTGGGGAATTATTAGTTCCTGATCAACATCCTATTTGCTTTGAAGCCATCTGTCATAATTGTCAATATTGTTCTGTGCTAGATAGGCATCCATTGCCTTTTTGAATGCAGTTACATTATCTGCAAGTACAACATCCCGAGGCAAAGAATTCCATAGCCTTACCACCCTTACTGTAAAGAATCTCTGCCTATGTTTTAGTCGAAAGCACCTTTCCTTAAGTCTTAATGGATGACCTCTTGTTCCTAGCTCAGCTCTTTGCATAAATAATTGAACAGTTCTTTGTATTGATCTTGAATGTATTTGTAAATGGTGATCATATCCCCCTTAACCCCTTCGCGTCCTGTGACGTACCCGGACCGTCACGCTGGTCCGGCAGTTAAGGACCAGTGACGGTCCTGGTACGTCACGTACTTTTACTCACCGCGCTCCTGCAGGAGCGCAGTGAGTAATACCGTGGACTGAAATTGATCGTTCCAAGACCGGAGCGATCTCTTTCAGTCCTCCCTTCGATGTGCCGCCCCACGTGATCAGTCACATGGGACGGCACGTCGAACGCGTCTATCTGGTCCTTAAAGGACCATACACTGCGGGATCGTCGGACCCTAAGGGGTTAAAGGTCGCTTCTCTAATGTAAACAAACCAAGTTTGGCTAGTCTCTCTTTATAACTCAGATCCCCCAATCCCTTTATCAGTTTTGTTTCATGTCTCTGCACCTTTTCCAGTTCAGTAATGTCTTTTTTTAGAACAGGCGCCCAAAATTGTACTTCGCATTCTAGATGAGGCCTAACCAAGGATTCATACAGAGGTTGGATAATATTAACATCCCTTGCTTCTACACCTCTTTTTATGCAGGCTAGTACTCTATTTGTTCTTGCAGCAGCTGAGTGACTCTGCTCACTGCTGTGAAGTCTATCATCTATCAGTACTCTTAAATCTTTCCCTAATGAGGATTTCCCAAGTTGTTTCCCATTTAGAGTATATGTAGCAAAACACAGAGTAGCCAATGGGAGCAAAGCACAGAATAGACTGACAGAAAACAGCAAGGGGAGCACGGACACCGTGATACCCGGCCACCCCCTGAGACCCCTCCGCCTGGCTCCCGCAATCTCCCTCAGGCGCTCTAGTAATGCAGAGCGCTGGTGATGACATCATCTCCCAGCTCTCTGCATTACTAAGAAGACCGCGCAAGAGCTCCAGGGAGGTAGGAGATGGGGGCATTGTGCAGATTGAGGAACATTGTAGAGGGGATCAGTGTGGTCAAGGGGGGCCAATGTGGTGGTGGGGGGGACCGTGCCACTTCTTGCACTAGGGCCTGGAGGCTTCTAGTTATGCCTCTGATGTTAGGATCAAGGTTCAGTTCTCACTCTTTTGTTTAGAGCTATGTCTGGAAGCCATTTTCTTGTAGCCCAGCAGAAGTATCACTTTCTGTCACAGTAGGCAATGGGCCATTCTCTTTAGAACTCTTTATTGTGGAGTCTTTATTCTGGGGCTTTGTATTGTCCCAGAAAGGGTCTGCCCAGGAAAAGGGATACACATTTAAAATCTGGGACTGTCCCAGGCAATCAGGGACATGTGGTCACCCTAGAGAAAGGCAATCAGAGGCACTTCAATTCTTCTTGATCTACAGGTCCCATGAGCTATCTGAGAATGATTGTCATTATAATCTAAAAACAAATGGAAATCACAGGTTCTTCATCCCTGGTGTGTGTGACCCATATATGTATTTTAGTATAAGTCAATAACATATATTCCGCAGGGTTGTATAAGTTAGCAAACAGTCCGCATCCATTGGTTGCCAGGTGGGCCTCATACGTTAGCAAACACCCTGAGCCCTTTAGATGCCAGAGAAGCTTCTAATATCAACATAAAGTATTTACTTATTGGCTGCCAATGTATCCTACAATATTAATCTTGGCTGCCATAAAGGATGTGTAATAACAGCCAACTACCTAAGACAGGGGAGGCTCTCCAGCTTTTACAGGACTACTCCCATCATGCACCTATGATCTCCCATGATCTAAAACATTGAGTATTCTACTATCATCACCTCTCCAAATAATTAAGGGGTCATCAGTGAAGAGCAGACAAAAAACCAGATTCACGACACGAATGATGAAATACCAGTGATCTTGAGCATATTAAACCAGCTATTTCAGTGATTCCCATCTGTACACCACCAGCCGCGTTGGAGATAGAGCGGACAGGTGAATCAGTCAGGTATTCCTAATTGGCAATATAGCTGGAATCTACCATGGGGACAAAGAACACCAGAGCCTGGAGAGTTTGCATTCACGCACCCTGCCTGCTATATCCCCACTCATCTATGGATCTATTCAGGGGAGAAAAAAAATCATTCAAGTGGGAAGAGTCTGTATTTACGCACCCTGTCCGCTATACCCCCATCTATCAGTGAATCTGTCCAGGGGTGAAAAAATATCTAAGCCGGGAAAGTCCTTACATCTTTAATATGTAGAGTCTTTCCACTGTTGTCCACCCTAACCACCTGAATTCACTTCTATATATCTACAGCTTTTGGAAATCTCCATATACCACGGACTTTACATCTTATGGTGGTAAGACCAGAGTTTCAACCGGTATTTTGGCTTTATCTTATGAAGCCTAGATCACTGTGTATTTACGGACTTTACTATCTACCTCTATATTTTCAGTTGGCATTGTCTAGCATATATACACATATTCTGTTTTTGTTTTTATTTATTGTAATTTATAAGGGTTTTCCTTCTATTACAGATTTTTTAATAAATTATATTGTAAGTTCTCATTAATGCTCTTTCCTTGATCCACTCAGGAGGATTATATCTTTGTTTCCTCATTGGTTTGGTGACAGGATAGACACACCTGTTATTTAGGGAATTTTATAAATTTTCCCTATTTTTCTTTTTATCTTGGCACCGAATATTCATTTATAATTATTTTATTTTATTTAAACCAAATAGGTTAGTGAGTGCTACCTTTACCTGTTTTCAAGTTTCCTGTGATTTTTGTGATTGTTTGTATATTTTTAGGATTGAAATATATGTGCTGTCCATTTTCAAAGATTATGACTGTAGGGTACATATATAAAATTTACAAAATTTGGTGTGTCCACCCTTTGTCTTTACAACAGCATCAATTCTAGGTACACTTGCACAAATTCAGGGATTTTGTAGGCATATAGTCAGATGTATGATTTAACAATTATACCAAACAGGTGCTTATTATCATCAATTTAATATGTAGGTTGAAACACAATCATCAACTGAAACAGAACAGCTGTGTTGGAGGAATAAAACTGAGTGAGGGACAGCCAAACTCAGCTAACAAGGTGAGGTTGCTGAAGACAGTTTAATGTCAAAATGTATACATTATAGCAAGACTGAGCATAGCAACAAGACACAAGGTTGTTATACTGCATCAGCAAGTTCTCTCCCAAACAGAAATTTCTAGGCAGACAGGGGTTTCCAGATGTGCTGTCCAAGTTCTTTGAAGAAGCACAAAGGAACAAGCAATGTTGAGGATCATAGCAGTGGTCAACCAAGGAAATGTAGTGTAGTAAATGAAAGACACATCATGCTTAATTCCCTTCACAATCGGGAGATGTCCAGCAGTGCCATCAGCTCAGAAATGGCAGAAAACAGTGGGATCCTGTAACGGTTTGTTTGACACACAGACACAGTGGTTTAGGATAAAACACAGTTTTATTGAAATCACAGTAATAAAATAACCTTCACAGGTCCTGTAGTATATCAGCAGAATAATACAGACACAAGACAGGTTATAGATACATATGCCTACACAGGTCCAGCATAAACATAAAGTCCACAACAGTCTATACTGACACAGGTCAGGCAGATTATAATGGATTCCCAGGAGCAAGGTCTTGCATGGGTTAATGATCTTCTTAGAGTGTAAACAGTTCCATGTGCAGAGAGGTCTGTGATGGGGCTCTCTGCATATAGACAGCTGAAGGATTTGTAACGCCCAAAACCAGATAAGCAGAACTAGCGTGAACTGCCTAGGCAACAGTGGGAACAAAGTCACATAAGGTACTGCTGTAACAGTAACGGAGACAACACTTGCACTCTGCAGAAGTAGTAACGGAGGCAAACCAGTGGCTCACTGCCGGAGCAGTAACTGAGGCAGACACTGGCACTTCACAGAGGCACAAACGGAGATTTAGGCCCAAGGCAAACTGCCGTAGCAGTAACGGAGACAGACACTTGCACTCTGCAGAATTAGTAACGGAAGCAAACCGGTGGCTCACTCCCGGAGCAGTAACAGAGGCAGACACTGGCACTTTGCAGAGGCAGTAGTGGAGACTAAGCCCAGGGTAAACTGCCGTAGCAGTAACGGAGACAACACTTGCACTCTGCAGAAGTATAAACGGAGGCAAACTGGTGGCTCACTGCCGGAGCAGTAACAGAGGCAGACACTGGCACTTTGCAGAGGCAGTAGCGGAGACTAGGCCCAAAGGAAACTGCCGTAACAGTAACGGAGACAACACTGTACTCTGTAGACGTATAAACGGAAGCACACCGGGGCACCCTGCCGGAGCAGTAACAGAGGCAAACACTTGCACTTAGCAGAGGCAGTAATGGAGACTAGGCCCAAGGTAAACTGCCGTAGCAGTAATGGAGGCGGACACTTGCACTCTACAGGAACGTCAGCCAAGCTGTGTCGGATCATGGAGCAGGAACATCAGACAAGCCGGGTCGGATCACGGAGCAGGAACGTCAGCCAAGCCGGGTCGGATCACGGAGCAGGAACGTCAGAAGAATAGTCAGGCAATCCGGGTTGGTACACAGGGACAGTAGAGAATATGCAGATTAGTCAGGCAGGCCAAGTCGGTACACTGGGAATCACTGAGCAGAAATAAGCACTGGCACAGGAACACCATGAAAGGGCACCGGAGGGGTGCCAATAGCCCAGTATATAAAGGTCATACTGGGCAGGACTAACACACGGTAGCCAATGGGAGCAAAACACAGGCTAGACTGACAGAAAAACAAAAAGAGCACAGGCACCGTGATAGATCCTAGTACATCCATCAACTATCCAGAGAAGTCTGGTCAGAAGTGGTCCTCACGGAAGCTTGCAGCCAAAAAGCCATACCTTCAATGTGGAAACAAGGCCAAGCGACTCAACTATGCATGAAAACACAGGAACTTGGATGCAGAAAAATGGCAGCAGGTGCTCTGGACTGATCAGTGAAAATGTGGAATATTTTACTGTATGTTAGGAACCAGACAGAACACAAAAAGGTAAAATGCAAAACACCTTTACTAAAGAAACAAAAAATAAACAAACAGAATCATGATCAGGAGCATAAACCAAATGACAAGCCAGGGTCAGGAACCAGGACAGGTAATCAGCCAAGCCGGAGTCTGGAGCACAGAAGTCCGTGATGTCACGAACAAGCCAGAGGTCAGAAGCACAGAAATCAGTGAAGTCTGGAACAAGCCAACCGCCTGGAACACAGCAAACAGGAGCACAGGAAAATCCACAGCAGCAACAGGTCAGCAAACAAACACAAGGACAATGGGGAAGTGAGCCAAGCTGCTTTAACCCTTTGAGTGTCAGAGTGGTAAGGAATGCATTACTTTGCAATGCATTCCATACCACTCTGGCACTCAAAGGGTTAAATACCCTGGGAGGGTTGGCTGATAAGTCAGGTGAGCAATCAGAAAGGTCAGCTGATCAGCCTGAGCCAGAAACTCAGAAGACAGCAGCAGTGGATAGCAGAGCAGTAGATTAGCTCAGACATCAGATTCAATAGGCAGAATAGTGCTGCTCAGCAAAACCTTGACAGTACCCCCTTCAACGACGCCCCCCCAGGTTTATGGGGAAAGCGTGCATGGAAAGCATGGAGGAGGGCGGGGGCATGCACGTCTGCAGCTGTAACCCTTCCAATGGACCAAATATTGAAGGCTCCCTCGGAACATACGAGAGTCAACTATGGATCGGACCTTGTACTCCTCATGGCCGTCAACGGGCACCGAATGAGGTCGAGGAGTGACCGTAGTGAAACGATTACATACCAGAGGTTTCAGCAGCAAGACATGGAACACATTGTGTATCCACATATTGGGAGAAAGGTCTAGGGCATAGGCCACAGGTCTAGGCCATAGGAAAGGCCTCACAAAACGGGGGGTGAGCCGGACACACCAATGTTAAAACATTTTATTATATCATCTTAAAAATTCCGGTTACTGTCCGACGTTTCAGTCCAACTTTGGACTTTCCTCAGGGACAACGACATTACAGAGCAACAGCAATGTAACCTTTTAAATGGATTCCTTTGTCCATTTTGCTCCAGTTCCGTCTGCCATGTTGTCATAGCAACCGCGGATCAAAATCCGTAGCAAAATGGACCATCATAAAAAAATATTAAAAATTCAATGCCATACGCATGTTAAAATAATAATGCACCCCGATTTTGTAAACAACCCTGGAAGTGCTCACAATATCAGCTTATATGTAATGAATAAGACTGAACTGTTCATTCAGTCCATTCGGGGATAGAGTTCTCAGCTTATAGATCCAGTACATCTCGCGTCTGGATAATTGACTCTCTCTGTCACCCCCTCATGGTGCCTGTTTAACAATTTCAAATGGGAAACATTTCAGATCTTTGATACTGTGTTTCAACCTGATAAAATGCCTGGCTACCCGGAGGATCTACTAAGCTGTTGTTCAGTGAGTGTTATTCAGTCCTCGTATGATTAAAGAGCAATGTTCTCTCAGTCTCTCCCTAAAGGCCCTACTGGTTTTCCCCACATAACATAATAAACATGGACAAGTAAGTATAAACACCACATATGAAGTGGTACAGGAGATATGATCCCTGACCCTGATTTCAATATCAGATTTAGGTACCATAAAGGATGCACCAGTAATCATGTGTGAACACGTTACGCATCCTGCGCACTACAGCCCATATAATCAATCACATCAGGGCTGTAACCATGGCTTTCTTCAAGAAGCTGCCAAACCGACATGAAATGGACAAAGGAAACCATTTAAGATGGTTACATTGCCGTTGCTCTGTAATGTAGTTGTCCTTGAGGAAAGTCCAAAGTTGGACTGAAACGTCGGACAGTAACTGGCATTTTTAAGATGATATAATAAAGGATACAAAATGTTTTAACATTGATGTGCCCGGCTCACTCTCCAGAATTGTGCTGTATTTGTATGAAGTCTTGAGCACCCATTTGAACCTACAGAGGCAGTGTGCAGCAGTTGTTTCTTGAACTTCTTCCCATAAAACGGGGGTCCAGTTTCTGAGAGGGCACTAGGAGGTGAAGATTTCTGGAGGACAAACATACCCTTTCCCTGACCTGGTAGGAGGGTGCGGGTAGGCGTTTATGATTGGCCTGGAGCTCCTGGGATTGTTGTGAGCGTCGCAACCACTCTTGGACCTGCACCATGTGGAACAAATTCACTGGAGATGATCCTCCAATGCCGGGATCCCCTGGGGAGTGAACAAATCTGGAATCATGGAGGGTTGATACCCATAATTCACCATGAAAGGGGAGAGCTGGGTAGAAGCTGAGACAGCACTGTTATGAGCAAACTCCGCCCAAGGTAGCAGGTCCGACCAGTTGTTCTGATGGTCTTAGATGTAACACAGCAGGAATTGCTCCAAGGCCTGATTAGCCCTTTCTGCTGCCCCATTTGATTGTGGGTGATAGGCCGAGGAGAAGGAAAGTTGGATACTTAGTTGTGCACAGAAGGCCCTCCAGAATCTCGAGACAAACTGGCTACCCCGGTCAGAAACTATGACTTTGGGAACCCCGTGTAGATGATAGACCTCTTTGACAAAGACCGTAGCCAACTCTTTAGCGGATGGAAGTTTTTTGAATGGTATGCAATGAATCATCTTAGAAAATCGGTCGATGACCATGAGGATGATAGTGTGTCATTAGAGAAAGCAGCCACGAGAGCCTCATTATTCCAACCAACCTCGGCTGCCAGGCTACAAAACTCTATGGCATAATTGGAAACCGTCCTAGTACCCTGCTGGATGGACATTAGGTGCTTGCCTACCGAGGTAGAGTGGCCGGGTATATCAAATACCCTTTTAAAGGATGCCACAGACTCAGGTTAATTGTATACAATAGGTTTCTACGTTGCCCAAAGGGGAGTAGCCCAAGCCAAGGCCCTGTCAGAGAGTAAGGAAATCACGAGGCTCACCTTACTCCTATCAGATGGGAAGGACTGTGGTACCATCTCATAGATGCCAACCTGGTTTAGAAAACCTCTGCATTGGTTAGGGTTGCCCCATAACGCTGGGAAAGTGGATCAGACCCTGTCATACCTCTAGCAACATTGGAATCACCATTGGCAGCCAGAGCGGGAGCGGCAGCAGCTATAGGGTCAGCCTGCACCAAGGACTGCTGAAGCTGTGGAACCAGATGCTCTGTACGGAGCAACAAAGCCTGGAGGGCTGCAGAAAACTGGTCCATGCGCTGGTCTATGTGGTCCAGCCTGATAAAAATATTCGGTGGATTGCCTGCGTCTCCTGAGTTCATGGTCCTTGTGTTCTGTTAGGGACCAGTAACCAGACAGAACACAAAAAAGTGAAATGCAAAACACCTTATTAAAGAAACAAAAAATAAACAGAATCATGATCAGGAACATAAACCAAATGACAAGCCAGGGTCAGGAACCAGGACAGGTAATCAGCCAAGCCGGAGTCAGGAGCACATAAGTCCGAGATGTCAGGAACAAGCCAGAGGTCAGAAGCACAGAAATCAGCAAAGTCTAGAACAAGCCAAGGGTCTAGAACACAGCAAACAGGAATGCAGGAAAATCCACAGCAGCAACTGGTCAGCAAGCAAACACAAGGACAATGGGGAAGTGAGCCAAGCTGCTTTAAATACCCTGGGAGGGTTGGCTGATAACAGTCAGATGAGCAATCAGAGAGGTCAGCTGATCAGCCTGAGCCAGAAACTCAGAAGACAGCAGCAGTGGATAGCAGAGCACTAGATTAGCTCAGACATCAGAATCAATAGGCAGAATAGAGCTGCTCAGCAAAACCTTGACACTGTAGCAGAATGCAGTTTGTGCACCGAAGGGCTGGAAAGAGGTACAGGAATGAGTGTCTGCAGCATGTCTGCTTCCATATTTGGGGAATTTAGACCGGTATCCACACAACATTTCTAGATACTATCCTGCTAGTCATCAGTGCTTATGGATCATCTTTTGGAGAGTATACACCATTAGATTAGTAGGTGTGTCCTATAGATATTGAGGTTCCCCTTTTCTATATCCCAGCACAACTTTTCCCACTTTTTTCTATTGTTTTCTAACCCTCACTTTTTAGTGTTTTAAATGTATGATGTTGACTTTAATAAGCAATGAGTTGGATACCCCTCTGACAGTCAAAAGGCTAAGCTGGCCTAAGAGGAGCAATTATATTAAAACTGCCTATTCCTGGTCAGCTTTAAATACAGAACTAAGCCACTGTCCTCATAATGTGATTGTCCATCCCTGGCCAGCTTTAAACCCACCTAGTAGTCAAACACATCTTTTGTCATAAGGTAACCACATAAAGAATAAATGAGTGTACAATGTGTATTGCTTTGCAAGGAAATGTAGTGCATTAGACAAAAGACACATCATGCTTTTTTTTTTTTTTTAAACATTTTTATTGAAAGGACAGTAAGGAAACATTACAGAATCATAGATAATTCACATAATAATGAAATAAGAGATACAACGCAGGTAGTCAGATAGGTATCATAACATGGAGATACAACTGTCCCATTTTAATTTTTTATAATTGAATGAAACTAAAGTAAACCAAAACCAAATCTCCCCTCCCCCATCTCAACCCTAACCATATCTCTAACAGGAAACATCCCTCCCCGGGAGACGAGCGCAGCCTCTCTCTCATTAATTATTATGAAATGTAACAGATAACAGCGTAGGCATCAATTAACAGATAAATATATAGATAGATAAGTAGTCAAATTCTCCAGGGACACCACACACGGAACATAGAATAATAAGGATTTATCTCATAGCCGTCATTGGTAGACAGTTCTAGAGCTACAATAAGAGGTCCATAGACTCCATATTTGGTTAAATGTGTTCAGGTTACCCCTCTGTAAATAAAGTCCCTTATAATGAGGAAGATTTTGAGCTACCAAGGCCATCCAGTGGTCATGTTTGGGGGGTTGTTCTGACATCCACCACCTTTCGTGCCATACTCATCACTTCCCTAATCAGTACAGTATGGAAATTTGAGTGGAGTTGATCATGAAGAATAGAGAATACGCATGTCTTTGGAGAAAGTGACACATCCCACTGCACTACAGCCGACACAGTGCTCAACACATCCTCCCAAAATCTTCATACCAGAGGACACTCCCACAAAAGGTGTAAGAAAGAGGCACCTGCCCCCCCCCCCACACACCTTCTGCACCGGTTGTTATCCACCCTACCCATCTTGAAAAGACGCACAGGAGTGTAGTAAGATCTGTACAAGATTTTAAGTTGAATTAATTGATGCCTGGCCATAGCAGCTACCGCTCCAGGACTCCTCAAAGCCATTTCCCATTCATAGTCCTCGAGGGCACCCACATCAGCCTCCCTTCTATACCTAAGCCCATCATCCGCTCCTACAGAAATCCTATCTAGCCACGTGTATATTAAGGAGACAGTCTTAAGTGACTGTCTCTTCTTAGCCAATGTAACCAGTTGAAATTCTTTTATGCTTGGAGTTTTAGTACCCCACAAGGCATTCAAAGCATGTCTCAACCGCAGATAGGAATAGAAAAAAATAGTAGGAACATCAAATTCTTCGCACAGCTGATCAAATGTTTTCAGAACATTGCCCTGGTATAAATGACCAAGTGTAGAAATACCATATGTCAACCAGCGTTGACCAAACTCCAAGTGCCGAAGGTGTACCAACCCCTCTGATCCCCAGAGGGGAACATCAGGGTCTTTTGCCTCAAAGTTCAAAACAGATTGAATAAGTGACCACACATTGCAGGTCGTCCGAGATGTGACAGGGGGATCCCTAAGCACACCTGGACCTAGCAAAGGGATATGTGACAAAGAGTAATCTGGTTTGAGCAGAGATTCATCAATTTTATGAAAGGTGTGCAGGGTATCAGGTAGAACATATGCCAGTGTAAATTGTCCCTGTGCAGCCAGGTAATATTTATAGAAATCAGGGAGGGCTATTCCACCCTCGCTCACTGGGAGCTTAAGAGTGAATAACTTAATTCTAGATGGGCCGCCTGACCAGAGAAAGTCCTAATTATCTTGTCAATTACAGTAAAATATTGCTTAGGTATAGGTATGAGGGAACCCTGAAATACATACAAAAACCGTGGGAGAAACACCATTTCGATCAGATTGGAGCGGCCAATAACATTCAACATTAGTGTAAGCCAAGATGTAGTTTTACACCTAAGTTGGGCAATTAGCGGCTCCAAATTGTCTCTCACATAACTGCCTGCGGAAGCAGTCACTAGAAGCCCTAGATACTTCACCGAAGTTTTGTATTTTAAAGGAGCAGACAATACAGGACCCCCATTCACAATCGGATCTACAGGCAGTATGGAGGATTTGGACCAGTTTATTCGTAATTCTGAATAATTGCCATAGGTATTTACCAGATCTAGGACACAAGGAAGAGATGTAGAGGACTCTCCCAAAAACAATAATATATCATCCGCATATAAAAGACACATCATGCTTACTTCCCTTCACAATCTGAAGATGTCCAGCAGTTTCATTAGCTCAGAATTGGCAGAAAAGAGTGGGATCCTGGTATACCCATTTACTGTCTAGATAATTCTGGTCAGAAGTGGTCCTCATGGAAGACTTGCGGCCAAAAAGCCATACCTCCGACAGGGGAAACAAGGCCAAGCGACTCGATTGCGCATGAAAAGGGAGTTAAGAGTATATGTAAGACTGGATGCTGGGCCACAGAGAGCAAAGGTATCTAGCATGGCGTCCATGATATTTATGTGTATATGACCCCAGGCGTGTTCATTTTTAGATACTGTTAACTGAATGCCCTAAATCTCTGCAAATTGTAAGAGACATTAGTCCAAAAGTAAATAATGTGCAACATTTTAATTAAAGATGCGCTATGGACAATTTGTGTTGTCAGGTTATTGCATTTTGTCAATTTAGAGCATATGTAAGTAATTATGTTTTTTTAAAACCCTGTACATATCTGGTATATGTGTACTAAAGAAATCTGAATCATTAGAACATACCTATACAATGGCATTCCAAAGCAAGGAGCTCTGTACTGAAGTAAGCTGCTCCGGCCACTCGCTCCCCATCTCTGTGTGGAGAATGACAGGGCGGAGCGGAGCAGATCACAGATGGGGGGGGGGGAGAGGCTTACTTCAGTACAGAGCTCCTTGCTTTGTAATGCCGTTATTTAGATGCGTTCTATAGCGGACGGATGGATAATTAACCCACATATGGATTTTGTAATAATAACCAATTCATTACTCCAGGGGTTAAAAAGAAGTCGGCACAAGTGATATTGTATTTTGTTTAATCGCTAAGGATGCTGGGACTTGAAGACGCGACATGAGAATCTCACGTTGTCTTGCAATGCGAGATTCTCAGGTAGCCCTTTTAATCATGGCGACTTGCTGACAGCTCGCTGGAGCCGCACGCTATATTGTGTGCGACATATTAAAAGTGAACCTTGATGGAGAATGTAGGAAGGAAGTCTGTAGAGGTGAGACCCAAATTACACACAGAGTAGGCTTAGATTTGTTGTCATTCAAAACCACATTGTATTTTAAGTAACAATTAATGAAGTCAGTCTATCTGTCTGTACATTGTCTTAATTATATTCTTAAATACAGTTTTGTCAACTACTATAATTGGGCTAGCAGTGCTTTAGCTGTTATTCTTCAAAAAGAATGTCTAAAATAACAGAATTTTTTTTCTATAATCTTTTGTGTTCCAGTATACTATTTTACAAAATTCTGTCTGCATCAGCAGAATTTTTGGTAAACATTGACACAAGCACTGAGACAGTTGTGCTTGGATCAAGCAGTTTAACAAGAGGTATATTTACATTCTTCTCCTGGAAGATCTGATTCTGCAGTGTCATAGCAAGCATAGAGTCAATACCCAATGAATTTAGTGAGGTACTCATTTTGATATCACTTAAGTTGGCACTAGTGAGTTCACTAACCAATGACTTCACATAATCTTCTTGTTTAATCTTAGAAGGCTTTGAGGATACATTTAATGTGGTTGTGTCCACCAGATTGCTGAATTCTTCTGCCACCACATTGTAGAGGCGTTGCTTCAGTGCTGGAATATGAGAAATTAAGTTATGATGTAAGGCTTTAAAATCAAATTTCACAATTGCTTGTTGACAATTATTTAACATTAGGCATTCTTGTAGATATTTATGTATCTCCTCTGTGTTGAAAAGGAGTATTCCTTTTGCTTTCAACAATCTCTGAATATTGTCTTGGTGGAGTAATACTCCAAGATTGAGTGCACCCCAATTGATGGACTGTGCAGGAAGACCCATATTTCTTCTGTATTGACAGAACATATCCAAAAATGAGTTTGCAGCGGCATAGTTTGCTTGACCAGTATTACCTATAAATGAGGCAATGGATGAAAAGCAAACAAAATAATCAAGTTCATGGTTTAATGTGGCGCGGTGAAGATTCACTGTCCCTTCCACCTTAGGACTCAGGACTTTCTCAAAGAGTGAAATGCTTAAATGCTGCAGAATTCCATCATGGAAAACAGCAGCACTGTGAAAAACTCCTTTGATTGGAATATTTGAAAATATTTTCTGAATGGATTCCATGGCTTTCACCACCTCACAGTATTGGATTATATCACATTGCAATGCAATTATTCTAACAGGCATATTATTTTTAATTGTTTTTATTTGCTGTTCCATTTCAGGGGTCGGGTTTCTTCTGGACAAGATCACAATGTGACCACCACAGTTCTGTGTAATAAACTTTACTGTTTCAAAACCCAGACCAGTCAGACCACCTGTAACTATGTAAACAGCATCACGTTTGAAGAGTGATTTCTCTGTGACAGACAATGGGAGGTCTGAGACTCTGTTTTTATCTAGCTCAATGACCGGTAAAGATTGGACTTGGAAATAGCTTGGCTCTGGAACATGTATGCAGTTTGTTCTAACACTCAGTAAAGATGTGGAATTTGGCACTCTTAGAAACATGCATGCTTGCATTGACTTTAACCATTTATATATATGTTTTGCAAACTTCTTTAAGTATGGCTTCTGAAAAATGGTAGAAATCTGGAGTATGTGAACATGAATATCTTCTCTGCAATTTTCAATTAGATTCTGAGAATGTTGATGATTTCTCCGGTCACATATTATAACTAAATCTTTAAGCTGGGTGAGTTTAGAAAGTTCTTCCACTGATATGACCTCTGATGTTGGAAGGATAATCATGGCACTACACTGCTTGGCATCTGTATCACTATATGAAGATATTGTTGGCTCCCAGCCTCTTTCTCTTGCTGTTTCAATTAAAATATTGCTGAAAACAGACAGAGCCTCAGAAGTTAAGATTGTCAATTTAGGTTTATTTTTTCCATGGGGTAGCTGATGATGCAAAATATGCCAAGCTAAAATGAACTGTGAAATACAAGGTACATTCTGTAAGAATGGAACATCTGCATCTGAAAAACAGACTATCTCAGGAAGGTTCACTCTTGATGATGCAACAGTTGGATAACATGAAGCAACACGATCCCCAATATTAAGATTTCTAACATTCTTTCCAACAGCTGTTACAGTCCCAGAGAAATCCAGAGCAATGAGTTTATGCTTTTCTGTAACAAAATTATTCCAGTATAGAGTTCTTCCAAACTGGCAACTGGAAACAGTAACAGGAAAGTAATCATCTGTATGGCAGCATATCTGATCAATTTGCACTTCAACAGTTTTGTTTGCGAGCTCAGTGATTTCAGAATTAGATATTTCAGCAGACAGCTCAGTTACTCTGTAGGGATCTGTAGTGTGCAATGTAAAATAGTCTGATGTCTGCAGTTGCACTATGTCTTTCCTCCTCTCAACAAATTCTATTTTTTTTGTGCTCACCTCACTTGTGTATATGTTACCCTCATTTATCCAAATCTCTGGATAATCATCTGATTTATAATTAAGGATAACCCGTGCAAGAGCTTCTATATTTTCATTGGCTAAAGAGTTAATGTCAATTAGTTGAAATTTAATGTCAGCCATTTCAGTGATACAAGCTCTAGTCATGCCAATCAAAGCAAACCCAATGTTAATGTGATCCACTGTGTGTTCTCTTGTCCTGAAGGTGACTGTTCTTATACAAGGACTTGAACTGTGTTTGCTTACTTCCATAATCACTTGACGATATGTCTCACAGCACATTGCTATGTACTGTGTGAGATTATGAGGAAATTCTTCACGGAATCTTTCAATTCCCCACAAAAACAAAACATCCTGACATGTATTATTGAGTATTTTCATTAATTGCGTCTCTGAATCCCAGTTGTTATGCATAATGTAGATCAGTCTGCTGTGTATGTATTTTTGCAGCTGTTGAGCTACTCCAGAGGTGTCAGCAAACACTAACATATTAGATTCATGTTCTGATTTATTCATGTTTTCCAACATGGGTGCCTTTTTCCATGCATTTTGGAAAAAAACATTTTTTTGTTTCAGTGTTTTCTTTACAAATGTTATCTTAACATTTTTCAGTTCAGCTAAAATAATTCCATTTGCATTCACAAAACAGCCACAGACCTCAATCTCATTTTCTAATGTTCTGATTTTTTTTACATAAATGAACATTTCTTCTTGAAGAGGTTTAGAAACTGTTATGCTGCCTATTGAGGAAGGAAATATAGCTGCAGATTCATTCGGTCCTGTACCAAAAACAACAAGCATTTGAAAAAAGCTATCTAAAATAACAGGGTGTATGTAGTATTCATGCATTTTCTCCTTGATCTTGTTACTCACAATGACATTAGCAATTGCTTCGTTCAAGACTACACCATAATGAATATCACATAGTTGTTTGTAAACACTCCCATGCTGAAAGCCAGACTCCTGTATTGTTTCATAAATATTTTCCTTTTTGAAAATTAGTTTACATCGTTGGAAAATGGGCTGAAGGTAGATTCTTTTTTCTTCATCTAAATCCTCATTCTTTCTTATTTGTCCTGTACTGAAAATATGTGAAGTCAAGACTTCAAAATTCATCACATTATTTTCTTTTTGTAACTTTATTTTCAGATCAAGATACTGTTGATTAACAGCACATGGGCTGGAAAAAGTTACACTTATTTCAAGCGAACTTAAAGGCATTTTAGGTTTTAAACTGATCATTGCTGCTGCCATGCCTAGTTCTACATAAAATGTACCAGGTACTAGAACACATCCATTGTGTTTGTGCTCGTATACATATGGTGTAACATGTTCAGAAATAGTGCATTTGAATTCAGTGAAGTCATCACTTGTGATTTGAAGAAGTGGATGGCTAGTGGTTGGGACTGTTTGATTTCCTTGACGGATTTTCTCAAAACTGATGGCTTGCTTAATATGAACAAACTGATAACTGGGAATAACAGCTGGAACAGATTGATATGCACCATAGACATTGCCCCAGTTAGGATTGTATCCTTCCTTAAAAAGTACATTCAGGATAGCAAATATGGTCTCATGTTCTTTACTTGGTTGAACTGTAGGCAAAATAATATTGTTTGGGCCTAATATTTCAACTATATTTCTATGTAATGCTCTCCTTGGTCCAATTTCAATAAATATTGGATTTTCTTTAGCGGTAGCTGAATTTCGTACAGCTTTCTCAAATGCAACTGGTTCACGGATATTTCTTGCCCAGTATTCACCAGTGGTAAAATCATCTTCAGATAGTCTATTTCCAGTCACCGTGGAAATAATCTCAGTTTCTAGATGTTGTTTTTTTAAGTCTTGTAAACTGACTCTTACTTCTTCTAATATGGGATCCATCAGGTGGCTATGGTATGCTGCAGGGACATCAAGAACATGTTGAAAGACATTCCTTTTGCTGTACTGTTGGGTTAGTTGATTATGTAAACATTCCACTGAATTTGCATCACCAGAAATTGTACATGAGGTTGGACTGTTATAAGCAGCGATACAAAGTCTTCCAGAGTAAGTATCAGTAACCTTTGATAATTCAGTCACGTCTATATTGCTTACCACCAGCATTTTCCCTCCAGTAACTTTGGATTGTTGTATGCTTCTGTGATAAATTACCTTAACTGCATCTTGAAGTGAAAGGAGTCCAGAACAATGTGCTGCAGCAACTTCTCCCACCGAGTGTCCAACAATGGAGTCTGGTTTAACTCCCCAATGATTGAGAAGAGTCACTAATGAAACTTGGATGGTAAAGAGCAGAGGCTGGGCAATTTCTGGTCTGGAGAAATCATCAAACTCATTCTCTAGTAAATCTAAAACTGAAATATGTGTAAATATCTGAAGCAACTCATCAATCTCAATGCATTTATGTCTAAACACTGGTTCACATCTCAGTAACATCTTGCACATCCCTTTGTAATTGACACCATTACCACAGAACACAAACACAATTTGTGGGGGCCCTTTTGATGGGGAAGTTTCTGTGTTCACTGATTCAAGTTGTTGCTGTAAATCTAATATAGACGATGCCAGAAATGCCTTTCTGTATTTGTAGTTAATGTGACTTCTTCTACAAGCAGATGTATAGACCAGGTTCTGCAAAGATAAAGTTGCTGTGGTGTTTAATGTCTCTTTCATATTTTCTATGGTGAGTTGAAGTGATTTACTGGAGGGAGCAGATAAAATAAAAATTTCAGTGGGTCTTTTTAAAAAACATTGAGAGGTTGTTGGTTTATGTTGCTTTACTACAACATGAACATTAGTTCCTCCAAATCCAAAACTATTAATACCTGCTGTTCTTCCAACACTTCCAGGGTCCTTCCATCTTGTAGGACTTGTAGGAATCACTAAATTCAATTCTTCCATATTTATGATGCTTGACTCTTTAGAGTAGTGCAGAGATGGAGGAATCATTTCATGGTGCATCATTAGGAGAACTTTAATTAAACCAGCCATTCCAGCTGCTGCCTCTGAGTGACCAATATTCCCTTTAACTGAGCCGATCAGTAAAGCTTGTGATCCATTGGAGTGTTTTTTTCCAATGATGTTTCCTATGCTGGTTGCTTCTATGGGGTCCCCAGCAGGTGTTCCAGTTCCGTGTGCTTCAATGTACTGCACGGCAGATGGGCTAATTCTTGAATAGATGCTACGCAGCAAGTCTTCCTGTTGGCTTTGAGATGGTTTGGTGATAGGTGTCACTGATCTTCCATCTTGGTTTACTGCACTGGCGCATATCACCCCCCAGACCTTACTGTGATCTTCTTTTGCCTATAACCCAAAAGATAACAGTTAAAGTATGAATGACACTCAAATTAATGTATTGACTATTTTTGGATTTTTTAATTGGTTTAGAATGTTATTCAAGCCTGTAAACCACTGACCAATGTATTACATGCATCCAAATGCATATTCTCTTCAAAATCTGGCAAACAGAGTAAGATATTTCCACCGTCTACTTGAATTAAACATAAAAGAATACACTTTTATTTGAGCTATGTTGTAAAATGATGTATGCCTCACCTTTACTATTTTATATGAGAACAATAAATGGGAATTTTTCCTTACCTGTCAATTCCTTTTCCTCTGGGTTTCTCTCTTGGTGTGCTACCAAGGAGACCCAGATGGAAATATGGATTATGATGTAATTTAAAATAGACATATCACCCATAAAGTGGAACTGTCATGTTCCAGCTCCCACCCTCTACTTGATTTATAACCCCCAAACAAGCTTAAAAAAACATGTTATCTTGATTCCCCAATTTACCTGTTTTGTCTTCAGATACAAGAGGGAGAGTGCTGCCAACCTGATGACGTTTAGAATGACTGGCAGCACTCTGCCTTTGAGGAGCCTCCACTCCTCCTTTCTAAGCCTGCCCCCAGTGTTCCTCTATCATGGCCGCACACTGCACAGAGAGAGGCAGGCCAAACAGAAGTGTAAAAGATATCATGAAGAGTACTCCCATGTTAGTCTTTCATTTATAGATATTCAATGGATCCAGGTGAAATGCAGAAAAGCAGGCAGAATTTAACCCTTTGATTGTCAGAGGAGTACATTACACAGAACAATGCATTTTGTACCCCTCTGGCACTCAAAGGGTTAATTTCTGCCCATGTTTCAGCTGGAGCCATTGAATATCTGTACTCTCTCTCACACTATCGTCTCGAGGAGAGACCAGCTTTAGTTCCAACAAGCATCAGGCTTTTACAGCCCCAGTTTCAGGAAACTAATGAAAATCATTCTCTTCAAAAATGTTAACAGTAAGGACCAGTGGGGTGTGCAATAAATATATTTGACTGATCTTGTCTAACACTTTGCCGTTGATTACTGCTGCCTTCCCTTCCCTGTGTCAGGCTGAGTCCATACCTCCCAACATTTCAAATTGCCAAAGAGGGACACTTATGGTTTAGGGGGTGTTGCCGGGGGCGTGGCTGGTAGGTGGGGCACTACTGAGAATTTTCAGGCTATTTCATGACCTATTGACACCTTCTTGTGTGACCTAATAAATGACTTATAACAAGACCAAAGTATTTCATTTACACAGACTAATGTATAAACACATATACTGATGTTTAAACAAACAATAATGTGAGTTTTATTGCTGTAGAGCAATGTGATACACATATATACACACCACACAGTCTGATCTCCTAAAAAGAGGGACATCAAGGTGGGAAAGAGGGACAGAGGGATTTGGGTCTAAAAGAGGGACTGTCCCTCCTAAAGAGGGACACTTGGGAGGTATGTGAGTCAGCTGATGCTAATGAACTGCCTTGACCTCTCTGTTTCCATGGTTACTCACCTGATTATCAGCCAACCCCTTCCAGGGTATTTAAAGCAGCTAGGCTCACTTCCACCTGGCCCTTGTGTCTGCTTATGGCTGCAAGTGCGTTATCCTGACGTGTGAACCCTGTGGCCTATGCCCTAGACCTCCCTCTCAATGTGCGGATACACAGTCTGTTCCATGTCTCGCTGCTGAAACCACCGGTGTGTAGTTGTTTTACTATGGTCACTCCTCGACCCTATTCAGTGCCCATTGACGGCCATGAGGAGTTTGATGTCCGCTCCATAGTCGACTCTTGTAGGTTCCGAGGGAGGCTTCAATATTTGGTCCATTAGAAGGGGTATGGTCCAGAGGAGCACGCGTGGGTTCCAGCCTCGGATGTGCATGCTCCCACCCTCCTCCATGCTTTCCATTCACGCTTTCCCATCAAACTTGGTCCTGCCCCACGATGGGGGGGCTGTCGTTGAGGGGGGGTACTGTCATGGTTTGACTGATCTGGTCTAACACTCTGCCATTGATTACTGCTGCCTTCCCTTCCTTGTGTCAGGCTGAGTCAGCTGATGCTTAACAAACTGCCTTGACCTCTCTGTTTCCATGGTTACTCACCTGACTGTTATCAGCCAACCAGGCTATTTAAAGCAGCTAGGCTCACTTCCTCCTGGCCCTTGTGTCTGCTTCTGGCTGCAAGTGCGTTATCCTGAGTTCCTGATTATCAGTGCATGACCTGGCTTCCTCTGACGTCCCTTCTGGCTCCTGACTCCTTGCATTGCTGATCTCCGTATTCCTGACCCCGGCTTGTCTGATTACCTGCCTTGGTTCCTGACCCCGGCTTGTCTTTTGTTTTACGCTCCTGGATCACGATTTTGCTTTGTTTGCTTTGGTTATTTTGTGTCTGTCTGGTTCCCAGTCCCTAACATATACATCTCTTTTCCTTGCAGATTTAAGACAGTCCTGTGGAACAGCAACCAAACTGCAGATCTCTTATCCAATCACTACAATGCGGAGTAGTCAGTTGTAGTCTCTCTCTTGCTATGTGTCTCATGCACTATTTCAAGAATGCACCCTTCTTTCATTCACTACAAGCAGAATTTAACCCTTTGATTGCCAGAGGGGAACGCAGTGCAAGGGAAATGCATTCATACCTTGTCTTCCACAAACAAAAAAAAATTGTTTTGAGAGATGTAGTAAAAATATTTTTACTAACTCTCTTGACACAATATTTTTTGATGCCTTACCAAGGTGGAGGTAAGTGCCCTTTATTATTTTTACATTCTGTCATTGTGTATCATTGTCTGCCTTCAGCCAGTTGCTAGGTTTGGCACCTTCCTGACACATGGGTGATGACTGATGAGGTTATCAATTTACTTTTGTGTATATACTTCCCATGTATGCATGCATATTGCCTCTTTTCTCCAAGAAAGGTCCTCTATGGACCGAAACTGTTCGGCATGGATGCAATAAATTGATTTTTTTTTTTTTTTTTTTTGCTTCTCCTGAGTGCTGTCTCTTACAAATCCTTGTAGCCTTCCAGGCTGAATATACTTTTATATCTATTTATATGGGACATGCACCTAACAACTGTTGATTATACAGTACATTCATGTTTAGCATACTGTGAGTACCAATGTCTTATAAATATATTTTCTCTCTGTCTTTCTCTTCCTCACGCTGTACATACACACTACCGTTCAAAAGTTTGGGGTCACTTAGAAATGTCCTTGTTTTCCATCAAATGAGTTGGAAAATGAATAGGAAATACAGTCAAGACATTGACAAGGTTAGAAATAATGATTTTTAATTTAAATAATATTTGTGTCCTTCAAACTTTGCTTTTATCGAAGAATCCTCCACTTGCAGCAATTACACCTTGCAGACCTTTGACATTCTAGTAGTCAGTTTGTTGAAGAGAGTTCAGCCCAGGCTTCCTGAAGCATCTCCCACAATTTGGATTGGCTTGATGGGATCTTACGTACCATACGCTCAAGCTGCTACCATAACAAAAACAAGGAAATTTCTAAGTGACCCCAAACTTTCGAACAGTATATTCTATATAAAATACTGGTTACAAAGATCATCCTTAAACCCCTGGAATGCTTGTATGGTCTCCATATACAATGTATTGTACCTTTTTTAATGGCTTTAGTAAAACAACGCCACATCCTTCCCCTCTTCCATATCCATTTGCTTGCTTGGAAAATGGTTTACTTATTCCATCAGGAGAGATCATATTTGCCTTAGAAAGAGCAACATATATACGTGGTTCTATGATGCAGCTCACTCCTCCACATACAGCCATCTCACAGTCTCCTGTTTAAAAATGTTTAGGAAGAATCTTTATAACAATATTATGAACTGATTTTAGTCATTTCTAAATATATTCTTTAGAAACAGATTTCGCAAATTAACAAACTTTAGCCTGAATGCCATTACATTATGAAGTTATTTAAGCACAAATTTCTTCATAGTCTTCAACTGGAATCTGTTAGATTGCACTTATCAGCTGCATAGATGTGCATAGGATCTATGGTATTGCCCTGTGAGGACCGCAAAACATTGCCATTGGCTAGGAAGAAGAGGTCCTGACAGGGCAATGCTGGAAGCAGACTGCAAATGCAAGCATGCTCCCCGCTGGGACCCTGTCAGGCTGCTGAAATTGGACTGCAGAGGGGGGAGAGGAGGATATGGGTAAGCGGGTAGGGAGGGAAGCAGTGTGGCAATAGGAATTTTTTTTGGTATGAAAGGGGAAAACAAGGGTGTGTATTATACATAGGCACTCTTGTTTTGTCCTAAAATCTTGGGTATAATATACACCTGCGTATTATACACAGGTGCGTATTATACCTGAGATTTTACAGTAAACTTAACTGCACCTCAAGGGACAAATAAACATTCCTAAATTCCCATGTACTTGACTAGAACTTTTTAATTCCTGGGGGGAGATTCACTAAGTGGTGATAAACAGGTGATATAATGTAGATGACTTCTCCAGTGATATCACTTCTCCAGTTCCGGTGTTATCCTATGGATCCTATGCACTGAGATTCTCCAACACTGGAGTTCTTAGTGAATAGTTTCTACTGAAAAACATAGGAACTGAAGAAGTGATGTCAGTGGAGAAGTCATCTCACCTTTATCACACCTTAGTGAATAACCCCCCCTTGAATGCTAAAGAGGTCTGCAGTGCATTGCTCCACAAGGCATTGGAGGCCACTCTAGCACTGAAGGGGTTAAAAGCCCAATTTAATTTAAAAGGAATTTGTATTTGTTCCCTATGGTGCAGTTGGTTTACACCGGAATAACACCATTTTGCATTTATAAATATGGGGCTAAGTCTCTAGTCAAAATTATGGATGTTACAGAATTATTTCAAATTTTAAACTTTACCCATTAATTGTTCTGCACATCTCCTTGTATATTACTGTACTGTACCTTGTTTAATGGCTTGGCAGGCATAGTGTAAAGCAACGAGGGAGGATGAGCAGGCAGTGTCAATAGTTAGGGATGGTCCGGTAAGATTGAAGCAGTAAGATATTCTGTTTGCTGCTATACTTGATGCTGTTCCTGCTCCAGTGAAATGGTTGATGGAATCTGCAGAATTGCTAAACAGCGATTCTGCATCTCTGTTCATGAGGCCTGCCGATTACAAATCATAAGGTCATTGCTTACTATTTATACTACAGAGGTCTTCAACATATTGTGCTGCTTTGCTGGTAATTTGGTAAGTTAGAAATTAGTGAAATAAAGGGGGTTAATAGGAGAGAGTCATAGATAAATAAATGAATATAGGTACTACCTCTAAAATAAATATATCAACATCGAGCACTCTATCGACATCGAGCAGAACACTATAATGTCCCATGTATTGAAAGTCCTGCAACCAATAATGATTCCTCTAGATGAGGATTCTAATGTCCATGAAATAACATTTACAAACCTCTCCCAATGAAAATGAGATGCCGTATTACCTCTCCCAGCTGGTGTGCTTCTTTGAGACCTCAGTGGGTGCCTGTGTGATGTGCCATCTCACCACCTATGGAGGGCTACTGCACAATGTACTTCTCCATAACTCCACAAAACTAGCGTGATTAACCCTTACTGGTGATTAATGCAATCCGCATGATATAAGGCTTCTTTCATTATATACTGTATGAGTTATACGTTGCCCAACTTTCAATGTGTGTCACAGTGATCTCTGTGCAACAATGGGGGGGTTAAAATGTCAAAGTGGGGAACTGTATGTCGGATTTCTATGCTGTTTACTGTATTCTGCACTGCTTTTGTTCGAACAACATGGTTTTGAAACTGTCGTTGTGGCTTCTATGCCTCAGCCTCTGAGGCACAGAATTTCCAACTTAAATTGTATAAACAAAACAGGCTTTTTTTTGACTGGCGGTATTTGTAATTACCGCTGATTTTGTTTTCACAAGTCGGTAATAGAATACCAAAACACGACTTAAAAAAACACAGCTCCTGTTTTTTTTTTAGCGCAGGTAATAGAATCGAGCCCACAGTCTCCTATATTTTATATACCAGTATTTAGTTAGTGTAGAGATAGTAGGGAACATTTAGGGTTACTTGTATACATTTTATTGTGTTCCTAGCACCATCCATGTGTCTATCGGGTGTATGGGGGTTATGCACAATATAAGAGATATTTTTGTCTCTTTTTCCATCTCACTCAGGATGGTCATATTGAACTTTATGTGAGAACATTTGTATTTTTTCTTTTTTATTTACTTTAGCTATCATATTATATATCTGTATATGGTGTACTGTACCACATTACTGTTTGAGTTGAAGGTGTAGCACATTTCCTTTTTAGGGTTAGGGTACTGTTTACTTGTGTTTCCATCAGTTTTAGTATGTTTTTTAGCATTTATTGTTAAATCTTATTGTGGTATTTTGTCAATTTATATTTTTTCCCAATTTCCATTGCGTTCGTGGGCGCACGTTATGCATTGCTTCTTATTAAAATGTTTTAACATCATCACAAATTAGAGGATTCATGGCAATTTGTTCGCAACCTATCTCCTGTGAGCGCCAAACATTTGGGGCATTTATTACATAGTTATCTTAATTTATATGTCAGTTTATGCAGCTGAGCTTGTACTTCCTGGTAGGAAGTGGCAGTAGGTAACATCAATGTTCTTGAACCAATATTATACCCCATTACAGGCTGTTATTTAACACCTTGGATGCTAGAAAGATCTATGACGCATTGTGGAGCAATGCATTGGATATCACTCTAGCAACCATGGGTTTAAAACTTTTTTCGTTCTTGCTTGTTAGGAGAGCCTAGGATGTAAATCTGGCCCTGAACATGTCCTAGTATGTCACCTATTTTTTACTCACAGCGCTCCTGCAGGAACACTGTGAGCACTACCGGGGTCTGAAACTGACCATTCCAAGAGCAGAGCGGTCACAGCAACCCCTTACTCTATGAGCTGATCAGTCACGTGTGCCGGCTCACCGAATGGGGTCAAAGCAGTCCTTAAAGGGAATCCAGTCTCCAGGACTGCTTGTCATTAAGGGGTTGAAGGGTTAAGGCTATGTTCACACAGGCAACATTTTTGTAGCAGTGTTTGAATCAATTCAGTTGCATGAAGATGTGATTTCTCTGTGTTGTACACATAGCTGGGAACTTTCACAAAGAGCCAACCCTGAGATCTTAGCCAATTAAAGTCCCCAGAACTTAGATTTCAGGGGATATATCCCTTCTTGCTCTAACTGGGAGGTGTTTGTATCGGTCCTCAAGGAATGTTGTACATTAACCCCTTAGTGACCGGCCGCGTGCGCCGGCACTTAACGGTTTCCAAACATTTTTCGTCATTTGTTAAAATGACTTCAGGAACGTACAAGTACATCCTCTGTCCACCTGGGACATCTGCTCGGGACGTACATGTACGTCCTCGGGGGTAATGGGTTAAATATTTTATAACTGATATGTTTTTACCAATAAACACTCCAGTTTTGCTTCCACTGATATGTTCTAGCGGCAGGCCTGCATCCTCCAGAGCTCTGTATGTACATTCCAGTAGAAGTTTTTGCTGTGGATCCATTTTTTCCGTCTCTGCGTTGGAAATTCCAAACAATTTGTTGTCAAACTCATTAAATCTAGATAACACAAAGTAGATCACATGAAAAGGACTCAAAGGATTGTTAGGTTACAAATCAATTATGATCAACTAAAAAAAAAAATCATGTCTTCGATAAATAAGTTCAAATCAATCTATCTATCTATCTATCTATCTATCTATCTATCTATCTATCTGTCTGTTTTTTGTGGGGTTTATTTTGCAGAGTAAATCTAGTGTACTCTCACTACCAAAAGATTTTTTTAGACTAGGCAAGAGTTATTGCAGTTGAACCTTGCATGTTTTTTTGGCCTGAAATGTTTTGGTGGTGCTGTTGTATAGCAGTCTATGACAGCTATTGTCAGTGACACTAACCCTCCATACAGCATTGTACCAACAGTGCCACTGTAACTTTTTAGGCCATTGAGGTAGAACATGCAAAAAATACAGGTTTGAGCTCAAATAACTTTTGAATAAAACATCTATCAGCAGGAGGAGTTCACTTTTTTCTTAGCAAGATATACCTTGCTGTATAGAATTTATTTCCATATTATGAGGTACTGTCCATTTAACTTTTGAAGCAATTGTGAAGCAATGCTTTGCATACCCCTCTGTCACTCAAAGGGTTATAGGCATGAGTGCCAAATGGCTGAACATAAAGCTATATGCACAAACAACCAATGGGGAGCAATTCTGAGACAAACCAACTGCACCTTGTGGGCAAATAAAAATCTTAATTTAATTTGGGCTTTAAGCCCTTGATTTCTAGAGGTCTCCTTTGCAAGGCAATGCTTTTGAGACCTCTAGCATTTGAAGGGTTAAAATACAGATTTATTTGTTCCCTATGGAGCATGTGACTTGCCCGATAATTGCTCCAGTTTCTTTGTGCAAACGACCCTATATGTGCCAGTTTAATTATCTTAAAGGAACACTGAGCCCCTAATAATGAACCCTGTTTACCTTCATCTGAGCAGAAAATCTTAATGAATCAGTTCTGTGTTTTGATTGTCTAAAATGAATATTTAACCCCTTCGCAATCAGTGATGTGCCAGGACCGACACGGCTGTCCGGCACTTAAGAACCAGTGATGGTCCTGGCAGGACTCATACTTTTTACTCACAGCTGTCCTGCAGGAGAGCTGTGAGTCATAGCAGGGACTGAAATTGATCACTCCAAGACCGGAGCAATCTCTTTCAGTCCCCCATTCGGTGTGCCGGCACACGTGATCAGTCACGTGGGTTGGCACATCAAACTTTCCTATCTGGTCCTTAAAGGACCACACACCCAGAACCGCTGGTCCTTAAGGGGTTAAATAGTTATTGCATATCATTCCCATAGAGGCAGACCTGATTCTTTGCTGCAGGACTCGAGAACCACAAACTACTCACAGTGAACGTTATCAAAGAAAACTAAAGTGGCATAAGTTTGGGGTCTTTGAGTCATAACGAATCCTGTCTGCTTCCACAGGCATGATATCCAGTCATTTTGGAGAAACAATCCAGAATTGGTTCATAATATCCATTAGGATTGAGCTAAGAATGGTTTTAGGGGTCCTTTTTGAAGTGCTTAAGAAAAGTCAATGGAGAGCTAGTTGGCTCTTAAAGGGATAGTATTTTCAAATAATAAATCGATATACGATTGTTCCATTTAATTATTTATAATGAATAGTATCTTTTTAAAATCATTTACCTGCATATTCTTCTTGCAAACCCAGTTAAAAGGTTCCCCCTTCTGCCCCTTTCCACTGCATCATGAAGAGTTCACTCAGATGTGAAAGCCGGTCCAGACGGATAGCAACTAGAGACAATATTGTGTCATCATAAGAAAACCCTGCTCCCCTTCATCGAGGATGGCAGAGATTTCCTTATAACAACAAACAATATTGTTCCACATTGTGATTCATCCCTTCAAGTGACCGGCTTTCACATCTGAGGGAACTATGACTGAGATAAAGGAAAGGGGTGGGGTGAATCTTTTAACCGGACTTGCAAGAAGAATATACAGGTAAATGATTTTAAAAAGGTACTATGCATTATAAAAAATCAAATGGATTGATTTGTTATTTGACATTATAAACTCTTTAAAGGGATAGTAAAACCTGTAACAAAAGTGCAGCTCGGAGTTTGTATACTATTTGTCTTACCTGTCGCTGTATTTCAATACTATCAGGCTTGTAGTTCAACCTGAATTGAATCAGAAAGGATCCTCCCCCCACCCCTTTACCTTGCATCACTCTGCCTCTCCAAGCCGGTCCGGATGGAGCGATGCGAGGGAAATCTTCAGTAAGCACAAGGAAAATCCTGCCCTCCTTCATGAAGGGAGGATAGGGTTTTCCTTATACTTACTGCATGAAGATTGTCCCTCGCTGAGATCCGTCCGGTTTCACAAACGGGTTCCAGAAAGGATCCTCTCCCCACCCCTTTCCCCTGCGGCACTCTGCCTCTCCAAGCCGGTCCGGATGGAGCGATGCAAGGGAAATCTTCAGTAAGCACAAGGAAAATCCTGCCCTCCTTCGTGAAGGGAGGATAGGGTTTTCCTTATACTTACTGCATGAAGATTGTCCCTCGCTGAGATCCGTCCGGTTTCACAAACGGGTTCCAGATCTAAGGGGAGGCGGCCAGAAGTGGTGGGAGGGGATACTTTCTGATTAAGTTGCGGTTGAACTACAAGCCTGATAGTATTGAAATACAGCACTATGTGGGACAAATAGGATAAAGAAAACTTGGAACTGCATTTTGATACAAGTATTACTATCCCTTATCACCTAACACAGTTGTTCTCAGTATGTTTACTGTGGGGGAACCTTTAGTTTCAAATTAAATATCAAACAAACAGACATTATAACCCTTTGTATGCTAGAGAGAGAACACCAACACATTCCTTCTCAATTGTCTGGATACCCCTCTACCACCCAAAGAGTTAACATAGTATCAACATTGAATGTATTTGAATGCTAGCTTGAACTGGAAACTTCAGACCAATTACATTAACAGTTACTAGATAATTAATATTATATTTTTCATAGATTGTAGCATTTATTAAAAGAAATATCTTATATAACAAATGCGAAAATATGTTTTAAAGTAACAGGGCCACCTTGTAATTATCAGCCAGCACTTGGTTAGCTCTGCATGATGGGAGTTCTAGTTTGGCAATAGTTTATCAACCCCAATTTTACCCTAATAACAAGCTGTCAAACCCCTGATTTACCCCCAATTAATCGATATTAACATAGTTATCAATATTGTGACGGTACCAGGATTTACCGGACCCTTTTGGGGCCGTCGGTTCCTGAACCGCCGCTGCTGCTGCCCTCTTCCACGGCCGGCTGGGGCCCTGCTGCTTCCTGGAGGTCCTGGATGCTCAGGCAGGAACAACTGGATGCTGCCCCCTGGCAGACTGGCAGAGATAGTGAATTTAGCTGCAGAACCCTAGGTAGGGTTTCCAGAGGCCCTACGCCAGTAGACCGGCGAGGAAAGTGAATTAGCTCCTGTAATGGCTAAGGTGAGAATCCCCAGCCTAAGTCCCCTCCAGAAATACAGCCGAGACTTGTATTAAGGAGGGTAGAACAGAACAGCTTTATTGATGAAAAACACTGCTTATATACACTTCCAGACACTCTTATCAAGATTAGAATTTAAATTAGTGCTTGGGACAGTGCTGCTATGCTTGACCAATCAGATAATGGCCTACATTTCCAGTCACTCCTATCCAGATAAGAATGCAAAGTAGGTTTTGGAAAAGGGGCATTTTTGACTGGACCATAATAACCTCCCCTGATTGGTCAAGGAAGCACAGCAGGAGCCAATTAACATTCCAGTCATTGTTTAGCCAAGTTGCACAGATCTGAAGCAAGCAGGAGTGCTGGGCATAGCCTTTATTTTCTCTGCACTCTGGTTCCCAACTATCATATCCCTGTAAAGGAATTACAGTAACCCCATCCAACTATTACATTATGTCACACAATGTACAACATAGGGATCAATATTTCAAGTGGTATAGTTGTAAGTTATTCCATCTGGTCACATTACTCCCCCCCCCAAGTCTTGGACAGACCAGGTGTGATCCCAACGGATCCACCTCTGCACTGTCCACAAAGTCTTTCAGTCATCTTCTTGCCAGGATAGTCTATCAGCCTTTTTGTTATACCTGCTAGGTCTGCACTGAATGGTAAAGGTGGAGGGAGAAGCTCCAGCTGTGTAACAACTGTCCATTTTTCCTACAAACATTCAGAAATGCATCCACCTTTGGGGTTGTACAGACATGGAGTTTGCGAAGGCACTGGTAAGATACCCCAAATCATTTGCTAACAGTACCTCAGCGGGGATGCCAGACATCACTCCCACCTCACAGTCTCTTTCTCCAGCACCCCAATCCAGTGTGATCCGGGCCAAGGGAATCTGGTGTATGGCTCCTCCAGCAACTTGTACAGCCACTGTCCGGCCAGTTCTCTGCCTGGGGAGGACCCGGTGGGGTTGTACCATAGTGATTGTGGCCCCAGTGTCTCTCAACCCCTTGGCTGGCTGCCCGTTCACCAGCACTGTCTGACCATGGTGTCCTCGGTTATCTGTTCTGGCGGTTTGGACCAGGCTCACCTCGTGGATCGGTCCCCACACTTTGTCCCTGCCAAAAGGGGCAATATTGTAATCCACTCCCATGGACATGGATAAATTATACTCCATAGGTTCAGTGCCAGGGTCCTCTCCTCCACAGTAGACTTGTCTTGGTGCACTCTGGGGTGGCACTGGTAGAGATACCGGCTGCTGGGGCAAGAGCCCAGGCTGTGACTGTCTCTGAGGGTAATTGCTCCGAACGTGCCCAGGTTGCAAACAATCATCACACTGCAGTCCATAGCGGCGCCCTCTGCTGGGCTGGTTGTGACTGATGGGAATGGAGATGAGATGTGGTATCTGGCCCATTTGAGTGTCTGTAGTAATTCCTTTGGATTGTACAGGAGAGAGACAGGGCCTATTCTCTTGAGTCTCCACATATCTTTCCATACAGTAGGCTTGTCTTGGTGCACTCCGGGGTGGGACTGGTGGAGGTATTGGCCTCTGGTGCAGGGGTCTAGGTCTGGACCGTCTCTGAGGGCAATTGCTCCGAACATGTCCCAGCTGCAAACAATTATAACACTGCAGGCCAGAACTGCGCCTTCTACTGGGCGAGTTGGAAGTGGCTGGAATGGGGCTGGGCAGTGGTACCTGGACCCCTCGAGGAGTGGAATTAGACCCTCTGGGTGGGAGAGGAGAGGGACGGGGCCCACTCTTCCTAGTTTCCACATATTTATCGGCCAACTTGGCTGCTTCCCCCACCGTAGCTGGGTCATGGTCCCGTACCCAATCCCGAACGTCAGGAGGCGTATGTTGGAAGAATTGCTCCAGTAGGAAAAGCTGCCGACAATCCTCCATAGTCTTTGCATTGCAGCCCAGTAGCCAGTTGGCACAAGCACGGTCCATGCGGTACACCCATTCTGCATAAGAGTCCTGCTCCCGCCGTCGGGTATCCCGGAACTTCCGCCGGTAAGCATCTGGGGTGACCGCATACCGGGCAAGCAGGCACCGTTTTACCTCTGTATAATCCCGGCTGACGTCGTCAGGTAGGGCTCGATATGCCTCGGCTGCACGTCCAGTCAGCTTGCCTGCCAGAATTGTTACCCAGTCTCTCGAATCCACCTCATGAAGGGCACATTGCCTCTCAAAATCTTGCAGGTACCCATCTATGTCACCTGTGCTTTCCTCAAACACCTTGAAGGCTTGATGAGGCAGTTTACCGTTCCTGGATCCATAGCTCCGTGGAGATCCTGAATCTCTTGGGACTCTCTCCAGTTCTGCCATCCTCATGCGCTCCTCCCTTTCTGCTGTCCTCTCCTGAGTCACCATGGCCATTACTCTATCCACTACCTCAGCAGAGGGATTGGGGCCATAAAATGCAAGTCGGATCTTGACAGCTCGGGTGAAGGCATCCTCATGCTCTGTAGGGCTCTCCCCGGATCCCATGCTGGTCTGCCGTCTGGCAGGGCTGGCTGTTCCAACTGATAGGTGGTCCATCTGAATCAAAGCCTCAACCAAATCAGTCTTCCTGGGTCACCTTGCTTCTCCGCCTCTGGCGGTAAGGATGTCTTCAGGTGGATCGCTTTAGCTGATTGTAGAATTCCTCCATACACCTGCCACTGGCTCCAGCCAAATCTCCCGATGGAGATTGTCCCAGTAGTGGTTTGGATGCCTTTAGGAAGAGGGCATCCCTCTTCTGACACCAGATGTGACGGTACCAGGATTTACCGGACCCTTTTGGGGCCGTCGGTTCCTGAACCGCCGCTGCTGCTGCCCTCTTCCACGGCCGGCTGGGGCCCTGCTGCTTCCTGGAGGTCCTGGATGCTCAGGCAGGAACAACTGGATGCTGCCCCCTGGCAGACTGGCAGAGATAGTGAATTTAGCTGCAGAACCCTAGGTAGGGTTTCCAGAGGCCCTACGCCAGTAGACCGGCGAGGAAAGTGAATTAGCTCCTGTAATGGCTAAGGTGAGAATCCCCAGCCTAAGTCCCCTCCAGAAATACAGCCGAGACTTGTATTAAGGAGGGTAGAACAGAACAGCTTTATTGATGAAAAACACTGCTTATATACACTTCCAGACACTCTTATCAAGATTAGAATTTAAATTAGTGCTTGGGACAGTGCTGCTATGCTTGACCAATCAGATAATGGCCTACATTTCCAGTCACTCCTATCCAGATAAGAATGCAAAGTAGGTTTTGGAAAAGGGGCATTTTTGACTGGACCATAATAACCTCCCCTGATTGGTCAAGGAAGCACAGCAGGAGCCAATTAACATTCCAGTCATTGTTTAGCCAAGTTGCACAGATCTGAAGCAAGCAGGAGTGCTGGGCATAGCCTTTATTTTCTCTGCACTCTGGTTCCCAACTATCATATCCCTGTAAAGGAATTACAGTAACCCCATCCAACTATTACATTATGTCACACAATGTACAACATAGGGATCAATATTTCAAGTGGTATAGTTGTAAGTTATTCCATCTGGTCACAAATATATTGATAATCTGACCCGCTCTGCAGGGTCAAATTTCCATCCCAGGCACCCCTAAGCAAGGCACACTAGCATCCTTAGCTCCACCATGGCCACACTACCACCATTCCTCACATGACCCTGCCTACAGTCCCACGCATTGCATTGTGTTGGAGACTACTCTAGCATCCAGTGGGTTAAAGTGGACCTATTACCTTGATTTTTTTAAGTATTTTGAATACTTAATTCAGAACTTTCAAAACTGCCTATGTGTCAAGTTAGCCAAAAGTTGGCAGATGTATAATTTAGGAAATAGTCACACTTTTATTTCAAGGAAAAGTGAAAGTCTTCTAATGCCTCAAAGATCATCATTAGCATATGAAATTTCATTGACAATATTAATTATCATATGCAATGTCACTGAAAGGGCTTTATTAACATAAGGAATGTCACTGAAAAGCTTAGTTAACATATGAAATGTCACAATTAGCACGCTTAGCAAACTGTTCCTAGTATGACTATCTCATTAACTGTACCTTTGCCGGTCTTTTGGCGAACATGATACATAGGCAGCTTTTAATGAAGTTTTAAAATATGAAACCTTGAATCAAGGTGACAGGTCTAATAGCTAGTAAAGGGGTATTTATATTGCTGCAGGGAGACTGAGATTGCCCTGGCCACACCCACAATTTAAAACATAGATATGGCCAGCACAGCTTGTCTCTTGGCAGTTACTTGTTTTGACTAATGGAAAATCCAGCCCTGCCTCCCTATATTTATTCACAAGTATAAACAGAATCTTACCCTTCTATCAAAGCCGCTCGACTTGTGCATATCTTTCCTGCTTTGTTATAGTCTGGATCACACCAGTATTTTGTATTAAATCTTTCAGCTGGTATTTCTACAGTGCAGTTTCTTCCCTCGACAAGAACTTTCCAGAAATTATCTAGTCCTTCTCCTGTTCAATGAAAACATAATGACAGGAACAGTGAAAATTAGGATTGACAGATCATTCATTTAACCCCTTAATGACCAGCGATCTGGGAAATGGATTCCCCTTAACCCCTTAATGACCCATGACTTGCCAGGACCGTCATGGATGCACTTCCCGTAAGGACCCCTGGTGGTCCTGGCATGTCATGGGTTAAATGATAGCAGCGCACCTCGGTGGATGCTGCTATCGGTGCATGCTGCTATCATGCTTTTCAGGCTGAAACTGAGAGTGAGTGCGATTGTTGTAGGGCCATGTCTTATAATCTTATAAATGAAAAAGTGGGAAAATAAGGAGGGAAAGAGGGACATGGGAATTTTCACCCGGGGGAACAGTGTCCACGTAAAACTGGCCATTTTGTAGGTATAACTGACCCATCATACCTTTCATGCAGTCTCCATAAAAATGTAACCCATTGCGCCCAAATTATCCCAAGAGAAAAATTAAAAATGGTGTTTTTTTACATTTTTTTTAATGTTTTCTTTAATTTTAATAAAATAAATGGTGGGCTATCCATATAAGTGTGGTGTCAAAAGAAAGCCCTAATTGTGTGTGGAAAAAAATGGTATATAATTTGGATGGCTGAAATAAAAGTCTTAGAGGAAAAATACTGTTGAACAAAGACAGTTAAAAAGGTCAGAATCACTCTGGTCCTTATGTGCAATCCACCCCTTCTCCCAGTCCATAAGGGGTTAAAGATCGTTTTGATCTTAGTTGGTGATCCAGCACATGTGACTGATGATGTGTACTGGCTCGCCAAAAGGGGGGTCTAATAGTGAGCACGCCCAGTCTTGAAGCAGTCATTTCAGACACCACTATTGCTCACAGTGAGAGATGTGAGCAAAAATATATGTGATATACTAGGACTGTCATCAGTCCTTTAGAGCAATTTACCGATGACAGTCCTAGCACATCACCCGTCACTAAGCAGTTAAAAAAGGAACACATAAGGAAAATACACAAAACACAAAGATAGGAGCTATACTGAACTTTTAGAACAGCATAAAGATCAAGATGTGAGGGATGATTCGTTACTCACTTGTCTCACAGTACCCGGCTACCATGTATCGTAACTGGTTGTAGAGCCAGCGGGGATGGATGATACTGGTTCTCCCCGCAACAAAACCCAACAGTTTAGCATCAAGTGTCCAATATATATAAAATATATACTCGTGCTACAAAGTGAACGGCAGACCAGATGTAGTAAAAATATGTGTAAAGTGTAATCCTATTTCATATTGTATTCCTCCTGATGAACTGGCAAGAGAGCCACGAAACATGTTGAGGATTTGAGGATTGTTCTTATATATTTTTTTTATTAAATTTTACACATATTTTTACTACATCTGGTCTGCCGTTCACTTTGTAGCACGAGTATATATTTTATATATATTGGACACATGATGCTAAACTGTTGGGTTTTGTTGCGGGGAGAACCAGTATCATCCATCCCCGCTGGCTCTACAACCAGTTACGATACATGGTAGCCGGGTACTGTGAGACAAGTGAGTAACGAATCATCCCTCACATCTTGATCTTTATGCTGTTCTAAAAGTTCAGTATAGCTCCTATCTTTGTGTTTTGTGTATTTTCAAGCCCCGTTGGGATGATTGGAAGGACTGAGCATAACAAAGATCGTTATATCTGTGTGGAGGCAGTTCAATATTCTCCACAAGTCTGCTTTGTCATCGGTATTTACCCATGACATATTATATATGTGAGTAGAATGTACGATTGTTGTAAATCGCTACATATTCCTTAACCCTTTCGCGTCCGATGACGTACCCAGACCTTCACACTGGTCCGGCACTTAAGGACAAGTGACAATCCTGGTACATCACATACTTTTACTCACAGCGCTCCTGCTGGATTGAGGTGAGTAATACCAGGGACTGAAGTTGATTGCTCCAAGACCGGAGCGATCGCTTTCCGTCCCTCGTTCGGCATGCCGGCACATGTGATCAGTCGAACTTCCCCATCTGGTCCTTAAAGGACCACACACCCCAGGACCGCTGGTCCTTAAGGGATTAAACACCTGCACAATAAGTCTCTCCCCTCTTTTTCTTGTGTTTTGTTCTGACATAAGGAAAGTGCACACTGCTTTCATTCCTGGATCCACTGCAGCCCAGTAAGAATCATTGCAGCAATGCAGGATGCATTTTCCATGTGTCCCTTATTAATGTGCAGTTCTGGCAACATTAGTGAAAATATTTATATTGCATATTCACTTTATTATGTTCTTAACCCTTTAAGGACCAGAGGGGTGAGCAATGCATTATGAAATAATGTGCTGCACATCCCTGTTGTACTTATAGGAGCAGTAAACATTTTTTATGAAAACATATGTTTTAAGGCTTTTCCTGCTGAGTAAAACAAGGTCACTCCCACAGCTGTCAGTTATTTTATTTGAATGTGATAAGTGTTCATATTGTCAGAAAATGAATAAACGCAACACTACTTTCTGAGGGTTAAAACAGACAGGATGTAGCTCAGCAGATTCTATCACATTCTGTGGAGAATTGTTTGCAAGTTCCCTTCTCCCAAGGAATACAACAGAATAACTAATTGGAATCTGACCACTAGAGGGCACTGTTAATATAAAAAAAATATATATATATACGAAGATGCTTTTTGCAACAGTGATGTACCCTTTTCTTTATCAGTAGGAAAATATGTCCACTATATGTTTTTCATAAAACAATATACTGCTTCTTTGAGGGTCAAATAAATAGTAGCATCCATGAAATGGTATATTTTGTATCAGCTGAAATGTATTAGTTTAGGAGGGAAACTGCAATGCGTTGCATACCCCTCTGGCACTCAGAGGGTTAAAGGGATAGTAATACTTAAAAATTACTAATCCCAATATTGCAGTCATGTTAAAAAGAAATGAATTGCCCCCAGTGTCATCTCTCAAACCTTTATGGTTTGAGAGATAATTGATCCTAAAGTTCCCCCCTCCCTCCGGTCTTACGATCATCAGGCGGCTCTGCAGCAGAGCCGAGATCGCGTTAATAAAAAAAATATATATTTCACTAAAATGGTCTTCGTGTGCTTGCAAACCAAACACATGTAGAAGACCGTTTCAGTGAAAGATTTCTTTTTTATTAACGAGATCTTGGCTGTGCTGCAGAGCCGCCTGATGGTCATACGACAGGCTTCCCTGCAGTCAGCTAGAACACTGACTTCGGGGAAGGGGGAGGGAGGGGAGAATTTCAGGAGCGATTATCTCGCAGACCATAAAGGTTTGAGAGATGACACTGGGGACAATTCATTTCTTTTTAATATGACTGCAATATAGGGATTAGTAATTTTTAAGTATTACTATCCCTTTAAAGGGATAGTAATACTTAAAATGTGAAAAAGAATATGTTGTAGGGTATATCCCCCTGAGTAAAACAAGGGTAGTCCCACTGCTGAGAGATATTTTATTAAAAATGTATAACAGCTCAAACTTGAATTTTTTAGGTGCAATATCACAGTGGCCTGAAAATTTATAGTGGCGCTGTTGCTACACCATCCTATGGAGATTTATGGTCTACAGACCAGAGCAGTCCATAGGATGGTGTAGCAACAGCACCACTGTAAATTTTCAGTCCACTGTGATATTGCACCTAAAAAAATCAAGTTTGAGCTGTTATAATTTTTTAATAAAATATCTCTCAGCAGTGGGAGTACCTTTGTTTTACTCAGGGGGATAAACCCTACAACATATATTTTTTTTACATTTTAAGTATTACTATCCCTTTAAGGGGAAAACAGAAAAAGAAAAGGACAAGGGAAAGGGCAAAGAACAGGCAGTTTTGACCGTGTCAGAACAGTTTAACCCTTTGAGTACCAGAGGGGTATGCAATGCATGGCTTTGCAATACGGTGCATACCCTTCTGGCACTCAAAGGGTTAAGAGTACAATAAAACATGTAGCTATAAAAGTACAGAAAACTGAAGCGGTTAGATAAGTCCTGGCTATCCTATTTGTTTTGCAGGGACTTAGGTCCGTACTTATAAAAGAAAACTGGAGTTATTCTGGAGTAAACCAACTGCACCATAGGGGACAAATAAAAGTTCCTAAATACCCATGCACTTGAATAGAGCTTTTTAACCCACTGAATGCTAGAGCGGTCTACACCGTATTGAGAAGCAATGCTTTAGAGACCTCTCAAGCATTCAATGGGTTAAAATTCTATTTCATTCAATAAAGATTTTTATTGTGTCTCATGGTTAAATTGTTTCCTCCAGAATAACTACAATTTGCTTTTATATATATGGGCCTTTACGTTTTAACAGTGTCGTCACCGGGGGGGGGGCCTACATTCTACTGTGCCCCCTCATGTGCCCCCCCAATTTTCTTCACCACCTGATTAAATAAGTGCTCCCTCGTGGCATTTTTTCATTCAGGCTCTATTCATTTGGGCAGCCCGAATGAATAAGTGCCGAGATAAAGCACTTAACTATGCATCCCCAGTGCTGCCTGCAGGAGAAGAGTGTGCCTGATTCGCCCGGCCCGCCGCCGCCGGCCTTCTGGCTTTAGATGGTGACATCAGACACAGCGTAACTTCAGAACACTGCGTCTGTGCACCAGCCACCATGTGGACAGAGCAGGCCTGCGATGGGGCACTGACACTTATTCACATAAATCATTGATCCTGAATCACCAGCATGTAAGAGAAAAGGACACAAACTATTTCAAGTAACTACTTTCGTGGCACCGAAACAATGTGTCGATCCAAACTTACCTTAAGATATTCTCTGCATATGTGTGAGCTGGATATACGATCACCGGTCACTTCATAGTTAATGGTTACCAGATATACAACAGAGAATAGACCAAGTCTTCAGTATATAATATGCAGCAGATTAGGTAATTGGATAGTGATTTTATATCCAGCTCATACATAGGCAGAGAATATCTTACTTAAATGTAAGTTTGGATTGACACATTAGGGCTGGTAAAAGAAATAGCATATCTAAAGCAGATAGATTTGGTTGCATATTTCACAGAAGTTGCTGGAAATAGAGAAATCTGAATTTTGTAAATTTATGTTTTCCAAGTGTGTGTGTGTGTGTGTGTATAATGTTTTATAATATGTGTGTGTTGTGTGTGTTTTATAATGTTTTATAATTGCCCCCCTGCTTTTGTCCCTGGCCCCCCATGTGCCCCCCCCCCCTCAAATATGAATAGTGGAGAGGCCACTGCGTTTTAATTAGTATGAGGTTAGCCTATCCATAGCATTATTGTGCCAGAGTTTTTCCCAGACCTGGCAGAGAGTATGGACAAAGCCTCAGAGAGGGTCCTATGCAGTGGCTGTGATCAGTTTATTTTGGTGGGAAGAGCAGTTTATTACTGGTTTGGAGAAGAAAAATAGAAGAGGATCAAGCCATATGTATATGTTCAAGCAAACCACTTGGGACGGCCACCGGCAATAAAGTACCATTCCTGGGAGACTGCAGCATTTCTAAAATAAACGTAGGCTAGTTTGTTCTTGTCTGCTGTCGAATCTATGTTTCTGTGTCTGGGTTTGCGGGTTTGCCAGTTTACTTCTTTTACCCAATGACTGGTAGTGTAATTACACTGGAGAACAAATTGATGTAATAAATCATATGCAGTGTTGGTTTTAAAGAGATGGATGTGTGGCTTTTGTAGTCCATGACTGGTATTAAGATGTGTAGCACCATACCAGGGGAGTTAGAGCTTGTTTCAAAACAGAACGCATACGTCAGGATAAAGATATCGATATAAAAAAAAAATCCAAATAGTCTCTTACTAGTTAAAGTAACAAATAGGTCATTTTTAAAGTGCTTTTAACCCTTTGAGTGGCAGAGGGGTACGCAATGCAGTGTCCTCTGGCACCTATCATTTTTAGCCATGTTATATTTCATACAATAGTTTATGGGATACTTAGCTTTATTTATTTAACAATTTACACAAATGAGGTAGTATTAAGTGTCATATGGGTAATGGCTGGTAGCGCCTGCCAGATTTGCACTAAATGAAAAATAAATATGGCTAAATTTATCATAAATTCTTGTTTTAAATAAAGAACAACTAGTATAAATATAGGGGCTGTGGAAAGCTCTTTCAAAATCAATAAAGTGACAGTTCTTCTTTAATCAGTGCTACTGCAGTGGCAACATAAACTTACAGCCTTATCCCTTTGAGTGCCAGAGGATTACGCAATGCATTGTGCATTCTTTGGCACTCAAAGGGTTAAGGGTACAGGTTCCCTAAGCTTCTCCCCCGTAGAGCTTGTGCAGCACGCTCTGGATAGACAGCCGATTCTATTGGCTGCTGTGATGTCACACACCTGTACAGCCAATAAGAATCACTGATAGTTCTGGCTCTTGCATGGGATAAGAGAAAATGGTCTGGGAAGACCTGTATAATTAATAATTTACTGTATTTTTTAATCCTTATTCCCCTAGACTTATGAGTTGCTTCTGAGCTTTAATCCTTTGAGTCCCAGAGAGGCTATATAATGAATTGCATTACAATGTACTGGATACCTCTCTGGCACTCAAAGGATTTTAACCCACAGTGTTTATTTTGTCCTTTAACCCTATGGGTTTCAGAGAAATGTCCAATACATTGTGTAGAATGTACAGGGTTAAAGGTAAAGGGCTGAAACAAAGGTTTTATTACTTTTTGGCGTAGCAGCCTGAAGGCTTTCCAAGGGTTCCAAGTTCCAAGCTGTGGAAGTGCCTACAGCTAAACAGTCCCCACTCAATGGGACGTATGTTCAAGTGAAAGGTGATGTATTTCTGGGGGAAGCTAACTGTATCACAGGGAAGAAAGAAGAGGCATCAATGTCATTGGGACCTTATATATTGTTGCCACACTTACCTCCGGGAAAATTACAGCCTATTCCCACTATTGCTATATAATCATCTGCTTCATCCATTGTACAGAATGGACCTGTCAATAGAGAAGATTTATCACACATTTCAGTTGTACATTTATGTTTGAATCAATGTATAATTATATAAAATACAGATAAATATAGAAAAATATTTTTGGAGTTCAGAATTATTATTTAAACCTTAAAGCAAGGCAGTCATCCAGCTGTTGGTGTCTACAACTTCCATCATCTGTCACCAGCCAATGGCTGGTGGGGGATGATGGGAGTTGTAGTCCCCAACAGCTGGAGGTTCAACAGTTGACTACCTGTACATTAAACACTGACATTTCCCAGTAATAACCCCCATTTACCCAAATGTAGGCCATCAATTCCATGTGCAGTGTTTCCCCCAAATGTAATATGTAATGAATGCCTCCAACAACATGACATCCAGAATTGATTTAAGATGTTGAGTCTTGAACAAAGGCACAGGGGCAAAATTCACAGTGGCCATTAGAATTTTCTGGCCATAGTAAAATATATGGGGCTATAGAAACATACAATTTGATGGCAGATAAGAACATTCGGCCCATCTAGTCTGCCCATTCTCGTACTGTAAAAACCTCAAACCATACTTGGTTCTTGGTCTTTTCTTATGTTCAGGGCAGCCTTATGCCTACCACATGCATGCTTACATTCCATCACTATATTAACCTCTACCACTTCTGCTGGTAGGCTACTCCACTTATCTACTACCCACTCAGTGAAGTAAAACTTTCTTACATTACATCTAAGCCTCTATCCCTCTAGTTTTAGACTATGACCTCTTGTCCTCATATTTTTACTCCTTTAAAATGTATTCCCTCCTGTACTTTGTTGAATCCCTTCATGTATTTGAATGTTTCCATCATATCCCCTCTCCTCCAAGTTATACAACTATATAATAGTTGTTTGTTCTCCTTTAGGTTGTCCCAGTGTCTATTAGGAACCTGGCAATTCCCCAGCTAGGAGGTGTTAGCGTACTTTTAACTTTGAAAATTATTTGCTCAGGGGCATAACTACTAGGGGTGCATAGGTTGCAGTTGTGATAGGTCCAGCATGTAATAGGGCCCACTGACCCCAGGGGCCTATAGATAGTAACTGTGCCCTAATGAGAATATTTTTGCTTTAGGGAGCTAGGAAACATATTTGCACCTGGGCCCTCCAATGACTAGTCATCACTGTATTTGCTGCTAATTCTTTTAAACATAATTCTTAGAGGGTAGTACATACCGCAACAATTCCCAAGTCACCAGTAGAAGCAGGTTATAACCAGCTAGAGATCTGCTGTATTCCAATAAGGTCCTCAAAGATAACCACTGATGCAAGAAAAACTTTCATTCCCATAATAAAAAAAGACTGCAGCTATTAAGCAAAACGGATAATCTCTGCAGACATGGATGATTGGAGAGACCATCAGACATCAGTGCTGAGCCTACTGTGGGAATGAGGTGACTGGAACTGTCTAACAAGGAAATATGAAGCAATATAGGAAATTCTATTGTGCAGAGACACAACCACTCATAATGACACAACTTAAAGGAGCAGTAAACTTTTTTTATGAAAACCTATATGTTATAGAACTTTTCCTGCTGAGTAAAACAAGGTAACTCCCATTGATGTCATCTGTTTTATTCAATATTTATAATGGTTCGAATAATCAGGAAGCGAATTTACTGTATGTTCACTTCCTGATAGTTCTGACAGGAAGTGACTCTGCATTTTCAATTTCATTCTATGGAGAACTGTTTGTCACTGAATTTCTTCTCCATTGGAATGTAATAGAATAACTAAATGGAATTTTACCACTAGTGGGTACTGCTAATGTAAAAATAACACAGGTTTAAACTTTAATAAAGGTGGAAATATGCATCTCTCAGCAGTGGGGGTACCCTTATTTTACTCAATAGAAAGTGCCCTATAATGTATATCGTTTCATAAAAAAGTTTACTGCTCTTTTAATATGCAAAACAGCATTTGGCAGGCCAACAGGACACTCCCATGACAGCAAGAGGCAGAAGGTATACACACACTGTATACCAGAGAATGATATGAATAGGTGAGGAAGAAAGTGGAAAAGATAATAAAGTTGTAAGATCTAATTCAGGAGTAGTCAGTTATTGACCCCTAGCTGTTGGTGACTGTAACTTCTAACATCCCCATCCATTCATTGGCCGGTTGGGGTGATGGGAGTGGAAATCCACAACAGCTAGAGGTCAGACAGCTGACTACCTGTGATCTACTTTAAAGGGGAATTATCATAGGAATAAGTGGCTCTTCCTCTTAATTTGATTAACAGAAAGTGTTATCTAGGTGGTTCCTCAAGCATATGTTGATATTAGCCCTTCTGGTGCTGGAATCCTGTCTTTCAACAGCCACTAACAGACAAGATTCTGGCACTAGAAGGGTTAATACAGTCATACTTTCAAGGACCTACACTTCCGTAATTGAGGCAAGAAATATATTACGCAACAGCCAGCTTTTAGAGATCTGAAATGTAGGAAGACGTTTCTCTGTGAATAATAATCTTCCAGTTATAAGAGAAGGAACAACTATTGATAAACAGGTTTAAAATTTTTAAAAATCACATCAATTATCGAGTTCTGGTACAACAAGTGTGCTATATCACTAGAATGTTACAATACACACTATAGTTTCTACTACATAAATGAACAGTGTTATCTAGGTAGGTGTCCATCAAACAGCAGTAAGAAATATCTACACAAATATAGTTTTTAGTTGAATTTGATGTTTTTTTTAATCTACTGCTAAATGTTTCAGTCCAGCATGTAATAGGGTCCACTGACCCCAGGGGCCTATAGATAGTAACTGTGCCCTAATGAGAATATTTTTGCTTTAGGGAGCTAGGAAACATATTTGCACCTGGGCCCTCCAATGACTAGTCATCACTGTATTTGCTGCTAATTCTTTTAAACATAATTCTTAGAGGGTAGTACATACCGCAACAATTCCCAAGTCACCAGTAGAAGCAGGTTATAACCAGCTAGAGATCTGCTGTATTCCAATAAGGTCCTCAAAGATAACCACTGATGCAAGAAAAACTTTCATTCCCATAATAAAAAAAGACTGCAGCTATTAAGCAAAACGGATAATCTCTGCAGACATGGATGATTGGAGAGACCATCAGACATCAGTGCTGAGCCTACTGTGGGAATGAGGTGACTGGAACTGTCTAACAAGGAAATATGAAGCAATATAGGAAATTCTATTGTGCAGAGACACAACCACTCATAATGACACAACTTAAAGGAGCAGTAAACTTTTTTTATGAAAACCTATATGTTATAGAACTTTTCCTGCTGAGTAAAACAAGGTAACTCCCATTGATGTCATCTGTTTTATTCAATATTTATAATGGTTCGAATAATCAGGAAGCGAATTTACTGTATGTTCACTTCCTGATGGTTCTGACAGGAAGTGACTCTGCATTTTCAATTTCATTCTATGGAGAACTGTTTGTCACTGAATTTCTTCTCCATTGGAATGTAATAGAATAACTAAATGGAATTTTACCACTAGTGGGTACTGCTAATGTAAAAATAACACAGGTTTAAACTTTAATAAAGGTGGAAATATGCATCTCTCAGCAGTGGGGGTACCCTTATTTTACTCAATAGAAAGTGCCCTATAATGTATATCGTTTCATAAAAAAGTTTACTGCTCTTTTAATATGCAAAACAGCATTTGGCAGGCCAACAGGACACTCCCATGACAGCAAGAGGCAGAAGGTATACACACACTGTATACCAGAGAATGATATGAATAGGTGAGGAAGAAAGTGGAAAAGATAATAAAGTTGTAAGATCTAATTCAGGAGTAGTCAGTTATTGACCCCTAGCTGTTGGTGACTGTAACTTCTAACATCCCCATCCATTCATTGGCCGGTTGGGGTGATTGGAGTGGAAATCCACAACAGCTAGAGGTCAGACAGCTGACTACCTGTGATCTACTTTAAAGGGGAATTATCATAGGAATAAGTGGCTCTTCCTCTTAATTTGATTAACAGAAAGTGTTATCTAGGTGGTTCCTCAAGCATATGTTGATATTAGCCCTTCTGGTGCTGGAATCCTGTCTTTCAACAGCCACTAACAGACAAGATTCTGGCACTAGAAGGGTTAATACAGTCATACTTTCAAGGACCTACACTTCCGTAATTGAGGCAAGAAATATATTACGCAACAGCCAGCTTTTAGAGATCTGAAATGTAGGAAGACGTTTCTCTGTGAATAATAATCTTCCAGTTATAAGAGAAGGAACAACTATTGATAAACAGGTTTAAAATTTTTAAAAATCACATCAATTATCGAGTTCTGGTACAACAAGTGTGCTATATCACTAGAATGTTACAATACACACTATAGTTTCTACTACATAAATGAACAGTGTTATCTAGGTAGGTGTCCATCAAACAGCAGTAAGAAATATCTACACAAATATAGTTTTTAGTTGAATTTGATGTTTTTTTTAATCTACTGCTAAATGTTTCAGTCCAGCATGTAATAGGGCCCACTGACCCCAGGGGCCTATAGATAGTAACTGTGCCCTAATGAGAATATTTTTGCTTTAGGGAGCTAGGAAACATATTTGCACCTGGGCCCTCCAATGACTAGTCATCACTGTATTTGCTGCTAATTCTTTTAAACATAATTCTTAGAGGGTAGTACATACCGCAACAATTCCCAAGTCACCAGTAGAAGCAGGTTATAACCAGCTAGAGATCTGCTGTATTCCAATAAGGTCCTCAAAGATAACCACTGATGCAAGAAAAACTTTCATTCCCATAATAAAAAAAGACTGCAGCTATTAAGCAAAACGGATAATCTCTGCAGACATGGATGATTGGAGAGACCATCAGACATCAGTGCTGAGCCTACTGTGGGAATGAGGTGACTGGAACTGTCTAACAAGGAAATATGAAGCAATATAGGAAATTCTATTGTGCAGAGACACAACCACTCATAATGACACAACTTAAAGGAGCAGTAAACTTTTTTTATGAAAACCTATATGTTATAGAACTTTTCCTGCTGAGTAAAACAAGGTAACTCCCATTGATGTCATCTGTTTTATTCAATATTTATAATGGTTCGAATAATCAGGAAGCGAATTTACTGTATGTTCACTTCCTGATGGTTCTGACAGGAAGTGACTCTGCATTTTCAATTTCATTCTATGGAGAACTGTTTGTCACTGAATTTCTTCTCCATTGGAATGTAATAGAATAACTAAATGGAATTTTACCACTAGTGGGTACTGCTAATGTAAAAATAACACAGGTTTAAACTTTAATAAAGGTGGAAATATGCATCTCTCAGCAGTGGGGGTACCCTTATTTTACTCAATAGAAAGTGCCCTATAATGTATATCGTTTCATAAAAAAGTTTACTGCTCTTTTAATATGCAAAACAGCATTTGGCAGGCCAACAGGACACTCCCATGACAGCAAGAGGCAGAAGGTATACACACACTGTATACCAGAGAATGATATGAATAGGTGAGGAAGAAAGTGGAAAAGATAATAAAGTTGTAAGATCTAATTCAGGAGTAGTCAGTTATTGACCCCTAGCTGTTGGTGACTGTAACTTCTAACATCCCCATCCATTCATTGGCCGGTTGGGGTGATTGGAGTGGAAATCCACAACAGCTAGAGGTCAGACAGCTGACTACCTGTGATCTACTTTAAAGGGGAATTATCATAGGAATAAGTGGCTCTTCCTCTTAATTTGATTAACAGAAAGTGTTATCTAGGTGGTTCCTCAAGCATATGTTGATATTAGCCCTTCTGGTGCTGGAATCCTGTCTTTCAACAGCCACTAACAGACAAGATTCTGGCACTAGAAGGGTTAATACAGTCATACTTTCAAGGACCTACACTTCCGTAATTGAGGCAAGAAATATATTACGCAACAGCCAGCTTTTAGAGATCTGAAATGTAGGAAGACGTTTCTCTGTGAATAATAATCTTCCAGTTATAAGAGAAGGAACAACTATTGATAAACAGGTTTAAAATTTTTAAAAATCACATCAATTATCGAGTTCTGGTACAACAAGTGTGCTATATCACTAGAATGTTACAATACACACTATAGTTTCTACTACATAAATGAACAGTGTTATCTAGGTAGGTGTCCATCAAACAGCAGTAAGAAATATCTACACAAATATAGTTTTTAGTTGAATTTGATGTTTTTTTTAATCTACTGCTAAATGTTTCAGTTTACAGTCTGATAAAAAACAATGACCCTTAAACTTTGTTCACACAGGAGATATCAATGTGGTGACACTGCCAAAAGTCTGGTATCGCCCTTGTCCCATATACTGAGTCACCCTGCATTTCCACTGCTAGCTGAATACAGGGGGACACATGCACTCTATAGCAGCCAGCAGCCCAATGTAAAGTTTAGCAACACTTCAGTGGTTTGGGACAACCTGTGACTGGATCTTTGTGAAGAGTATTGCAGTGATCCAATTACTTTTGTGAATGTCATGCGCAGAGGACCCATAAGCCACCATGCAGGCCTTCACTGCTACAACTTCCCAGCAACCATCGCTGGCTGCCAGGGAGTTGCAACAGGTTACATTTTGTTTACCTGTCACTGCCATATCTGAGCTACTGTGTGTCTGTGCCATGTGGACAGTGTCATAGGGTGTATTGACATTATAAGCCATCCAGGTCTATTAAGTAGAGATCACTAGATATAGGAAATTGCAGATACAATGCAACTAGATAGATAGATAGATAGATAGATAGAAAAACTACTTGGAAATATTAAAGTTTGATTAATTTCGTTTCTGCGAACAGTGTATGAGGTCAACACTGTATTTCTTTTCTTAGGGAGGTTTAAATACTTTAGTCCTCATGCAGAAAGAGACAGGGGTGCAATTCTGGAGAAAATCCACTGCCCCATTTAGGGGGGGGAGATACAAAAATCCTGTGAGCTTAAAAATGGTTTAACCCAAGTTTTGGCGATCTCTTTAGCATTCAAGGGATTAAAAGCCCCTTTTAAATTAATATGAATTCTGGGAGTGTTCATTTGCCATTGTACTACAATTGGTTTGCTCCAGAAAGGCACCTCTTTAGCTTGCTGCATAAGGTGCTTTGCTTCTATTCCTCATTAGACATAGCAGCTGTATTGCCATTATCATCTTCATTTGACTGATTCTGTAACAGTAATAAGTTAAGCTTAACCCCTTAAGAACCAGAAAAAAGCCCATTGTGCCCCCCCAGACCTTTGAGTGCCAGAGGGGTACGCAACGCATTTGCAGTGCAAAGCAATGTGCTGCATACCCCTCAGGCACTCAAATGGTTAAGGGTTTTTTTTTTTAGCATTTTCATCATAGCTTAACCCTTTGAGTGCCAGAGGGGTGCACAATGCATTGCAGAGTAATGCGTTGTGTATCCCTCTGGCACTCAAAGGGTTAATTATAATCCCTTTTTATGCAGCTTTTTGTCCATCACAAATGTCAACATTGATTTACAATATTTTCTCCAAAAATACACAGTACAAAATAAGAATACGTACCTTACATCCGTCGTCTTGAGAGCAAAAGAATCAAAAAGCAAATGAAGCTTCAGTTGTCCTTGTTATATATACTTCATTATGTATTTACCGTGTTATCATGTAAACCAATCAAGTGCTACACTGTCATTTGCAACAAATGATTTAAATACTGCAAAAAAGCCCTTTCCTTTGAAATCTGACAATGAAGAAAACAGCAAAAAAAACCTCTTGCTCATTATCTGGTAATCTGAGATCATAACCATTAAGATCAAATGTTTAGTGCTCGAGGGTAGTCAGGATTACTAGGACAAAATAGTAAACCTGTTTTTATCAAATAAATTGCACTTTATGTTTGAAGGCAAATTGATGGGATTCTGGGACAAAACAACAGCACTTTAGCAATGCACTGGAGACCTCTACAATGTGCTGCACACCCATCTGGCACTCAAATAGTTAAATCACTAGGATTTTTATTGATCCTCTAGAATGCAGTTGGATCCTCCAGAATTGCACTGTTGTGCCTTTATACATAAGGGGTTAGATTCTATTGTAGATGCTAATTTTACCACTGCTTTTATCTCCAGGTTTCCTAATAGACTTCAGTAGGAAAATGTTTCGTAAAACGGGTGTTAACATTTATCATCTGCAATAGAATCTAGTCCAAGGTCCATTAACCATGACATGCCAGAACCGTAATGGATAAACTTTCCATAAGGACCCATGGCGGTTCTGGCACGTCATGGATGTCAGAGCTCCCTGCGCGGAGCCCTGAATCGGATCCAAAAAACAAAAATCTCCATGGTCCTTAAGTGCCAGTTGCGAGAGCGCGTGACAGATCCATAAGGGGTTAACCTTTTGAGTGCCAGAGAGGTATCCAACACATTGCAACGCAATGTCTTGGATACCTCTCTGGCACTCAAAGGGTTAATTTCAAAAATATAAATTGTTGCATTTAGGAAACACTAAATTCACTAACTCATTTATTGGATCTCGCTGGTACTCAAAGGGTTAAGTTAAAAAATATAAAATTTTAACTATAAGAAACAATTCTCTCATTCATTCATTGGATAACTCTCTGGTACTCAAAGGGTTAAGTTAAAAATATAAAAGGTTAAATATAAGAAACACGTAATTGTCTCATTCATTCATTGGTTACCTCTCTGTCTCTCAAATGGTTGAGTTCATTGAGCTCCATTGGATTTTAACCCATTGAATGACAGAGAGGCATCCATTTGCTTTGCATACCTCTCTGGCATTCAAAGGGTCAGCTATACATTTTGGGTTTTTTTCTATGATTTTTCTGTCTGAAGCATGTTATGGCATGCATTCATTTGGATAAAAAAGTACTTCTCTGCTACTCTCATTTAAAACAACCTTCATTTTCTCTAAAGGTCAACTATCATTTGATATTTCCCTATTGGCAGATCGGCTCCTCTGGAAGCAGACTTGGCAATGAAGCTGGGTCTCCATTGTGAGCCCAGTGGACCAGCAGGGAGGGCACAACAGGGGTCCGAAAAGAAAACCTCATTGCTCCCACAGTTCATTAGGGCTATATTGTGTAGGACAGCTTCCTGCTCTGAATGGTACAGGTCTTCATAGACCCTATGTATTATGCATGAAAGCCATGTATGCCTGAATTGCATTCCAGCTGACGTGTCAGTTTTTTGTCACCATGCCCCCCCCCCCCCCAAACAGCTGATTGGAGCTGTTTTGTGAATGCTCAGTACAGTCCTGGGCTGTCTGCTCAGTAAAACATGATTTTTGCTTTTAAAGCAAAACCTGGAATTCCAGTTTGTTGCCTCATCGAGATGCTTGCAGTTTTGTATGCTCCCAGAGTTACCATATAGGATGCTTCCCATACCCACCCATGGGTGTCCACAGAAATTTTTCCAGGAGGGCAAAGCCAAAGTATACCCCCCCCGGGCCAGCCACCAGCCCCTATGTTTCCATCCCTGGGTTGGGGGGCTAGTGCCCCCTCTTGCCCCCCCATCCTTAAAGATTTGGAGTGCCCCTTATATAAGATATTTAGTGTGCATTAAGAGACATAAACCTCTTCTAGGAATCAATATATAACTTCAGGTGAATGAGAAAGGTCAATCTGTACCACTACGAAGAACATCAACCTTTGGTCTTGGAGGAAGGAAATTTGCATACGTGCAACATCTGACACTCTGCTATGATGACTCATTGAAGTGCAATACAAGAATTGCTCAAACCTGTCATCAAACCTCTAAGCCGTGAAGACTTTCAGGATCTCCTCTCATGATTATGGGATAATGTTATTGGGAGGAATGTAGAAATATGATTCTGCTCCAAAAGAGGAGCTGGATTCAATTTTTTATAGCCCTAGATCTGGCAAATGCTAATTTACTAAACTATTTATGCTATAAATTATCCCATTAAGCCGTGTGCACTAAGAGGAGATTAGTAGGGCAGTATATTGGCTTTTAGGGAAGTTCCTTTCCTTTATGCCTTGTTTAACTTCATGCATTATACAAGGTCCTGAAGAAACAGTGCATCTTTATGTCATTTTCCTGGGTATATATAAGGAGTTTTAAAATAAAGACATTCACTTTATCCAGTGTAACACATGTCAGTTTCATATGTTGTCAGAGCTGTATTAAAGTGATAGTAATGTTTCACAAAAACAGCAGCTCCAATTAATCTTCATAGTATTTGAGCCATAGAGAGTGTTATTTCTTTATTGTGAGCTTTGTAGTTCAAGAGTAATTGAATGATAAAGTTTCCCCCTCCCACTCCTTTTACCTAGTGTAAGCCCCCACTCCTCAGATGTGGAATCCAGTCCATAGACCAGACAGCTCACATCAAGGCAGGGCCGGCACCACCTATAGGCAAGGTAGGCGCCGTCCTAGGGCACACATTCTCTGAGGGCGCATCGGCCCCGCTCACCACTTATTGCCGAAGTAAAAAAAAACGCAAGTTTCGGTGCCCTCCCTTGGCTGGCTATTTTTTTAATGTAGCACAGCGATACCCGTTTCTCTCTCCCCATCCGCTCCTTCAGTCCTGGACCAGGATTGAAGGAGCGGAGGGGGAGAGAGAAACAGGCATCGCTGTGCTACATTAACCCTTTCAGTGACAGAGGGGTATGCAACGCATAGCTTTGCAATGTGTTGTATACCCCTCTGGCACTGAAAAGGTTAAAAAAAAATAGCCAGCCAAGGGATAGCACCGAAACGTACTCACTAGGAGAAAGAGAGACATGCACCGTGAAGAGTAAGTGGAAGGGGGGTCAAGAGGGGATAAAGAGTCAGACAGGGAGAGAGAGAGAGTCAAAGGGGGGATCAGCAGTCAAGAGGGGGATCAAGAGTCAGACGGGGAGAGAGAGAGTCAAAGGGGGGGGGAGAGTCACATATAGAGAACATACACTCTGTCACACTGATACACATATAGAGAAGATTAATTAGAACTGCTTTTATTACTATCCCTTTAAAGATGTGAGCCTGTATTGCTAAAATTATCAGAGGCAAATTTTGCAAAGTGCATTTTAGAGTCCATTACTTCAGTGCCGGGGGCATGGCATAAAGACCAGTGGGGTGAACCCACAAGAAAAGTGAGATTGTTTCTAACATGGACATGAGAAAGATCCCAGGATAGAGTCTACAGACTATGAAAGAAGCTGGCAGATTCAGTCTTGGTTTATTCAATGCATTGTCCCTCCAAAAGAAGCATCCTTTGTCTCTGTTGAGTGACTATAAAAAATGTTCAGACCCATTGGATCATACCTCTCAATGATACCCGGTATCTACCAAGTCAAGCTCACAGCAGGAGTAGTTAACTGCTGGACCTCCTGTTGTTGGGGTCTACAGTTCCCATCATCCTCAAACAGCTGAAGGCTGGTTGGAAATGATGGGAGTTGTAATCCCCAGAAGTTGGAAGTCCAGCATTTGACTATCTCTAGTCTACACCATCAGCTCATAACATGTTATTTATAATAAATCGTTCCCTGACCTTTTGTCAGCAGGTTCAAATATACAGAAGAGAAGGAGTTTATCTGGTAAGATTTCCTAAGGATTATACTGTTAATTCCTACATTTATCGCTACAGCTGTTTGGTTATGCTTTTGACCCAAGCCTTCATGCAAAAGACATCAGTCTCTGGCTATGGGAATTAAAACCCCTTAATTCATATTGTATGAAATTGAGCAGCTTCCTTTGCTTTGAGAAGACAGAAAGGTGCATGTACTATTGCAATTCTGCTCTAACCCAGACCCTTACCCTGTCTGAAACCTAAGCTGCATACACCTAAAACTATCTCTTTATGTTGCTCATGCTAAGGGGAAGGCAGTAGGAAAGTGTATGGGTACTTTGGTCCTCGGGATCAGCCTGTTGGCCTGATAATAAACTGGTCACTGCAGCTGCAATAATTTCCATATCATTACAACAACCTCCCCCATACAGTGTCATCAGAGGCAGCATGAATGGACAAAATAGTATAGTAATGGAAAAAGTTGGTAGAACTGTGCCTGGTGTTGCCTGTATTCACATGTGAGAGGGCTATAGAGAAAAATGAGTAGTGGTTGGGATCGATGTTGATTGGTGGGTTGGGTGCTTTGAGGTGAGGGTGCTGAAGGAGATATGATTCTGCTGGGTAGTCTAGGAGTATGGGGGCAGCTCATCTTGTGCTGGTTCTGCAGGTGCTATGGTTATATTCTGCTGTACAGGGGTCTGTGGGAGCTAAGCATAATGGGTTTGCTAAAGACATGGTTGGGAGTCCTGCGTATGACAGACATTGGGGATCTGTTGGGGATAATTAGAGATTTAATGTTGCTGAGTGGTGGCTGAAGGATGTTAAGGTCTTGTACTGAAGTGTGGGGGACGGTCTGGTGATGTCAAGAGACATTTACTCTGATTCTTAGGAACTACCCATACAAACCCTACAATTGTTGACTCAAAAAGGCAAGTATACTAACAAAACTCAAAATAAAGTTGTACTTGACCACCTTGCCAGTTCATTATGGGGTTGTGCTGAATCAACCATGGCAGATCCATAATTACATAGAAAACGAAAACAGGAATCAAATAAAAGCATTAAAACCTATTTAAAATAATGGACAATTTCATTTGCTCCAAGGGCGGTGTGCAGGAAATGAAAGAGTCGCAATTCTGGAGCAAACCAAATGTACCAAAGGGAACAAATAACCATTTCCAAAATTCACATAATTTATTGCTTCATGATTCATTACAGACCGCGCTGGCATGTAATAGGTTAACAGCCTTGTTTCAATCAATAGAATTTTTTATTTGTCCCCCATTGTGCAGCTGCTTTGCTCTAGAATTCATATCCGCTTCTGTCTCTTTCTCTGTCCCATTCATTTTCTCACTTTCCTTACCCCTTTTTACCCCCATCGTCTTTCTGCCCCTTTGCCTAGTAATGCTTCCCCACTGGCCTCTTGTTGCTTACCTTCTTGCCTCTTAGTGGTTCCTCTTTGCCTTTTACTGCCCCCCGTCACACACTGCTCCCCTCTTTATCCCTCCCTTTTTCTCTTTGTCTCTTGCCTGTTTTCCCTTACATAGCTTCTTCCTTATCCCTAGGGTTAGTGACACAATGTAAAACTATTCCTGCAGCAGCAATGACAACACAGAGAACACTGACTGATGGTGCTGTTACTTTGTATCACTATCCCTGCTTTCACAGACCCTGACATCTCTCGGGAACCAGAAATTCAGTGAGCACATTGTTGGGTATATAAAAGCATGAAACATAGGTGAAGATGGATAAAAAAGTAAAAGAATATGCATTTGACTTTACATATTGTGCACTCACAGAATATATAAAGTGAAAAAAGTAGCTGTCACTTAAAATCCTATTTTTAACCCTTTGAGTGCCAGAGAGGTATACAACACAATACTTTAGATACCCCTCTGGCACTCAGATGGTTATGGAATGTTGATTTTTCCCCTGTGCTGTACTTGATTTGCTGAAGAATTGCTCCTCTTGTCTTTAGTGGATAAGGCCCTTTATATATACATGTGATCTGTACATGTTCCAGTGATCACAGCAAGTCACCCATAACACTAAGATACACAATCCCCTTGTCATCCACAATGAGTGATTATCCCTCCTTCCCTTCTCATTTGTCTATTATCTGCACCATTTAGTTTATTACCACACCCCTAGAATGTTTATATTTCAGGGGATGACAATTAACAGACTATGCTATGAAGCATAGACACCAGGCTGACTGCATGTACTCTGTCCTACTTCATTAATTAACTTTATCAGTGCAGTTTAATTGTAAAGCAATCTGTATGGGGTTTGGAATATCTTCTTGTTTTATTCTTTATTTCTAATTTGATGCCTAGGGATCGAATGAAAATGTGTGTTTGCCAAACAGATTGCTTGGAGAAACCTCTCTCCAGGGGGTTTCGTAATCTTGGTAAACTGATTGCCAGATATCCTTGGTGGTTCATAGTTATTCCTATTGTTCTCTCCGTGGGGCTAGGAGTGGGGTTTTGTTTTTTGGAGAAAAGCTTGGAGTATCAGCTCACTCCAGAAGGGGATCCTGTGAAGGATGAGAGAGGCTTCATTAGGATGCACTTCCCCATCAATGACTCTGGGCAGTTTTCTGTACAGAGACTGTATTCTGAGGGAACATTTGCTTCTCTCATTGTTGTCAGCCTATCAGGAAATATCCTGAATGAGAGCTCCTTTGGGGAACTTCAAAATCTGGACATTGCAGTGAGAAGCTTGAGCTTAGAGCCTAATATCAGTTTCCAGCAACTGTGTGCCCAAATCAATGGCTCCACGTGCCTTCCACCCAACCCTTTGCTGAACCTAATACTGGACAATACACAAAAAATCAATATAACCTACCCTATGTTCCAGAATAGAACATTTTGGGGAACATACCTTGGAGGGGTGACACCGGGTCCATCAAATATTATATGGAAAGCTCAAGCACTCAGGTTAGTCTATTACCTAAGAGAAGACAAAGAACTGGAGCGAGACAACAGCCGGAAGTGGCTCAACCACTTTATCAAATCAATCCCTCAGCAGATAGAGATGTTACAGCTGAAATCTATGAATGTAAGTACTTGTGATCTCATGCTTCTCCCTTGTTTTGTATTCTGAGTGTCATAGGTGGTGCAAGGTCACTTGGCACCCTAGGCCAGCAGTAGGCAATGTTTGGCTCTTCGGCAGTTGGAGACTACATCAGCCAATAACTGGAAAGTCAAAGGTTGACTAACCCTGCCCTAGATTAACCTTAACCCTTTGAGTGCTGAGAGGTATCCATCACATTGCAACGTAATGAGTTGGATACCTCTCTAGCACTTAAAGGGTTAAAAGAGTTAAATAAGCAGTATATTTTTAATGAAAATATATATGCTCTAGGGATTTTTATGTTGAGTAAAATAAGGGTACTCCCGCTGCTGGGAGATTTTTATTCAAACATTATAACCTTTCAAACTGTCACAAAGCATGAAGCTGTTACTATCACATTCTATAGACAACATAGAAATATATATTCATGACAGAAACAAAGCATCTGGCCCATCCAATCTGCCCATCCAATCTATATAAATTAAAAATAAGTCTTATAGACTTACCACTATCCCAGCTATTCCCTAACAGTATTTGTCCCAATGACCTCCACTGGAAGGCAGTTCCATGAGCCTATCACACTTTTTGTAAAGTAGAACTTACACTTATTACTGTTGAATTTTTCACCCTCTAACTTTAAAGCGGAACTACCACCCATTAAGTATATTGCCCCACATAATTGTACATCTGGCGACTAGCTGCTCAGTAGTGCTAGTTGCCGGAATTATTATCTATTAAAGAGAAATCGCTATTCTTCCAAGACTGACAGCAGGACGGAGCGCAGACATCTTGCCATAGTGAGGTCCGCACACCTGCTCTGTCAGTCCCAGTTGTGTCTAGGAGGCGTTGCTAGTTGCGCGGACTACAGAGCAGCTAGTCACCAGATGTGCAATTATGTGGTGCAATATACTTATTGGGTGGTAGTTCCGCTTTTATTCATAACCTCTTGTTCTAATATTCTTCTTTTTTTGAAAAATGTTTAATACATTTATTAAATACCTTAATATATTTAAAGGTTTCTATCATATCATCCTTCTCCTTCCTATTTTCCAAGCTGTACATATTCAGATCTTTGAGTCTATTCTGGCACCCTGTGGCATGAAGAACTTGCACCATATTCTCTAAACTTCCTTTTTCCTATTATTTATTAATATCCATTTAGACAACTGTAGTCAGTGACTCACCTCTTCCACAGAATGAAATTCTGGTCACCATATGACATTGTTTAAAAAAAAAAAAAAAAAAAAAAAAAAAAAACATTTGAAACTATAATGAATTTGGAATAAAATATTCCAACAATGGGACATCCCTATTTTACTCAGCAGCAAAAGCCCTACAGTATGTTTTTTTTTTCGTAAAAATGTTTACTTGCACTGTATGCTTGTGTTACAACCCATGTTTACCTAACTCTTTAAATGCCAGAAGGGAATTCAACATGATGTGTTGGATGCCCCCCTGACACTCAAAGGGTCAATGAACTTTAGGGAAGTGTTGGGAGGTGCCTATAAAATTTACCATTATTTAATTAAAAAAACAGTAATAGTATTTTGAAAATTTACCCTGATAAGAAAACATGGTGTAACAGATGTTAAAGTCAGTCTTTGACTATAGGGGTGTAGAATTTACTTCTGCATCTGAAATCAGTCTTTGCAAACTGAAAACTGTATAATTTATTATTCATTTGTCTTCCAAAGTAATTACACAATCAATCAATGTAATACATTTCAAGGGGATCTATCACCCCTACACATGTTGGGCTACATAGGATGTTTATACAATGACTAGCTTGGGTAAAATTTTCATTTTTTAAAAACATCGCTATTTAGCTGAATTTAATCCATTAAATATTGCCCTGTCCCTACCTCCGGACAGACTGTGGGTACAGCCCTGTACCCGCAGTCTGTCACTCTTCCTCTTCTCCCCTCCCTCTATCCAGCCTCCTCTGATGATGGAGGCTTTCTAACTGAGCGCTCTCTGGCCAATGAGAATGCTTCAGCTTACAGACAGAAAACTTCCATCATCGGAGGAGGCTGGATAGAGGGAGAGGAGAAGAGGAAGAGTGACAGACTGCGGGTACAGGGCTGTACCCACAGTATGTCCGGAAGTAGGGACAGGGCAATATTTAATGGATTAAATTCTGCTAAATAGTGATGTTTTTTAAAAACTGAAAGCTTTACCCAAGCTAGTCGCTGCATAAAAGTCCTATGTAGCCCAACATGTGTAGGGGTGATAGATCCCCTGTACAGAAATAAATTAGGTAACCACTGAATGTAGATATTCCCAACACATTTCTTTACCAATTTATAACACTTCCATGGGAAACTACCATACACTATCTGAGCAGAATGCTCTCTCCAGCTCTCCATACTTCCTATAACCTCCACTCTACTGTCACCAATTCACTGATGATGCCACACTACCTGAGCACTATGCTCACTAGAGCTCACAATACTTCATATAACCTCTGTTTGGTTCACTTTTAAAAGGTTGCATGCAAAAGAGAGTGCAACCTAATTACAGAGTAAACATGTCGCCATGATAAAAATGACAACATGAGAATCTCACACTGCATGCCAGCACAAGATTCTCATGTCGCCTACTGAGAAGTCGCATACCTGCCTATTGCGGTTCCAGCCCCCAACTCCATCTGGGCAGCCCAGCTATCAATAAAGGTTCCAGCCAGCTTAATCACAGGGAGATCAAGCTACCTTTGCAGTCCCATACAGTACTCAATCCGGGCAGTCCAGCTGCCATTAGCATTTCCAGCCTCTTCATGTTAGAGAGATTCAGCTGTCATTTGTGATACCAGCCTGCTTATTCTAACTCCACAGAAAGGTTCTACTGCCAGTTGTGGTGCCAGCTGACTTTTTTCATTCAAGCAATCCAGCTGCCTTTAAGCAGTCTTGTTGTCACTTGTGGTCCCAGGCCGCTTATCGTCGGACAGCCAGTAGAAACTAGTACAGTAGATGGCAGTAAAACTGCCTGAAGAACTGAGTGGGCTACGACCGCTATAGTAGTAGGTACTTTGGAAGTGGACTGGTAATAACATTAGCAGGACAGTCTATGTATAATCAGGCTGTACTGCTACTGGCTGCCCGGAGTTAAGCGGGTTTGGAAGCAGGCTGAGAGGTTGTATTGTTTTTAGATGTTAGCGAAGCCTGTCTCATGCAAGGTGATAAACATATCGGTCAACATTCTTTAAGTCTTTGACTTCCAGAGGGGTATAAAATGCATTGCATACCCATCTGGCACTCAAAGGGTTAAAGTGGCGACTTAGTTTTGGCTGTGCACATTCTCAGCAAGCAATTTATAACCTGGATTGGTAAATGGCTTTCCGGAATCACTTCCTACTTCAGATGCCTTCCTACACTTGCAGCAACAGAAGGTTCTATAGATTGTGGAAAGCAGACTGATACTGATACTAGACCCAGGGCTGCTGAACAACCAGCGTCTGGAACCGCTAATGAGGACTAATGCTAACAATTCTAGACACAGTAAATAACATCCTTTCCCAGCCGCCCAGCCGTGAGATCCGCTCCCGGGCTCTATAATTATTATTATTATTGCTTAAAGGTATGCGACCTCTCAGTACGCAACATGAGAATCTAGCTCTGTCATGCAGTGTGAGTTTCTCATGTCTTAATTTTTATCATGGTGACATGTTGCACACTTTTTCGCTTGCGACCTTTTAAAAGGATACTCCTCTGTGCCACGGTCAGGAGTTTGCTCTACCTCAGCAGTATGCTCACTCCAGGGCCTAGATTCACTAAAGGTTGAAGAGGGCTACAAATGTCGATATACTGTCGGAACAATGTTGAAGGCACATCCACAGTATTCACTGAAGTGTCTAGGACATTACATCACCAGCACTTCGACAAAACATGCCCACATCGACATCAGTCCGACAGGTTTACGAATTTTCATTCATCACATCGACAATGGCCTATTTCTATATGATAATGAAGCATGATGACTCATTTCCATATGAAAATGCTGAATAATGAGACACATTCATATGCAAGGGGGTGTATTGATATGATGAATCCAATGGAGTTAGTATGTCAAAAATATATGCAGTATATGTTGACATACTAAGGAGGGGATATGTCGAAGGGGGGGAACATTGTGTAGTGCTTGGTGTACTAGTTCTGTTTATTTTAACCCTTTGAATGTCACAGGGGTGAGCAATGCACATCCCTATGGCATTCAGTGCTGTCCTTGGTGCTGAAAGCCTTCTATTTATTCCCCTACTGGCTAGGTAGGGAAGAGCAGAGAATGCTGTTCAGAAAATCCTGTATGCTAATAGGGACCTTCTTCAACCCTCTCTTTCCATCCGACAATTTTGGTGAATATGTTGATGTGAGTGCAGATCGAATTGTCAGAGTGATTCGAACATATCAACAAGATCATACTGACACCACATCGACTTTTAGTGCATCTAGGCCCAGGTCTCCATATTTCATACAACCCCCGCTCCAGTTCCAGCAAATTACTGACTATTCCATACTACCTGAGCAGTATGCTCACTCCAGCTGACCATACTTCATAGAACCCCCGCTCCAGTGCCAGCAACTCACTGACTATTCCACACTACAAGAAAAAAGTGGGTCAGCAAGGGTGGAATAACCTGTCTGAAAAATCTAATTTGCTAGTTTAATATCCTTAAAAATAGCAGCTTCCTTGTATTTAGAAGCAACATGTAACGTTATAAAAGCTATTGTCTTATTTTTTCCTTTTCTTATTTGCGTTATATTTGTAACTTTGTATTGTAGATTCTCTCCAGGACAAACCTGAAAATGAGAGAAATCTCAGTTCTTCCTTAATATAAATAAGGATGTAAGAGGCAAGTGGTAGTCTGTCCTCCTATAGAAATGATCCTGCTGCCTAGTTTGCCTAGTGGTTGCACGAGCCCTGCTTTCTGTGAATATTATGCATAAGGAGCAGCATTATTAACCCACTGGATGCTAGAGATATTCTTAAGTAAATCACTGGAGATGCCTCTGGCATACAAGGGGTTAAAAGTTAAATATACCCAAAATACACGTGTTAATTACTATTAAAAGATGTGCTCTGTGGCTTGAAATAATTATGCTGATTTTCAGAACTGCAATTTTTGCAAAATTCCAAATAATTTTAACCCCTTGGAGAATGCATTAGAGATGTCTTTAGCACAGGGGTAGGCAAATGATTTTGGCCTGAGGGCTACATTTCTGTACCACATGCATTCAAAGGGCTTCATGCACATTAACTAATACTGTCACATTAGTAATCCCACCTCCTGACTGACCTGGGAGTGAAAATGATAGGGGGTTATGTCAATCCTTGTCCATCTGATCAGACATCACTTTCAGCTGCACAAACAATTTATCAATCCTGTCTCTTGATGCATTTATAGAAAGATAATTTGTCTCAAGCTTGTGCTTGTGGTATAATGATAAAACATATTACTCATCCTGCAGAGAAAGCCAGAAGTGACATTTTCTGTGTACAGCCAGCCAGACATGATGGCCAAATTAAAGCACCTGCTACTGATATTTTGGCCTAACATACAAAGGGTTAAATTCATCCCTAAGTCTGTGCTAATAAACACGTTTCTTGCATGGGCTGTATCTTTTAACCTCTTGAGTGCCACAGGGGTCAGAGAAACATTACAAGGCAATGCAATGAAAAAAAGACATTTTAATACAATTTCCTTCATTTATCCCTAGGTTTATTACTACACATCCATCTCACTAAAAAAGGAGTTCGAACTGAACTTGGAAACTGTGATTCCATTCTTCTCAATAACCTACTTTGTCACCATACTGTTCTCTGTTGTTTCATGTATGAGGTGAGCTAATCTTGTAAATTCATTTTCATTTTCATTGTTTCAAATTATATTTTATTTTAACATTAATCCAAATGAAAAAAAAATTGTTTTTTTTTTACCCTTAAAATGTATGTTGCACGGTGTAGAACAGTGGTGTTAAATATAACACACAGTTCTCCAAACACCCTCCACTGTGCCAGGGAAGTGTTGTCTGGAATGGATGTGTTATCCTTATGGTAATTCTTATACAGCATTACCTCTCTGTACACAGCACTGTGCAAATAATATTTCATGCACAATGAGTCCCTGCCCTCTAGGGCTTACAACCTGAGATTTTCTACATGGGGAACACAGAGATAATGGGTGAATGCAAAATGCACATTTTGCACAATAACAGGGGCTGAAATTGGCATTTTTCCTACATCTGCCTAACGTCAGTTTATTAAGTTACATAGGCCCAAATCCTCCCGTTAATACTGCTCATACCAAGTTGAGGACAATGGGCCAGTCTGTGGGTATTTCAAGGAGTTCCTTTTCACTGTACCATGATTAAGTCAGTGTATTAAACAAGGAACAGAGAAAAGGGTATAAGTGTACATGATTTCCCTCAGTTTGTTATGGGGCTGAAGTGCGGGGCTCGCTGCTATTAAACCTTTGAGTGCCAAACGGGTATACAATGCATTGCAAAGCAACGTGTTGCATACCCCTCTGGCACTCAAAGGGTTAAAGTCCTACGATGATATGCACTACATTGATCATACACTGCAGTACATACCCCTTAGTGTAGCCGCTGGCATTAGACACTAACACCATTGTAGATGCACTGGCGAATTCATACACTCGCCTCACTGTGGCTTGCATAGTGTCAGAAGGAAATGTTATGTTATGAAGGTGTAGATAGATGTACTGTATATTTAGATATATATTCCATTTAACTTCACTTTGGGAGTATAAGACCCATTTTCTGTATGGCTATTTATACACATGGAGCCTTATTCATCAAGATAAAGTGGAACATTTCTGGGACAAACCAACTGATAGATGGGAAATTAAAATTCCACAAATGCTATGCAAATTGTTGGAAACCTCTCTGGTATTCAAGGGGTTAAAAACCCTATTTATATCAATGAGAATACAGCTATTACACTCCATCGGTATAGGATTTTAAAAGTTTGTGAGGAGACCTTTCTTGCATTCATAGGGTTTATGCACTAAGGTGTGACAAAGAGGTAATAAAGTGGTGATAACTTCTCCTGCAGTGGCGTAACAATAGGGTTCGCAGGGGTCGCACCTACGACCGGGCCCGTCACTCTCAGGGGCCCGGCCGCCCCTTGTGACCCCCTTGCCATGCGCCCGTAGCACAGCTGATCTCCAGGTGGCCGGAGCTCTAGTAATGCAGAGCGCTGGGAGATGAGATGAGTTCCAGACAGATGTCTGTGCCGAATGAGGCAAAGATCTGTCATCTCATACCGCTAGACCACCAGGGACTCGAGGTAGGAGGAGGGAGGCGGTCAGTAGGGGCATTGTGGAGAATGAGGGGCACTGTGGAAGGGGCATTGTGGAGAAAGAGGGGCATTGTGATGGAGGCATTGTGGAGAATGAGGGGCATTGTGGAAGGGGCATTACGGAGATTGAGGGGCAATGTGGAGATGGGGGCATTGTGGAAGGGGCAATGTGGAGAAAGAGGGGCATTGTGATGGGGGCATTGTGGAGAATGAGGGGCATTGTGGAAGGGGCATTACGGAGATTGAGGGGCAATGTGGAGATTGAGGGGCAATGTGGAAGGGGCATTGTGGAGAATGAGGGGCATTGTGATGGGGGCATTGTGGAGAAAGAGGGGCATTGTGATGGAGGCATTGTTAAAGAGGCAATATGGAGAATGAGGGGCATTGTGGAGATGAAGGGGCATTGTGGAAGTGGCAATGTGGAGATGGGGGCACTGTGAAAGGGGCAATGTGGAAGGGGCAACATGGAGGTGGCCAATGTAGTTGAGGGGGGGGCAATGTGGTCGGGGGGGGGCCATGGCAGTTCTTGCACCAGGGCCCGGTGGCTTCTAGTTACGCCTCTGTTCTCCAGTGATATCACTTATCCAGTTCCTATGTTTTTCTATGGAGCCTATGCACTAAGATCTCCAGAGCTGGAAAAACACTAGTGCCTTGTCTCCACAGAATAACTTAGGAACTGGAGATGTGATATCAGTGAACAAGTCATCTCTACTTCATCACCTTTTTACCATACCTTAGTGCATAATTCCCCCGGGGTGAGATGCAATAATGTGTGATAAAGAGGTGATAAAGCGGAGATGACTTCTCCATTGATATCACTTCTCCAATTTCTATATTATTCTATGGAGCCAATGCTCTAAGATTCCTCCATCTTCGGATATCTTTTTTTTTATACATCTCTTTATTGTTTCTTTACACAGAACATACTCATACAAAATTATACAGCCACAATCTTACAATACCTACATTAACCCATAGTCAATCCAGTTTCAGCCCCATATCATCATCTAAGCTTCTATCACCGAAACTAGATCTCCTCACTTACCCCCCCACATAATATAAAACAAAACATTACCATACACTGAATACAATACATTAAAACAATACAGTAAAACAATACATTAAAACAATACATTGTGGAGCCCGCCTACCCCTTTATTATAGAACTCCTATCCCATATCTTATACCTTACTAGGAAATACCTTACTACTTGCATACCTTACTAGGACATTTTTTCAACCATTCCATCCAGACAGAATAAAATTTACCGTCTTTCAAATTAGCAGTATAATATCCCCATTCCATTAAACATTGTTGACCAATTTGTTTTACTACAAGCTCAATTTTAATTTCACCTTGCTTACCTCACTTCCTTGCTATAATAATTTTCACAGACAGAAAGCATTGTATCATTAAAGGACAGCTTATCTAAATCCAGATGTAATAATGCCCTTTCTGGAGTTGGAGGGATTATAATACCTATGTTCCCATTGAAACTCATATAAATTCTCCAATCTTTGCCTATCTATCCCTGATATCTAGTGTTGAGCGAGCATGCTCGGCCGATGCTCGGATCGGCTCGAGCATCACTCTGCTCGGCACATGGCGGTACTCGTACGAGTACCGCATGTGCTCGCCCGCCATGTTCGGGTCTCCTCCCCGCACGTTTTGCGGCTGCTGCGCAGCCAATAAACGTGCAGGGAGGCTCTGACATCGGTGTAATGCCAGCAGCCATGTTGGCTGCTGGCATTACACTGATTGGCTGGCCAGAACCCGTGGTCGGGTGCTGTATAGCACCTGACCATCGAGTTCGGCTCAGTCTTAGCCAGGGAGAGCTGAGGATAGGAAGGGAAAGTCAGTGTAGGGAGGAAAAAAAGCAAAATTGTGAAAAAAAAGAACCAAAAGTCCTTTTTAGGACTACTGTGTGTGGGGGCAGCAGGTTATTTTGTGTGGGGGGGAAAAAAAAAAAAAAAAAATATATATATATTCTGTTTAGTGTGCAAAGTTGCAGATTAGAGCACATTCTATTTAGTGTGCACAGTTGCAGATTAGAGCACATTCTGTTTAGTGTGCAAAGTTGCAGATTAGAGCACATTCTGTTTAGTGTGCAAAATTGCAGATTAGAGCACATTCTGTTTAGTGTGCAAAGTTGCAGATTAGAGCACATTCTGTTAAGTCTTCAAACTAAAATATCAAAGTCACATATTCCATTCAGTGTGCGTCGCCGCAGTTTAGCAGCACATTCTGTGTACTGTGCAGAGTTGCAGAATAGGAAGAAATACTGTTAAGTCTTCAAACTAAAATATCAAAGTCACATATTCCATTCAGTGTGCTTCGCCGCAGTTTAGCAGCACATTCTGTGTACTGTGCAGAGTTGCAGAATAGGAAGAAATACTGTTAAGTCTTCAAACTAAAATATCAAAGTCACATATTCCATTCAGTGTGCTTCGCCGCAGTGTAGCAGCACATTCTGTGTACTGTGCAGAGTTGCAGAATAGGAAGAAATACTGTTAAGTCTTCAAACTAAAATATCAAAGTCACATATTCCATTCAGTGTGCTTCGCCGCAGTGTAGCAGCACATTCTGTGTACTGTGCAGAGTTGCAGAATAGGAAGAAATACTGTTAAGTCTTCAAACTAAAATATCAAAGTCACATATTCCATTCAGTGTGCTTCGCCGCAGTGTAGCAGCACATTCTGTGTACTGTGCAGAGTTGCAGAATAGGAAGAAATACTGTTAAGTCTTCAAACTAAAATATCAAAGTCACATATTCCATTCAGTGTGCTTCGCCGCAGTGTAGCAGCACATTCTGTGTACTGTGCAGAGTTGCAGAATAGGAAGAAATACTGTTAAGTCTTCAAACTAAAATATCAAAGTCACATATTCCATTCAGTGTGCTTCGCCGCAGTGTAGCAGCACATTCTGTGTACTGTGCAGAGTTGCAGAATAGGAAGAAATACTGTTAAGTCTTCAAACTAAAATATCAAAGTCACATATTCCATTCAGTGTGCTTCGCCGCAGTTTAGCAGCACATTCTGTGTACTGTGCAGAGTTGCAGAATAGGAAGAAATACTGTTAAGTTTTCAAACTCAAATATTAAAGTCACTTATTCCATTCAGTGTGTGTCACCGCAGTTTAGCAGCCTATTCTGTGTACTCTGCACAGTTGCAGAATAGGAAGAAATACTGTTAAGTTTTCAAACTCAAATATTTAAGTCACTTATTCCATTCAGTGTGTGTCACCGCAGTTTAGCAGCCTATTCTGTGTACTCTGCACAGTTGCAGAATAGGAAGAAATACTGTTAAGTTTTCAAACTCAAATATTAAAGTCACATATTCCATTCTGTGTTCGTCACCGCAGTTTAGCAGCCTATTCTGTGTACTCTGCACAGTTGCAGAATAGGAAGAAATACTGTTAAGTTTTCAAACTCAAATATTAAAGTCACTTATTCCATTCAGTGTGTGTCACCGCAGTTTAGCAGCCTATTCTGTGTACTCTGCACAGTTGCAGAATAGGAAGAAATACTGTTAAGTTTTCAAACTCAAATATTAAAGTCACTTATTCCATTCAGTGTGTGTCACCGCAGTTTAGCAGCCTATTCTGTGTACTCTGCACAGTTGCAGAATAGGAAGAAATACTGTTAAGTTTTCAAACTCAAATATTAAAGTCACATATTCCATTCTGTGTTCGTCACCGCAGTTTAGCAGCCTATTCTGTGTACTCTGCACAGTTGCAGAATAGGAAGAAATACTGTTAAGTTTTCAAACTCAAATATTAAAGTCACTTATTCCATTCAGTGTGTGTCACCGCAGTTTAGCAGCCTATTCTGTGTACTCTGCACAGTTGCAGAATAGGAAGAAATACTGTTAAGTTTTCAAACTCAAATATTAAAGTCACATATTCCATTCTGTGTTCGTCACCGCAGTTTAGCAGCCTATTCTGTGTACTCTGCACAGTTGCAGAATAGGAAGAAATACTGTTAAGTTTTCAAACTCAAATATTAAAGTCACTTATTCCATTCAGTGTGTGTCACCGCAGTTTAACAGCCTATTCTGTGTACTCTGCACAGTTGCAGAATAGGAAGAAATACTGTTAAGTTTTCAAACTCAAATATTAAAGTCACTTATTCCATTCAGTGTGTGTCACCGCAGTTTAGCAGCCTATTCTGTGTACTCTGCACAGTTGCAGAATAGGAAGAAATACTGTTAAGTTTTCAAACTCAAATATTAAAGTCACATATTCCATTCTGTGTTCGTCACCGCAGTTTAGCAGCCTATTCTGTGTACTCTGCACAGTTGCAGAATAGGAAGAAATACTGTTAAGTTTTCAAACTCAAATATTAAAGTCACTTATCCCATTCAGTGTGTGTCACCGCAGTTTAGCAGCCTATTCTGTGTACTCTGCACAGTTGCAGAATAGGAAGAAATACTGTTAAGTTTTCAAACTCAAATATTAAAGTCACATATTCCATTCTGTGTTCGTCACCGCAGTTTAGCAGCCTATTCTGTGTACTCTGCACAGTTGCAGAATAGGAAGAAATACTGTTAAGTTTTCAAACTCAAATATTAAAGTCACTTATTCCATTCAGTGTGTGTCACCGCAGTTTAGCAGCCTATTCTGTGTACTCTGCACAGTTGCAGAATAGGAAGAAATACTGTTAAGTTTTCAAACTCAAATATTAAAGTCACTTATTCCATTCAGTGTGTGTCACCGCAGTTTAGCAGCCTATTCTGTGTACTCTGCACAGTTGCAGAATAGGAAGAAATACTGTTAAGTTTTCAAACTCAAATATTAAAGTCACATATTCCATTCTGTGTTCGTCACCGCAGTTTAGCAGCCTATTCTGTGTACTCTGCACAGTTGCAGAATAGGAAGAAATACTGTTAAGTTTTCAAACTCAAATATTAAAGTCACTTATTCCATTCAGTGTGTGTCACCGCAGTTTAGCAGCCTATTCTGTGTACTCTGCACAGTTGCAGAATAGGAAGAAATACTGTTAAGTTTTCAAACTCAAATATTAAAGTCACTTATTCCATTCTGTGTTCGTCACCGCAGTTTAGCAGCCTATTCTGTGTACTCTGCACAGTTGCAGAATAGGAAGAAATACTGTTAAGTTTTCAAACTCAAATATTAAAGTCACTTATTCCATTCAGTGTGTGTCACCGCAGTTTAGCAGCCTATTCTGTGTACTCTGCACAGTTGCAGAATAGGAAGAAATACTGTTAAGTTTTCAAACTCAAATATTAAAGTCACTTATTCCATTCAGTGTGTGTCACCGCAGTTTAGCAGCCTATTCTGTGTACTCTGCACAGTTGCAGAATAGGAAGAAATACTGTTAAGTTTTCAAACTCAAATATTAAAGTCACATATTCCGTGTAAGATGAAGAAGGCAGGTAAAAAGGGGACGGGGAAGTGGACGTGATCCTGATAGTTCAGGGCGCGGGTCAGGACGCGTAGAAACTGTGCCTGGTGCCAGAGCACAAGAAAGAAAGACATCCACCATACCTAGCTTCATGTCTAATTTTACAGGGCGTCGCAGGACATCACTCTCGAGGTCCGACCACTGCGAACAGGTGGTCGGTTGGATGACAGCTGATACTGCTTCCAGTCGGTTAAGCACCACCCTGTCTTCCACCAAGTCCACTCTCAGTAGCCAAGAGTCTGGTCAACATAATCCTCACTCTGATCATCCTTCCTCCCACCATACACGGTCTGGTCAAAGAAGTGATCCCACACTGGGATATAGTGAGGAGCTCGTCTCATCACCAATCCTTCATTTGACCCTCTCTCCAAGCACGCTTGCAGAGGAACATGATATCTTGTGCCCTGATTCACAACCTCTAGAGGCTACCCAATCACAAGAAGATGACAGATGTGAACGGCATTTAAGGTCAAAGGAAGTAGTGGATGATGATGATGATGATGAGACACAGTTGCCATTAAATCAACCACTATTTCCGTCTCAAGACCTTGTTGAGGAGAATGTTATACAGTTGTCAATGACTGAGTATGTGGTGGGATCAAGACATGAGGAGGATGATCAGAGTGAGGAAGTGGAGGAGGACTTGGTGGACGATGAGGTGACTGACCCCACCTGGGAAGGTGTAGAGCCGAGCGATGACAGCAGTCCTGAGGGTGAGCCATCTGCAGCACCGCAACAGGCTGGAAGAGGCAGTGGTGTGGCTACAGAAAGAAGGCGGACCGCACCAAACCGGCCCGCAAATGTTCCACGGAGCACCCCCTTGCGTAAATCTACCTTGCCAAAGGGTAGGTGTTCCGCGGTATGGCGTTTTTTTAAGGAAAGTGCGGACGACAAAAGAATTGTAGTTTGCAACCTGTGCCACACCAGAATGAGCCGAGGCATGAACACTAGAAACCTCACCACCACCAGCATGATCCGACACATGGCATCCAAGCACCGTAGTAAGTGGGAGGAACGCCTGGATCGCCCATCTGTGTCTGCAGGCCACACCACTGCCTCCTCTTCCCCTGTTTTCGGTGCCGGCCAATCGCCTGTCGAAGGCGCAGGCCCGCATACCTCCCGCCCTGCACCTGTAGCATCTGAAGCACCATCAGCGACCACATCCACTTCCCTGTCCCAGCACAGCGTCCAAATGTCGTTACCCCAGGCATTTGAGCGCAAGAGAAAGTACCCAGCCACCCACCCACAGGCCATAGCACTAACCTCACACCTTTCCAAATTACTGGCCATCGAAATGCTGCCATTTAGGCTTGTGGACACTGAGTCCTTCCGCAGCCTGATGGCAGCAGCTGTCCCTCGGTACGCGGTCCCCAGCCGCCACTACTTTTCCCGGTGTGCCATCCCCGCATTACACCACCATGTGTCCCGTAACATCACCCTTGCCCTGACCAACGCAGTTACTGGGAAGGTCCACTTAACGACTGACACATGGACAAGTGCTTGTGGCCAGGGACGCTACATTTCCCTGACGGCACACTGGGTGAATGTCGTGGAGGCTGGGAGCGACTCGGACCCTGGGATGGCACGGGTGCTACCCACGCCGAGGATTGCGGGCCCTACCTCCATCAGGGTTTCCGCCAGCACCTACGTTATTGGCTCCTCCTCCTCCGTTTCCACCTCCGAATTCTCTACACGCAGCGCCACTCCCCCATCAGCCAGTAGCTAGAAGCAGTGTAGCACTGCAGTGGGGAAGCGTCAACAGGCCGTGCTGAAGCTGATCTGCCTTGGGGACAAACAGCACACGGCCTCAGAGCTGTTGCAGGGGATTAGTCACCAGACCGAGCAGTGGCTCTCGCCACTCAACCTGCAACCAGGCATGGTTGTGTGTGATAATGGGCGTAACTTGGTGGCGGCTTTGGAGCTCGGCAAGCTCACACACGTACCATGCCTAGCGCATGTATTTAATTTAGTGGTGCAGCGATTTCTAAAAACCTACCCCAATGTGCATGATCTCTTGACCAAGGTGCGCCGCGTGTGTGCACATTTCCGTAAGTCATCTACAGCTTCGGCCGGCCTGTTGAAGCTGCAGCAGCGCTTACAATTGCCAGCTCACCGGCTGCTGTGTGACGTGAGCACGCGCTGGAACTCCACCTTCCACATGTTGGCCCGGCTTTGTGAGCAGCAGAGGGCAGTAGTGGAGTACCAGCTGTTACACGGTCGTCGCCTCTCCGTTCAACTTCCTGTAATCAGAAGTGAGGAGTGGGAATGGATGTCAGACCTCTGCGAGGTTTTACGCAATTTTGAGGAATCGACACAGATGGTGAGCGGCGATAACGCTATTATCAGTGTAACCATCCCACTTCTGTGTCTACTGAAACGCTCGCTGCTCACAATTAAAACCGACGCTTTGCATGTGGAAGAGGTGGAAATGGGGGAGGAAGAGCTTACACAAGGTGATAGCCAGAGCACCCTCACTTCGTCTTCTCAGCGACAATTGGAGGAGGCGGAGGAGGAGGAGGAGGAGGAGGAAGACACGGTTGCCTCCGCTACAGAGGGTAGCCATGGAACTTTAGTTCCATCTCTTCAGCGTGGGTGGGCCCGAAGAGGAGGAAGAGGATGAGGATATTGAGAGTCATCCTCCTGGTGAGGACAGCAAAATCTTGCCTGTTGGTACTCTGGCACACATGGCTGACTTTATGTTAGGCTGCCTTTCCCGTGACCCACGCGTTATACGCATTTTAAACAACACGGATTACTGGGTGTTCACCCTTCTGGACCCCCGCTACAAAGAGAATTTCTCATCTCTCATTCCTCCGGTGGAGAGGACAAGCAAAATGGTGCAATACCAGAAGGTTCTTGTTGAAAAATTGCTCCAAAATTTTCCATCTGACAACGCTGGCGGCAGAGTACGTGCTACCTTGGCCAACAGAGAAGGGGAGAAAAGGGGAGCACACAGCAGTTCCGAGAAAGGCAGGGCAACACTCTCCAAGGCGTGGGACACCTTCATGACACCCCGCCAGCACCCTCACCCTGATGCGCAGCCTAGTGTCACAAGGAGGGAAAAGTTTTGGAAGATGGTGAAGGAGTACGTAGCAGACCGTGTCAGCGTCCTCAATGATCCCTCTGTGCCTTACAACTACTGGGTGTCCAAGCTGGACACGTGGTATGAACTGGCACTCTACGCCTTGGAGGTGCTGGCCTGCCCTGCCGCCAGCGTTCTGTCTGAGCGGGTATTTAGTGCTGCTGGTGGCATCATAACAGATAAGCGTATCCGCCTTTCCACCGACAATGCTGATAGGTTGACACTTATAAAAATGAACAAGGCCTGGATTTCCCCTGACTTCTCCACTCCACTGGAGGAAAGCCCCGGGGGAACATAAACTCACTTTATATATGTTATTTACAATGATGGGAATACTCTGTATTCCCATTCACCCCTTCCACCCAAAAAACGGGTATATGGTTGACTCTTAATCTTCTCATCCTCCTCCTCCTCTTCCATATGCCCTGGGATATAATTTTTATATAGGGCCAGCTCACCAGCGGGCCCTGTGATATAATTTTTATATAGGGCCAGCTCACCAGCGGGCCCTGTGATATAATTTTTATATAGGGCCAGCTCACCAGCGGGCCCTGTTTGACAATTTTTATATAGGTCAGCTCACCAGCGGGCCTTCTCATATAATGTTTTATTGGGTCAGCTCTCTAGCGGGCCCTCTCATATAATGTTTTATAGCGTCAGCTCACTAGCGGGCCTTCGCATATAATGTTTAGGATGGTCAGCTCTGCAGCAGACCCTCACCCATAATGTTTTAGATGGTCAGCTCAGCGCACGTTTCCCTCTTAATCATGGCCTCAGTTCAATAAAATCAAGGAAATTTTTGGGAGAATTTGCCTCTGCGCACGTTTCCCTCTTAATCATGGCCCCAGTTCAGAAAATCAAGGAAATTTTTGGGATAATTTGCCTCTGCGCACGTTTCCCTCTTAATCATGGCCCCAGTTCAGAAAATCAAGGAAATTTTTGGGATAATTTGCCTCTGCGCACGTTTCCCTCTTAATCATGGCCCCAGTTCAGAAAATCAAGGAAATTTTTGGGATAATTTGCCTCTGCGCACGTTTCCCTCTTAATCATGGCCTCAGTTCTGAAAATCAAGGAAATTTTTGGGAGAATTTGCCTCTGCGCACGTTTCCCTCTTAATCATGGCCTCACTTCAGAAAATCAAGGAAATTTTTGGGAGAATTTGCAGATGATATACAAGTAAATATACAGCAAATATTGTTTGGTAACAATTTTTCGCCTAAAGTCGTTTTTATTTTCCTTTTTGTGTGTTTTATGGTCAGTCTGTAAAAATGGCGTACTACGGGCGAAAGATCGTTCCCAGCAGCGATGTTGGAGTCCAAGATGCATCCAGACATCCTCCCTATGCTGTCCCTGAACCATTTCTGTGGTGTTTCCATCCTTTTCTGCCCTTTTCCTATGGACCAGGCACCCTCCCCTCATCAGAGCAGGGGGTGCCTGGTGTAATGCTCGAGTCCTCCCATTGACTTCAATGGGGCTCGGGTGCTCGGCCGAGCACTCGAGCCTCAAGGGGTGCTCGGTCAGAGCACCCGAACACCCGAGCATTGGGGTGCTCGCTCATCACTACTGATATCGCAATAATCATTGCCTGTGATTTATTCATATTCAACCTATAATTTGATACACTACTATATTCCTTCTTTTCCTTCATCAAGGGTCCCAAAGAATTCACCGGATAATACAGAGAGAGCAATACGTCGTCAGCAATTTGTTTTCTAAATCACCAATTTTTATTCTTTTAATCTGTCTATTTTTACAAATTCTAACCTCCAAGGGTTCAAGAGTTTGCACATAAAGCAGAGAGGCCAAGGGACACCCCTGCATTGTCCTGTTTTTTATTCCAAACCACTCCAAGTTAATTCCTGGACATGTTACTCTAGCTGTCGGAGTGGTATATAAGGCCAAGACAGAGCAGGTGAACCCTTCCCTAAATCCGAAACGTCTAAAAGTCTCCTCTAGGAAGGTCCACCCAACTCTGTCAAAGGCCTTTTCCGCATCCAGTCATAAAAATACAGATGGTATCTTATTTATTACTACATATTCAACTAAACTTATTATTTTCCTTGAATTATCATTAGATTGTCAACCCTTTATATGCCCCCCCATATATTACCTAAAAACTAACATCCCCTGTTAAATTCTTGCTAAACAAAATTATGAAGAAACCTGCTTCAAATCCTCAATATAATCTCTACTAGACAAATAAGATTCTCTCAGCTTCCAATTCCATACTCCTCTATTATATTTACTACTCATTTCAAGACACACTGGGTCATGGTCAGACCATACCACATTTCCAATATAATTTTTTTACAATCCTTAATGAATTCTGTTTTTGTAAGAATCATGTCAATCCTATAAAAAGACTTATGCCTATGTGAGAACATCTTTGAATATCTTAGTGCATATGCTCCATAGTATAACACAGGAACTGGAAAGGTGATATCACTGGAGAAGTTATCACCACTTTATCAACTGTTTATCACACCTTAGTGCATAATCTTCATCGTGTTAAAAGCCCATTTAAATACATATATATTTTTTGGAATTATGGCTCATATTTATGAAAGCAAAATGGAGTTATTCTGGAGTAAACCACGTGCACTTGAATAAAGCTTTTTAACCCATTGAATACTAGAGGTGAGCAATGCATTGGAGACCTCTCTAGCATTCAGGGGATTTAAAGCCCAATTTAATTTAAAGGGAATTTTTATATGTCTCCTTTAGTGCTGTTGGTTAACTCCAGAACAACACCACTTTCCTTTAATAAATATGAGCTTTTATTCTCTAAGGAAAAGTTGGTTTGCACCGGAATTGGTCCGCAATTCTTTGTATGACTTGCTATGTGTAATGAAATAAAAAGATCCAAAGATCGCTATACATATTTGTTCATCTTTCTTCAGATTGGACAATGTGAGAAATAAGATCTGGTTGACTGTCGTTGGAGGGATCCATCCTGTATTGTCTATACTGACCAGTTTTGGACTGCTGCTGTTGTGTGGGGTGCCGTTTTCCGTAACAGTTGCAAATGCGCCATTTCTTATTTTAGGTATGTGGTATTGCAATTTTTCTATCATGTCTGAAAACTTTAAGGGACAGAGGGAAACCCCTCTGGTCCTTAAAGGGTTAAACATTGATTATAAAAATATATGTTGCAGAGATTGTCCTGCTGAGCAAAACAGTGATACTCCCACTGCATTGATATTGAAAATATAAATGCGTAATAATGCATTTAGTCAAGGAACTGCTAGGTTAACAAAAGACTCGCAGTCTGGGCTAACTAATGCACAAATATTGCACCATGCAGCCAGTCTGTACATTACTAGCAGTGGGATTAGCACAATTACATACAGCAAACTGGCAGCAAGACCCATGGCTGTTCTTGTTTCTCCAAATCTGATTTTAAATTTATGCCATCATAGACTGCAAATAGGCCAGGGGAGAGATACAATAAAGTGTGATAAAGAGGTGAAAAGCGGAGATAACTTCTCCAGTGATATCACTTCTCCAGTTCCTGTGTTATTCTATAGAGCCTATGCAATACGATTTTCAAGTAGGAGAGATCTTAGTGCATAGGCTCCATAGAATTACATAGGAACTGGAGAAGTGATATCACTGGAGAAGTTGTTCCATCACATCTATCATGCTTTACTGCATAACCCCTCAGGACCTGAGGAGATGCACTAAGGTGTGATAAAGAGGTGATAACATGGAGATGACTTCTCAATTGGTATCCCTTCTGCAGTTTATTTGTTATTCTATGGATCCTATGCACTAAGATCTCTCCCATTAGAGAGAGCTTGGTGTATAGGCTCCATAAAATAACAAAGGAATTGTAGAAGTGATATCACTGGGGAAGTCAGCTACACTTTATCACCTCTTTATCACATTGTAGTACAATCCCCCCCCTTGTTAGTGGGCCCTGAGAGCACAGGTTGAGAACCACAGCTTAGATGACAATCAACATCAACTGGCTTGAGAATAATTATCTGGTTGAATAATGAGGTTTATACCATTAAAAGTAATATAGCAATCCTATGATTCATAAATTTACTTACTGAAAAATAGGGAATATGTTGTTATACCCAAACCCTTTGAATGCCAGAGGGGTATGCAATACATTCAAATGCAGCCCCTGGCACTCAATTTGTTATACTTAAAGGGATAGTAATGTTTCACAAAACAGCAGCTCCAATTAATCTTCATAGTATTTGGGCCATGGAGAGTGTTATTTCAATACTGTCAGCATTGTAGTTCAACAGTAATGTAATTATAAAGTATCCCACCACCTTTTACCTAGTGTAAGCCACCTCCCCTCAGATGTGAAATCTGATCTCTTGACCTGATGGATCACAGCAAGGGACAAAAATTACTGTGAACACAAGGAAAACCCTGCCCCCTTGACAGGTATTTCAAGTTTTTCCTTATGCTCACTGAAGATTGTTCCTCTCTGTGATCCATCTGGACAGTCTTGCTGCTCTGAGGTGATCAGTGTTACATCAGTAAAAGGGGTGGGAAGGGACACTTTATCATTCAATTACTCTTGAACTACAACTCTGACAGTATTGAAATAACACTCTCCATGGCCCAAATACTATGAAGATTAATTGGAGCTGCTTTTATTGGGAAACATTGCTATCCCTTTAAACTGTCATAGGCTCAAAGAAGTGAAACAATTCTGAGACAATCCAATGGAACAAATAATAAGTGCATTGATCTAACCCTTTCAGCGCCAGAGTCTACACACACGTTGCGCTGGATACCTCTCTGGCACTCAAAGGGTTAAATGGGGCTTTTACTAACTTGCATGCTTTGCAATGAGTCAGAGATATCTCCAATATACACAATGCATTTCTCTGGCACTCGAACTGTTAAAAGGGAACTGTGCCCTAGGAATACGTAGTTCTTTGTTTGTTTAATAGAAGGATATGTAGGTGTCCTGCATACAGCAGTCTGGTGGTATATTTATATACTTGTTTTTCCACTGCATATGTGTTGTAGTCTATAGCTATACATTTATATTTATATATAATGTCTCACCTTGGTCTAAAGAGACAATGAAGGAACTTACCTCTACAGTGAATCTCATTCTATGTGGTTAGGAATGTTTACTAAAGGCAAACTAAAATATACATGAGTAGACACAAACAACTGCAAATGCAAAGCAAAATATATGTATAAAGAGACATATCAGACTGCTGTATGGAGGACTCCTTCAAAGTTAAAGGGATAGTAATGTTTCAAAATAAATGCAATTCTGATTATTATTTATAGTTTTTGGGCCATGTAGAGCATTATTATCATTCTCTACGATGTGTAGTTCCACAGTAAATGAATCATAAAATGTCCCCGTCCCGCTACTTTTACCTATGTAACACTGCACAGCAAGACCGTCTGGATGGATTACAGCAAGGGACAATCTTCTGTTACATAAGGAATAACCTTATGTTCACATCCAGAAGATTGTCCCTTGCTGCAAGCTGTCCGGTCAACCGACCAGATTCTACATCTGAGGGGAGGCGGCTTGCGATAGGTATAAGGGGCGGGACGGGGACACATTATAATTCAATTACTCTGGAGATACACATTCTAGAGAATGATAAAACCACTCTACGTGGCCCAAAAACTATATATAATTATTGGAGCTGCGTTTATTTTGAAGCATTATTTTCTTTTTAAGTCTTGTTAGGTAAGTCCTTCTGCTAATTAATATTTTAAAAGTCACTTATTCAAAAAACATAGTTCCCTTTAACTAGTAATCAGGAGCAATATTTTTAAAAATGTACTAAAAGTCTGGTCCTTTTTCTTCTGCAGGAGTCGGAGTCGATAACATGTTCATTATCATCTCTTTCTGGCAACAAACTAAAGTGAAAAGTTCACTTGAAGAGCGGATGGCTGATACTTACCAAGAAGCAGCAGTGTCTATTACCATGACCACTCTTACTGATGTTCTAGCTTTCTACATAGGGATAATGACCCATTTTCCATCGGTGAAGTCATTTTGCATCTATACTGGTACCGCGCTTGTATTTTGCTACATTTACTGCATTACCTTCTTTGGTGCCGTGCTGGCTCTGAATGGGAAGCTTGAAAATGACAATAGACATTGGTTCATCTGTAAGAAACTGAGTGATACAGAAGTACCTGGACAAAACACTGCATACAGAGCATGTTGCATTGGTGGATCGTTTGAAACAATGCATGGAACAGAAATTGAGCATCCTGTAACTGTGTTTTTTTATAAATATTATGGACCATTCCTTACAAATCACTGGACAAAAATACTGGCATTGGTTTTATATTTCATATACTTGGCCAGCAGTATTTATGGGTGTGTTCAAATACAAGATGGTATTGATATTCGGAATATGGCAAATGACAATTCTTACTTAACCGAGTTTCATGCACAAGAAACAACGTATTTTTCAGAGTATGGCCTCAGGATTATGGTTATTGTTACCAATGAAGCAGATTATTGGGATTTAGAGACACGGGAAGAAATTGAGACCTGCATGCAGCAGTTAGAGAATAACTCGTATGTTGAAAAGAAATATTCCGAGTCCTGGTTGAGAACATATGAGAGTATCTCTAAGGAGTCAAACCTCACTATATCCAACAAAGATGATTTTATGAAGCATTTAGATATGATATATACATATAATTCAGATTTCAGACAAGATATTGATAGAGATGTCAATCAGATTAAAGCTTCTCGCTTCTTCATACAGACGGTTCATTTAGTGACAGATGTTGACAAGAAGAACATGCTAACTCAATTACATGGCATAGCTTCTAACTGCAACATTCCATTAATGGTCTATCACCCCTCATTTATTTACCTGGATGAATTCATTGTAATCATACAAAATTCCATTCAAAATCTCATTGTGGCTATCGTTGTAATGCTGGTAATATCCTTGTTGTTTATACCAAACCCACTGTGCTCCCTGTGGGTAACATTTGCAATTGTTTCTATTATTATAGGTGTTATTGGCTTTATGACATTTTGGAAAGTTAATTTAGATTCCATTTCAATGATCAACCTTGTTATTTGCATTGGGTTCTCGGTTGATTTTTCAGCTCATATTGCATACGCATGTGTTTCTAATAAGAAATCCAATGCAAATGACAGGGTTATTCACGCTTTACATATTCTTGGATACCCCATTGTACAAGGTGCACTGTCTACGATCTTAGGGATTCTGCCTCTTTCTGTTGCGGAAAGTTACATATTCAGAGCATGTTTTAAGGTCATGTTCCTTGTTATTGCATTCGGGGCTCTTCATGGTCTGGTATTTATCCCTATCTTCTTGACCATGTTAGGATCACACAGATTATCAAGCAACAACAAAGTGGAACCCCAAGTAGAACCCCAAAACATGAAAAATGAGCACATAAACACATTGACTACTACTGTATTCTTTAGGGGACACCAAGAGTATTATGAAAGTGAGATGAGAGCTGTACAAAAACTGTCTCTTCCAGGATATGCCAATCCATTGACTAATGTCACACACAGTGATGTTACATATGGAAACTGCTACTGCAGGAGCTGGCAAAGTAGTATCTTTTCTATTCTTCATTCTGACGGTTCACCCAAGAAATGTGAGAATGAAAGTAAAGAAGTGGAATATAGGAGAAGAATGATAGCGTTTTACTTGAAGGGAACCATTCATCCACACTGTCCCTAGCTTCACATCATATCACTGTAACACACTATATACTAGTGGAATGTACTGTAATGATTCCACGCTAAAATAGGCACTGGGACTGATTTTTTAGTGCCGCTTCTGCCTAATGGCAGTTTACCAAATATTGCCTTTTAAATGTAATTGAGCAAAGGCAAGGGCAGTGAGGAAGTGCTTGGGCTTTTCAGGCCTTTCCGTTCACCTGAGCCTTGATTTCTGCTTTGTACTAACAGGGTGCAGAGGAAATCTCCATTAAATAAGTCCAGTTTCCTGGCCATACTATAGGGAAGGTATTCAGAGCTTGCTCACTTTATTATGGATTTGCAGTAGAACCAATACTTTATAATGACTGGTGATTTTGAAAGAGCTATCAAAATCGCATATATTTTTTTAGTAATTCTTTACTTAAAAGTACAGTTTACCTTTATTTATTTGCCAAGTTTGTGCACATTAGCCAGTACTTCCTAGTAGGAAGTGGCATTTGGAAGGGAGAGGGAGAATTTATCTGACACATTAGACTGTACCTGACAATACTGCTTAATTTACATACATGGGCAAATAAATAAAGTTAAATATTCATTAAACTATAGTTTAATAACCTACTGTTCTGTAGTTCAAAAGATATTCAAGGTAAAAGGATCCCCTCCTGGTCCTTCTGGCCGCCTGCCCTTAGAGCTGCAATTTGGTCGTGGGATCGGATTGTCACGGTTTTTGATGAACACTCAGACCAGACTGATAAGGTTAAAATTACTTTATTGAAAATAAGGTCACACACGTAAATAGGCCTTAGGCCCAAGCCAACAGGACAGCAAATAGGCAGGTATAAAAAGAATAGCAAATAGTGATAAGTACAATAGTGTGAATAATATAATCACTGGTAAGAAGGTTGAGGCTGGACCTGAACAGGTGGCAGGTAACACAGTCCGAGCACTGACCACAGGACCTTGGCACAGATGGTCCAGGAGGAAGTGATTGGCACCACCCAGACACCTGGGAGGAACGGAACCCAGAGAGCGAGGAAACATGGCTGGCACAGCCCAGATGCCTGGGCGACACTGAACCCAATGGAACTAGGCAACACTGACCCTGGCACAGGATGCCAATGGACCGGACAACTCTCCAGCGGACCCTAGAACGTTAGGGGTGGATCGTAACACAGTAGGATTTAGATAGGCAACCAGTGTCCCATCCAAAGAGGATGGTAATAGTGCAATGCTGGCTCTAGAGCCCAAGGCTACTGCAGAATGGATTGAGCACGACTCTACCTGGAGAGACAAGGCACGCAAGGGTCAATAGGTAACGCCCTATGTATCTGCAACTCCCAAAGGGAGTGAGCCCAGAGTAGTAGGAAGGTGGACACAGAGAGATCAGAGTAACTCAGTCAGTGCAGAACACTGTACCGGTACTTTGCGTGTGCACTCCGCCAACGGCGGTCAGTGAATAGCCACGGCACGAATGCTAGCAGCCAGTCGACAAGTAATAGTGCCACGCGGCGCAACCAACCAGATAACAGTAATGCCACAGGAAGTCTAGAGCAAGTAACAGAGGCAACCAAGCAGTAGGATACATGCACTGACTATATGCTAGACACTGTTGGCACTGAAGCACAGAGACAGCCAGGAAGAGGGTTCTCAGCCAGATACGGTCAGCAACGGAAGCATGTCCTCAGCCAGATACAGTCAGCAACGGAAACTGGAGAAGAACAGCAAACTACAGGAACGTAGTCAGGCAGGCCAAGTCATACACGAACAGCAAACACGGAGCATAAGTCAGGAACTAGTACACCACGAAAGGGCAACCTCATGATGACATGACAGGGATTATAAAGGCAGTTGCTGGGCAGCGACAGGGATACTGACCAATCAGACAGCGGAACAGGAAAATAGACAGTCATAATGTCGCCGCCTGCCACCAGTAGCATGGGCATTGTGATACGGATGGATGCATCGAAGGACAATCTTCAGTCAGTAAGTATAAGGAAAACCCAGCCCCCTTAACGAAGGAGGGCAGGATTTTCCTTGGCTTACTGAAGATTGTCCCTTGCTGCTGTCCATCCAGACTATGCTTACAGGCAGCGCAACATGGCCAGAAGGGGCGGGAGGGGGGATCTTTTTACCTTGAATATCTTTTGAACTACAGAACAGTAAGTTATAAAACTTAGAGCTGCATATTATAACAACAACAGAGAAGACTCAGAGCTAAACTTTATTATAGGCATTACTATCCCTTTAAGATTGCCATGTGCAGGGAACACGGTTTGAAATCTGCATAGTACTAACAACAGTCATGTCCTCCCTGGACAACCACACACTTTATCCCCATTAATGCTCATTGTTTTGCAATGTACTAGACTAGAGACTAGTGATGAGCGAGCATGCTCGGCCGAAGCTCGGTTCGGCTCGAGCATCGCTCTGCTCGGCACATGGCGGTACTCGTACGAGTACCGCATGTGCTCGCCCGCCATGTTCGGGTCTCCTCCCCGCACGTTTCGCGGCTGCTGCGCAGCCAATAAACGTGCGGGGAGGCTCTGACATCAGTGTAATGCCAGCAGCCATGTTGGCTGCTGGCATTACACTGATTGGCTGGCCAGAACCCGTGATCGGGTGCTGTATAGCACCTGACCAGCGAGTTCGGCTCAGTCTTAGCCAGGGAGAGATGAGGATAGGAAGGGAAAGTCAGTGTAGGCAGAAAAAAAGCGCGTTTGAACAAAAAAAAGACCCAAAAGTCCTTTTTAGGACTACTGTGTGTGGGGGCAGCAGATATATTTTGTTTTGGGGGGCAGAGTTTAAAAAAAAAACGTCACATATTCCGTTCACTGTGCCTAGCCGCAGATTAGCAGCACATTCTGTTTAGTGTGCAAAGTTTCAGATTAGCAGCACATTCTGTTTAGTGTGCAAAGTTGGAGATTAGCAGCACATTCTTTTTAGTGTGCAAAGTTGCAGATTAGCAGCACATTCTTTTTAGTGTGCAAAGTTGCAGATTAGCAGCACATTCTGTTTAGTGTGCAAAGTTGCAGATTAGCAGCACATTCTGTTCAGTGTGCAAAGTTGCAGATTAGCAGCACATTCTTTTTAGTGTGCAAAGTTGCAGATTATCAGCACATTCTGTTTAGTGTGCAAAGTGTAAAAAATAAAAGTCACTTATTCCGTTCACTGATCCTAGCCGCAGATAAGCAGCACATTCTGTTTAGTGTGCAAAGTTGCAGATTAGCAGAACATTCTGTTTAGTGTGCAAAGTGTAAAAACTAAAAGTCACATATTCCATTCACTGTGCCTAGCCGCAGATAAGCAGCATATTCTGTTTAGTGTGCAAAGTTGCAGATTATCAGCACATTCAGTTTAGTGTGCAAAGTGTAAAAAATAAGTCACTTATTCCGTTCACTGTGCCTAGCCGCAGATAAGCAGCACATTCTGTTTAGTGTGCAAAGTTGCAGATTAGCAGAACATTCTGTTTAGTGTGCAAAGTGTAAAAACTAAAAGTCACATATTCCATTCACTGTGCCTAGCCGCAGATAAGCAGCATATTCTTTTTAGTGTGCAAAGTTGCAGATTATCAGCACATTCTGTTTAGTGTGCAAAGTGTAAAAAATAAAAGTCACTTATTCCGTTCACTGATCCTAGCCGCAGATAAGCAGCACATTCTGTTTAGTGTGCAAAGTTGCAGATTAGCAGAACATTCTGTTTAGTGTGCAAAGTGTAAAAACTAAAAGTCACATATTCCATTCACTGTGCCTAGCCGCAGATAAGCAGCATATTCTGTTTAGTGTGCAAAGTTGCAGATTATCAGCACATTCAGTTTAGTGTGCAAAGTGTAAAAAATAAAAGTCACTTATTCAGTTCACTGATCCTAGCCGCAGATAAGCAGCACATTCTGTTTAGTGTGCAAAGTTGCAGATTAGCAGAACATTCTGTTTAGTGTGCAAAGTGTAAAAACTAAAAGTCACATATTCCATTCACTGTGCCTAGCCGCAGATAAGCAGCATATTCTGTTTAGTGTGCAAAGTTGCAGATTATCAGCACATTCTGTTTAGTGTGCAAAGTGTTAAAAATAAAAGTCACATATTCTGTTCACTGTGCCTAGCCGCAGATAAGCAGCACATTCTGTTTAGTGTGCAAAGTTGCAGATTTGCAGCACATATTCCGTGTAATATGAAGAAGGCGGGTAAAAAGGGACGGGGAAGTGGACGTGATCCTGATAGTTCAGGGCGCGGGTCAGGACGCGTAGAAACTGTGCCTGGTGCCAGAGCACAAGAAAGAAAGACATCCACCATACCTAGCTTCATGTCTCAGTTTACAGGGCGTCGCAGGACATCACTCTCGAGGTCAGACCACTGCGAACAGGTGGTCGGTTGGATTTCAGGTGATACTGCTTCCAGTCGGTTAAGCACCACCCTGTCTTCCACCAAGTCCACTCTCAGTAGCCAAGAGTCTGGTCAACATAATCCTCACCCTGATCATCCTTCCTCCCACCATAGAGGGTCTGGTCAAAGAAGTGATCCCACACTGGGATATAGTGAGGAGCTCGTCTCATCACCAATCCTTAATTTGAACCTCTCTCCAAGCACGCTTGCAGAGGAACATGAAATCTTGTGCCCTGATTCACAACCTCTAGAGGGTACCCAATCACAAGAAGATGACAGAGGGGAACGGCATTTAAGGTCAAAGGAAGTGGATGATGATGATGATGAGACACAGTTGCCATCAAATCAACCACTTTTACTGTCTCAAGACCTTGATGAGGAGGATGATATACAGTTGTCAATGACTGAGTATGTGGTGGGATCAAGAAATGAGGAGGATGATCAGAGTGAGGAAGTGGAGGAGGACTTGGTGGACGATGAGGTGACTGACCCCACCTGGGAAGGTGGAGAGCAGAGCGATGACAGCAGTCCTGAGGGTGAGCCATCTGCAGCACCGCAACAGGCTGGAAGAGGCAGTGGTGTGGCTACAGAAAGAAGGCGGACCGCACCAAACCGGCCCGCAAATGTTCCACGGAGCACCCCCTTGCGTAAATCTCCCTTGCCAAGGGGTAGGTGTTCCGCGGTATGGCGTTTTTTTAAGGAAAGTGCGGACGAGAAAAGAATTGTAGTTTGCAACCTGTGCCACACCAGAATGAGCCGAGGCATGAACACTAGAAACCTCACCACCACCAGCATGATCCGACACATGGCATCCAAGCACCGTAATAAGTGGGAGGAACGCCCGGATCGCCAATCTGTGTCTGCAGGCCACACCACTGCCTCCTCTTCCCCTGTTTTCGGTGCCGGCCAATCGCCTGTCGAAGGTGCAGGCCCGCATACCTCCCGCCCTGCACCTGTACCATCTGAAGCACCATCAGCGACCACATCCACTTCCCTGTCCCAGCGCAGCGTCCAAATGTCGTTACCCCAGGCATTTGAGCGCAAGCGAAAATACCCAGCCACCCACCCACAGGCCATAGCACTAACCTCACACCTTTCCAAATTACTGGCCATCGAAATGCTGCCATTTAGGCTTGTGGAGACTGAGTCCTTCCGCAGCCTGATGGCAGCAGCTGTCCCTCGGTACGCAGTCCCCAGCCGCCACTACTTTTCCCGGTGTGCCGTCCCCGCCTTACACCACCATGTGTCCCGTAACATCACCCGTGCCCTGACCAACGCAGTTACTGGGAAGGTCCACTTAACGACTGACACATGGACAAGTGCTTGTGGCCAGGGACGCTACATTTCCCTGACGGCACACTGGGTGAATGTCGTGGAGGCTGGGAGCGACTCGGACCCTGGGATGGCACAGGTGCTACCCACGCCGAGGATTGCGGGCCCTACCTCCATCAGGGTTTCCGCCAGCACCTACGTTATTGGCTCCTCCTCCTCCGTTTCCACCTCCGAATTCTCTGCGCGCAGCGCCACTCACCCATCAGCCGGTAGCTAGAAGCAGTGTAGCACTGCAGTGGGGAAGCGTCAACAGGCCGTGCTGAAGCTGATCTGCCTTGGGGACAAACAGCACACGGCCTCAGAGCTGTTGCAGGGGATTAGTCACCAGACCGAGCAATGGCTCTCGCCACTCAACCTGCAACCAGGCATGGTTGTGTGTGATAATGGGCGTAACTTGGTGGCGGCTTTGGAGCTCGGCAAGCTCACACACGTACCATGCCTAGCGCATGTATTTAATTTAGTGGTTCAGCGATTTCTAAAAACCTACCCCAATGTGCATGATCTCTTGACCAAGGTGCGCCGCGTGTGTGCACATTTCCGTAAGTCATCAACAGCTTCAGCCAGCCTGTTGAAGCTGCAGCAGCGCTTACAATTGCCAGCTCACCGGCTGCTGTGTGACGTGAGCACGCGCTGGAACTCCACCTTCCACATGTTGGCCCGGCTTTGTGAGCAGCAGAGGGCAGTAGTGGAGTACCAGCTGTTACACGGTCGTCGCCTCTCCGTTCAACTTCCTCTAATCAGAAGTGAGGAGTGGGAATGGATGTCAGACCTCTGTGAGGTTTTACTCAATTTTGAGGAATCGACACAGATGGTGAGCGGCGATAACGCTATTATCAGTGTAACCATCCCACTTCTGTGTCTACTGAAACGCTCGCTGCTCACAATTAAAACCGACGCTTTGCATGTGGAAGAGGTGGAAATGCGGGAGGAAGAGCTTACACAAGGTGATAGCCAGAGCACCCTCACTTCGTCTTCTCAGCGACAATTGGAGGAGGCGGAGGAGGAGGAGGAGGAGGAGGAGGAAGACACGGTTGCCTCCGCTACAGAGGGTAGCCATGGAACTTTAGTTCCATCTCTTCAGCGTGGGTGGGCAGAAGAGGAGGAAGAGGATGAGGAGATTGAGAGTCATCCTCCTGGTGAGGACAGCGAAATCTTGCCTGTTGGTACTCTGGCACACATGGCTGACTTTATGTTAGGCTGCCTTTCCCGTGACCCACGCGTTATATGCATTTTAGACAACACGGATTACTGGGTGTTCACCCTTCTGGACCCCCGCTACAAAGAGAATTTCTCATCTCTCATTCCTCCGGTGGAGAGGACAAGCAAAATGGTGCAATACCAGAAGGTTCTTGTCGAAAAATTGCTCCAAAATTTTCCATCTGACAACGCTGGCGGCAGAGTACGTGCTACCTTGGCCAACCGAGAAGGGGAGAAAAGGGGAGCACACAGCAGTTCCGACAAAGGCAGGGCAACACTCTCCAAGGCGTGGGACACCTTCATGACACCCCGCCAGCACCCTCACCCTGATGCGCAGCCTAGTGTCACAAGGAGGGAAAAGTTTTGGAAGATGGTGAAGGAGTACGTAGCAGACCGTGTCAGCGTCCTCAATGATCCCTCTGTGCCTTACAACTACTGGGTGTCCAAGCTGGACACGTGGTATGAACTGGCACTCTACGCCTTGGAGGTGCTGGCCTGCCCTGCCGCCAGCGTTCTGTCTGAGCGGGTATTTAGTGCTGCTGGTGGCATCATAACAGATAAGCGTATCCGCCTTTCCACCGAAAATGCTGATAGGTTGACACTTATAAAAATGAACAAGGCCTGGATTTCCCCTGACTTCTCCACTCCACTGGAGGAAAGCCCCGGGTGAACATAAAGTCACTTTAGATATGTTATTTACAATGATGGGAATACTCTGTATTCCCATTCACCCCTTCCACCCAAAAAATGGGTATATGGTTGACTCTCTTCCATATACCCTGGGATATAATTTTTATATAGGGCCAGCTCACCAGCGGGCCCTGTGATATAATTTTTATATAGGGCCAGCTCACCAGCGGGTGCTGTTTGACAATTTTTGTATAGGTCAGCTCACCAGCGGGCCTTCTCATATAATGTTTTATTGGGTCAGCTCTCTAGCGGGCCCTCTCATATAATGTTTTATAGCGTCAGCTCACTAGCGGGCCTTCGCATATAATGTTTAGGATGGTCAGCTCCGCAGCAGACCCTCACCCATAATGTTTTAGATGGTCGGCTCAGCGCACGTTTCCCTCTTAATCATGGCCCCAGTTCAGAAAAATCGAGGACATTTTTGGGAGAATTTGCCTCTGCGCACGTTTCCCTCTTAATCATGGCCCCAGTTCAGAAAAATCGAGGAAATTTTTTGCAGAATTTGCCTCTGCGCACGTTTCCCTCTTAATCATGGCCCCAGTTCCGAAAAATCGAGGACATTTTTTGCAGAATTTGCCTCTGCGCACGTTTCCCTCTTAATCATGGCCCCAGTTCCGAAAAATCGATGAAATTTTTTGCAGAATTTGCAGATGATATACAAGTAAATATACAGCAAATACTGTTTGGTAACAATTTTTCGCCTAAAGTCGTTTTTATCTTCCTTTTTGTGTGTTTTACGGTCAGTCTGTAAAAATGGCGTACTACGGGCGAAACATCGTTCCCAGCAGCGACGTTGGAGTCCAAGATGCATCCAGACATCCTCCCTATGCTGTCCCTAAACCATTTCTGTGGTGTTTCCATCATTTTCTGCCCTTTTCCTATGGACCAGGCACCCTCACCTCATCAGAGCAGGGGGTGCCTGGTGTAATGCTCGAGTCCTCCCATTGGCTTCAATGGGGCTCGGGTGCTCGGCCGAGCACTCGAGCCTCCGGGGGCGCTCGGTCAGAGCACCCGAACACCCGAGCATTGGGGTGCTCGATCATCACTACTAGAGACCTCTCAAGCATTTGGGAAGTTAACATAGTATTAGATATCAAATAAATCAGAAAACTAGTTTGTGTGGATAACTAAAAGGAGAAGTAAAACCTACTAATAATAATAATCCCCACCTACTTTATTGGGCCAGAAAATCCCGATTAATTTTTCTCTTGTGCCTTTGTTCAATAAAGAATATCTTGAGTCAATCCTGGATGTCCCACCGTGTAGGCGGACATGACAGTTTTTTTAAACTGAAGCAGACATAGTGCATGTGCCTACTTAACATTTAAAGTCCTTAAAAGGAGTAAGATTCCGATATGCAGTGGGCGGAGTTTGCATCCTTTGTTCCTGCTGGTAACTGTCATGTATGCCTCCATGGACATGACATCCAGGAGTGATTGAAGATGAAATCTATTGAACAAAGGCAGTAGCGCAGAATTAATATAGGCCATTAGGATTTTCTGGCCATAGCAAAGTAAATGGAATGTTAATACTAGGAGGTGTTAGCTTTCCTTTAACAATAGCAGGGACAATGCACTGTAGTACATAACCTGAAGTGCAGCCACATGATTTTAACCCTTTGAGTGCCAGAGGGGTGAGTAACGCATTGCGCTGTGTTTCGCACCCCTCTGGCACTCAGAGCGTTAAGGCTATCACCCAAGTGCAGATAATGGACAATGCTGGCAGAATTGTACATTTCCCTTACTGAGACTTATGTACGAAAATGAACTGGACCAATTCTGGGGCAAATTAACTGCATGAAAGATAACAAATACATATTCCCATTGATTTAAATGAGAATGTTAGCCCCTTGAATGATATAGAGATCTCCAGTTTATTGCTGCGTAATGTTTGGGAAACCTTGCTAACATTCCAAGGGTTACAATTTACATTCAAATAAATGGGAAATTTGGGCATTTTATTTGTTCCCCTGTTTATAGCTAAAAGATACCCTACGCCATATTATATTGACTATAGCAGTGGTTCTTACACTGATTTTCATGGAACCAGACTGTTCCGTGAATATGCGCTACATCAATGGTTCTTACACTGTGTTCCATGGAAACGGAACGTACCATGAATATGTGCTAGATCAGTGGTTCTTACAGTTTGTTCTATGGAACCAGAACGTACCATGAATGTGTGCTAGATTAGTGGCTCTTACACTGTGTTCCATGGATCCAGAATGTATCGTGAATAAGTGCTAGATCAGTGGTTCTTACACTATGTTCCATGGATCCAGAATGCACCATGTATATGTGCTAGATCAGTGGTTCTTACACTGTGTTTTATGGATCCAGAATGTACCGTGAATGTGTGCTAGGTCAGTGGTTCTTACACTGTGTTCCAAGGAACCAGACTGTACCACGAATAAGTGCTAGATCATTGGTTCTTACACTATGTTCCATGGAACCAGAACGTACCTTAAATATGTGCTAGTGATTCTTGCACTGTGTTCCATGGAACCAGACCATACCATTATATGTGCTAGATAAGTGGCTCTTACACTGTGTTCCATGGAACCAGAATGTATAGTGAATACGTGCTAGATCAGTGGTTCCTACACTGTGTTCCATGGAACCAGACTGTACCATGAATAAATGCTAGATCAGTGGTTCTTACACTGTGTTTCATGGAACCAGAATGTACCATAAATATGTGCTAGTGATTCTTACACTGTGTTCCATGGAACCAGACCATACCGTTATATGTGCTAGATAAGTGGCTCTTACACTGTGTTCCATGGAACCAGAATGTACAGTGAATACGTACTAGATCAGTGGTTCTTACACTGTGTTCCATGGAACCAGAACTTACCGTGAATATGTGCTAGATCAGTGGTTCTTACACTGTGTTCCATGGAACCAGAACTTACAGTGAATATGTGCTAGATCAGTGGTTCTTACACTGTGTTCCACAGAACCAGACTGTACCATGAATATGTGCTAGATCAATGGTTCCTACACTAAGTTCTATGGAACCAGAATGTACCGTATATATGTGCTAGATCAGTGATTCTTACACCATGTTCCATGGAACCAGACCATACCATAAATATGTGCTATAACAGTGGTTCTTACACTGTGTTCCATGGAACCAGAACTTACTGAAAACATGTGCTAAATCAGTGATTCTTACACTATCTTCCATGGAACCAGAAAGTACCACGAACATGTGCTAGATCAGTGGTTCTTACACTCTGTTCCATAGAACCAGAACATACTGAGAACATGTGCTAAATCAGTGATTCTTACACTATCTTCCATGGAACCAGAACGTACCATGAAGATGTGCTAGATAAGTGTTTTCTCACAAAATTGCAGTGGAACCCAGTTGCTTCTCAATGAATTGAGTATCTCAAGAATCCAAGAAATTAATATAATGTCAATATCAAATGTAAGAATGCTAGTTTGATAACTTAAAGGGGAAGTAACATCTAATAATATCCCCCCACACACACTTATCTTACCATCCTAATGATACCTATGGATTTTATGTGACTTTATTCAAGAGATAACATTTTGAGTTAGTCCTGGATGTTATGATATGGAGGCGGACATATCAGTTGTCCACACTTCTTTAAGATAAAGCAGGCATGAGCCTACTTCACACTGTCCTATGGTATATGACTTGTCCCAAAGCTCAGCGGCTAGTATTTGTACATTAGCAAAAAGATGAAATCAGAAGTCTTGTGTTTTTATTATACACTAGTTGAACAGCCCGTTACACGGGCCACAGTGCCACTGCCACCTGGTCGCGGGGCAGCCACGTGCAGTGGAGACTGCCCGCGCCATGGCTGATACAGAGCTGGACGCTCCTTCGGAGCACCCAGCTCTGTATCAGCAGCGGCATGGGCAGTGTCTACTGCGCATGACTGTAGCACGCGCAGCAGTGTCTACTGCGCATGTTGCGGCGTTACACACGATTTAGCAAATTATTATATAGGATTTGTACAAACTTTGCATTAATTGTACAGACTGGACATTTTGATAAACTACTATAAATTACTCTCTTTTTATGGTGCTAAGACACAATAATTATGTCATCATATATTTTCTATAGGTTTCTCGTTATTAATAGGTAATGTATTTATCACCTAAAATTCAGATCAACACATTCAAGGGAAAACAAATCTTAAGAAATTTGCTTTAAAATAGTTTTACAGAAGCTCTTACATATTTAGGTGTCATTCATTCAGCAGTCATGTATATACATTTACACCAGGGCCAGCCCAAGACATTGTGCTGCCTGGGTCCAAGGATGAAATGCTTCTCAACCCCCACACACAAACCAAAACCAAGCCCACTAAAACACACAGACCTCACACCCATGCAAGAGCTTAACCTCCAATTGCTGGACACAATCCCGGGAGGAGGAGAAGCTCTGCGAAGTGTGCTTTCGGACTGCTTTGGGAGGTGGGGGAATGATGTCTGCAGACCGCAGCTAAGCTAATGAGAGCATTCGATATGCATATGCATGCACTTACTGGCGCCTGAAAGAACATGCCTTGGGGAAGCAAATTGCCACCCCTGTCAAATTGCTTCTTGGGTCCTATGGATCCACCTGGAAGCATTTAAGGGCTGACAAGACTGAGGAAAGAATTACTACTAAATATGTAAGATCTTATGTGAAACCATTTAAAATCTAATTTCTATAGGTTTAGTATCCCTTAAATGTGCTGATCTGAATTCTAGTTGATCAAAATGTGTGTGTGTATAGATGTATGTATATATACAGTCGTGTGAAAAAGAAAGTACACCCTCTTTGAATTCTGTGGTTTTACATATCAGGACATAATAACAATTATCTATTCCTTAGCAGGTCTAAAAATTAGGTAAATTCAGCCTCAGATGAACAACAACACATGACATATTATACCGTGTCATGATTTATTTAACAAAAATAAAGCCAAAATGCAGAAGCCATGTGTGAAAAATTAAGTACACCCTTACTGCTTCCATAGGAATTAAGATGCTAAGTAGCAGACAGGTGCTGCTAATCAAATGCCTTTGATTAATTAATCATCAGCAAGTGTGACCACGTCTATAAAAGACAAAGTTTTAGCAGTTTGCTGGTCTGGAGCAGTGTTTCTCAATCAGGGTGCTGTGGCACTTTGGTGTGCCGAGGACATCCACTTAGGATGCCCCATTGTATCTATAATGCTTTGACAAAAATGTGAATGTAGACTTCCAACTGTATATTTAAGGTTATTACTATGCACAATATGTTTATTTTAGTTGTGAGGTCTAAGAATAACTCTATATTTATGTATTTGTAACCTTCATAACACCCCTGACAAGTGACATAAAATAATAGGGGTGCCCTGAAAATGCCAGACTGCGTGTTAGGTGTGCCTTGAGCAAAAAAAGCTTGAGAACCACTGGTCTAGAGCATTCAGGTGTGTTTTAATACAATGCCAAGGAGGAAAGACATCAGCAATGATCTTAGACAAGCAATTGTTGCTGCCCATCAATCTGGGAAGGGTTATAAGGCCATTTCCAAACAGTTTAAAGTCCATCATTCTACAGTGAGAAAGATTATTCAAAAGTGGAAAACATTCAAGACAGTTGCCAATCTTCCCAGGAGTGGACACCCAGCAAATTCACCCCAAGGTCAGACTGTGCAATTCTCAGAGAAATTGCAAAAAACCCAAGAGTTACATCTCAGTCTCTTCAGACCTCAGTTATCATGTTAAATGTTAAAGTTCATGACAATACAATTAGAAAAAGACTGAACAAGTGTGGTTTGTTTGGAAGGGTTGCCAGGAGAAAGCCTCTTCTCTCTAAAAAGAACATGGCAGCACGGCTTAGGTTTGAAAAGTTGCATCTTAACAAATTGAGACTTCTATAGCATCCAGTGCATTGATGAGCAACCTTTGGACTCAGGCTATGGAGGACTACAACTCCCATCATCCCCAACTAGCCAGCTGCTGAGGATAATGGAAGTTGTAGTCCTCCACAGCTGGAGAATTACTTTGAGTAGATACTGAAATATATGTATCATTAGGATTTTAAGCCAAAGACATCATACTGCAAATAACCCTTTTAAATTATTTCTCAATTTAAACTTAACCTTTTTTAGCTTCACAAACTATGTAAATTAATAATTCTTTACTAATTAAGGTTTCAGCACATTGCTGAACAAATATAGATTAATATGAGGAATATTGTAATTGGCTATACACTATGCACAATTTCTCTGTTTTTCTCTACTAGAGCCCTGCATAAACTTACCCAATGTAATATACTAGAGCCCTGCATGTAATATTGCTTTTTGAGCAATAAACATGAGAATATGTCAAATCCAGTGCCTGCGTTGCTTATTTCTTGCACTGATAAAATATGACTAATGTTATGAAATGTAATTTAAAGTACATCTTAATAATAGTCTGACCCTAGCCACTAAGACTATATGATCCTGAAATACCAAACAAATCTGTTTTGCAGAAACCCCAGACATACATTTTGGCCTGCATCTGAACAAACCACAAGACTTCCGGGACAATGTCCTTTGGACAGACGAGACCGAAGTGGAGATGTTTGGCCTTAGTGCACAGTGCCACGTTTGGCAAAAACCAAACACAGCATATCAGCACAAACACCTCATACCGACTGTCAAGCACGGTGGTGGAGATGATGATTTGGGCTTCTTGTACAGCCACAGGACCTGGGAACCTTGCAGTCTTTGAGTTGACCATGAACTCTTCTGTATACCAAAGTGTTCTAGATTGAAATGTGAGGCCATCTGTTCGACAGCTAAAGCTTGGCCGAAATTGGGTCATGCAACAGGACAATGATCCCAAACACACCAGCAAATCTACAACAGAATGGCTGAAAAAGAAAACAATCAAGGTGTTTCAGCAAAGTCCAGACCTCAACCCGATTGAAATGCTATGGCGGGACCTTAAGAGAACTGTGCAAAAACAAATGCCTGCAAACCTCAATGAATCGAAGCAAAGTTGTAAAAAAGAGTAGGGCAAAATTCCTCCACAATGATGCAAAAGACTGATAATGTCATACAGAAAACGATTACTTCAAGTTATTGCTGCTAAAGATGGTTCTACAAGATATTGAATCATATGGTGTACTTAATTTGTCAGACACGGTTTCTCCATTTTGGCTTTATTTTTGTTAATTAAATCATGACACAGTATAATATGTCATGTGTTGTTGTTCATCTGAGGTTGAATTTACCTAATTTTTAGACCTGCTAAGGAACAGATGATTGTTATTATGTCCTGATATGTAAACCATAGAATTCATAGAGGGTGTACTTTGTTTTTCACAGAACTGTACATATATATATATATATATATATATATATATATATATATATATATATGTATTAAAGAAGAAGGCAGCACCAGTGGGACTTTTCTTTCAAGCAAAAGGATGATTTTATTGTCAACGTTTCGGTCCGAGTATATATATATATATATATATATATATATATATATATATATATATATATATATATACACACACACACATAAAAGGATCCCAGTGGAGGATTGAACTATTGAAATGTTGACCAATATTAAAACACCTGATTCATTTAAGATTATAATATAGTAAATTTGCATTGTATTTACAATGACATCTAATTACTGTATGCCGGTTAGTGCAGACATTCACAGTTCAAACAATAGGCTTGCACAATCTGCAAGATAAATCCTATTGACAGAGGAATATAAGTGGATGGGATTGTGACGTGGCAATAAACAGCTAAAGAATATAACAGGTTTGCGGTGCAAGATAAAACATGATATAAATGACTGATATGAAGGCCACCTCCTTAGTTAAGTCGTTCTAGTGTAGTTCCATGTTCTTCTATCATTCATCACAGAACCAGACTGTCTTATTACTGATTGTCCTACATTAGAATAAATCACAAATAGACACATTATAAACCATCTTAATCCATTACAGACTGGAGGGGTGTACAACGTGTTGCTTCATAAATTTCTGCACACCCATCAGCTACTGGTTAACTTCACCTCATTAATTTGCCTTTTTAACATTGACACCCCCCCTTTGTTATATTGGGTGACTGCTACTAGTGGGAGAGCATGTTGAATTGTCAGTGTCTCTTGGGCAAATGCTGCAATACAACCCTGAGCCCAGGGGTAGGTATGATGGAATCAAATGATATTTCCCCCACATTACTTTAGACTGGATGCTTGGGGCAGTAGATAGTGGAGACTTATTAATGGGTGAATGTTCCCATGTAATCTATTTTCAACTGAAATATTGTAATCTTGTACACCCAATATAGATGGATATTTATTTTTATCTGATATAATCACTTATTTTGTTATCTAATTCCACAGTTTGAAAACCTTTACTGTAAATAACCATTTTCTCAGCTGAACCAGAAACCTTCCATTATTATTATTATTATTATTTCATATACTCACTTATCCTTACCTTTAGTTTATGAGCTCTTTAGCCTACTGATGTGACATGTCTGATATCTTGTTCATACTCCCCCCTGTGAAAATGAGCACACTTCCTGATGAAGCAGACAGTGAAGGGGTGGATGTTTCCCTTCCGATAAATTAAGAGCATCTTATTATTGTTTTTATTATAATATATTTGATCCTGGGGTAATATCTTGTATTCAGGAAGGAATTGTTTCACCACTAAGGCAAAATTGGCAGAGGCACTTTTTGGTTTTCTTCCCTCTGAATCAACTGGGCAGGGATCCAGCAAAGACTAAACTTACATTTCTTATTTAAAGTGATAGTAATGTCTGGTTTTATGTAAGTGTTATATTGTACATATTAAAAAAATAAGTTCATTGATGTTAGTCTTGTCTGTCAAACTTTTATAGTTAGAGAGATATACGATTATAAACATACCCCCTCCCTCCCCTTCCACAGACGTCAGCCTCTAGCTGACATCATGAGATCCTGGTCCCGGGACCAACCGGCGGCTCTTCAGTAAAGCTGAAATAATGCTATGTAAAATAAATATTTAATTGGAATGGTGTGCTTGAAAACCAGGCACACTTTGTAGACCGTTTCAATTAAGTATTTCTTTTTACATAGGGATATTCCGCTCTGCTGAAGAGCCGCCTCGAGCCGGCCGACACAAATCTCATGCTGAGAGCTTGACAGCTGACTTCTATAGAAGGGGAGGGGGGGAGTTTTAAATTGTATATCTCTCAAACCATAGAGTTTGAGAGAGAAGACTAACATCAATGAACTTATTTTCTTAATATCTACAATATAACACTTACATAAAACCAGACATTACTATCACTTTAACATAATTGTTATTGAGTTTCAAAAGATAGTAAATAGAGAAATAACACAAAAGGGTTAAATTGGATAACAATAGAGACATCTCACATCAACTCCTTACACATTTTAACCCTGTGTGTGCTAAAGAGGTATCCAGTACATTCTCTGGCACTCGCAGGGTTAAGTATAATGACTCTTTGCCTGTTCTGGTTGCCCTCAAGTACATCCTGGGTCATAGATATATTGAAAACAGGACTTGGGGGGGAATAGAAAGAGAATAAAAGAGAGATGAGAATTAGAGTGCATAGAAAAGTATCCATCAATGAGTGATTAACCCTTCAGGCGACAGACCCTTCTCCAGTGCATTGAGAAACAATGTGATGGAGACATCCATAGCATCCAGTGGGTTGATGAGAAACCCTTTGGACTCAGGCTATGGAGGACTACAACTCCCATCATGCCCAACTAGCCAGCTGCTGAGGATAATGGAAGATGTAGTCCTCCATAGCTGGAGAATTACTTTGAGTAGATACTGAAATATATGTATCATTAGGATTTTAAGCCTAAGACATCATACTGCAAAGAACCCTTTCTCAGTTTAAACTTGCCTTTTTTAGCTTCACAAACTATGTAAATTAATAATTCTTTACTAATTAAGGTTTCAGCACATTGCCAAACAAAAAAATATAGATTAATATGAGGAATATTGTATTTGGCTGTACACTATGCACAATTTCTCTGTTTTTCTGTACTAGAGCCCTGCATAAACGTACCCAATGTAATATACTAGAGCCCTGCATGTAATATTGCTTTTTGAGCAATAAACATGAGAATATGTCAAATCCAGTGCCTGCGTTGCTTATTTCTTGCACTGATAAACTTTCTTGTATTTCTTGTGCTGAATAAACTTACCCAGTGTAATATACTAGAGCTCTGCATAAACTTACCCAATGTAAAATACTAGAGCGCTAAATAAAATTACCCAATGTAATATACTAGAGCTCAGCATAAACTTACCCAATGTAATATTGCTTTTTGTGCAATAAACTTGAGAATATGTCTAATACAGTGCCTGTGTTGCTTATGTCTTGCTCTGATAAAATATGACTAATGTTATGAAATGTAATTTAAATGGATAGTAAAACTTCGTTTTATCTTTATTTTATTTTGTAGGCATTAAAAAAACATGAAGAACGATATAAGTCTTATCTCTCAAACCTTTATGGTTTGAGAGAAATTCACAAGCAAAGTTTCCCCTTCCCGCCCCTTTTACCTAGTGTAAGCCATCTCTTCTCAGATGTGGAATGCAGTCCATAGACCAGACAGATACCAGAAAGGGACAATCTTCTTTCTATTAGAACAATGAAGGCCCTGCCCCCCTTGACAAGTTTTTCAGGTGTTGATCCTGAAGTACCAAACAAATCTGTTTTGCAGAAACCCCATACATTTTTGCCTTTAACCCTTTGAGTGTCAGAGGGGTACACAACGCATAGCAAAGCAATGCTATGCATACCCCTCAGGTACTCAAAGGGTTAATCGGCTTCTTCAGTGAAATGTTTTCCAAATGGTGAAAAGTACTCCATGGCCTAGATTCACTAAAGGCTGATGCTGTGGTGATATGATTTTGTAGATTTGTTCAAAACACTTCAACATTTTGATGTACACACACATCGACATAGTCACTAAAATGTACAGATGCAAGGGGAGGAGAGGAGAGGAGAAGGTCCCTATTAATATACAGGATTGTCAATGTGGAAGGGATGTCCTCTCTTCACAGACCACCAACACTATGACAGTTCTGGAGTTTAAGAGCATTCTCTCTGTTTCCCCACTTGGTCACTAGGGGAATGGAGAGAACACTCAGCACCAAGGACAGCAGCACTCCCTATTCCCTTTGAGTGCCATAGGGAAGTTCATTGCTCACCCCTGTGGCACTCAAAGGGTTAAAAAAGAAAACATAAAAAAGTACACCAAGCACTTCACAATTAGGTCAAGTTAGGTGTACAGATTACAAGTTGGGGGAGGCGCACTAAAGATCGATGAGGGATCAGGATGGAGATGTTGTCTCGAATCTGTGTCAAAGGTACATCGCCAGTATGCACAAATGTATCTTCACCATCATATCTCCTTCAATCCGCCACCAATCCACCATGCCTTCAACAGGTTAATGAGTTTGGACTGAACACATTGACAATGGCAGGTTAATGAGTCATTGTCATATTCATGTGGGTGTGTTTATATGCTAATGTGGCTGTTCGCCACATGCACTAAATTCTGATAGCAGCCTCTGCTGTCAGATTTTAAAGGGATAGTAATGTTTCATAATAAAAGCAGCTCTAATCAATCTTCATAGTATTTGGGCCTTGGAGAGTGTTATTTCAGTTCTGTCAGAGTTGTAGTTCAAGAGTAATTGAATGATAAAGAATCCCCCTCCCACCCCTTCTACTGATGCAACACTGCTCAGCTTAGAGCAGCAGGGAGTGTCCAGGTAGAGTGTCCTGGGGTTGCAACCTCAGTAGCACTGAGTTTGATGTAATGCTACAGCACAGAAACCCAGCTTCGAAGGAGAGCGTGAACGCGCTCCCTGGGGCAGCTGGGAAGTCCAGCAGGACATTCAGTCCCGTAGAACGTGGAAGTGCCCAATTTTAATGGGCTAATATCTGCACTTATAAGCAATTTTTTTTAAAAAAATACAGCCAGCTCTAATCTTTGGTTAACTATTAAAACTCACTAGAAAAGTTTGAATCTAGGTGATAGTTCCGCTTAAAGATAAGGGAAAAAGCTGAAAAACCTGTCAAGGGGGCAGGGTTTTCATTGTTCTCACAGTTAGAATATTGACTTTTGATGTGAGCTGTCTGGTCTATGGACTGGATTCCACATCTGAGGAGTGGGGGCTTACACTAGGTAAAAGGGGCGGAAGGGGGAAGCTTTATCATTCAATTTCTCTTGAACTACGATGCTCACAGTAATGAAATAACACTCTCTATGGCTCAAATACTATGAAGATTAATTGGAGCTGCTGTTTTTGTGAAACATTACTATCACTTTAAGACAGCTCTGACAACATATGAAACTGACATGTGTTACACTGGATAAAGTGAATGTCTTTATTTTAAAATCCCTTATATATACCCAGGAAAATGACATAAAGATGCACTGTTTCTTCAGCACCTTGTATAATGCATGAAGTTAAACAAGGCATAAAGGAAAGGAACTTCCCTAAAACCCAATATACGATATAAGTCTTATCTCTCAAACCTTTATGGTTTGAGAGATATTCACAAGAAATCTCTCGCCCCTTTTACCTAGAGTAAGCCATCTATTCTCAGATGTGGAATGCAGTCCATAGATCAGACAGATAACAGAAGGGGACAATCTTCTTCCTATGAGAACAATGAAAGCCCTGCCCCCCCTTTACAAGTTTTTCAGGTTTTTCCCCTTTCTTAATTGAACATTGTCCCCCTCTGCAGTCTACCTGGGAACCTCCCTTCTGATCTGGCTGAGCAGTGTTACATCAGTAAAATGGGCGGGAGGGGGAGACTTTGTCATTGAATTACTCTTGAACTACAGCTCTGACAGAACTGAAATAACACTCTCCAAAGTCCAAATACTATGATGATTAATTAGAGCTGCTTTTATTATGAAACATTACTATCCCTTTAAGTCCTTTCATCTCCTACCTGAGGTTGGCCATGTTGGGATGTCCCTGTAGCTTCCTATGCAGTAACAGCCCTCAATCAATCTTATGCATGGAGGATTGTCATACTGCTGGCAATGTGTAAGGGATGCCCTCCTACCCCCCCCTTCCCCACTCTGCCACTCCTACTTTGTCCCTTTCACTGCCTTTGTCAAGAGAGAAGGGTAGGTGATTAAGGGGACTGAGGTGGGGTGGCGAGTGGCAAACAGGTGGAGGATGGGTGGCAGAGTAGTAAAGGTGGAGAAGGGGCAGGGGGTGGCAGAGTGGCATTCATATCGTGTCTGTGTGTTCCTTCTTGATTCTGAGATAAGAAACAAAGGAGACTGTAAGAAATATGAATACCGCTTACAGGAACATATCAGCATGACAAATATCCCATAAAAACAGAGACTGAGAGAGAGAAACTGAGGGAATAGACATTAGAAATACAAAATGCGATGGTAGAAGATGATTTTCATACTAAGATGATCATTGGTTCTAGCTCCACAGATGCGGTGTGAAGGCTTATTGAGAGTGATCTACAACATGCTCACTGGCAGTTTATTTAAGCAGGGTGATGAGGCCTTTTAGGTCAGGGTTCAATCTCAATTTTTTTTTTTTTTTACCCATTGATTGCCATAGTGGTGTGTGAAAGGGTTAAGGGAGTGATGCTGTTTGTGGTGCTGAAGGTTGAGAGAATCCTCTCCACTCCCCAACTGACTAAATGGGGAAGCATAGAAGATGTTCTCAGACTTCAAGGTTGTCTACTATTGGCAATATATAAGAAACATACACATCGCCAGCAGTTCTACAGCCCTGTATACTAATACCTTATCCTCACCTCCCCTTACATACATAATTTGTATTGCATATAGCAACATTTGTCTTACATAGTTACATAGTAGTTTAGGTTGAAAAATAGACTTGCATCCATCAAGTCCAACCCCTTTCCAATTCTTGTTTACCGCTGTTGATCCAAAAGAAGGCAAAAAAAAACCCCAACAACTTCTTCATAACCATGATGATGTGCTCCCCTCCACACACACATCACCGCAGCATTGAACCTTTCTGTGGTTGTTTGTTGATTTCAAGCAGTTTAGCCCTGCCTTTATCTGCACTGTAAACTATGTGTGTCAGTTCTATTCATGGCAGCCTACCCCTGCCTTTATCTGCCCTGTAAACTCTGTGTGTCCGTTCTATCCATGGCACCCTACCCCTGCCTTTATCTGCCCTGCAAACTCTGTGTGTCAGTTCTATCCATGGCAGCCTACCCCTGCCTTTATCTGCCCTGTAAACTCTGTGTGTCAGTTCTATCCATGGCAGCCTACCCCTGCCTTTATCTGCCCTGTAAACTGTGTGTGTCCGTTCTATCCATGGCAGCCTACACCTGCCTTTATCTGCACCGTAAACTCTGTGTGTCAGTTCTATCCATGGCAGCCTACCTCTGCCTTTATCTGCCCTGTAAACTCTGTGTGTCCGTTCTATCCATGGCAGCCTACCCCTGCCTTTATCTGCCCTGTAAACTGTGTGTGTCAGTTCTATCCATGGCAGACTACCCCTGCCTTTATCTGCCCTGTAAACTGTGTGTGCCCGTTCTATCCATGGCAGCCTACCCCTGCCTTTATCTGCCCTGTAAACTGTGTGTGTCCGTTCTATCCATGGCAGCCTACCCCTGCCTTTATCTGCACTGTAAACTATGTGTGTCAGTTCTATCCATGGCAGCCTACCCCTGCCTTTATCTGCCCTGTAAACTCTGTGTGTCCGTTCTATCCATGGCAGCCTACCCCTGCCTTTATCTGCCCTGTAAACTGTGTGTGTCAGTTCTATCCATGGCAGCCTACCCCTGCCTTTATCTGCCCTGCAAACTCTGTGTGTCCGTTCCATCCATGGCAGCCTACCCCTGCCTTTATCTGCCCTGTAAACTCTGTGTGTCCGTTCTATCCATGGCAGCCTACCCCTGCCTTTATCTGCCCTGTAAACTCTGTGTGTCCGTTCTATCCATGGCAGCCTACCCCTGCCTTTATCTGCCCTGTAAACTGTGTGTGTCAGTTCTATCCATGGCAGCCTACCCCTGCCTTTATCTGCCCTGTAAACTCTGTGTGTCCGTTCTATCCATGGCAGCCTACCCCTGCCTTTATCTGCACCGTAAACTCTGTGTGTCCGTTCTATCCATGGCAGCCTACCCCTGCCTTTATCTGCCCTGTAAACTGTGTGTGTCAGTTCTATCCATGGCAGCCTACCCCTGCCTTTATCTGCCCTGCAAACTCTGTGTGTCCGTTCTATCCATGGCAGCCTACCCCTGCCTTTATCTGCCCTGTAAACTCTGTGTGTCCGTTCTATCCATGGCAGCCTACCCCTGCCTTTATCTGCACCGTAAACTCTGTGTGTCAGTTCTATCCATGGCAGCCTACCCCTGCCTTTATCTGCACCGTAAACTCTGTGTGTCCGTTCTATCCATGGCAGCCTACCCCTGCCTTTATCTGCACCGTAAACTCTGTGTGTCCGTTCTATCCATGGCAGCCTACCCCTGCCTTTATCTGCACCGTAAACTCTGTGTGCCAGTTCTATCCATGGCAGCCTACCCCTGCCTTTATCTGCACCGTAAACTCTGTGTGCCAGTTCTATCCATGGCAGCCTACCCCTGCCTTTATCTGCCCTGTAAACTCTGTGTGTCCGTTCTATCCATGGCAGCCTACCCCTGCCTTTATCTGCCCTGCAAACTCTGTGTGTCCGTTCTATCCATGGCAGCCTACCCCTGCCTTTATCTGCCCTGTAAACTCTGTGCGTCAGTTCTATCCATGGCAGCCTACCCCTGCCTTTATCTGCACCGTAAACTCTGTGTGTCCGTTCTATCCATGGCAGCCTACCCCTGCCTTTATCTGCCCTGCAAACTCTGTGTGTCCGTTCTATCCATGGCAGCCTACACCTGCCTTTATCTGCACCGTAAACTCTGTGTGCCAGTTCTATCCATGGCAGCCTACCCCTGCCTTTATCTGCACCGTAAACTCTGTGTGCCAGTTCTATCCATGGCAGCCTACCCCTGCCTTTATCTGCCCTGTAAACTCTGTGTGTCCGTTCTATCCATGGCAGCCTACCCCTGCCTTTATCTGCCCTGCAAACTCTGTGTGTCCGTTCTATCCATGGCAGCCTACCCCTGCCTTTATCTGCCCTGTAAACTCTGTGCGTCAGTTCTATCCATGGCAGCCTACCCCTGCCTTTATCTGCACCGTAAACTCTGTGTGTCAGTTCTATCCATGGCAGCCTACCCCTGCCTTTATCTGCCCTGCAAACTCTGTGTGTCCGTTCTATCCATGGCAGCCTACCCCTGCCTTTATCTGCCCTGTAAACTCTGTGTGTCCGTTCTATCCATGGCAGCCTACCCCTGCCTTTATCTGCACCGTAAACTCTGTGTGTCAGTTCTATCCATGGCAGCCTACCCCTGCCTTTATCTGCACCGTAAACTCTGTGTGTCCGTTCTATCCATGGCAGCCTACCCCTGCCTTTATCTGCACCGTAAACTCTGTGTGTCCGTTCTATCCATGGCAGCCTACCCCTGCCTTTATCTGCACCGTAAACTCTGTGTGCCAGTTCTATCCATGGCAGCCTACCCCTGCCTTTATCTGCACCGTAAACTCTGTGTGCCAGTTCTATCCATGGCAGCCTACCCCTGCCTTTATCTGCCCTGTAAACTCTGTGTGTCCGTTCTATCCATGGCAGCCTACCCCTGCCTTTATCTGCCCTGCAAACTCTGTGTGTCCGTTCTATCCATGGCAGCCTACCCCTGCCTTTATCTGCCCTGTAAACTCTGTGCGTCAGTTCTATCCATGGCAGCCTACCCCTGCCTTTATCTGCACCGTAAACTCTGTGTGTCCGTTCTATCCATGGCAGCCTACCCCTGCCTTTATCTGCCCTGTAAACTCTGTGTGTCAGTTCTATCCATGGCAGCTTACCCCTGCCTTTATCTGCCCTGTAAACTGTGTGTGCCCGTTCTATCCATGGCAGCTTACCCCTGCCTTTATCTGCCCTGTAAACTCTGTGTGTCCGTTCTATCCATGGCAGCCTACCCCTGCCTTTATCTGCACCGTAAACTCTGTGTGCCAGTTCTATCCATGGCAGCCTACCCCTGCCTTTATCTGCACCGTAAACTCTGTGTGCCAGTTCTATCCATGGCAGCCTACCCCTGCCTTTATCTGCACCGTAAACTCTGTGTGTCCGTTCTATCCATGGCAGCCTACCCCTGCCTTTATCTGCACCGTAAACTCTGTGTGCCAGTTCTATCCATGGCAGCCTACCCCAGCCTTTATCTGCCCTGTAAACTCTGTGTGTCCGTTCTATCCATGGCAGCCTACCCCTGCCTTTATCTGCCCTGCAAACTCTGTGTGTCCGTTCTATCCATGGCAGCCTACCCCTGCCTTTATCTGCCCTGTAAACTCTGTGCGTCAGTTCTATCCATGGCAGCCTACCCCTGCCTTTATCTGCACCGTAAACTCTGTGTGTCCGTTCTATCCATGGCAGCCTACCCCTGCCTTTATCTGCCCTGTAAACTCTGTGTGTCAGTTCTATCCATGGCAGCTTACCCCTGCCTTTATCTGCCCTGTAAACTGTGTGTGCCCGTTCTATCCATGGCAACCTACCCCTGCCTTTATCTGCCCTGTAAACTGTGTGTGTCCGTTCTATCCATGGCAGCCTACCCCTGCCTTTATCTGCCCTGTAAACTGTATGTGCCCGTTCTATCCATGGCAGCCTACCCCTGCCTTTATCTGCACTGTAAACTGTGTGTGTCAGTTCTATCCATGGCAACCTACCCCTGCCTTTATCTGCCCTGTAAACTGTGTGTGTCCGTTCTATCCATGGCAACCTACCCCTGCCTTTATCTGCCCTGTAAACTCTGTGTGTCAGTTCTATCCATGGCAGCTTACCCCTGCCTTTATCTGCCCTGTAAACTGTGTGTGCCCGTTTTATCCATGGCAGCCTACCCCTGCCTTTATCTGCACCGTAAACTCTGTGTGTCCGTTCTATCCATGGCAGCCTACCCCTGCCTTTATCTGCCCTGTAAACTCTGTGCGTCAGTTCTATCCATGGCAGCCTACCCCTGCCTTTATCTGCACCGTAAACTCTGTGTGTCCGTTCTATCCATGGCAGCCTACCCCTGCCTTTATCTGCCCTGTAAACTCTGTGTGTCAGTTCTATCCATTGCAGCTTACCCCTGCCTTTATCTGCCCTGTAAACTGTGTGTGCCCGTTCTATCCATGGCAGCCTACCCCTGCCTTTATCTGCACTGTAAACTGTGTGTGTCAGTTCTATCCATGGCAGCCTACCCCTGCCTTTATCTGCCCTGTAAACTGTGTGTGTCTGTTCTATCCATGGCAACCTACCCCTGCCTTTATCTGCCCTGTAAACTGTGTGTGTCCGTTCTATCCATGGCAGCCTACCCCTGCCTTTATCTGCCCTGTAAACTCTGTGTGTCAGTTCTATCCATGGCAGCTTACCCCTGCCTTTATCTGCCCTGTAAACTGTGTGTGCCCGTTCTATCCATGGCAGCCTACCCCTGCCTTTATCTGCACTGTAAACTGTGTGTGTCAGTTCTATCCATGGCAGCCTACCCCTGCCTTTATCTGCCCTGTAAACTCTGTGTGTCAGTTCTATCCATGGCAGCCTACCCCTGCCTTTATCTGACCTGTAAACTGTGTGTGCCCGTTCTATCCATGGCAGCCTACCCCTGCCTTTATCTGCCCTGTAAACTCTGTGTGCCCGTTCTATCCATGGCAGCCTACCCCTGCCTTTATCTGCCCTGTAAACTCTGTGTGTCAGTTCTATCCATGGCAGCCTACCCCTGCCTTTATCTGCCCTGTAAACTCTGTGTGTCAGTTCTATCCATGGCAGCCTACCCCTGCCTTTATCTGCCCTGTAAACTCTGTGTGTCCGTTCTATCCATGGCAGCCTACCCCTGCCTTTATCTGCCCTGTAAACTGTGTGTGTCCGTTCTATCCATGGCAGCCTACCCCTGCCTTTATCTGCCCTGTAAACTGTGTGTGTCAGTTCTATCCATGGCAGCCTACCCCTGCCTTTATCTGCCCTGTGAATTGTGTGTGCCCGTTCTATCCATGGCAGCCTACCCCTGCCTTTATCTGCACCGTAAACTCTGTGTGTCCGTTCTATCCATGGCAGCCTACCCCTGCCTTTATCTGCCCTGTAAACTGTGTGTGTCAGTTCTATCCATGGCAGCCTACCCCTGCCTTTATCTGCCCTGTAAACTGTGTGTGTCCGTTCTATCCATGGCAGCCTACCCCTGCCTTTATCTGCACCGTAAACTCTGTGTGTCCGTTCTATCCATGGCAGCCTACCCCTGCCTTTATCTGCCCTGTAAACTGTGTGTGTCCGTTCTATCCATGGCAGCCTACCCCTGCCTTTATCTGCCCTGTAAACTGTGTGTGTCCGTTCTATCCATGGCAGCCTACCCCTGCCTTTATCTGCCCTGTAAACTGTGTGTGTCAGTTCTATCCATGGCAGCCTACCCCTGCCTTTATCTGCCCTGTGAATTGTGTGTGCCCGTTCTATCCATGGCAGCCTACCCCTGCCTTTATCTGCCCTGTAAACTGTGTGTGTCAGTTCTATCCATGGCAGCCTACCCCTGCCTTTATCTGCCCTGTAAACTCTGTGTGTCAGTTCTATCCATGGCAGCCAACCCCTGCCTTTATCTGCCCTGTAAACTGTGTGTGCCCGTTCTATCCATGGCAGCCTACCCCTGCCTTTATCTGCCCTGTAAACTGTGTGTGCCCGTTCTATCCATGGCAGCCTACCCCTGCCTTTATCTGCCCTGTGAATTGTGTGTGCCCGTTCTATCCATGGCAGCCTACCCCTGCCTTTATCTGCACCGTAAACTCTGTGTGTCCGTTCTATCCATGGCAGCCTACCCCTGCCTTTATCTGCCCTGTAAACTGTGTGTGTCAGTTCTATCCATGGCAGCCTACCCCTGCCTTTATCTGCCCTGTAAACTGTGTGTGTCCGTTCTATCCATGGCAGCCTACCCCTGCCTTTATCTGCACCGTAAACTCTGTGTGTCCGTTCTATCCATGGCAGCCTACCCCTGCCTTTATCTGCCCTGTAAACTGTGTGTGTCAGTTCTATCCATGGCAGCCTACCCCTGCCTTTATCTGCCCTGTAAACTGTGTGTGTCCGTTCTATCCATGGCAGCCTACCCCTGCCTTTATCTGCCCTGTAAACTGTGTGTGTCAGTTCTATCCATGGCAGCCTACCCCTGCCTTTATCTGCCCTGTGAATTGTGTGTGCCCGTTCTATCCATGGCAGCCTACCCCTGCCTTTATCTGCCCTGTAAACTGTGTGTGTCAGTTCTATCCATGGCAGCCTACCCCTGCCTTTATCTGCCCTGTAAACTCTGTGTGTCAGTTCTATCCATGGCAGCCAACCCCTGCCTTTATCTGCCCTGTAAACTGTGTGTGCCCGTTCTATCCATGGCAGCCTACCCCTGCCTTTATCTGCCCTGTAAACTGTGTGTGCCCGTTCTATCCATGGCAGCCTACCCCTGCCTTTATCTGCCCTGTGAACTGTGTGTGCCCGTTCTATCCATGGCAGCTTACCCCTGCCTTTATCTGCCCTGTAAACTGTGTGTGCCCGTTCTATCCATGGCAGCCTACCCCTGCCTTTATCTGCCCTGTAAACTGTGTGTGCCCGTTCTATCCATGGCAGCCTATCCCTGCCTTTATCTGCACCGTAAACTCTGTGTGTCCGTTCTATCCATGGCAGCCTACCCCTGCCTTTATCTGCCCTGTAAACTGTGTGTGTCAGTTCTATCCATGGCAGCCTACCCCTGCCTTTATCTGCCCTGTAAACTGTGTGTGTCCGTTCTATCCATGGCAGCCTACCCCTGCCTTTATCTGCCCTGTAAACTCTGTGTGTCAGTTCTATCCATGGCAGCTTACCCCTGCCTTTATCTGCCCTGTAAACTGTGTGTGCCCGTTCTATCCATGGCAGCCCACCCCTGCCTTTATCTGCCCTGTAAGCTCTGTGTGCCCGTTCTATCCATGGCAACCTACCCCTGCCTTTATCTGCCCTGTAAACTCTGTGTGTCAGTTCTATCCATGGCAGCTTACCCCTGCCTTTATCTGCCCTGTAAACTCTGTGTGTCCGTTCTATCCATGGCAGCCTACCCCTGCCTTTATCTGACCTGTAAACTCTGTGTGTCAGTTCTATCCATGGCAGCCTACCCCTGCCTTTATCTGACCTGTAAACTGTGTGTGTCCGTTCTATCCATGGCAGCCTACCCCTGCCTTTATCTGCCCTGTAAACTGTGTGTGTCCGTTCTATCCATGGCAGCCTACCCCTGCCTTTATCTGCACTGTAAACTGTGTGTGTCAGTTCTATCCATGGCAGCCTACCCCTGCCTTTATCTGACCTGTAAACTGTGTGTGTCCGTTCTATCCATGGCAGCCTACCCCTGCCTTTATCTGCCCTGTAAACTCTGTGTGCCCGTTCTATCCATGGCAGCCTACCCCTGCCTTTATCTGCCCTGTAAACTCTGTGTGCCCGTTCTATCCATGGCAGCCTACCCCTGCCTTTATCTGCCCTGTAAACTCTGTGTGCCCGTTCTATCCATGGCAGCCTACCTCTGCCTTTATCTGCCCTGTAAACTATGTGTGTCCGTTCTATCCATGGCAGCCTACCCCTGCCTTTATCTGCCCTGTAAACTGTGTGTGCCCGTTCTATCCATGGCAGCTTACCCCTGCCTTTATCTGCCCTGTAAACTGTGTGTGTCAGTTCTATCCATGGCAGCTTACCCCTGCCTTTATCTGCCCTGTAAACTGTGTGTGTCAGTTCTATCCATGGCAGCTTACCCCTGCCTTTATCTGCCCTGTAAACTGTGTGTGCCCGTTCTATCCATGGCAGCCTACCCCTGCCATTATCTGCCCTGTAAACTGTGTGTGCCCATTCTATCCATGGCAGCCTACCCCTGCCTTTATCTGCCCTGTGAACTGTGTGTGCCCGTTCTATCCATGGCAGCCTACCCCTGCCTTTATCTGCCCTGTGAACTGTGTGTGCCCGTTCTATCCATGGCAGCCTACCCCTGCCTTTATCTGCCCTGCAAACTCTGTGTGTCCGTTCTATCCATGGCAGCCTACCCCTGCCTTGATCTGCCCTAAACTGTATGTGCCCGTTCTATCCATGGCAGCCTACCCCTGCCTTTATCTGCCCTGTGAACTGTGTGTGCCCGTTCTATCCATGGCAGCCTACCCCTGCCTTTATCTGTCCTGTAAACTCTGTGTGCCAGTTCTATCCACGGCAGCCTACCCCTGCCTTTATCTGCCCTGTAAACTGCGTGTGCCCGTTCTATCCATGGCAGCCTACCCCTGCCTTGATCTGCCCTAAACTGTGTGTGTCAGTTCTATCCATGGCAGCCTACCCCTGCCTTTATCTGCCCTGCAAACTCTGTGTGTCCGTTCTATCCATGGCAGCCTACCCCTGCCTTTATCTGCCCTGTAAACTCTGTGTGTCCGTTCTATCCATGGCAGCCTACCCCTGCCTTTATCTGCACCGTAAACTCTGTGTGTCAGTTCTATCCATGGCAGCCTACCCCTGCCTTTATCTGCACCGTAAACTCTGTGTGTCCGTTCTATCCATGGCAGCCTACCCCTGCCTTTATCTGCACCGTAAACTCTGTGTGTCCGTTCTATCCATGGCAGCCTACCCCTGCCTTTATCTGCACCGTAAACTCTGTGTGCCAGTTCTATCCATGGCAGCCTACCCCTGCCTTTATCTGCACCGTAAACTCTGTGTGCCAGTTCTATCCATGGCAGCCTACCCCTGCCTTTATCTGCACCGTAAACTCTGTGTGCCAGTTCTATCCATGGCAGCCTACCCCTGCCTTTATCTGCCCTGTAAACTCTGTGTGTCCGTTCTATCCATGGCAGCCTACCCCTGCCTTTATCTGCCCTGCAAACTCTGTGTGTCCGTTCTATCCATGGCAGCCTACCCCTGCCTTTATCTGCCCTGTAAACTCTGTGCGTCAGTTCTATCCATGGCAGCCTACCCCTGCCTTTATCTGCACCGTAAACTCTGTGTGTCCGTTCTATCCATGGCAGCCTACCCCTGCCTTTATCTGCCCTGTAAACTCTGTGTGTCAGTTCTATCCATGGCAGCTTACCCCTGCCTTTATCTGCCCTGTAAACTGTGTGTGCCCGTTCTATCCATGGCAGCCTACCCCTGCCTTTATCTGCCCTGTAAACTCTGTGTGTCCGTTCTATCCATGGCAGCCTACCCCTGCCTTTATCTGCACCGTAAACTCTGTGTGCCAGTTCTATCCATGGCAGCCTACCCCTGCCTTTATCTGCACCGTAAACTCTGTGTGCCAGTTCTATCCATGGCAGCCTACCCCTGCCTTTATCTGCACCGTAAACTCTGTGTGTCCGTTCTATCCATGGCAGCCTACCCCTGCCTTTATCTGCACCGTAAACTCTGTGTGCCAGTTCTATCCATGGCAGCCTACCCCTGCCTTTATCTGCCCTGCAAACTCTGTGTGTCCGTTCTATCCATGGCAGCCTACCCCTGCCTTTATCTGCCCTGTAAACTCTGTGCGTCAGTTCTATCCATGGCAGCCTACCCCTGCCTTTATCTGCACCGTAAACTCTGTGTGTCCGTTCTATCCATGGCAGCCTACCCCTGCCTTTATCTGCCCTGTTAACTCTGTGTGTCAGTTCTATCCATGGCAACCTACCCCTGCCTTTATCTGCCCTGTAAACTGTGTGTGTCCGTTCTATCCATGGCAGCCTACCCCTGCCTTTATCTGCCCTGTAAACTGTATGTGCCCGTTCTATCCATGGCAGCCTACCCCTGCCTTTATCTGCACTGTAAACTGTGTGTGTCAGTTCTATCCATGGCAACCTACCCCTGCCTTTATCTGCCCTGTAAACTGTGTGTGTCCGTTCTATCCATGGCAACCTACCCCTGCCTTTATCTGCACCGTAAACTCTGTGTGCCACTTCTATCCATGGCAGCCTACCCCTGCCTTTATCTGCACCGTAAACTCTGTGTGCCAGTTCTATCCATGGCAGCCTACCCCTGCCTTTATCTGCACCGTAAACTCTGTGTGTCCGTTCTATCCATGGCAGCCTACCCCTGCCTTTATCTGCACCGTAAACTCTGTGTGCCAGTTCTATCCATGGCAGCCTACCCCTGCCTTTATCTGCCCTGCAAACTCTGTGTGTCCGTTCTATCCATGGCAGCCTACCCCTGCCTTTATCTGCCCTGTAAACTCTGTGCGTCAGTTCTATCCATGGCAGCCTACCCCTGCCTTTATCTGCACCGTAAACTCTGTGTGTCCGTTCTATCCATGGCAGCCTACCCCTGCCTTTATCTGCCCTGTAAACTCTGTGTGTCAGTTGTATCCATGGCAGCTTACCCCTGCCTTTATCTGCCCTGTAAACTGTGTGTGCCCGTTCTATCCATGGCAACCTACCCCTGCCTTTATCTGCCCTGTAAACTGTGTGTGTCCGTTCTATCCATGGCAGCCTACCCCTGCCTTTATCTGCCCTGTAAACTGTATGTGCCCGTTCTATCCATGGCAGCCTACCCCTGCCTTTATCTGCACTGTAAACTGTGTGTGTCAGTTCTATCCATGGCAACCTACCCCTGCCTTTATCTGCCCTGTAAACTGTGTGTGTCCGTTCTATCCATGGCAACCTACCCCTGCCTTTATCTGCCCTGTAAACTGTGTGTGTCCGTTCTATCCATGGCAGCCTACCCCTGCCTTTATCTGCCCTGTAAACTCTGTGTGTCAGTTCTATCCATGGCAGCTTACCCCTGCCTTTATCTGCCCTGTAAACTGTGTGTGCCCGTTTTATCCATGGCAGCCTACCCCTGCCTTTATCTGCACCGTAAACTGTGTGTGTCCGTTCTATCCATGGCAGCCTACCCCTGCCTTTATCTGCCCTGTAAACTCTGTGCGTCAGTTCTATCCATGGCAGCCTACCCCTGCCTTTATCTGCACCGTAAACTCTGTGTGTCCGTTCTATCCATGGCAGCCTACCCCTGCCTTTATCTGCCCTGTAAACTCTGTGTGTCAGTTCTATCCATGGCAGCTTACCCCTGCCTTTATCTGCCCTGTAAACTGTGTGTGCCCGTTCTATCCATGGCAGCCTACCCCTGCCTTTATCTGCACTGTAAACTGTGTGTGTCAGTTCTATCCATGGCAGCCTACCCCTGCCTTTATCTGCCCTGTAAACTGTGTGTGTCTGTTCTATCCATGGCAACCTACCCCTGCCTTTATCTGCCCTGTAAACTGTGTGTGTCCGTTCTATCCATGGCAGCCTACCCCTGCCTTTATCTGCCCTGTAAACTCTGTGTGTCAGTTCTATCCATGGCAGCTTACCCCTGCCTTTATCTGCCCTGTAAACTGTGTGTGCCCGTTCTATCCATGGCAGCCTACCCCTGCCTTTATCTGCACTGTAAACTGTGTGTGTCCGTTCTATCCATGGCAGCCTACCCCTGCCTTTATCTGTCCTGTAAACTCTGTGTGTCAGTTCTATCCATGGCAGCCTACCCCTGCCTTTATCTGACCTGTAAACTGTGTGTGCCCGTTCTATCCATGGCAGCCTACCCCTGCCTTTATCTGCCCTGTAAACTCTGTGTGCCCGTTCTATCCATGGCAGCCTACCCCTGCCTTTATCTGCCCTGTAAACTCTGTGTGTCAGTTCTATCCATGGCAGCCTACCCCTGCCTTTATCTGCCCTGTAAACTCTGTGTGTCAGTTCTATCCATGGCAGCCTACCCCTGCCTTTATCTGCCCTGTAAACTCTGTGTGTCCGTTCTATCCATGGCAGCCTACCCCTGCCTTTATCTGCCCTGTAAACTGTGTGTGTCCGTTCTATCCATGGCAGCCTACCCCTGCCTTTATCTGCCCTGTAAACTGTGTGTGTCAGTTCTATCCATGGCAGCCTACCCCTGCCTTTATCTGCCCTGTGAATTGTGTGTGCCCGTTCTATCCATGGCAGCCTACCCCTGCCTTTATCTGCACCGTAAACTCTGTGTGTCCGTTCTATCCATGGCAGCCTACCCCTGCCTTTATCTGCCCTGTAAACTGTGTGTGTCAGTTCTATCCATGGCAGCCTACCCCTGCCTTTATCTGCCCTGTAAACTGTGTGTGTCCATTCTATCCATGGCAGCCTACCCCTGCCTTTATCTGCACCGTAAACTCTGTGTGTCCGTTCTATCCATGGCAGCCTACCCCTGCCTTTATCTGCCCTGTAAACTGTGTGTGTCCGTTCTATCCATGGCAGCCTACCCCTGCCTTTATCTGCCCTGTAAACTGTGTGTGTCCGTTCTATCCATGGCAGCCTACCCCTGCCTTTATCTGCCCTGTAAACTGTGTGTGTCAGTTCTATCCATGGCAGCTTACCCCTGCCTTTATCTGCCCTGTAAACTGTGTGTGTCAGTTCTATCCATGGCAGCCTACCCCTGCCTTTATCTGCCCTGTAAACTGTGTGTGTCCGTTCTATCCATGGCAGCCTACCCCTGCCTTTATCTGCCCTGTAAACTGTGTGTGTCAGTTCTATCCATGGCAGCCTACCCCTGCCTTTATCTGCCCTGTGAATTGTGTGTGCCCGTTCTATCCATGGCAGCCTACCCCTGCCTTTATCTGCCCTGTAAACTGTGTGTGTCAGTTCTATCCATGGCAGCCTACCCCTGCCTTTATCTGCCCTGTAAACTCTGTGTGTCAGTTCTATCCATGGCAGCCAACCCCTGCCTTTATCTGCCCTGTAAACTGTGTGTGCCCGTTCTATCCATGGCAGCCTACCCCTGCCTTTATCTGCCCTGTAAACTGTGTGTGCCCGTTCTATCCATGGCAGCCTACCCCTGCCTTTATCTGCCCTGTGAACTGTGTGTGCCCGTTCTATCCATGGCAGCTTACCCCTGCCTTTATCTGCCCTGTAAACTGTGTGTGCCCGTTCTATCCATGGCAGCCTACCCCTGCCTTTATCTGCCCTGTAAACTGTGTGTGCCCGTTCTATCCATGGCAGCCTATCCCTGCCTTTATCTGCACCGTAAACTCTGTGTGTCCGTTCTATCCATGGCAGCCTACCCCTGCCTTTATCTGCACTGTAAACTGTGTGTGTCAGTTCTATCCATGGCAGCCTACCCCTGCCTTTATCTGCCCTGTAAACTGTGTGTGTCCGTTCTATCCATGGCAGCTTACCCCTGCCTTTATCTGCCCTGTAAACTGTGTGTGCCCGTTCTATCCATGGCAGCCTACCCCTGCCTTTATCTGCCCTGTAAACTGTGTGTGCCCGTTCTATCCATGGCAGCCTATCCCTGCCTTTATCTGCACCGTAAACTCTGTGTGTCCGTTCTATCCATGGCAGCCTACACCTGCCTTTATCTGCACCGTAAACTCTGTGTGCCAGTTCTATCCATGGCAGCCTACCCCTGCCTTTATCTGCACCGTAAACTCTGTGTGCCAGTTCTATCCATGGCAGCCTACCCCTGCCTTTATCTGCACCGTAAACTCTGTGTGTCCGTTCTATCCATGGCAGCCTACCCCTGCCTTTATCTGCACCGTAAACTCTGTGTGCCAGTTCTATCCATGGCAGCCTACCCCTGCCTTTATCTGCCCTGCAAACTCTGTGTGTCCGTTCTATCCATGGCAGCCTACCCCTGCCTTTATCTGCCCTGTAAACTCTGTGCGTCAGTTCTATCCATGGCAGCCTACCCCTGCCTTTATCTGCACCGTAAACTCTGTGTGTCCGTTCTATCCATGGCAGCCTACCCCTGCCTTTATCTGCCCTGTAAACTCTGTGTGTCAGTTGTATCCATGGCAGCTTACCCCTGCCTTTATCTGCCCTGTAAACTGTGTGTGCCCGTTCTATCCATGGCAACCTACCCCTGCCTTTATCTGCCCTGTAAACTGTGTGTGTCCGTTCTATCCATGGCAGCCTACCCCTGCCTTTATCTGCCCAGTAAACTGTATGTGCCCGTTCTATCCATGGCAGCCTACCCCTGCCTTTATCTGCACTGTAAACTGTGTGTGTCAGTTCTATCCATGGCAACCTACCCCTGCCTTTATCTGCCCTGTAAACTCTGTGTGTCAGTTCTATCCATGGCAGCTTACCCCTGCCTTTATCTGCCCTGTAAACTGTGTGTGCCCGTTTTATCCATGGCAGCCTACCCCTGCCTTTATCTGCACCGTAAACTGTGTGTGTCCGTTCTATCCATGGCAGCCTACCCCTGCCTTTATCTGCCCTGTAAACTCTGTGCGTCAGTTCTATCCATGGCAGCCTACCCCTGCCTTTATCTGCACCGTAAACTCTGTGTGTCCGTTCTATCCATGGCAGCCTACCCCTGCCTTTATCTGCCCTGTAAACTCTGTGTGTCAGTTCTATCCATGGCAGCCTACCCCTGCCTTTATCTGCCCTGTAAACTGTGTGTGTCAGTTCTATCCATGGCAGCCTACCCCTGCCTTTATCTGCCCTGTAAACTCTGTGTGTCAGTTCTATCCATGGCAACCTACCCCTGCCTTTATCTGCCCTGTAAACTGTGTGTGTCCGTTCTATCCATGGCAGCCTACCCCTGCCTTTATCTGCCCTGTAAACTCTGTGTGTCAGTTCTATCCATGGCAGCTTACCCCTGCCTTTATCTGCCCTGTAAACTGTGTGTGCCCGTTCTATCCATGGCAGCCTACCCCTGCCTTTATCTGCACTGTAAACTGTGTGTGTCCGTTCTATCCATGGCAGCCTACCCCTGCCTTTATCTGTCCTGTAAACTCTGTGTGTCAGTTCTATCCATGGCAGCCTACCCCTGCCTTTATCTGACCTGTAAACTGTGTGTGCCCGTTCTATCCATGGCAGCCTACCCCTGCCTTTATCTGCCCTGTAAACTCTGTGTGCCCGTTCTATCCATGGCAGCCTACCCCTGCCTTTATCTGCCCTGTAAACTCTGTGTGTCAGTTCTATCCATGGCAGCCTACCCCTGCCTTTATCTACCCTGTAAACTCTGTGTGTCAGTTCTATCCATGGCAGCCTACCCCTGCCTTTATCTGCCCTGTAAACTCTGTGTGTCCGTTCTATCCATGGTAGCCTACCCCTGCCTTTATCTGCCCTGTAAACTGTGTGTGTCCGTTCTATCCATGGCAGCCTACCCCTGCCATTATCTGCCCTGTAAACTGTGTGTGCCCATTCTATCCATGGCAGCCTACCCCTGCCTTTATCTGCCCTGTGAACTGTGTGTGTCAGTTCTATCCATGGCAGCCTACCCCTGCCTTTATCTGCACCGTAAACTCTGTGTGTCCGTTCTATCCATGGCAGCCTACCCCTGCCTTTATCTGCCCTGTAAACTGTGTGTGTCCATTCTATCCATGGCAGCCTACCCCTGCCTTTATCTGCACCGTAAACTCTGTGTGTCCGTTCTATCCATGGCAGCCTACCCCTGCCTTTATCTGCCCTGTAAACTGTGTGTGTCCGTTCTATCCATGGCAGCCTACCCCTGCCTTTATCTGCCCTGTAAACTGTGTGTGTCAGTTCTATCCATGGCAGCCTACCCCTGCCTTTATCTGCCCTGTAAACTGTGTGTGTCCGTTCTATCCATGGCAGCCTACCCCTGCCTTTATCTGCCCTGTAAACTGTGTGTGTCAGTTCTATCCATGGCAGCCTACCCCTGCCTTTATCTGCCCTGTGAATTGTGTGTGCCCGTTCTATCCATGGCAGCCTACCCCTGCCTTTATCTGCCCTGTAAACTGTGTGTGTCAGTTCTATCCATGGCAGCCTACCCCTGCCTTTATCTGCCCTGTAAACTCTGTGTGTCAGTTCTATCCATGGCAGCCAACCCCTGCCTTTATCTGCCCTGTAAACTGTGTGCCCGTTCTATCCATGGCAGCCTACCCCTGCCTTTATCTGCCCTGTAAACTGTGTGTGCCCATTCTATCCATGGCAGCCTACCCCTGCCTTTATCTGCCCTGTGAACTGTGTGTGCCCGTTCTATCCATGGCAGCTTACCCCTGCCTTTATCTGCCCTGTAAACTGTGTGTGCCCGTTCTATCCATGGCAGCCTACCCCTGCCTTTATCTGCCCTGTAAACTGTGTGTGCCCGTTCTATCCATGGCAGCCTATCCCTGCCTTTATCTGCACCGTAAACTCTGTGTGTCCGTTCTATCCATGGCAGCCTACCCCTGCCTTTATCTGCCCTGTAAACTGTGTGTGTCAGTTCTATCCATGGCAGCCTACCCCTGCCTTTATCTGCCCTGTAAACTGTGTGTGTCCGTTCTATCCATGGCAGCCTACCCCTGCCTTTATCTGCCCTGTAAACTGTGTGTGTCCGTTCTATCCATGGCAGCCTACCCCTGCCTTTATCTGCCCTGTAAACTCTGTGTGTCAGTTCTATCCATGGCAGCTTACCCCTGCCTTTATCTGCCCTGTAAACTGTGTGTGCCCGTTCTATCCATGGCAGCCCACCCCTGCCTTTATCTGCCCTGTAAGCTCTGTGTGCCCGTTCTATCCATGGCAACCTACCCCTGCCTTTATCTGCCCTGTAAACTCTGTGTGTCAGTTCTATCCATGGCAGCTTACCCCTGCCTTTATCTGCCCTGTAAACTCTGTGTGCCCGTTCTATCCATGGCAGCCTACCTCTGCCTTTATCTGCCCTGTAAACTATGTGTGTCCGTTCTATCCATGGCAGCCTACCCCTGCCTTTATCTGCCCTGTAAACTGTGTGTGCCCGTTCTATCCATGGCAGCTTACCCCTGCCTTTATCTGCCCTGTAAACTGTGTGTGTCAGTTCTATCCATGGCAGCTTACCCCTGCCTTTATCTGCCCTGTAAACTGTGTGTGCCCGTTCTATCCATGGCAGCCTACCCCTGCCATTATCTGCCCTGTAAACTGTGTGTGCCCATTCTATCCATGGCAGCCTACCCCTGCCTTTATCTGCCCTGTGAACTGTGTGTGCCCGTTCTATCCATGGCAGCCTACCCCTGCCTTTATCTGCCCTGTGAACTGTGTGTGCCCGTTCTATCCATGGCAGCCTACCCCTGCCTTTATCTGCCCTGCAAACTCTGTGTGTCCGTTCTATCCATGGCAGCCTACCCCTGCCTTGATCTGCCCTAAACTGTATGTGCCCGTTCTATCCATGGCAGCCTACCCCTGCCTTTGTCTGCCCTGTGAACTGTGTGTGCCCGTTCTATCCATGGCAGCCTACCCCTGCCTTTATCTGTCCTGTAAACTCTGTGTGCCAGTTCTATCCACGGCAGCCTACCCCTGCCTTTATCTGCCCTGTAAACTGCGTGTGCCCGTTCTATCCATGGCAGCCTACCCCTGCCTTGATCTGCCCTAAACTGTGTGTGTCCGTTCTATCCATGGCAGCCTACCCCTGCCTTTATCTGCACCGTAAACTGTGTGTGTCCGTTCTATCCATGGCAGCCTACCCCTGCCTTTATCTGCCCTGTAAACTGTGTGTGTCAGTTCTATCCATGGCAGCCTACCCCTGCCTTTATCTGCCCTGTAAACTGTGTGTGTCCGTTCTATCCATGGCAGCCTACCCCTGCCTTTATCTGCACCGTAAACTCTGTGTGTCCGTTCTATCCATGGCAGCCTACCCCTGCCTTTATCTGCCCTGTAAACTGTGTGTGTCCGTTCTATCCATGGCAGCCTACCCCTGCCTTTATCTGCCCTGTAAACTGTGTGTGTCCGTTCTATCCATGGCAGCCTACCCCTGCCTTTATCTGCCCTGTAAACTCTGTGTGTCCGTTCTATCCATGGCAGCCTACCCCTGCCTTTATCTGCCCTGTAAACTCTGTGTGTCCGTTCTATCCATGGCAGCCTACCCCTGCCTTTATCTGCCCTGTAAACTCTGTGTGTCAGTTCTATCCATGGCAGCCTACCCCTGCCTTTATCTGCCCTGTAAACTCTGTGTGTCAGTTCTATCCATGGCAGCCTACATCAGTTAATTCCACTGCAATTACTCCAATGAATGCACGCATCACATTGTGTTTCCAGCCACATGGCGAATACTAGCAATTTTTCTCTTTTTTGTGAAGTAAATTTGAAAAATTTGAGGTAATTCACCACCAAATGCTAGCAAAACAAATAAAACATGTATATACAAAACTTCTGAGCTCTCTCTGGCATCCAAGGGGTTAAGTTAGATGTATTACTGTATAGAATATGCTCAAAACATCTGTTTTTTTACACTTTCATCCAACCCAAAAAAATGTACATTGATTTAAAGGGGAACTTTCACGTCTAATATTCTTTGTCTCATATGATTAAGCTAATAAAATTGTACTGTCTTGCTGCTGTCTCTTCCTGGATGACTCATCGTCGTTTAAAACTTAACATGTCCAAGACTGAGCTCCTTATCTTCCCTCCGAAATCCTGCACGACACCTCCATTCTCTATAACTGTCGAAGGCTCCATAATTTACCCTGTAGACAAGGCTCGCTGCCTCGGGGTAACTTTGGACTCTTCTCTTTCCTTCTCCACCCACATTAACAACGTTACCAAAACCTGTCGCTTCTTTCTTCGGAATATAGCAAAAATCCAGCCATTCCTCTATCACTCTACAACAAAAACCCTCATACATGCTCTTATCCTTTCTCACCTGGACTACTGCAACTCTTTATTGGTCTTCCTACTAACCATATCGCTCCTCTTCAATCAGTTCTTAATTCAGCCGCCAGAATACTGTTCCTCTCCTCCAGAACAGTACTCACCCCACCACTTTTAAAATCACTGCCGTGCCTTCCCATAACGCAGCGTATCACATTCAAAATCCTCCTCATTACCTTCAAGGCTCTCCATCACTTGTCCCCGCCTTATATTTCATCTCTGATATCCTGTGTATTCCTGCACGTCCACTACGCAGCACACATGGTGGACGACTCTCTGCCTCTTTAACCACTATCACTGTTTCAGGACTGAAGGCTTTCTCCCTTGCTGCCCCCTACCTCTGGAACGCCCTACCATCTAGTATTCGCCAAGCATCAACCCTCAACAACTTTAAATCCAAACTAAAAGAGTACCTTTTAAATATAACAACAGTGTAATATGAAAACAATATCTCATATGTCAAAAACTGCACTTCCTCCTCTACCAGATCATATCTGTATGTCACCCATCATATACTTAGAGTGTAAGCTCTACTGGGCAAGGACCTTTCATCTTCATGTATACTCACCTGTTGGTTCCCCTTATGATTGTCTTTGTAAGTACTTAATCAGTGCACTTATTGTACCCCTTCCCTATCAAATGTAAACTGTAAAGTGCCAAGTACACTGGTTGGCGCTATATAAATAAAATATACACTACAATACTATATAAAGATAAAAAGAGAAAAAAAAAAAGCCACTCCACATAACATTTTACTAGTTAATCATATAAGACAGTGTATTAGAGGGGAAAGTTCCACATTAAAGGGATAGTAATGTTTCATAATAAAAGCAGCTCTAATTAATCATCATAGTATTTGGACTTTGGAGAGTGTTATTTCAATTCTGTCAGAGTTGTAGTTCAAGAGTAATTCAATGACAAAGTATCCCCCTCCCGCCCCTTTTACTGATATAACACTGTTCAGCCAGATCAGAAGGGAGGTGCCCAGGTAGACTGCAGAGGGACAATCTTCAATTAAGATAAGGGAAAAACCTGAAAAGCTTGTCAAGGGGGGCAGGCCTTTCATTTTTCTCATAGGAAGAAGATTGTCCCCTGTTATTATCTGTCTGGTCTATGGACTGCATTCCACATCTGAGAAGAGATGGCTTACACTAGGTAAAAGGGGCAGGAGGGGAAACTTTGCTTGTGAATATCTCTCAAACCATAAAGGTTTGAGCGATAAGACTTATATCGTTCTTCATGTTTTTTTAATGCCTACAAAATAAAATAAAGATAAAACGAAGTATTACTATCCCTTTAATCCCTTGAATGGTACAGATACCTCCACTGGGAACTTCTCAGGGTTAAAGGGTTAACCCTTTAAGTGCCAGAGGGGTACGCAACTCATTGCAAAGCTAAAAGGGTTAATTTTAGAAATGTACTCAGCTTACTGTACAAATATACATCAAGCTGAGTGAAAGCTCAGTAAATTACTCTAATGTGCAAGAAACCTGTCTCCTGATCATTGCTGATAATATTTTGTTTGTTTTTGCTTTGTTTATTTACAAATGGAATACGTGCCAGAGGGATTCACAACTCATTGCCAATATTTTCAATATCTGGGGAATTTGGTTGGTAAGGGGGAGAGGAGTGTGTGAACAGATAATCTCTTCAAATGTATCTGTTAAAAAAGATGTTCTTCTGCAAAAGTTTTCTCCATCATATTCTTCAAGTAGCTCAATCAGTGCAGGTTATAGTAAAAATAATATCTTTATTCTTCTATAGTGCCACAATCTGTATGCAACACTGTACACAGAATTATTCGGGCCCAGTGAAACCCTGCCTCATGGAAATTACAATCTAAGTTTTGGTGCCTGAGGCAGAGGGAGGTAAAGTGACTTGCCTAAGGTCACCATGAGCTGACACAGGAAATGAATCAGTTTTTTCTGTTTCACAGCAAGGGTCATGGCTTCAGAATCAGTCAATTATCCAAATGAGCCGCTCCCGTTCTACACCCAGGTGAACACATTTGAATCATTAAGCCAGTAATTACATACCTGTGCTCTGGCGGGGAAATACTTCAGTTCTGTTCTGTTGGGAGCACTTGAGGACTAGAGCTGAGAAACAGTGAGCATTACTGTTTAGTGAACAGGCAATCGCTTACATCCAAATTTAAATTTAAAGTAACACCTAATAATAATCACCCGATTACCTTACTATGGGCCAGACAGTCCTAATGATTCCTATAGATTTTGTCACTGTGTCTTTGTTCAAGAGCTGACATCTTCCATCATTCCTTGATGTCAAGTCCATGGAAACAAACATGACTTTCGTTAGCAGGACAGGACCTCAAACTCTGCTCACCACATATTAGAATCTTAACTCTTTACAGGCCAGAGGTGTATGCAACGGTCAGAGGTGTATGCAACGTACTGCTTCCCAATCCATTCGTACACCTCTGGTCTATAAAGGGTTAAATAGGTCCATGCTTCAGTGTGGAAATACTGGCAGTAACTGTCATGTCGGCTTACATGGATAGGACATTCGTGACTGAACAGTGGCGTAACAATAAGGGACCCCCTCGCCTGCAGCAACTCCATCTGTAGCTTAGCTGATCTCCCACTCGGCGCACCGATCTAGTAATACAGAGCATTACTAGAGCGGCACGCGGGAGCTTCAGTTCTAGAGATCTGTGCCGAAGGAGGCACAGATCTGTCAAGCCACGCCGCTAGACCACCATGGACTGGAGGTAGGGGTATTGTGGAAGGGGCAATGTGGAGATGAAGGGGCAATGTGGAGATAGGGGTATTGTGGAAGGAGATATGTGGAGATGAAGGGGCGATGTGGAGATGTGGAGATGAAGGGGGCATTGTGGAGATGAGGAGGGCATTGTGGTAGGGGCAATGTGGATATGAAAGGGGCATTGATGAACGGACAATGTGGAGATGAAGGGGGCATTGTGGAGAAGAAAGGGGCATTGTGGAAGGGGCAGTGTGGAGATGAAGGGGGCATTGTGGAGAAGAAAGGGGCATTGTGGATATGAAGGGGGCATTGATGAACGGACAATGTGGAGATGAAAGGGGCATTGTGGAGAAGAAAGGGGCATTGTGGAGATGAAGGGGGCATTGTGGAGATGAAGGGGGCATTGTGGTAGGGGCAATGTGGAGATGAAGGGGCATTGTGGAGATGAAGGGGGCATTGTGGTAGGGGCAATGTGGAGATGAAGGGGCATTGTGGAAGGGGCAATTTGGAGATTGGGGGGCAATGTGGTTGAGGGGGCCAATGTGGTTGGGGGTGGTGGCCCATGGCAATTTTTGCACCAGGGCCCGGTGGCTTCTAGTTTCGCCACTGTGACTGAATGAAAACGTTATTGCTTAAGCAAGGCACAAGGGCAAAATTCATAGGTGCCATTATGATTGTCTTGCCATAGAAAGGTAAGTATGGGGGTGGAGGCATTATTAAGAGGTTTTAGTGCTCTTTAAAGGGATAGTAATAGAACGTTACCAACGCAGCTCAGTTTGTTCATCATAAGGAATAATACTGCTGGCTGCTGTCCAAAACTGTACAATTACAATGTTATCTTATGCAGAAGTTTACCCTTCCCGGCCCTTTTCCTGTTCTAATGCCGACTCCCCTTAGATCTGAAGTCCGGTCTCTTGACCAGACAAATCACAATGAGGGACAATCTTCCATCATTCAGTAGAAGGAAAAACCTGTCCTTGTCGAAGGAGCACAGGTTTTTCTTTATACTAACTGAAGATTGTCCCTCATGATCCGCCGTAGGATCTCCGAGTTAAATGCAGATGTTGGAAAAAGGGGATGGGAGGGGTAAACTTCTATATAAAATAACATTGTAATTGTACAGTTATGGACACTAAGAGCAGCAGCCGGCAGTATTATTGTTTACGATGAGCAATCTGAGCTGCTTTGGTAATGTTCTATTACTATCCCTTTAACGCTAATCTCCATATATTAACATGGTCCCTGTAAAGGAGTTCTACAGATTTTCGTTTCACTAGTACTGGGTCTATAAGTTTGGGACAGAAGGTATGTTATGGAGTGTTTAACTCATTGAGTGTTGCTGGTGAGGTTTAAATCGTCCTGTCCCTCAGTCAGATTTCTGCAGAATTAGCTTTGAGGGAATGCAGCGTATAGGACATCAGCCCTTGATAACACATGCCGTATAGCATATGGATGTCTATACATGTCCTCAAGAGCCGATATACAGGTCAGAACGTAAACACATTCCTCATCACAAACAGATCAGTTTATCAGTGGCTCATTTATTTTGTCTAATCCAAGAGCGGTCTTTAAATTGTGGCCTGTATACACCCATTGAGGAGAGGACTAAAGACTTTTGGAGAGGCCCAATATGTTGTCTATCTCATTTTCAAGCGTATAGGGGGGCTAGTCTATGAACCTTCACTTAGCAAGCGATGAAGCATCCAAACTAGCAAGATGATCACATATTCTGAGTTATGAACAGTCCGTTTAAAAGAATCTTTTTGTGACTTTCCATAGCACTCTACGACCCCCAGTAATAAAACATATTCAATAGCACCACACAGCCCTGTAATAAAAGAAATAATTCCCCAGCACCACACAGCCCCCTGTATTAAAACAACCACCTGCAACATCACAGTGGTCCACTGCAGTCATTGGGCCACATGGTGGGGTGGGCCCTGTAGCTTCCCTGCTGAAAGAGGGAGGAGGAAAAGGGTAGAGGTAGAAAGGAAAAATCTGGAGGTAGGAAAAAATTAGAGGGAGAAAGGGGACACAAAAAAATGGCGAGAGAGTAGATGGAGTTAAGGAAGGACCATGGAAAGGAATAAGATGGATGGAGAGAGGAATGAAGGAAGGAAATGGAGGCATGGATTAAGGAAAAAGATGAAGGAACAGCAGAAAAGATGGAGAAAGAAGAGCAGGAGGAAGGAAGAAGGGAGGAAGAATACAGAGGATAAATTGAAGGTGGGAGGGAGGAAGAAGGAAGGAGGGAAGAAGAAGATGAGAAGATTGCAGGAGGGAAGAAAGAAGGAAAGGCATATGCTGTTCTCTTATGAAAAATGAGAAAGATCTAACAACAATTATCTGGATACCCTTGTCAAACAGATGGTAGTATAAAATAATAGAATTATAATTATTATTAAATATCAGATTGCAAACTCCATTTGGCCACATGTTACGATGATGTTTAGATAACAGTCTGGATGAAAAAAATGATTTATTTTGTCCTTAAATGTCACCTGATCTTTTACTTGGTTAATTATCAAATAATCAGTGATTAAATTGGTTAGCTCAATGCCACCATATGGAAAATGGAAAAATTATAGATTAGTAAATATTTGTTTTTTTTATCTCATTACGAGTCAGCACAAGAAAAGTAAATGATGTAAGTCACTTGTATTTTAACAGTGATGATTGCATTGTACTTGGGTTACTTGCCAAACGTAGATATACAAACAAACTGATGAGTGGTTTCTGATTTATCTACTGTATACGTAACTATGTTTTTACATTAGTTAAAATAATCATAATAGCACGTGAACTGAAGCATACTTTCCCTTTTTGCTTAATTGGTGTTTATAAAATTAACATTAGCAAATTTATCATTCAATTGCAAACTCCTTTTACCTATTGAGGCCCAGAGGGGCGTGCAAGGCTTTGGGAAGCAAGACATTGGGCTTTATCCACAAAGTGAAGTGGAGCAACTTAAGGGCAAACTATATAGGAAAAATAGAAACCGTCATTGATTTAACCCTAAGAGTGCCAGGTTAAAGGGGTATTTTAACCCTCTGAATGCAACAGAGGCCTCCTTTTTCAGAAGCTTTATGAATCAAAGCCTTCTGTTGATCTTTGGGGGAACAGTCTGCTGAATGGCTATTTTCCAGTTTGGTATCTCTTTCCAGCTAGTCAACTATGCAGTTATATTCGTACAGAGGGTAATAAATGGAGTGTTGAATTTATATTGTTTTAACCCAAAATGCCCCATTGTTCATGTACTGTCGAGCAGTGTCGAAGGAACAACTACAGTATTCACTAAAGCAGGGCTCAAATTTTCCACTCTCCCCTAGCCAATGGCGAGTGAAAATTCAGCCCTGGCGAGTAGAAATTCAGCCCTGGTGGGTATGTTTTGGCTTGTAGTGGTGAGTAACTTTTCAGGTCTGGCTAGTAGCAAAGGACTTCAAATTATAAGCCCTGCACTAAAGTGTCTTCACCATCGCATCACCATCAGTCCGACAAAAATCCGCCCACATCGACATCCACGCAACAGGTTTACAACTTTTCACTCATCACATCGACAATGGCCTATTTCCATATGGAAGTGAAGCAGGATGACTCATTTCCATATAGAAATGCAGGATATTGGGACAGTTTCCTATGCAAGGGGGTGTGTTGATATGTTAATGTGGCACTTAGACACATTCACTAAACTACACTAGCAGCATCTGCTGTCGGACTTTACAATCCCAACTTCACCTACCTGTACGGTCCTATGCAGTAATAGTCTTCAATCAATCACTTGCAAGGAGGGTTGTGAACTATTGTCAATGTGGAAGGGAAGATGAAGTTGAAAAGCACTGACCAAGTGCTTCCCCACTTGGCCAGTAGGGAAGTAGAGAGGATACTTTCAGCATCATGGATAGCATCACTCCCTTATCCCTCTGGGTGCCATAGGGATGTGCATTGCTCACCATTGTGGCACTCAAAGGGGTAGAAAAAAAAAAAAAAAAAAAAGTACACCAAGCACTATACAATTATCCTCTTAGCTTTGTATCATATATGATATATGTTGTACACTCCCAAGGGAAAAAAGCTGGGGGGGTCAGGCAGCATCTATGGGGACTTGTGGCTACCACTTGCTCCCCAGCCTTGTTCCCTTGCCCACTGGTAGCCATAGAACCACATATACACTGCTTGGCCTCAGACTTGTTGTTCCCTTGCCCACTGGTAGCCACAAATCCCCATGGACACTGCCCGGAAGAAGTCTGGGGGGTGTCAGGCAGTGTATGTGGAGCTAACACACACAATAGTGATGTTCCCCATGCTGCCCATTCTATAACTCAAACATGCTGACCCCCCCCCCCCCAGCAAAATCCAACATATACTGCACCCCCCCCCCACACACACACACACCTAAATCCAAAACATGCTGCTCCTCACAAGGTTAATAGGCAACATATGCATCTGCATAACTTTATCATATATGTTAAAAAATAAAAAATGCTAATTTAATTCAGACCTCACGGGGGCATCTGGGCCCCTCCTGATGCCCCCTGGATCGATCACCTACCCTGTAGGATAGGCGATCAATGCAGCAGCAAGGAAGGCAATTGTTGCCTTCTTCTACCTACTGGAGCCGGCTGCTTGTTTAGCAATAGCTAGCTCGAGTAGGACCCCCCTACTGAACCCGGTCATCCACAAACCAGGTGATTGATTCATTCATGAGAAGCATTGCATACCTCTTTGGCACTCAAAGGGTTAACTGTGTGGAGAGCAGTTTATGTCCAGTTTAACTGGGGGGCCAGCATGTCTGAGTTATAGAATGTTGGGTAGCATGGGGAACCTCACCATTGTGTGTTAGCCCCACATACACTGCCTGGGGGTGTCAGCCTTCTTCCCTGGGGAAGTGCCCATGGAGATTTGTGGCTAGCAAAGGGCAAGAGGAAAAGGCTGGAGAGGGTCAGACAGTGTACATGGGGATCTGTGGCTACCAGTGGGCAAGGGAACAAGTCTGGGGGCCAAGCAGTGTATATGTGGTACTATGGCTACCAGAGGGCAATGGGACATGGCTGGGGGGCAAGTAGTAGCCACAACCCCCATAGATGCTGCCTGACCCACAATCTTGTTCCCTTGGGAGTGCGCATGTATCATATTGGATACAGAGCTAAGGGTATAATTTTGCAGTGTTTGGTTTTTTTTTTTGTTTTTTTTTTCATTTTTTAAACACTTTGAGTGACATAGGGATGTGCAATGAACATCCCTATGGCACAAAGGGATATGGGAGTGATGCTGTTCATGGTGCTGGAACTGTTCTCTCCATTTCATTTCATCTCCATTTTCAGCAGAGAGAGATGCTCTTCAGCTTCAAAATTATCATAGTGTTGGTGATGTGTGAAGGGAGGACATCTCTTCCATATCGACAGCACTTCAACAATCCTATATGCTAATCGGGACCTTCTCCATCCATATTTAAGTGAATATGTCGATGTGTAAATACACTGAAATGTCAAAGTGTTTCGAACATATCGACCAAATCATATCACCACAGCATCCACCTTTAGTGACTCTAGGCTATTGAGAAGCAATGCACTGGAGATGCACCTATTACCTATGGGGTTAATTTAAATAAAACCAGATTCATGATTTTAATCAAAACTGCACAATGTTTCACTTGGTACAAGTTAACAAAGCTTTATCAACTTCACACGTAAGGACTAGGAGAGCTGCTCAGGAGAGGTTTTGAGATAACCAAGGCAGTAAGGTGGAGTGGCACAAGATGGGCAGAATTACATTTCCTGCCCACCTTGTGTGTGTGCAAAGGTGACATGATGTCTCACAGTATTCAGCAAATAATTTCAGATTAATTTTACACTGCATAAGATCATGGCTTTTAAATCATACAGAAGCTCTATTAATGCTTTGCTTTCCCCTTTGGCACTCAAAGGGTTAAGTATTTAATACAGCTACATTTGTATTATTAATTAGTGTAAACTTTTTAAACGTGACAGGTTCTGTTTGAAGGGATACTGATATTTAATATGTAAAAAAATATGTATTGTAGTGTTTATACCCATAAGTAAAACAAGGGTACTCCCACTGCTGAAAAGAGGATTTTAGTCTTACCTGTTAAATCCTTTTCTCTTAGACCATATAACTCACAGGTACCAAGTGCAGGGTTGGAGCCTCCCCCTCCTCCAAATCAGGCTACCTTAGCCACTCCCCGGCAGACAGATTTGAGAAAAAAAAAAAAAAAACCTAACAAGTAAGACAGGAAGAAGGGAAAAATTCCTGTGAGCAATTAACCCAAAATGACTCTTAAGTCCAGCCACAGGAGAGCCAGCATGGTCCCTTTCACTGGGTGGGAGACCTGTGAGTTATAGACTAAGAGAAAAGGATTTAACAGGTAAGACTAAAATCTACTTTTCTCTGTTGTCCTACTCACAGGTACCAGGGGAATGTACCAAAATTGTGTGAGAAGAGAAGGAAAGGGCCAAGTGATGGTCTCCTCTGATACCAGAGTTTCCATGGACTATCCAGGACACAGAACAGCCCAAACTAAGAGTGTCAATGGACACTGAATAACATAGCACAGCACACAAGAACAACAGCCAACAGGGATCAAACAATTAAAGAGCTATAAGGCACAGGGAAATTAAAGCCCTAGACAAGCAAAACTGCCTCCAGGACTTTCCTGCCAAAACTGGCTTCAGCCAAAGCAAGAACATTAACATGGTAGTGTTTGGCAAAGGTGTGCATGGAGGACTTTGTCGCCGTCTTGCACAGCTCTTCAGAGGAGGCCTAATTCTTGTAGGCCCAGGAGGCCCCAAAAGACCTGGTGGAGTGTGCCGTTACAAGAAAGGGAACAGGTTTCTTCCTGAATTCGTAAGCCTTGCGAATGGTAGACTTAATCCAGGATGCAATAGTCACTTTGGATGCAGCCAAACCAGCCCTGGGAACCTTAGGGATGACAAATGAGGCATCAGTCTTACGAAAAGACTCAGTACAGTGCACACATAACTTAAGGCAGCACACTACATCTAACAAGTGGATATCCCTCTCCTTGTCAGATTTAGGATAAGGACAAAATGAAGGCACAACAATCTCCTGATTGAGGTGGAACTCAGTGACCACATTAGAAGGAGTCCCTGGGAGGTATGGAGAACAGCCTTATCCTTGTGAAACATCAGGAAAGGCAGCTTGCAGGACAAAGCCTGCAACTCAGCAACTCTGCGGGCAGAGACCACAGCCAGAAGAAAGGCCATTTTCCACATCAGAAGACGTAGAGGAATAGTAGCCAAAGGCTTAAAGGAAGGCCGCTGCTTGACACCCAAGACCAGATTAAGGTCCCACTGGGGAGTGGGAGCCTTATAGGCAGGGAAACATGAGCGATGCCCTGAAAAGAGGATTTTAGTATTACCTGTAAATTCTTTTCTGTTAGTCCATACAGGTTACTGGTAACTTTGGGTGGACAATCCACTCCTTTAAGTAGGCAGGAACAATTCTAGAAGTGAATGCAGGGGATGGGGCCTACCTTCCCTCCTTGGCTGCAGCTAGCCAATCAGCTCCAGTAAGATTGGAGACACTAACTATTGACTAGATAGTGGAAGGGAAAGACTCCTCCTGTGACCATGACCCCACGGTCTGCCACAAGAGAGCCAAATATGGTCCCTTAACAGGGTGGGAGACCAGTAACCTATATGGACTAAGAGAAAAGGATTTAACAGGTAAGACTAAAATCCTCTTTTCTTTGTTGTCCAATACAGGTTACTGGTAACTCTGGGATGTCCAACCATTGAGTTTCCCAGAAGCGGGAAGTAAGGCAAGGACCAGGCGCAAGGTCCCCAAAGTCACCACAGCAGATATGAACCATCAGATCAGAGATAGCCCAACAAAACAAGTAAAGTGTCAACGGACACTGAACTGGGGTATCAACACCCCCAGGAACTGTTACACAGCTCACTGAACTAGAGACAATAGGGTTCAAAAGTGAAGGAAGCACCAAAGAACCAAAGAAGATCCTAGACAGGCAAGACTGCCACCAGGATCTTCCTCCCAAAGCTGGTGTCAGCCGATGCCAGCACATCAACACGGTAGTGCTTCGAAAAGGTATGCACAGATGACCATGTGGCAGCGTTGCACAACTGATCAGGGGAGGCCTGATTCTTGTAAGCCCAAGAAGCCCCAATAGATCTAGTAGAATGAGCCGTGACCCAAAAGGGAACAGGCTTCTTCCTTTGCTCGTAAGCTTTACGAATAGTGGACTTGATCCAAGACACAATAGTCACTTTGGATGCAGGTCTCCCTGCCATGGGGACCTCAGGAATGATGAACAGCATGTTAGACTGTCTAATGGACTCAGTGCAATGTACATATAACTTGAGGCAACGCACCACATCTAACAAGTGGAGATCAATCTCCTTGTCAGTGGTACGGTCAGGGCAGAAAGAAGGCACCACAATCTCCTGATTAATGTTGAACTCAGAGACCACCTTTGGGAGAAACTCCTGAGAAATGCGAAGCACCGGCTTGTCTTTGTGAAACACTAAAAAGGGTGGTCTACAAGACAGAGCATGTAACTCTTCGACACGGCGAACAGACATGATCACCAGGAGAAAGGCCATTTTCCAAGTCAGCAGGCATAGAGGAATAGTAGCCAAGGACTCAAAGGGAGAGAGGTGAAGGATGCACAAAACCAAATTAAGATCCCACTGAGGAGCGGGAGTCTTGAAAACAGGACAAGTATGAGCAACGCCCTGGAAGAAAACATTCAAAACAGGACGAGTATGAGCAACACCCTGGAAGAAAACATTGACATCAGGAAGAATAGCAATGCACGGGAGCCGGAATGGCTCCGCCACTGACAGATCCAGAAGCTCTGGAAACCAAGCCTGTCGAGGCCAGTACAGAGCAATCAGAATGACTGGACAGCGCTCCAGTCTCAATTTCCATAACACCATGTGCAACATGGGGAGGGGAGGAAAGATGTAAGCCAGAGGAAATAACCAAGGATTGGACATGGCATCCACCACTAGAGCTAGAGGATTCCTCCAGTGAGAGCAGAACATCGGAACTTTCCAGTTGTGTCTTGTTGCCATCAGGTCGATGCAAGGATAACCCCACTTCTGAACAATGAGGGTGAACACCTCTGGGTGCAGTTCCCACTCTCTGCTGACCACCGTGTGTCAACTGAGGAAGTATTCCATGATGTTGTCTACGTCAGGAATGTGCACTGTGGATATGGCAGAAACATGTTCTTCTGCCCAGGACAAAATAGCCTTGACCTCTAACCAAGTGGCGAGACTTCTTGTTCCACCCTGCTTGATGATGTAAGCCACTGCTGTGGCGTTGTTGAACTGGACCCAGACTGGGCATTCTTCCAGCTGGGGTGCCCAATGGGGAAGGGCATGAAATATTGTCCAAAGCTCCAACACGTTGATGGGACGGAGAGACTCCTCTGGAGACCACCGATGACCCTGAGCACTCAGGCGACCCAGGACCACTCCCCAGCTGGAGAGGCTGGCATCCGTTGTCACCACGGTCCAGAAGGACACTAGGAAGGACTTGCCCTTCAGCAGACTGGAGAGGTCGAGCCACCACGACTAACTCAGTTCCACATGAAGAGGGAGGGACACTGACATCTTCAGAAGGTCCGGCTGACCCCTGCACACCTGGATCACAAAGCTCTGGCGTTCCCTGTTGTGAGCCATGGTAAACAGGACCGCTTCTTTGGTGGAAATGAACTTCCCCACTAGAGAGGACAGCTTCTTGGCTGGAACTGGATCATGAGCCAGAACAGCAGAAACCCTGTGGGCGATCTGGTGAGCCACCTAGTCAGTGAGAAACACCATGCTCTGCTGAGTGTCAAAGAGAAGGCCCAGGATGACCAGACACTGGGATGGGACAAGATCTGACTTCTCCATGTTGATGATCCACCCATGATGGGTGAGAGCATGAATGCAGTCCTGAACCTGCTGATGAAGAAGTTCCGCAGAAGGGGCTTTCAGACGCAGGTCGTCCATGTATGGAGTAACTCTGATGGAGAAAGGATACTAAAGCTCCCAGGACACAGATGAAGACTTGAGGAGCTGTAGTCAGACCAAAGGGAAGAGCTGAAAACTGAAAGTGCCCTTGGTCGCAGGCAAATCTGAGATACTCCAAACAACAAATATTTCCATAGAGCGCCAAAGGGACGAGAGAAGCACCAGAAAGCGGCCCCAAACAAACACAAAAAACACTTCACCTGTGGGACTAAGAATAAAAAATAATCCCCACACTAATATATGAGAAATAACTTGTCACTTATTAGCACCTAAAAATACATCTCACAGAACAAAAAACTCTCAACAAACAACAAATGACAACAAAATTAAATGAAGAATGAAGTAAATGACAAAGTTGACAGGACACAAATGGAATGATGAAGATGATGGAAATGATGCACACTGTTAGCTGTTCCTCTTAATCGATCACAAGTTCAAATATTAATAAACTTTTCCTCCAGACTTATGTTATGCAGCTCTATAATACGGCCTTGTCCATAAATCATGTATGTAGATCTGAAAAATAAGCGCAATACATATATCTAAAAGCAGTGCTTTATTTAAAATCCAAGACTCAAACAGATTGCACTTACAAGCTTCCAGCAAATATATCGCCTTTCACCCTTCCAGGGTACACCTCCCAATGTGTAGTCTCCGTCGATGGTTGTTGGTGTCTCTCACACACCCAACTTACTCCCGTTGCATCCTATCCAGTGGTGAAATCAACCCTCGTTCGTCCACCTGCTGTCCAAGTGCTAGTACATCTAGCGATTGTAGCAGTAACTCGAAGGGCTTGAACACCTAATTCCGGGACGAAGAATCCCACACACACGGTAGTGTCGCTCCAGAAGGTTGAAATCGGCATTTGCCATCTCGCTATACACTTCGTATGACAGAGTACCGGGCAGTAGTGGAGATGTGTCCGGGAGAGGAACCGCTAATCTGGGGCAGAGAATTTTCTTAATCTTATACGCGTGGGGTTGTACGAAGTGTATAGCGAGACGGCAAACACCGATTTCAACCTTCCGGAGCGACACTACCGTGTGTGTGGGACTCTTAGTCCTGTAATTAGGTGTTCAAGTCCTTCGAGTTACTGCTACAATCACTAGATGTACTAGCACTTGGACGGCAGGTGGGCAAACGAGGGTTGATTTCACCACTGGATAGGATGCGACGGGAGTAAGTTGGGTGTGTGAGAGACACCAACAACCGTCGACGGAGACTACACATTGGGACGTGTACCCTGGAAGGGTGAAAGGCGATATATTTGCTGCAAGCTTGTGAGTGCAATCTGTATGAGTCTTGGATTTTAAATAAAGCACTGCTTTTAGATATATGTATTGCGCTTATTTTTCAGATCTCAATCTGAGATACTGCCTTCTCTGTGGATGAATGGATCTTCAGAACGCATATCTACACATCGCCAGAGAGGCAAGGAATTCCCCCGGGGACATAGCAGTAATCACCGTCCTTAGGGACTCCTGGTGATAATGAGTCTTGATCACAAAAGAATTGAGATCCTTCAAATCCAAAATGGGACGATAGCCGCCGTCCTTCTTGGAGACCACAAAGAGGTTTGAGTAAAAACCCTATACCTCTGTCCTGAATTGGAACAGGTTCCAGAACATCCTTGTCCACAAGGGCCTGGACAGCGCCATTGAACAGACAGCGTTTCTCTACACCCTGGGGCATATGAGAGGGAAAAAAACGAAAGGGATGAAGAGAGGCGGATCTCTGCCTCCCTTTCGTTTTTTTCCCTCTCGTATGCCCCTGGGCGTAGAGAAACGCCGTCTGTTCGTCACCTGTAAAACTCATGGGTCCGCCACTGAATCCTCTCAGACGCTGTGGTAGTGATGAAGACAGCCACCCACAGCCGAGTGGGGACCTGGGTTTGGCAAGTCATGCCAAAAAAGGCTTGGAAGAGACTTTGGGCTTCCTTTGCTGTTTGGGCTTGGAGGAGGAACGCGGAGCTGAGGGAACCACCTGGTTTGCTGGACATGTCTCAGTCTGGAAGGAACAAAAAAGCAGATTATGCTTCATAGGGGTCTTCTTCCTGAGGATACGCAGAAGGGTACTCTTGCTCCCTGTGGCCTCACTAATCAGATCCTTACAATCTGGCCCAAACAAAGAGGTGCCTTGAAAAGGCAATGAGAGGAAAGCTTTCTTGGAAGCAGGATCAGGTCTTGAGCCAAAGAGCTCATCTGGCAACCACAGACATGGTGGAAACCCTTGACACCAAACGGACGGCATCAAATAAGCAGCAGAAACATAGTGCTGGGCCTCAGATATGGTGGCAAGAAGCCGCAACATATCCGAAGTAGGAGCACCCTGACGAACAGCCAGGGTGAGCTGTTCAGTCCAGACCGCAATGGCCCGGTTCACCTATGCCGCAGCGAACGCTGGATGCATGGCAGTACCAGCAGTGGCAGATAAGGACTTGAGGGAGACCTCAAGTTTCTTGTCAGTCCAGTCTTTCAGAGCGGATGCATCAGCAACTGGCAAGGCAGTGGACATAGACAGCCTGGAGACAGGAGCATCCACTTTGGGGAGATGAACCCACTGAGCAAGAGCTGCCTCAGAGAAGGGGTAAAGCTTGGCAAATTACTTGGAAACAGAAGGTTTCCTGTCTGGAGACTCCCATTCGTCAGACACAAGCTGGTCAAGAGTGGGGTTAGGTGGAAAACAAGATAGGGCCTTTTAGGCACCTGAAATACATCAGAGGGATCCGAAGAAACCTCCTGAACTAAGGGAATGTTTAGGTTAGTTAAGACGGCTCTGATCAAACACTCAGCCGAGGGATCAAGACGGCTCTGATCAAACCCTCAGCCGAGGGATCAGGATCAGCCTTAAAGGGGTCCCCAAAAAACTGAGAGGAGCCCACAGCAGAACATTCCTCAGCATCCAAATCCACCAACAGTTCCTCCTCAGAGGAATCTGATATGTCAGGTAATCCCTGCGGTTTCGGCAGGGAAGATCTGATGGAAGAAAGGGTCTGCCAGGAGTAGAAGACCCCCTGTAACTGGGATGGAAAGAGATGAAATGTAGACCGAGGTCTCTAGTAGCAGCCTTGAACTCTTGCACCCAAACTGGCTCTAATGCATGGCTGGAGGTCCCTGGGAGAGACTCAGGGACATCAGAACATGCTGGGCATAAATGACCTGAGAATTCTCTAGGTAACCCTGAATGACACGAGGAGCGATGCACAATAGGGGACACAGAGACCCCAGCATCCTTAATCTTAGGCCTGGCCCCAAGCTCTAACGGATTAGACATTCTCACAGTGTCAAAACATTAAAAAGAATAAGGAATCAACCAAATACAGTGTGTTAGATTAAAATTTCACCCTAGAAATTGCTAAAATGCACTTATCTGACAGGCGAAGGGCTAATCTGCAGAGGAGAGTCCAAGCCCTGCGTAGAAAAAGCACACACTGGCTGCTGCAGCGGGAGCCAATCAGAAACAAGAGTGCAAAGCAAGCACTCATGGGAAATGTAGTTTTCCCAGAAAAAGTACCCCAACAGTGCCTGAAGGCCCCTGAGCCCCCAACACACATAACACATTAACCGCATGACAGAGCAAGGGCAGACAATTAAAATGAGCCATCTCTGAAGTCACTAAGATGCGCGGTTGCAGAGATATGTCCCAAACTGTACAGTCTCAGAAGTGAATGGAGCAATGGCATCTATGCAGTAAAAGAGCACAAGCACAAATTTTGCAAAGTTGTAAATGATAAGTGAATGTGCACTGGACATTAATAAAACATGTCACTAGACCCAATAAACACTGAACCCAGTAGGGAAAGTATCAATAACCCCCCAAAAGATGCTAAACCAGCAGCTAAAGGGTTAAGTTACCACAGCAACTTGCTCCAAAACACCCAACAGACATACAGGTAGACCCAATGAGTGCAGGAGTGTGCAATAGGAACTCCAAAGGAAAACTCCTGTGCGGAGGGGCACTGTGGGACACGTGGACCTGCAGCACTCAAAAGGTTGCTCACCTTTCCTGCAGATCTTCTTTCTTCAGATCACCATGTTTTAAGAGAAGAGCCTGAGTGGGCAACTCATGGGGAAAGAACTTGAACCCAAGATTTTCCCTGCAGGGCTTAAGGTCCACAAAAGCACCTGGATACGGAGTTAGCCACATCTAAGTGCATTGACAGTTATGGTAATCCACCTAATTGTGATATTCCATAACTAACAGAAAAATACAAAAATTAGCTAAAACTATAGCAGAGCTTTTCTCTTGACTGTATCTTCACCAAGTAACAAATCTTACTGGAGCGGATTGGCTAGCTGCAGCCAAGGAGGGAAGGAAGGCTCCACCCCCTGCATTCACTTCTAGAATTGTTCCTGCCTACTTAAAGGGGATGATCGCCTACCCAAAGTTACCAGTAACCTGTACTGGACTACAGAGAAAGAAGACTGACATCCAGCAACATGGCAATGCGTCTGTGGTAAAAGACCGAGAGAGCTGAGGTCTGGACCTTCAAGGAACTAAGGCTAAGGCCCTTTTTCACACCATCCTGCAAAACGGATAGGATGGACAGAAGATCAAACTTCTGTGAGGACAGATCCCAGTCCACACACCAAGAATGGAAGGTAGACCAAACCCTGTGGTAGAACTAAAGAGACTGGCTTCCTGGCTTGGATCATGGTGGAGACCACCTCAAGAGGCTTCAACAGCCATGTCATCAAAGCCAGACTGTCCACGTCCTCTCTCCAGAGGTAACCATGGAGGGGGAGATCCAGTCTGTGTGGCAGAAGAAATGGATCCTGAGCAGACAACACCAGCAGTTCTGGAAATAAAGGTTGCCTGATCCAATAAGGAGCAATCAGTATGACCAATGTACCATCCAACCGAATCTTTCTCAACACCATGGGGACAAAAGGAAGAGGAACAAAAATGTAGGCTAGATGAAAGCACCAAGGAATGGACAAGGCGTCCTCTGCAAATACCAGAGGATCCCCACCCCAGCGAGAGCAAAACATCAGAACCTGTTATCCCAGGTAGCCATCAGGTCTATCCAAGGACTCCCGCACTTCTAGACCAGCAGTTCTAAGACCTCCAAATGGAGCTCTCACTCCCCGGTGTCCACCATCTGTAGAATGAGGAAGTCCACCAAAACATTTTCTATGCATAGATGGCATACGCCTGTACACGACAGAGATGGCAGGAATGTGTTCTTCTGCCCAGGCTAAAATAGCCTTGACCTCTTCTTTTTTTTTTTAAATTCAAAATTTTATTGAGATTTTTCAGGAAAAATACAGCAAAAGAAAAAAATATGCTTATATAATAACTTTGTAATGCAAAGGGCCAAAAGAAGGAGGTCTTGAGGGTCCAGCACATCATGCCTCAACTCACAAGGAGAACACTATTAATGGAGTAGGAGATCCTGATAAAAGCTGGGAGCTGAGACATTATCAACCCAGGGAGACCATATGCTAAGGTAAGATGCAGACGAGTTGCATGCATATGCTGTCATTTTTTCCATCTTCAAAAGTTGCCAGATACGTCCCTCCAACAGGGCAGTCCCAGGCAGGACAGATTTCCAGTGGGATTCAACATGGCAATGGACTGCCGCACAAATTCTATAGATAAGCCGGAGAAGAAGCCGGAAAATGCACATCCCAATACGGTTGATTCAAAAGGCTCGTCCAGGGTTCAGGAGACATGGAAACATCCAGCGCGACAAAAGCAACAGAAGGCATATTGCCACAGCAGAGCTACGGTGGGACAATCCCACCACGTGTTTATAGGTGACCAACTGACCACAGCCCCAAAAGCAGAGGGGGTAAGAGGAGGAAAAAATGCTCGACCATCGTGTAGGACAGATGTACCACCGGGATAGGAACTTGTAGCTGTTCTCTTTAACCAGCGTACACAGAGTCAAGCTTGCGGTATTAACAGTAACTTCCCGCCATTCGTCAAGCACCAGGACCTCACCGAGATCGCCCTCCCATTTGGAATGATAAGCTGAGGCAAGGGGGAAAGTGACGGATAGCAGATGTGAGTATATCCTAGCTATAACCCCTCTAGAGAGGGTTAAGGTGGAACACAAAACTTCAAAAAGAGTACGCCGCAGAGGCGGATCGAGACCTATATAGGACTGGACATAATGGCAGATCTGACAGAAATGGAAAAATTCCCTCGGAGGGGCATCATACCTATCACAAAATGAGTTCCAGTCCATCAAAGTAGAGGCAGTGAACAAATCTTTAACTTGTGATCCCTGCGCGGATCCACCAGCGGAAATTATCTAGTGAAAGACCCGGAGGGAAGCTCGGGTTGCCGAAAAGAGAGCAGAGCAAAGAGATGGGGGACTGCAGTGTGTGTTTAAGACTGTGCCTATGCCACAACAACAAGGCATGAGCCAGCGAGGTGTAGCTGCACCATCATGCAGATTCACCGCCTTCCCAATGCATCAAATCAGCCCGGACAGACTTAAGAAGGGGCATGTAGTTGGCTTCGTATAACCCTGGTAAAGATTTGGTAATACGGATCCCCAAGGAGGTTACAAAATCCGACCTCCAGATAAAATCGAAATTCAGGGCTAGAAGCTTCACCAATGGGGCTGGCAAGAAAACATTAAGTGCTTCACACTCAGAGTTGTTAATTTGAAAGCCAGATATAGAAGAAAATAAAGCCAGTAAGGAATAAAGATTTGGTAGGGAGGTCGTCGGCGACGTAAGAGTAAGCATTACATCATTGGCAAACAGACTAAGTTTGTAACTGTCGCCATTGACCTCAACACCCTTGATATCTGGATTCAGGTGCATGGCGGAGGAAAGGGGCTCAATACAGAGGGCGAAAAGTAAAGGGGACAGTGAGCAGCCTTGCAGAGTCCCATTATGAACAGGAAAAGACGGAGACGAAGTGCCAGAGACCGAGACCACCTCAGTCGGAGACGAATACAAGGCCTGAATCCCTGACAGTAAAGGGCCTTCGAAGGCAAAGGACCTCAAAACTGCCCACATATAGTTCCAGTCTACCCGGCCAAAGGCCTTCTCAGCATCAAGTGAAAGCAACATCAAAGGGGAGGGACCGGAACTTCCTGCATGGATCAAGTTCAACAGTCGGCGGATATTATCCGGAGCCTCCCTACCTGGGATAAAGCCAATTTGATCCGGATGGACCAAAAAGATCCTACAACACCTGCCAAATGTCTGGCTAAGACTTTGGAGTATAATTTAACATCAACATTGATAAGTGAAATGGGCCTATAGCTAGAGCAGGATATGGAGTCCTTGCTCTCCTTCAGGAGCACTACTATCCGAGCATTCAGCATCTCCAGAAGTGGCGCGGTGCCAGACAAGAAATCATCGACTAAAGAAGTCAAATGAGGGAGACGAGCATGCTGAAATGCTTATAATATGAGACAGAGAAGCCATCCAGGCAGGGAGCCTTAGAAGGATTCAATGACTTAAAGGTCAAAGCAATTTCCTCCCCTATGATAGGTTCATTTAAGAGGCAAATATAGTTTTTGATACCTTTTATTGGCTAACTAAGCAGATTTAAATGCAAGCTTTCAAGACCGTAGGTCTCTTCCTCAGGCATGTTATACAGATAAATATGAAAACATCTCTCTTAAATACAAGTACACATCACATTGTTTAGCATGGAAATCAGATAACAGAATGCAGTCCAGATCCAGATATCTTTGATCAGTCAATGGTAAATTGCACTCTTCCTCTGAGGCTTTAGAGGTATTTACGATGCTCTTGGGTCTGTTGGAAAGGTCAATCAACTAAATTGTATTTTGATAGGAATTCCTTATCCCTTTTCAAACCACTACAAATTGCATTAAATATTTTTTTTTTTAAATATGTTTTATTATCAGATCGCTCCATACAAATCAAAAAATACAAAGAGAAATATACAAAATCATTCAGATACAGGAAACATATACTAGCATATATGAGTGACAAGAACATAAACATATCAGTGGATTTTACAGAGCCAACCTGAGGTTTTGTTATTATGAAAAACCAAAATGCCCAAAAAAGAACCAACCCAACTAAACCCCAATTTAACTCCCCTACCCCATTTCAGAGTCCTCTCTCCCCCAAGCCCGCAGCACCCCCCTGCCCGCCAGCCAACCAAGCCGCAAAAACTCAAAGAGTACAGGCTCAAACACAGCGTCACCCAGCAATCACGCCATCCAACCACACACGCAACCAATCAACAGTTCTCAACTCATTAATTGCCGTCGAGATGTACAGCATTAAGTGCCAAGGGAGCATCAGCCCTATGCATCCACCAGCTCTGCCAACGTCCCCATGTCCTGTCAAACTTGTTTGGGTTTCCCTGATGCAAATATACCAACCTATAGTGTGGGATGCACTGTAAAACTAAGTTAATCCATGCTCTGCAAGTGGGAGCACCTTCCGACATCCAGTTCATGGCCACCACCTTTCTTGCCATCACCAAAAGCTCTCTCAGCAAGGATCTGTCAGCTGCACCCTCTAACTCATCGGGGAAGATAGACAATAAGCAAAGTTTCGGAGTCACAGGAACAGGTCTCCCCAGCACCTGGACCACAACAAGCATAACTTCTTTCCAAAAGCTCCCAACCACAGGACAATCCCAAATCATATGAAGATACGTGCCCAGAACATTAGAACACCGGAGACATTTGTCAGTACCAGAATTCCCCATTTTATGCAGTCTGACAGGCGTATAATAAATTCGATGGAGAATATTCAACTGTATCATCTGGTGTCTAGTCGACGTTGCCACAATTGCTGGTTCTGCCTTGGCTATATCCCACTCCCAGTCCTCTAACGGACCCACATCCATTTCCTATTTATTCCAGGAAGGGAACTCCGGACATCCCACATGAGATTCCACCCACTGATAAATGAAAGAGAGAGGCCTCGACGGTTCCAGCAGACGCAGCCTAGTGAGAAGCGGGAAGGTAGAAATCATCGAGTCCGAACATCCCATTGAGCATTAAAGGGATAGTAATACTTTGTTTTATCTTTATTTTATTTTGTAGGCATTAAAAAAACATGAAGAACGATATAAGTCTTATCTCTCAAACCTTTATGGTTTAAGAGATATTCACAAGCAAAGTATCCCCCCCACTGTTCAGCCACATCAGAATGGAGGTGCCCAGGTAGACTACAGAGAGGGACAATCTTCAATTAAGATAAGGGAAAAAGCTGAAAAACTTGTCAAGGGGGGAGGGCTTTCATTGTTTTCATACAAAGAAGAGTGTCCCCTGCTGTTATCTGTCTGGTCTATGGACTGCATTCCACATCTGAGAAGAGATGGCTTACACTAGGTAAAAGGGGCGGGGAGGGGAAACTTTGCTTGTGAATATCTCTTAAACCATAAAGGTTTGAGAGATAAGACTTATATCATTCTTCATGTTTTTTTAATGCCTACAAAATAAAATAAAGATAAAACGAAGTATTACTATCCCTTTAAGAGCATGTCTAACACACAAATATGAATTAAAAAAAAAAAAAAAAAAAAAAAAAAAAAAAAAAGAGTATGTGGTAAATGGTATTCGTCCTGTAACTGTGCAAATGACTTAAGCTGATCATCATGATACAACTGACCAAGGGTAGTAATCCCAAATCTAGCCCACAAGGGGCCAAACTCGCAAGTGGATAAATGATATAGCCCCACGACTCCCCACAAGGGGGTATCAGGAGCCATTGCGACATACCTCAACAGTTTCTTTACCTGCAGCTAAGCCTCATACACAGCTACCGTTAGCTGGGATCGAGTTTTGAAAATCGCGGGGCCTCCATGCAAGAATTGAGCTAGCGTATATGCAGGCTGCAACAATAATGTATCCATCTTAGTAGTCTGGTATCGTGGTTGAGAAGAAACAAAGTCCAGTACATAACGGCATTGTGCTGCTAAATAGTACCTGTAGAAGTTGGGCAACGCAATTCCCCCCTCACGTTTAGATCTCATGAGAGTGGTCAACTTGATCCTAGCCCGACCCCCTCGCCATAAGAAATGTAAGACAATTTTATCTATTTGTCGAAAATATTTTCTAGGTATAGGGACCGGCGCATTTTGAAAGATATACAGAAATTTGGGCAAAAAAATCATTTTAATAAGATTCGACCTACCGATAACATTCAAAGGTAGATGAAGCCATGCAGCCGTTTTGTCCTGAAAATGTTGAATAGTGGGTACCAGATTCATCTCCAAAAGAGAGTCCGTCATTGCAGCCACTCTGATACCCAAGTAAGTGCATACGTCCACACGTGAAAGTAGATTGTCAGTCCGACAAGAGTCCCGCAAGTCATTATCGATCTGAAGCAAAGAGGATTTAGTCCAATTTATTTGGAAGCCAGAGTAAGTGCCAAAATCGTCCACCAACTGCAATGTGGCCTGCAAAGAATCCTCCTCATCATTCAAAGCATTAAATTTTAACATTAAATTTTACCTCCCATACCTTTCTGTCCCTCTGAGTGCGGAACAGTCCCATCAATACAGTTAACTTAATATCCTTGACAACACTGTGCCCATTTTGGCAAAAATGTTCTCCCACTGGTGTCTCTGTCTTTTTGTTATTAACACTGGATCTGTGGGAATTAAACCTCCTATGTAGTGCTTGTCCAGTTTCTCCCACATACAGAGCTGTTGGACATTTTGCACACATGATAAGGTATATTACATTGGATGATTTACAGGTGAAGGTACCATTGATCTTATGGTGTAACTGGGTGTTTGGAATTGGTAGGTTGTCCGTGGTGATGTGCCATTTTTTGTATTTTTATTCAGGGCACTCCTCACCATCAGTTGTTTCAAATTGGGAGGCTGTCTGAAGGAGAGTAAGGGAGGCTGTAGGAATATGTTCTTAAGTCTTTCATCCGTATGTAATTTCTTTTGAAGTTCTCTTGAAATTTTGTGTAGCACTTCAACCTGGGGGTGGTAAGTGACCACCAGTGGCACCCGGTTTCCCTTATGTTGTTCTTTGTAGTGCAACAGATTTTTTCTTGGTATTTGGGTAGCCTTCTGTATCTGACTGTCAATAATAGTTGCGCTGTAACAGTGTTTTATAAAGTCTCCTCTGAGTTTCTGGAGGTGCTCGTCACGGTCCATCCTGTCAGAACAGATGCGGTGGTATCTGATGGCCTGGCTGTATATGATGGAGTTCTTTGTGTGTTTTGGATGGAAGCTATTGCTTTTCAAGTATGTTGGTCTGTCTGTTGGTTTGCGGTATAGGGATGTGTGGATGGAGTTCTTCTGAATACTGATAGTTGTGTCAGAAAATGGGGACTGCAAGAGCTAAAGAACTGAGCTGGATAGAGAGGGGGACTGAAAAAGGGATACTATTAACCCCTTAATGACCGGCACGGTCAGCACTTGAGGACCACGGGGCATTTTATTTTTTAGATCCGATTCAGGGCTCCCAGAGCGGCGTGCAGCTGTGCAGGGAGCCCTGAATTCAATGACGTGCCAGAACCGGCACTAGTCCTTAACTGCTGAACAGCCATGACAGTCCTGGCACGGCAATGGACATTAAGGAGTTAATGTGGTGCGGAGATGTTATTTTAACTCTGTGGGAGTGTGAACTTCGTGCAACACCTCTACTAGGGACAGCATTCTGCAGATTTTACTACTAACAAGTGACTCCCATTCGGTGTCGGGAAATTAATGACAACGCATTGCTTACCCCTCTGGCACTCAAAGGGTTGAGCTCCAGTATCACACATTGAAGTATACGTCTGTGAGCAAGTAAGATCTACTAGGTCATTGCTAAATGAATCATCTCCTCCTACAGATACTGTCAATTCCACAAGGTTATGACTGGTGAAGCTAATATTTGTATGCAATTGGGAGTACATAAAGATTGACACCATAGAATATTTTGAATGTTTTTAACTCTTTAAAGGAAGAAATTCATGCAGATCTACACATTTGACATGCCCAGTTTAAAAGGTAGGCAAGCAATGTAGCAAAGCTATGGGGAAAAAAATAAAATCACCATGACACTAGGTTATACAGGAACAGGCATTAGCAATAGAAAGAGGTTCTAATGCCACTTTGCAGATCACTAGTTTGACCTCACACTGTGCATTGTGTACAGTTCTGGAGACCATATCTGTAAAATGACAGATGAAATAGGTCACAGAAGGGCCACTAAAATGGTGCATGGTCTAAATAACAAAACAGATCAGGAAAGGCTCCAGGATCTTAATATGTATAGCTTGGGGGACAGAACAGACTGGAAATAAGTCTGGGAAATAGTAGACTAGACAGGCCATCTGCAGTCAAATTCTGGGCCTCTATATTCATGTTATGACAAATTTCCCTGCTGGTCTCACATAATAAAATGCATTTGCTTTATTCATTGTGACTGATCGCATTCACATAATGGTTGTATCTCTGTTGGCTTTTAAGTTTTGGACCAGGCTCCTAGTTGTAAAGTCCAAGTGATCAGATGTGGTCCTGTGGCGGAAAAGTCCCAGACTGTCTTTAAACATTTGTAAAATGGAATGAACAAAAACAGTACCAGCATGAAAACAGTAATAAGATTTTAATTTTATTTACATTTTTAAATATGTTTCATACACCTCAATTTACACAAGTAGGAATATTTATTTAATTCCAAACTATGAAAAAACAGCAAGCAGGTGTCCAGCAGTAGCAATTTACACATTTGTCACATTGTTCATGCTGTTTTGAACTCTGCTTACAGTAAAACCTCAAATTAAATCCAATAGTCGTAAAATTAAACTCTACATCTTAACGGAAAAAAAATATATATATATTTATTGCGTAATGATCAGCTTTTTAACCCGTGGTTAAGGGAAATATTTTAATTCCTTGGATGTTAAAGAGGTCTCCAACTGAAAGCATCCAAGGGATTAAATAGCCGAGTGCTGTATCATATAGATCTGTAACATAAACAGTTTACTGAACTACAGCAAAGTCAAATCATGAACCTAGGGCAATATTCAGTGAGCTAAGAATTTGCCACATTGCACACCAGCTGCATCCACAAGGGAAATATGAAAGTCCAACCTAATTTAAATGTGTCATTTAACCCACTGAATTCTAAAGAGGTCTGAAATACATTGCAAGGCATTCAGGAGGTTTAAATGCCCTATTTAAAGTAATGGAAAGTTTTATTTCTTTCCTGTGGTGCATATATTTTGTGCCAGAATGGTTCCTCTTTATCTTAATGAATATGGCCCACAGTTCGCTATTCAGTTCAGTAACTTATAGCTCAACAACACACTGCAAATTAGTTTAGAGAGATACAGCACTGAACACCAAATCAAACAAATTAAAAAAGTAACACGACTTTTCAGTAAGTAGATTGTGTGTCCTGTTCAACGTGTTGAAAACATATGGGCATAAGTAGCAGCTCTTCAATATGAGAAAGGGCAAATGGGGGGGGGGGGGAGACTATCCCATCTGTTCATCTAAGTCCCGGAAATGCAGTTAGTACTGAAGTGTTGGCCACTATTAGATCTGATGTTTAAAGCACAATTAATCAATTAAAAAAGGGTTTTAGGTATAGCTACAGGCAAAATGAACCAAATCTGAGGGATACCGACTAAACTGTAGGGTCAAATAACATTTCCCATATTCTCACGGATTTAAACTGACAGCCAGCTTTCTTTTTTTGGTCATGCACACACCATAAAATCAAACCTATTTCACAGACAGTGAGCTCCCTGAAGGTCTGTTTTCTAGGGAGCTTTCTGTTGGGGATGTCAGGGATAGTGACACAATGTAACAATCCATGAAGCAGAAAATCCCGCCCCCAGGTTATTAAATAAAAACATACAGTACTTGGGGCTAGAGAAGGTTTTACATAGTAACACTATACCTGGCTTTCACCATTCTTGATAGAAAGCACTCTGGAAATATATATTCAAGGCAATGGAGACCTATCCAGCATTAAAGTGTTAAAAGGCCCATATTAAATCAATGGGAATTTGTGTTTTTTCCCTATGGTACAGATTTTTTTTTTGCCCTAGCATTGCTTCTCTGTCCTAAAGATGAGTAATTCTGGGGCAAACCAACTTCATCATAGGGGACAAAAAATTTCCTAAATATCGATCAATTTAAATGACTTAAAATCCTTTGAGTGCCACATCTCTGTCACTCAAAGGGTTAACAACTCGAATGCAATAAAGCCATGGTCAAATCAAGGTCAATTTATAATTTGTCCCCTATGGCAATTCTAGTTTTTTCCAGAACTGCTACTCCTGGTTTTTGAAAGCAGACTAGAATATGCTACTGTTAGTGATTCCATACTGGACCATGAAACATGAGCAGGGCAGACACGTACATAAAGGAGGCAGACAAGAAGGGGTGAATTAACATACTCCAAATGGCCTGAGAGAGCCCCTTGAGTTGTTTGTGTGAAGCCACCTAATATCTTCTCCAGTATCTGGGGTGTCTTCAAAGCACCACAAGTAACAGCAAACATGTTTACGACTAGAAAAATAACTACCATTCACTCTGCTCTCAATTATTTAAAAATACTAATTAACCCCTAGGGTACCAAATAAGTTTCCAACTCACTGCAAAGTTGGAGACCTCTTGAGCACCCAAGTGATTAAATCATTTTCTATTTTGATGTCAAAAGCATTTGTGTGTTGTAATAATTTCAAACCCAGGTTATTTTCAGTGAGGGGTTAAAATTCCTTGCAAGTAGAATGCAAATACAATTGCGTGTTTCACTCAAGAAGGTATGGACAAAAATTAACTTATGTTACAAAAAAAAGTATTTTTATATCACTGGGAATTCTCCTCCAAGTGCAATCCCAGGTCAAGCGCCTCAAAGAGCACCATTTCCATTCTGATTTTATTCAATTCATTAACTCTTAAGTGAAACTCATTACTTTGTACACCTTTACTGGACACAAAAGGGATATATTTAGAGTGATAGATAGAAATTCATCTTAGCTCCATATGTTCAAAAGAAAAACAAAAGCGTTCTGGGGCAAACCATTTTCACTAGAGGGAAGTCTAAAAGTTCCAAAAATTCATATTGATTTAAATGGGGATTTTAACTCTTTGAATGCTAGAGAAGTCTCCAATGTGGGACACCTCTGGCATTCAAGGGGTTAAAACCCCCATTTAAATAGATGAGAATTTTTAGTTCTCTCCTACAGTGAAAATGGTTTACCCCAGAAGTCTTCCACTTTTTCTTTGAACATATGGATCTTAGTGTTCACAACAGTCATATAAAACAAAATCTAATCCGACAACTAAGAACTTGTTTTCTCCTTTCCACCTCCATTTACAAAAGGAATAGTCATATTTTTGTACGTCTTTTATGCTGATTAAAGGAGTACTAACACCTAGAAATGAATGGGGTTATATAAATGTAAGAACCATGTACTTCATGCAACATCTATAAAATTATCTGTGCTACTACCTAGTCTTACATGTGCTCTATGGGAGCAGAGATTCTTGCCTTTTCCATGGCTCTCTTCTGTTTGTCCGGGATTATACTTAACCCGTTGAGTGCCAGAGGGGTGTGCAATACATTGAAATACATCGCACACCCTTCAGGCACTCAGAAGGTTACATTGGTAGAGATAAGATAACAAGAGCACAAGTGCAGTCGGCACTAATCACATCAATTAACCGACTTTGCTCTTATTTCTCAATACAAACAGCAAAGACAACTTTAACCCCTTAAGGACCTATGAAGTGCCCGGACCATCATTGTGTAAGGCGGGGGGGGGGGGGGAAGCTCCGTGGTCCTTAAGTGCTGGACAGTCCTTAAGGGGTTAAATAAATTAACTCTAAACAGGACAATTTGCACATGTTAAAATGCAGGTTTAGGATTATATTTTAGGGATGTAACATGAAGAATTATATTTTTTACGCTTTATCTGCTATATAAAGTTTATACCAACCCATTTAATTTTTTTTGGTGTTAGTGTTCCTTTAAAACAAGGATAGTTTATTCAAAAGCAATTCTCTGTAGGAACTAATGAAACAGCACCACCAAGAGGACACCCAGAATGTTTTCCCACCCTCAAATAAATGAAAAAAAGACTAGAAATCAAACAAGTTTTAGCTGGTATTACTTTTGAATGAATCATCTCCCAGCAGAAGGAGAATTATTGTATACCTTCATATTACTCAGCAGGAAAAGCCTTACACTGTATGTTTTCCCATAACAAAACATCACTATACCTTTACAAATGTGACCAATATCAGACTGAGGTCCCATCATCTCACAAACTGATAATGACAACAATGGAAGTAGTGAACAGCACTTAACCCCTTAAGGACCTTTGACGGTCCTGGTACATCATGGCTGGATTTGACATACCAGGACCGTGATGGAATTCCGGGCTCGCCGCGTGGCTGCACGCCGTTCAGGGAGTCCAGAATCGGATTCAAAGAAAAAAAAATTGCTCTGTGGTCCTTAAATGACCGCCGCGTGCATGTGCGGCTGGTCCTTAAGGTGTTAAGGTTCACATCTTCAAATTTTACTTGTTAAAAAAAAAAAAAAAAAAAAACACTCTAGACAGCCGTCAGAGTTTGTCAGTTATAGCCCTAAAGTACCCCCCTAACAATGCAGGTTTTTTGGATTTCCCTCCCTGAGCACAAGTGAACAATCCACTAATGACACACCTACAGTCAGGCTGGAAAATCCAGAACAGATACAGATGCACTGTTAGTCCTAGTTTACACTGGCTACTTTGCTAGACCACAGATTGTTTTGGGTGTGTTTCGGGTATTAATGCAACAAAGTCACCCAAGTAAACTAAGCTTCAGGGTTACTTGAGGACAATGATTTTTATTTCAATATTCTAATAGTGGGATCTGCTCAGGATTGTAAACTAAACCACAGGACTATGTCAAAAGCTTGAGAAATATTTATATACACACAGCAGAAATTGTGGTTTAAGTTCTTTATCAGAGATTGTGATTCCTCTAAATGAACCATATAGTCATGGAACGCAAGAACCACAGAAACTGAATAAGTTACGAACAGAGAAAATAAAGTAACCTGTTAAGTGCCACTAATACAGTAATGAGCAAAATATTGATTGGTCCTGTTGTTAGACTACAACTTCTACCAGCCTCAGATAGCAGTTTGGCCAGCTGAGGGCGATGTAAGCTGTAGTCCAATAACAGTGAGTGAGTTATATGTTGCCCTGACTGTACACGGGCACTTTGCAGACTCTCATCATACACATTGTACATAAACCTTTTTTGCTTATTTCAGACTAAAAGGTCACTGTCTCACAGAAGAAGCAAGAGCGACCTGTAAGCAAAATCAGGTCTCTTCTACTGTTCCCAATACCCACATAAAGTAGATATTTCTTTCCAGTAGACCTATGACACTCCAATATAACTTTATCAGTCAAGAGAGCAAAGCACACGTGCAAGTCACTAGTATATATTCATATTATATATACGCACGCACAACTGTTGGGGGTCAGCAGCTGAAAGGAGCAACCATGGAGAGCCAGAGATCTATGAAGAACAGTAGTAATTACAGCCAAAATGTGTAAATGACCAGCTCCAGAATACAGTCTGGAACCTGTGCAACCTCTGCTATTCTACTAAACACGCTCTAGTCTGAGTTATTCTTTTATACACGGTGCAGGTGTCTGATGGAAGGAACCTCAACGTTTTATCATCTTTCCTTAACCTATGTGCAACTAAACTATAAGAAAATAGATCTAGATATCAAAAACCCAGGAATATTTTGGCATGTGTTAAATAAAAGTATATATGTAAATATCTAGAATGAATTTGCTGCAATGACAATAAAACAAGAAGTTCATAGTCCGGTAAGCTAGCACACAGAACAAACAGTAGAAAGGGATCATCTGGACTCCAGTTTCCTTCCTTCTAGAACCACCTGAATTTCTTTGGCATCCAAGGTCTCATACATTAGTAAGGCCTCAGCAAGGTTTTTATGCTCCTTGGCATGAGTTTTCAAGATAAGCTTAGCACGTTCATATGAATCCTGTAAAAGAAATGAGAAGTTAGTATCTTGAATTATTACAGAACAGTATATCAAACAGAATACTATAGAGAATCTATTCACTTGATAACAAATAGTGAATACAGAAAAGGTCGACCAGAGATTTGTAAATAATTTAAATGGTCAGTACACGTCTTTCAAATTCAGACCACTTAATAGTTCTTATTTTGTCCCCAGAGTAACATGACCACAAGCAGGGCCTTACAAGTAGTTATCAATTCATTTTTGAGCAGTTTTAATACCCCGCTTTGGTGTAAACACCTTGAGGACCAGGGGCATGTACAACAAATCATTTCAAATTCCTTTGCACACCTTCTGGTCTTCAAGGAGCAAACACAAATTGCCTGACAAAACTTCAACTTCTAGCAGGGATAATATTTGTGATATTTGTGGTTAACAATGGAACAAAACAAAAAGGAAATAAATTGGCTCATGAATGTCATAAATCCATTATATAAGGTATCAGGAATCCTGTACCCTTGACCCACTTCTCTCATTAAGGGTACCCAGTTAGTGTTCTGGCTATCTGGAGAAGGAGCAGACCAGACTGTCATACCACAACTGTTTCAGGACACACTGGGCACTTCTCTAATAAGGGGATTAGTCAAGGCTAGGAACTCCTATTTTCTCCTTGCAGGAATTTCCACTAATTTTGAACAACTACTTTTCATCCTGCAAAAACTACTGTATAGCAAAATTATAATTCTCAAGAATTTCAATGTCGCAAAAATTGACGACAGAAAATGAAATTGACGTTGCCCAACGAGGAAACTGCTTAATGAGGAAATAATACTCCTACTGGAATTCCTGTGGAAGGTGAAATGTTCTGTTTTCTCCTACTTGGCTTTTCCTGCAGGAAGAGTCCCCATCCCTAACTTTGCTGTAAGAAGCAACAATTAACATATTTAGGTGTGTACTGAAAAAGCTGATCAGTAGTAACCACTAAAGTTATATAAAAGTCCAACAGCTTCTCATGAACAGGCAGGACAAAGCTAATAAAAAACAGTCACACAAAAACGCTCAGTATTAGGCTAATGAATCAGCACAAAACAGAACATGGTTATGTTTTTTCCAGTGCCAAGGACAGAGCTCCAAACCTTTAACCCTTTGAGTGCCAGAAGGGTACATCTCTGGCACTCAAAGGGTTAATACCAGGAGAAAACTGTACTCAAATGCTTGTAAAATGCGCAAGAAAAACAGCCAAATTATTAACAAATAAAGAAAACAGGCACAAAAATGAGGATCAGCAATAACATTTTAGATGCCCTGACAATGAAATTCAAAGTGGACCAGTCATCTTCAAGTCAACTCTGCATATCTGAAAGCTTCTTTCAAAACCATGTTAGCAAAAATGTAAGTAAATAGTTTATGAGACATGTAACCACATTAGTAAACCTGGGAAAATCAAAAATATATTAAGAGCTTGGATACATGAGACTGCACAAGCACCAAAGGGGTTAAAGCAAACTTACCTTTAAGAGAGTTCTAACTTCTTGCTCAATAGCAGCTTGAGTTTCTGGACTCAGTTTTGCTGTATCTGTGTAAGTCATGACTCCCAGCTGCAAAGAAAGGACAAAAAACTACATTGTATAGAGGGCAACTGTACATTTCCAGACAAAATGAGATCCTACCCTGAATATAGATGCTGTCAAAACATTGGACATAGTTGCACAGAATGCACAACAAACTGGGAGTTTTCACTATAGATGTTCCAGCTAAACATGCGCCCATATTATGTCCTCTTAAAATCCAACAAGTATGACACTTTAGAACTTTTCCCACACACTTTTACACTCTAGAACTCATTGAAACTATTTCTGAACCACTGAACCTAGACACAAAAAAAAAAAAAAAAAAAAAAAGGTACGGGTTTGTGTTGGCAAACATTTGTGGCTAAAATCCAGGCGTGAGGTGGTTGCACTTTAAAGCACCCAGCCCACTTTGGCATAAGCATTGCTTCATTGACTGGGACTAAGGCAGGCCAACTACAAAGACCACTGTAACGAGTCGATCACCCAAATGAATGGTCCTGTGTGGAAGCTCATAGACCCCAGTATAGACCTTCACTGCTGCAACTCCCCAGTGACACATTGCTAACCTATGGGAAGCTGGAGAAAGCTGCATCCATGACCCCATTACCATTGTTTTAATGAAAAATGATATAGGGTTTAATGTACCGTATTTTTGAGGAACTATGCACTGTGCCTAAGTGAACAAGCCCTTATTTTCTTAGATTTCCCCTTACATGAAATAAATAAAAGGCAATTGTACATTCATTAGTAACATAGTACATCAGATTGAGTAGACCTGGGGGATTGGGGGTTATGCACTAAGGTGTGATAAAGAGATGATAATGTGGAGATAATTTCTCCAGTTATATCACATCTCCAGTTCCTATGAAGACAACGTTCCCCTTTAAATCTGCTTCCCGCTATGAATCCCAATAAAGGGAAAAAAACCTATACATGTTCACGGTGCATGGTGATAACTCTAAGATGAACAAAAAGGTAGCACAGACCATTCCCTTACTAAGTTAGATATAATTCATTTCACCACTGCACAAGCTCTCAAAGTCTGATGCACCAAGGAAAGTCATGCTGTTCTGGAGCAAACCAATTGCAGCATATAGAAAAAACAAAAAATATCCACAAATTGTAACTGGATTTAAATGGGACTTTTAATGCCTTGAATACTAGCAAAGTATCCAATGCACTGCAAAGTAATACACTGAAGTGCAAAAAGTCCCAATTAAATCCATGAAAAGAACTTGTCATCCAGTAAGGACAAATAAAGAGGAAATAACATTTCCAGTATGATATATTCCCCAGTTCCTATGTTAGTCTATGGCACCTTCAACGTGAGAAATCTTAATGCATAGACTCCATAGAACAATATACAACTTGGAGAGTTTACCAAACTGGAGCGATTACCTCTCCTGCATCGCGCACCTTGGCGCGCCTCTCCTCTGCATTGCGCACCTTATCGCCCCTCCTCTGCCCAGAGTCCTCCAAGAGCAAATCAGCAGTACCATAAGGGAGAAATAAAACTTCCCAGATTTATATGGGGCTTTTAACAACTTGAACAAATCGTGAGGAAATGCATTGAATATTACTTTATAGTATAAAGTGTTTAACAATTCCCACTGATTTAAATGGGCCTTTTTTATTAATCCCCTTATAGTATAGTTGGTTTACTCTAATTCTTACTAGCCCATCTAATGCCTTATGAATAGGAAATGGCAAATGTATCTATTTTAAATATACATTTCTTCCCTTAAACCCAAGATTCTGTATTTTATGTATTGGTTTTGGCCAGTGAATCCAGAATTTCTAGCTTTGACTAGGACAAGACAACATGTATAATTTATATAAATACAGGAACCTTATTCATATACATACACAGTAATCCAGCTTATATTCTTGTCTTTCATTGCCAGAGGATGTCATACAACATAATTGCTATGTTAGTGATCTTTTAAAATTGTATATCCTACTTTCTGGGGTACAAGTTCTGCAGTAAGCAATGACACAATTATGTATGAAATTACTATACCTTTTCACTCATTCCAAATCTAGTCACCATCATCTTTGCTATTTTTGTTGCAGTGTCAAAATCACTGGATGCACCTAGTAAAAGTATGTATGACAAGTTATCAATCATTCTTCCTATAAATATATTTAACAAAAATCCTGATTGTAACAGTTTGAATGCCAGAAGGTACACAACGCATTGCAAAGCAAGTAGTAGTAGTAAACCTTTATTATGAAAAATCAAATCTCGTAGGACATCTCCTGTTAAAGGGATAGTATTGCCTGAAAATAATTTTATTTTATATTGTAGCCCTTTAAAAAAAACATTAAAAATGATATAAGGCTCATCTCTCAAACCTTTATGGTTTGGGAGATATTAGCAAGTAAATTTTCCCTTAGAGTGACATCACTGCTCAAGCCTTTAGATTTGGAATCCAGTCCCCATACCTGCCAAGGCTCTTCAGCAATGCCGAGATCCCGCTCTTTAAAAAGAATATCTTCAATGGAATGGTCTACAAAGTGTGAATGCAAGCCGGGAACACTTTGTAGACATTTCCAATGAAGTAATTATTTTTAACCCCTTAACGACAGCGTGCCGTGCTATGACCGTCACGCAGTTTTTGTGAAACATTACTATACCTTTAAAGTTTCTCCCTCGCTGCATCCGTCTGGTCCGTCGTATGTTTACAACAGAGAAGACTCAGCGATCTACTTTATTGTAGACATTACTATCCCTTTAAAACTTTTGAATACAGCAACGGTCAGCAGTGTTAATGCCCTTGGTTTGCTCGGCAGCAAAATCATTGCAATATATATTTTTTGTATAATAAAAATGTTCTGATCCTGCAAATGAAAGTGCAAGAACGGACTACCTGTTGTGATCTGCTCTGCTCCAAAAATGATCTCCTCTGCCACTCTTCCTCCCATGCTCACATCCATCTGGGCCAGAAGCTGAGATCTGGTCTCACTCCAGCGATCATTCTCTGGTAGTAAAGATACCTGCAAGAGAATTAAAGGGATAAGGCTACTCAGTTATTGCTCAGACAACCCGTGGGCCGCCAACTGTTCGACTACAAATCCCATGATCATAGCATCTAAAAAATAAAACAAAACATGTCTTTTTGCAGGTATCTCGAGTGGTATGGTGTCAGATCAGGGACACATTTCTGCACATGCTCATACATGTGGAAATGGGTGTGTCCTTGTACATTCTAGGCAATATGCATGAAAATAAATATGGAGCAATTTCAGAGTAAACAAACTCCACTGTTACATTTCTTTTTCAATACTGTTTAGTGCTATATGCCCTTTAGTATAAATAGTCTTATTTTGTGGCTTTATCATCCCTTCATCCCCTCCAACACATTGATTTAGCTCTATCTTGTAAAGTGTTCATTATAATTTACACATTTTTATACTTAACCAAGAAGGATACTTCACAAATACAGAGCAGAAAGAAGTTACTTACATGTCCAAGTGTGGGTCCCCGGGGCATGATTGTAGCTTTGTTGATAGGCATTGCGTCTTTGGTATAATACGCAATAATAGCATGACCAGACTCATGATAAGCTGTGATTGTTTTGTTTCTTCTGTCTATCTCGACACTTCTTCTCTCGGGTCCTAAAGAAAATGTGCAGAAAACTTTGCATTAGTTATACATTTGGATGAAGACATGAAGTCACATCTTGGAGCACAGACAGGCTCATTACATGAAGCGTTTCATTCTAAAGTCAACATTGTTGAGTACACAACGCATTACAGTGCATGCAGCACCAGACTTCAATGTGTAATGAAGGAAGCTCAAAATTGTTCCCAAGATTGCATCATCCATTTAGTGTATCAGGTAAGAGGCGTTAAAAGAAAACGCACCAAGCTCAGATCCTCTTCTGGCAGAGGAAATTGCTATACAAAACACAAGTGTATGTGTCAGATGACAGAGAGAGAGAGAGAGAGCCTAAAGAGAATGGTACAAGAAGTTCAGACTAGTACCAAGTTTACATTCCACAGAAGCTGAAACCAAGAAATGAAGCATTACCTCCTTAAAGGAGAATCTGAATATGAGAATATGACCTAAGCATTCCCTTCTTATTAAATTTGAACAATTATTATCCACTCAATGTACAGATTTGGGAGACATGGGGCCCTGTGGCTGCTTGTCCAGGCACACTGGCAACAATGGACAGCTTCACCAGTGAATAAAACTAGATCCTTCCCAAACATGTAGGTACTAATGAGAAATATGTGAACTATTTCACATTTCGTCTCAGCAATATCTCCGGAAATACCAGAGTGTGCTGTAAATAGATATGCAAGAGTGTAGTGCCAATGATAACTGCATTGTCAAGCGTCACAGCCTGCAGATCTCATGTCTTCAAGCAGAAGACCGCTGTAGAACCAGGTCATCATCAGGTTCTTTCCTGGTTGACCCCTGCAATCTGTGATCATCCAAAATAACTACTGGTTCAACTCCCACTTGCAGGAACCACTTTGTTTCACTGAGAAACTGCCTCCCAGTGAAAGATACCTCGAGCCATGCCATCTTGCTTTTTGACCTCCATGGTGCTATATGCAATTAACTGCAAATGCATTGTCGGGTAACTGCTGAGCCACAATCTTCATAAAGACACTTGGCATTGTAGCCAGTTCTACTGCCAGTATCACAAGCTGGTAATGACATTTCTGAAAGAGAATACTTAGATACCAGTTTTTAACTTGTCAGAGGAATGTGTAAGTAATCTGCTTTTGATGAGAGACTCTTCCAGTATCAACGCAAAAATGGGCATCATCTTGAAGGGGAAATTCTTAGGAATTTGTGTAGCGCTTACAAGTTGTGTGCTTCATTCTGATAGTTACTCGTGTCACACAAAAATGTAGTTTCTTGCCTTTGCCAGCAGCTGGAGAGCAATGTTTGAGAGAGCTGCTGACCACTAGTGCACCCTTGCTGTAGCATGATACAGAGAAGTAAAGTTGCAGACTGCAAGGTTGGATATCTGATACTGAAGGAGTCAGTACCAGATCAGAACTGGCACATCTTAAGCTGGTTAGCAGCAGGAAGAAAGTTCTGAATAGGTTAAACCCAAATGCAGTGAGTGACAAGAAGGGGATTTTAAGGAGCAGGGACACTGAGTGAAAGTTGCCAAAAAGGGCACTGGGCCGCATAGGGTAAAATGTGCTGGCGTGCAATTCTCGCAATACAGTAAGCTAGTACACTTAACTTGCTGAGCAGGGAAATAACTTGACTTAACGGATAATAATACTTGAATCACCAGGATTGTGGTGCTGTGAGCTGCTGAGATAAACTGAAGAACATTAGTGACTAGCAGCCAGAGTGCTGCAGTGCTCACTGATGGGATGTCCCAGATATGCTTGAATAGTGGCTCTGGAAGCCGCTAATGAGATTAACTGAGATATTGAGGTGTTGGAAGCAACTTATTTTACAGATCGGCTACACTTAAATATACACAGGAAGTCTCTGATAATAACCGCAGACATTACTGGTGTCGAGATACTGTGACCGGTTGATGAGATGAACTAGGGAAAACCAATCACTAGCAGCAGGAGTGTTGCAGCACAGGATGGCACTGACGGGAGGTCCTAGGTATGTTTTAATCTCAGTGCTGAAAGACTCTGATTATATGAACTAGGAAACACCAGGATTACGACACTAAGTCTCCAATAAGATGAAATGGATGGCAGAATTTTCACTGCAAAAAGTAGCCAGTGCTGCAAAGTAGGTGCCCCAGCAGCAACCAGCACGGTGTGGCTCAGAAGAGGTAACTGTAATCTGGGAATAAGAGCCAAGTTCGAGCATCACACTTGAGATAAGCTGTAGTCATGAAACAAGCCAGTGTCAACAGGCAGAAGATCAGATACCAGAGGGGAGACAAGCCGCCGTCAGACAAAGCCAAGGAGGAACTGAATGAAGATTGATAATCGGGCAAGAGTTAGTCTGGGAAGCGCACCTATTAATCTCTGTAGACCAATGAGCAGTAAGGAGCGGTACGGGGCAATACAGACAACCACAGGGGAATATTAATCAGATAACAGCAGGAAATGAACAGGTGATCTGACAGGCCACAACAACAGCTGAACATGTGATCTGATATAAGTCTCTGTAACAACTGATAGCCACATACTGTGAAGTGAAGAACTGCCAGCAGAAGCAAATGAGGAATGCAATAACATATGGACTCTATTTTGTTGAGGCATCAACAAAGGTCCAAATTTCATTCTAGATCAGCTTGGTTTACAGTCACTTTTTAGAGTAGGGGTAGGCAATCATTGGCTCTCCAGCTGTTGCCTGGTTGGGGATGATGGGGGTTATAATCTCCAACAGCTTGAGAACCAAAGGTTACATACCCCTGTTGTATAAGTGAGCTGGACCCTGGGCTCATTATCACAACAGCAGAGTAGCAAACTATTTACATTTCATTCCTCTCTTCAGACCTGCCCAACAAAATTATAGTGCAGACATCAGCAGAAATTGTGGCTGCCCATTTTAGAGAAGACTGTTCAGATTGTGGCTCTCCTCAGAAAAATTGAAGCATTTGGCCCACAACTATATTTGAATTTGACATGACTCCTCTAAGTCACTGTTGCAGACACCTCCCCCACCCATTCCACACACCCAGTAACTACTAGCATGACAGTGGAACAAGAAAGGGATACGTGGAGGGGGACAGGAAGCTGGGAAATGAGGCTGGGGTGGCAGACAGTGAAAAAAGCCTAGAGTGTCTTGCAAGTTGTGTGCCAGTCTGTAACAACAACCCAGAGTGGTGTACAGTGGAACAATGCTCAAGTGTCAGACAGTGTATGTGTGTGGTTCTGTGTCTACCAGTGAAACAAGGCTGGGGCATTAGACAGCATGTGTGGGTCTCTGACTACCACTGGAACAAACCTGAGGTATCGGTCTGTCTATAATCCTCCTGCCTCTTCTCACACGGCAACTCCATGCTTCTTTCGCTAGTATTATATACACTATGAATTGTAATAACTTTTGAATAAAACATATCTCCTAGTAATACATGTGGGTGTGTGTGTGTGTCTTTGTTTACTGCTCTCTTAACACTCAGAGTGACATAGTGGTGTGAGGTGAATGGAAGGAATTACCACATAAACCTAGTTTTATGTACAGTAATAAATCCATAACCCACCCATCAGTATTTTGTCCTTGGCAAACTCCAGCTCCTTCATGGTAACCATGTCTTTTCCATCCACAGCAGCCTTCAATGCAGCCTGGTTCACCAGATTCTCCAGCTCTGCTCCAGAAAACCCCACCGTACCTCGAGCAATGATTTCAGGATCAATAGCTATTGGATTTAAATAAATAAACGAAAAGTGACAAGTTCATATTGACCACCATTTTATTCAATATACTTTTATTGTTATCTGTAACATTTAACAAATGACAGCATCTTCCACAACAGAGTACAATGGGAAACAAAGTGAGTTACACACTAATGAGTTTAGCAATCTCACAGTAAATACATTTAAACACAATGGAGAAGATTTATAAAAAGTGTTCTTGTTTGTTTTTGTGAACAGATTCTTAACTCCTTAACGACCCTTGACGGACATAGTATGTCGATCTGACTGAACGACCCATGACGTACTATGACCGTCATGGAGTTCCGGGCTCCCCCCGCGGCTGCACACCGTTCGGGGAGTCCGGAACAGGAACCGGTAAAAAAAAAAAAAAAAAAAAAAAGCTCTGCGGTCCTTAACTCGCGTCACGGAGCTGATCGGCCGGTCGTTAAGGGGTTAAAATGTGATAATTCCTTATTAAGAGTGTTGGTATTTATAACATTCTAAGTACATTTATAATTATGGTGACCTTCAAAAATAAGAACAGGTCAGTCATGGCCTTAAATATTTGGTGAAAAGTCTGAGCTGAGCCACTTTTTACAAATAACCTTATGCCTTTTTTATATAAACAAAAAACAAACAAACAAACAAAAATACTATATGGAGTTAGAACCTCCTAAACTGTCCTTAATACTTTCATAACTACCAGCGACAATGTTACGGCCAATCTAATGCCTCTTTTCCATTAGCGGCACATTTATAAATCTCCCCCATTGGGCCTTATGTATAAAAGCAGGGTGATGCAACTCTGTGGTAGACAAAATGTGCCATTGATTTAAATGGTGTTTAAACCCTTTGAGTGCCAAAGAGGTATCTAACACATTGCAGCACAATGTTCTGGATACCTCTCTGGCACTCAAAAGGTTAAAAGTTCTCTGGTGAACACAGTTTGCTCCACTTTCCTTTTATACATAGGGGTTAATGAGCCTTAAGTATATAGAGGCAATTTGGATCAATTCTGGAATCAAACTTCACCATATAGGTTAAACAAAAATCCCTATTACCGTAAAATCTCGGGTATAATACACAATTTTACCCCACTTCACCTTATGTGAAGTGTGTGGGGGGGGTGTATTATACTAGAGTTTTTTTATTTAAAAAAAAAAATGTAAGCCTGCCAGAACCCTTCTCTCCCTCCCCCAGCGCTATCCGATTCTAAAATGCCACTTACTTTCGTCAAAAGACAAGTCCCCGCATTTTCAACATTATCAGGAAACATGTAAACAATGTGAATCGTCCCCTGCGGGCAGCACGCTTCCATTCGCCGCCCGCTTCCTTCCGGCTATGGTACTGCCCTATGAGGACCTTCACTTTCTCACAGGGCATTACCACTGGCTGGAGCCGGTAGGTCCTGAAAGCCAATTGAAGGAAGCGGCCGGTGAATGCAAGCATGCCACCCGCAGGGGAAGATTCACATCGTTTACATGTTTCCTGATAATGTTGAAAATGCGGGGACTTGTCTTTTTAAGAAAGTGGCATTTTAGAATCGGATAGCGCCGGGGGAGGGAGGGAAGGGTTCTGGAAGGCTTAATTTTTTTTTTTCATAAGAGGGGAAAACAAGGGTGCATATTATACATAGGCACTCTTGTTTTCCCCTAAAATCTTGGGTATAATATACACCTGCGTATTATACACAGGTGAGTATTATACCTGAGATTTTACGGTAAATAGGATATTTCACCCCATGAATGTTAAATGTCTCCAGTGCATTGTGAAGAATGCATTTGAGGGGTTAAAAGCCTAACTGATGATATTTTACTTGTCCCTTATGGTGTAGTTAGTTTACCCCAGCATTTGTCTACTTGTCCTTAATATGCAAGACTCCACGGCTTTATCTAATAATGATTCTGACTTTTCAGTCTCAGAGAAAACCCGAAATAACCACACACACAGGCACAACTTCAATATGAATCATGGTGACTTACTAATATCAAACTTAATCTTGCTGAGGTACCATTTCAGGATTTCAGTTCGACCCTTCACATCCGGCCTTGGGACTGTGACCTGCATGTCAAAGCGACCTGGACGCACTAATGCACTTAAATAAGAAGACAACATCAATGAAGTCTATGTAATCACTGAACACTGGTACTGCTATAATACAATTAGTACACACTGGGGAGGATTAAAGAGCTTATTTTTTACATAACCAAGAGTCGGATCCATGGATATCAGTGCTGGGACTTTTGCAACGGAACTTCCCAAAAATATCATTAACTTGCTGTCCCAGCTACCTCTACCCGCTAGAAATATAATCCCCTCTTCATGGGAAAAGCTAGGGCTCCCGTTCCAAATCAAGCATCTCCATAGTATTTGGAGAATTTTAGTCATGGAGAAACTAAACTTTCCAACTCAAGGGATCCGGGGAGAATTTTCAGCTAATTTGGCACCCTTGGCTAACTTATACAACCCCAGATTACGATGTACTGGGTAGTTAAGCCTGAGATCCAATAGTCTACAGAGTGTGACATTTTTCTGGGTGTTGTACCCCTTTATTTTTTTCCTCTCTTTATCCTACAATGCAACTGAAAGCATATTAGATTTGTCTTGGCCATTGTTTTAGTCCATACAAACTGATCACATTTGAAGTGTATCACTCATCCCCTTCATTTTTTATTCCCTCCCTTATTAAATTTAATAACATTTTCAAGTTAAAATAAAACATTAGTACACACTCCCCGGTCAGACATAGTTGCACTGAACTTTAGAACTGCCCCTTGCCTTTCTTCCCCCTACTGTGCCTTGATAAGGTGATCACAAGTACAATATCCATTTCTCCTATCTGATGGACTCGGAGGTAAGAAAGTGAAGACTGACAAAAATTGTCTATTTAAATAATTAAATGTTTTGGCATAATATGTTTGGTTCTGTTATTCTGATTGTGAAACCCAAGAATAACTATGTTATTTAGATATGTACCCTTCATAATACAAGTAAAATGTTAGGGGTGTCTCAAAGAATGTAGATTGTGTATTAGGTATGTACTGAACAAAAAAGGTTGGGAACTACAGCAGAATTGTGTTATAAGAACACAAGGAACAGTCAAATAACTAATTTTATATTTTTATATATATATATATATATATATATATATATATATATATATACACATACACACACACTATATGTGTGTGTGTGTGTGTGTGTATGTGTATGTATGTATGTATGTATGTGTGTATGTATGTGTATGTGTATATGTATGTGTATGTGTATATGTATGTGTATGTGTATATGTATGTGTGTGTATGTATGTGTGTGTATGTGTGTGTGTGTGTGTGTGTGTGTGTGTGCGTGCGTGCGTGCGTGCGTGCGTGCGTGCGTGCGTGCGTGTGTGTACAAACTAGAGAGAATACATGATTTTACACATACTTATCCAAAGCTTCAGGGAAGTTAGTTGCTCCTATAATGATGACTCCTTCATTGGGTTTAAACCTGAAAGAACAAGCAAAAGTGAATTATGAGTATTTTGTAAATTGCAATGGTTGCAGCCAATCCTCATTCTAGGATTTAAAGGTCCTTATTCAGAAAGCTTAAGAGCAGCAATTCTGGAACAAACCAGTTGCAAATTATAAAACAAGTACAAATTTCCATCAATTGACATGATGCTTTTAACACCACGAATGCTAAAGAAGTGTCCAATGCATTAAGTAGAAATTAGTTTGATACTTCTCTAGCATTCGGGGTTACAAGCTGGGATGTTTTATTTGTCCCCTATGGTGCAGTTGGTTTGCTCCAGAATTACTGCTCTTCCTAAAAACAGTCTCTTCAGAGATGCGGCTAGAACCCATTTACATTCTACATGTAACACTGTACAGAGTTGAATTATGAAAGCTAAAGAGGTGCACGTGTGGAGCAACTCAACTGCAATAGAAATATGTTTTTAAGTAATGTGTCAGAGACCTCTGTGGCATTCAAGGGGTTAAAATTTCCATTCGATCCAGGGGGATTTTGGGCTCTTATTTGTTCTCTATGGTGCAGTTAGTTTGCCTCAGAATTGCTCCTCTGCCCATTTTTTTGGCATATAAGGCCTTTTGGTTCATATATAGAAATCAATCTCCAATTAGTGAAGTACTGTAACAGGAATGAGCAAACGTCATGTGGTTGTTTGCTTAAAACTCCTATCATCTTCAGGCAGATGAGAATGATGGGAGTGCAGTTCAAGAACAGCTGACGGGCCCCTTGTTACCCTTCCTAACCTATAAAAAAAACACAAAGTCCAGCAACAAAGGGAACTTACCCATCCATTTCAGCAAGGAGCTGGTTAATGGTCTGTCTGGAGTAAGGGTGCATAGGGGATTCTATCCTTTTACCACCAACCGAATCCAGTTCATCAATAAATATAACACATGGTGCGTTGGCTTTTGCTTCCCCTAACAAAATGAAAAAATAAGTTAGATCCAGACTCCTTCCAAGTTTTGGGGAAGCAATTTATTTCTGCATTTAAAACATATATGCTTCCCCTGTACAGCTAAAAACAGCATATTGTTGAAAGATGGAAGAAACAAAAACAAAACAAAATTATATATATTAAAAAATATAGGCAATTTGACTTTACATATATTTTTTCAAGTGTGAAATATATAAAGTCAAAAAGGAGTCCAGCACACTTTGTACAGATACACCCGACCTTCTTCTGGGTAAGCAAGACTGATTAAGATCTCAGAAGGGATAGACCAGTACTGTCTTATCTCTAAGATTAGTACCTACCCCTTCTATTCAGAACAAAATTGTAAACCATCAAACAATGAACTGCCATGACGCAGCACCCATTAAAATATGTACAAACAAAGCTTCTGTTCTATACAACAACAGCTTTGAACATACTAAACCAATTTTAGTGTTGGATCTTATTTTATGTGCATACCCTTTATACAGCTGTTGGGTATATTAATTTGTTTGCATTACATATAAAATTTCACAAATATAGTGGTCTGCTGAAGCCTGCCTCCAGGACCAACCTCCTCACAGCAAACCACTAGCACCATAGACCAAAATGGCTTACACGGGTCAATAGTCTTTACTGCATCACAAGAACAATTAGCAGTGGACGTCGAGAGAACGAACATAAAACATATACAGATGTAACGGACTACTGTCTGAGAACACCAACTGCTCAAAGTGTCACATTTAATGGTCCCAGTAATGGAAGCAGGTGACAGAGAGCCAGCAATTAAAGAGTTAAAAGAAATGAAAACTGGTCAGGGCTGTATGGTGTTCATATTCCTTTAAGTTCTATTAAGCTATGAAAATGTATACATATCTGTACAGCACGCCCTTCGTATGAGTGGTGTAGCTTTATATGATAGCTAACTCACTGATTGCTAGAAAGTTATTGGCAATGCAAAGCCATCTACTGGAGATTTGGGAACGTGTTTGTCCACTATGGTGCAGTTGGTTGACTTGCTCCAGAACAGCTCCTCCTCTCTACTTTTAGTCATGGACTATAATTTAACCCTTTGAGTGCCAAGGAGGTATCCAATGCATTGCAACGCAAAGCATGGATACCTCACTGGCACTCAAAGGGTTAATTAACTGATTGCCAAAGGGGTGAGCGATGCATTGCAGAGCAACGTGTTGTACAACCCTCTGGCAAAAGGATGAGGGTTTGTTTGTGAGCAATTGCAATTGTGTATAAATAAGGTGAATTCTTAACAAAATGATTTTCTAATCTAAATGTGTTGTCATTGCTTTGATAACTGTGAGTAATATCTACATTACATACTGAATAGATTTCTAATTCGGCTAGCTCCCACACCGACAAACATCTCATCAAATTCTGAGCCAGATGCATAGTAGAATGGAACATCAGCTTCCCCAGCCACAGCTCGAGCAAGGAGAGTCTTCCCAGTGCCAGGTGGTCCAACCAAAAGAATACCTGAAAGAAGACAGAATTTGAGCTTATGTGCCAAGGCTCCATCCTTTAGCCCCGGTGACTTCTCAGCCCTTCACAGTATGAAAGCGAACAATGTGACGCACCTTTAGGGAGTTTGCCTCCCAACACTGTGAATTTTTGTGGACTTTTCAAGAACTCTACCACCTCCTGCAATTCTTGTTTGGCCTCTTCCACCTGTTCAAGAGAAATCCATTGTAAATCAAACTGCCCAACATAAGAAAAAAAAAAAATGATATAGAAAAACAGAGGTTTTCCTCACGGCTAGAGATGGGCACAGCATGGCCTACTGGCAGGTCTCTCTGGTTACACACACATACATACAGCAGCACTATTACAGAGGAAAAGTGATACATTTATTGCTAAGCACGACACTGGTACAATACAGCACTCTTCAGTGCAGAGTCCCAGAAGTACAAATACAAATATTCATGTTACTTCCACTCACTATTCACATATCACTTACACACAACTCTCAATCACTCTTCATTATTGAGCGAGAACGAACACACACGCACGCGCGCGCGCACGCACGCACACACACACACACACGCACACGCGCACACGCGACAAATAGAGCACATCACTGAAGCAAACAGGGTTCATAGCTCCTTGAATGCTAGAGATGCCGCATGCATGGTGTCAAATGCAATGGAGACTCCCTCGCATTAAATGGGATCAACCCTATATAAGTTTCTCTTAAACTTTAGGTTATATAACGAATAGGTGAAATGATGTATTCATTTATTGGGAAACAACAAAATCGCTATTTGGCTGAAATTCAATGAATAAATACTGGTGACGAAGGATTTCTGCATGTAAGCTGGAGCGAACTCTGGCTAATGCTCCAGCTTACAGACAAAAAGCCTCTGTCATCAGTGGGGGCTGGAGAGAGGGAGGAGAGCAGAGGCAGAGTGACACAGCGGTACAGAGCTGGTAACCACAGTCTGTCGGGAAGTAGGGCACAGGGCAGTATTTATTCCTTGAATTTCGGCCAAAATAGTGATTTAAAAAATAAATGAATACATTATTCCCTATATAACCTAAATTTTAAGACAATCTTGTATAGGGGTGATAGATCCCCTTTAACTGAAGGGGAAACTTTATTTGCCCCCTATTGTGTACTTGGTTCCCCCAAAATTACTCATTTTCTTTTATGCATAAGGGCCCACTGTGATTTCTTCTGTTGGGAGATATAGTAAAATAGAGGATGTGGTCCTCGGGCAAAAATAATTATTCACCCTTTCTGTATACATTTTAATGGCTAGATGTAAATAGACTACAATACCGTATACGGTTCTCTCTGTGATTATGCTACAAAGTATATGAAAATATTATATAAATGACAAAAATGTGACAATATTTATCATGCCATTTTAGAATGCCTTTCAGTTGGCAGCATAGAATAAAATGTAGCAGAAATCATTTGTAACGGAAGCTAGAGGGGACTGCGTCGCCCTCAGCCGTCATTCCCGGGTCTCTCCTTCTCCAGGGTGGATTGCACAGCCCGGTCTCTACCGATCGATCATTAACTGGCTCGAACGATCACCTCTGTGTCGTAAACTCCGTGTCGAAGGTGCTCTGAATAAAGCTGCAACTCTCAATTGTAATGTCTGACACACCGAAAGAGCTTAATATATATTTTTTTTTAACTATAACTTCTGTAACAGACAAGCATACATACCCCTTTCACGTGTTCAAAAGTGACATTTTTCATCTGAATTGGATCTACTGCTGCATCAAGGCCAGACGTTGTTCTGAAACGAACTGTATATAGTTGGTTTAAATTATGTTGCCAATACACCATAACCCTCCATCAAATACTAAAGCAATTATAAGTCCACTGGTGGATAAACTGTTATGAAGCCATTGATGAATTTCAGTTCCCGTTATGAGATGGAGACTAGTTATCCATCCCTGATTTTATTAGGAATACAGAGGTTCTGGGGCAAACCAAATGCACCATAGGAAGAAAAGCCTTATTCATTTTAATGCATTGAATGCTAGAGAGTTTCCTTCACCATTGCTTAGCAATATGTTGCAGGCCCCTGTTACATTCTTGTGCTTAAAAACTCCACTTGAATTAATGGAAATTTGTATTTTATTCCCTTTTGTTGCAATTGGTGTGAGCCAGAGAATTTTACCACTTTTCTTTGTACTGCAAAATTCTGTGAGGCTGATGTACTATCATTACAGTACAATCATCTAAATAATATTATTTCAAACAGGTGTCAGTAGATGCATTTACCTGATAAAAAGGGAGTTTTGGACAAGCCATAGATTCCAAGCAATAACAGAACGAGCAGGAACAGCCTTGTTCTCCTCAAGGAGTCTGAATACATTGAAATACATACAATTAGGAGCATAAAGGAAGCCAACATTTAAAAACAAGTCATAATTACTATAAGGGACCCCTTACATCATAGCACTCTGGATGTGGATTTAAATGAGTGGTTCATAATAGACATGTCATGGACATTATGTAATGACATCAAGCATAATGTATCACAGCTTTCAAATAATTTAAGGGCAATTAGACTGTAAGCTCTTTGGGGCATGATCCTCTTCCCAATATATGACATTTGGCTGCAGTTATCACACTTTGGCCTGATGCCTTTATCCCTGTCCTGTATTTCTTTTGAACTGTACTACTGCAAAGTGCTTGTACATGGTGTAGATAGATGTTTTTATGCATACAACAACAAACCTGCTCCTCTGGGAACCGACATGCAAATTAAGTAAGGGCTGTATTGTGAGCAACAGCAAACCAAGTGGGAGACAGAACAGGGGACTGAATGGAGAGACCCAGTTGCTCCCCAGGAAATCTGTGCTTGGATTGCAAAAGGCCTCTTCCTGTGCAGCTCTATTTGCTTCACCATAGACTTGCTGTATGGAGCTTCACAGGCCAGTACAGCTGGTATGTGGGTAATGCACCCCTGGAGAGACATAGTCTTCGGGCTTAAGTTATCTGATCTCCCCTCCCTGCAGCAGCTGACAGGGGCAGTTTTTGTACTGCACACAACAGCTCCTGGTCATTTACAAAATCTGCTCCCATTAGAGTAAAATCTGATAATTTCCCTTTAAATTGTATTGTTTTTGATGCAAAAACATATCAAAGAAAATGTGATTTTCAATTACATGTATCAAAGACTAAGGGAGTGTCACAAATTAACCCATTAATGAAAATGTGCGCAACACATTGCTTGATCCTTAAAGGATTATAAACAAAAAAATATCAATGTTGGGGAATCACCGATTTAAAGAATTGGATTTGGGATATCTGACCCGACCAGACTTCTTCGTTATTTACCATTAGTTCTCTGTGTGAGGGCCTGGGCTTTCAGGAACCCTTCTGCAAATCCTGTCTTAAATGCATCCTGATGTGCTTCTGGAACATTTTTATTTTTAACAAGTTTGTCTAAGTTCTCCACGTCTGGTACTCGATCACGTAACAAAAACCCCTGGAACAGGCAACAGAAAAAGTGCATTATGAACAAATTTGACATCTTTAAATCCCACCAAATAACCAAAATAAAGAAAAGCCTCAAAAATGAATTCATTTTGGTAACTATTAATGGCGAACTTTACCCTAGGAAGAAGTGGATCATACTAACTAACCTAGGAATGTGTCTGTAATACAACAGTCAGGTATGTCGGTCTTGCCTATTTTCAGGAACATATCTGCAGTTTTGTGTGATCTCTACTGACATGTGCCTCTAGGTCACACATTCTCACAGCAAACAAAATACTGAAAGATTTGTAAGGGCTGCTAGTTAGTATCACATTTTAAACAAACAGTTTGCAGTGAATTGCAAGTGATCAAAAAGAACATACAAATTGGTATATAGTTCTGCCAGCCCGCTGTGTGAAGAATAGGTAGGTAAATACCTAGCCAAGTCCTTCTGTTAAACAAATTCAAATTAAGAGCCACACCATCTTAAAGGTATAGTTGCCCTTTAAGAATAATTGAAATTAAAGGAGGAATAGCTGAAAATACTGTATCATCAGTTTAAGATTACAACTGGCCAAACAGCAATATTCATCTGTAACCGGACATTCATGCAACGTCTGTCTTACCCATCAGCTAACAGTGATGCTTCCAAAGAATTGTTTTGACATTCAATGAAGATCTCCAGTACCCAGGGTATCAACATTTTTTATTTAAAAGGAGATATATACTCCAATGAATATGTGGCTTTAATTTATTTAACAGAAGGACATACCTAGGTGGTGGTCATTTAAACAGAACTGCACGTTATGAAATCTACATACAGTTCATTCCACTCCAACATGAAATGGTTCATATGGGTCAGTTGTCAGATTGTAAGGCAAACTAATACGAGAGGTCAAATTAAATGTATTGTTCACAAACAAAAAGTTACTTATTTTTGTCAAGATTTCCTGTTAATTAAAAATCTTCCTCATGAAAGGAAGGTTACATCTACCAAAACACGTAAGCACTACTTTCTGTCTTTGGCACATGTACAGCACTTACTAGACATTTTATTCTTAGTCACTGACATACCTTCATGAAAGATGGAGCTAGATTTTCTGTTGCAGCAATTCTCTCTGAAGTTGACTGCATGCGTCTAACTTTTGGTTTCAGTGTCTTAAACCCCCGGGACTGTACAAAAACTTTTAAAAGAATTTAAAATAAGCATCTTCTATTTATTAACATGAACATATTGTTGCAGTAATAAAAACATATATATTTAAAGATGTTACTTGGGTTTATTATTATCTATATGGAGTCTTAGTGAACCACAAAAGAGCATAAAAACTTAGAAAAGTTTTGTACAGCATAACATCAGATATGGAACAAAAAGAAGAAATGTAAGTTCCCATATGAGCAAGTTAAGCCCCCTGGGTTGGGGTTAAAACAGGTATTGACGGAGCCTTTGGCTGTTAGATGAAAACACCATACAGGCTCAGAAGGTCAGCAGCAGGATAGGAAGTCTATGTAGTAAAGGAAGTTTTACTGCTACGCCCAAAAGCTAAAATAGCGCAATTAACTAACTAGCACAGGGGCCAGATAAAAATAACCACCAATTCAAATGAGGACCTTAACCCTTGGAATGCTAGAGGGGTCTCCAGCTCACTGAAAAGCAATGAGTTCAGAGACCTCAAGCATTGAAGGGTTAAACTATCCATATAAATGCATATTTTGTTTTTGTTTTGTTTTTTTACAGAGCAGTTTATCCCCAGAATTGCTGTACACTGTTGTCATTATGTATATGGCCCTAGGAGTTATGCATGGCAGGAAAAAAAATACCCAGATCGGAACCCTTATAATGTCACAGCAGAAAGGCAAGGGTTAAAGAGAAACTAATGTGCCCTTTCCTTCTATTTACACTTTATGCACCACATTATACAGGGATGGGCCATGTGTGGTTTTGGACTGTTTCATTGTGATGGAAGTTGTAAGTCTACAGCAGCTGGAGTGCCACAGTTTGCCCAAACTAGATTTTAATGTTCCTTTTTTCTTGATATTCGCCATCAATTCCTTCCATCAAATTGAACAACCCCTCATTTCCTCCAACCACATACTCACAGTGACAGTTTGGGTTTCTGCTCTAGTTAGAGCACAACCATTCCGAACTACAAGCAGAAGTCTATAGTTCCCATAACACACAGGCCTCTTAGGCAGGAGGAGAGAACATGCCTTACCTGGCCAGTACTGAAGTTCTGTGCAAACTTGCTTGAGTGGGCTGGGCTGCTGTCTGTGTATGGAGCCTGGACGCAGTGAACTGAACACACTGGGATAACCTTCAAAAAGCAAAATTTGAAAGAAGAGATTATATAATACATAAATAACAATTACATGCAGCAGTTTCAGATCCTTCTGGAATACATACACTGGGCCAGTATGGGCAATAGGAGCAATTCTTGGGCAAGCCAACTGCACTATCTATAACCTGTAATGCACTGGAGACCTTTCTAGCATTCAGGGGGTTAAAAGACCAATTTAAGCCAACAGGAAACAGGCAAATTTTGTTCTTTCCAGAATTGCTCCACTTTTCTCTCCGTGCATATGGCTGGCTGAGAGTATAAAAAAATGTTTTTCAGGTGGTTTATTCTTCTATACAGGAGGCTTCACACCTCCAGTGAGTTGCAGGAAACAACTGAAAACAGGGGACTATTGCTAGGTTACATTTCTTTTCATTTAAAGTGCAACTTTCAGCTATTGCATGGCGACTAGCTTGGAAGTCTAGTAATAATAATAATCATAATAATAAATTAAAAAAAAAAAAATAATAGAGAAAAATAAAGAAATCCTTACCGTTTGGAGAGCGGAACCTGCGCTGTCAGTCCTGGTCTCCATTGAGTAGCATTGCAGCGTACCACATGGTAACTGGGAGGGACTGACGCCGCAGGCGCGCAGACCGCACTAACCTGCCCGTCAGTCTCCAAACAGCAAGGATTTCTTTAGAATCTGCGCTTTTTTTAAAGGTAAGAGATGGATTTCCAAGCTAGTCGCCATGAACTTAATGAATGCATGGAGACTTAGTAAAAGCTTAAAAAGTTCCGCTTTAAAATATCAATAAAGTCATGCGGTTCCATTCAAATAATCATCCATTAATCTCTTGGGAGGGGGGGGGGGTCATCAGAATCAGACCAATACTCCACCCCAAGATGTCCACATATCATCTGCACTCCAAATGAGATTAGTAAACAAAGGCAACTATGTATGCAATGGGACATATACACAAAGATATACCTGACTGCTGTATGAAAGACAGCTAACCATGTTTTCTTTCCCATAGGTATGGTTTACCTTTAACAAAACACTAACAGCTAAAATGATCTGGGGTTAATACACTCTCAAATTCCCTGCACTCCATTGTAAGATCTGTAAATATTCTCCATCTGTTTTCTGAGGCCTACAATCTAGTCTAAAATATGCTCTCTGGGGACAGCCCCTTTCTAGGGACACCATTAGCATATTTCATAAGGTGTCTCAGAAATGACAGTGCTGTATTGTCTGTAAATGTGTTGAAAAGGTAGAAGCCTTTTTCAAATGAAAAGCAGTGGGTACTGCTTTAAAGATTACACATAATTACAAGCAATTAATATTATGTTGCCTTATCTAAGATTACACATTCATTTACAAGTTATTTTCTAACAGATACTAGCTGGAAATACATGGTAGTAATAATGAATTTAATCCAATTTCATGTTTAGGTGTTAGTATTCCTTTAAATGAGAAGTGACACCTAACACATGCACCTTCCTGTGGCCAGAAAATGCTAATAGCCCTATGAATTTTGCCCTTGTGCCTTTGTTCAGGAGATAATGGGGGTTATGCACTAAGGTGTGATAAAGAGGTGATACATCGGAGATGACTTCTTCAGTGATATCACTTCTTCAGTTCCTATCTTATTCTATGGACTAAGATTTCTTCAACCTTGGAGATCTTCGTGCATATGTTCCATAGGAACTGGAGAAGTCATTGCTACTATCACCTCTTTATCACACCTTCGTGAATCTTCCGCAAAATCTTCTATCAGTCCTGGATATCAAGCCCATGGAGCTGGACATGTCACTTTTTTTTTTTTTTTTTTTTTTTTTTTTTTTACTTTTACTGAAGCCGGTAAAGCGTATTAGCCATCTTAAAGGAGCAGTAAACTTTTTGTTGTTATGAGAACCAATATGTTGTTATAGAGCTTTTCCTGCTGATTAAAACAAGGGCACTCCCACTCTAATAATCAGGAAGCGAATTTACTGTGCGTTTACTTCCTCAAATAGTTCTGACAGGAAGCGATTCAGCAGTTTCTGTCACATTCTATGGAGAACTGTATGTCGCTGACTTTCCTCTCCATTAGAATGTAACAGAATAACTAAATTGGAATTTGACCACTAGAGGGCACTGCTAATGTAAAAAACAAACAAAACGCTTAAAGTGTTAGTAATGTGCCCAAAAAAGTTTTAATAGATTTGTAGAGGCTAAAACAAAATCGTATTGCCACAAACCCCATCTCTCAAAATTTTACGGTTTGAGAGAAATTCACAATCAAAGTTCTTCCTTCCCTCCCCTTCGCCTGACGTCAGCATCTAGCTGACAGCAGGAGATCCCAGTCCGAGGATCAGCCAGCGGCTCTGCAGCAGAGCTGAAATCCCGTTATTGCAAAATAATTACTTCACAGTAAATGTCTACATAGTGTGCCTGATTTGCAAACAAACTTTGTAGACCTTTCCAATAAAGTAATTCTTTTGCAATAATGGGATTTCAGCTCTGCTGAAGCGTCTCATCGTGTCGACCGACACGGATCTCCTTCTGTCAGAGTTACAGCCGACATCAAAAGAAGAGGAGGGAAGGGGGAACTTTGACTGCCAATAGGTCTCAAACCGTAAAGGTTTGAGAGATGGGGTTTGTGGCAATACAATTATATTTTTAGCCTCTACAAATCTATTAAAACTTTTTTGGGGACATTACTAACACTTTAAACTGTATTAACTCTGGAAATATGCATCTCTCAGCAGTGGGAGTACACTTATTTTACACAACAGGAAACGCCCTACAATACATATTTTTTCATTACAAACGTTTACTGCTACTTTAACCCCTTAAGGACCAGAAGGGTGTGCAAAGCAATGCAATGCACCCCCCTCTGGTTCTTAAGAGGACTAAAATTATCATGTGCCATGGGTGGAGTTGGTGTCCGGGGGCTCTGCTATCAACTGTCATGTCCGCCTTCACGGACATGATATACTTCATTGGAATGGTCTGCAAAGTGAGCCTGGTTTGCAAGAACACTTTGTAGACCATTCCAATGAAGTATTTCTTTTTAGATCCCGCTATTTTGGCTCTGCTGAAGAGCCACCTCGAGTTGGCCGACACGAATCTCCTGCGGTCAAGCTTTACAGCTGACATCAGTGAGAGGAGAACTTTAAAATGTTATATCTCAAACCACAAAGGTTTGAGAGACAGGACTTGCACCAATCGATTTTTTTTTGGATTATCTACAATATTACTTTTTATTCATGTAAGACATTACTAATCCATTAAGTGTGCTGGAAATAAACAAGCTCCTGGATGCTTATAAAAACGGATTTGTATTGTTTTGACAAAGATATAGTAAATTCCCTCATCAGCTTTAAACCTTTGAATTCCAGAGGTAATCAATGCCTTGTATTGCAAGGCATTAGATAACTGGCACTCAAAGCATTAACCCACTGAATCCTAGAGACAGCTCCAACACATTGAAAAGGTCTCAAGAATCCAGAGGGTTAAATGGTATATATTTCTGAAACATTTTGGTGAGGAGATTTGGTTATTTATAGGAGATAACTCACCATGTTTATTTTCAAAGAAGGACTGTGCGGAGATATGGGATGCGTGCCAGTGGGATGCGGGCTTCTTTTTCTCCACAAGGATGCCAGGGAGAAGCTTACTGAAAAGCTCATCGAGTTGTTTGGTCCTAAGTTCAGACAAGCCAAGGTCTCTCAGGTTGAAGATAGGCTAGACGACAGCAAAGGGACAATGTCAGAGAGCTCAACATCACTTACATGGAGAAAGACACAGACACACATGACACAGTGATATAATGCATGGGAGACTTCTCTGGCATTCAAGGTGTTAAAAGACCCATTTAAATCATCCCCCCCGGTGGTTTGCTCCTGGTTTTCAAATGTCAGTTGAGCCTTCCTACCTGGAGCCAGAGACTCATCAGATTGAGTAATAGATACTTCACAGACATAACATTATTATATATTCAAGACAAGATCAAAAAACAAAACATACAGCTTGACACAGTATGATTCACTCAGTCTTACAAACAGAGATAAGTGCAAGAGGAACAAGCATATAAAGAAGTGCAGTGGTCTCTGGTGCTTCCCCATCTACTATTTTCCTCCTTTACTGCAAGCTACTGATTCTGGAGTTAACATCTGTCCTGTATTACACTGTATAAACAAAACAGAAGTCCTTGGGAGAAAGCAAGTAGGCTGCTGAAATTTTGACACTAGCCACTAGTGTAGAGGCAGACAAGCAAAGAGAGGAAGCTGGTGACAGACATGTAGATGATCCTACACCTACAATGACAGATACTAGAAACAGTAACTAGGTCTGCAAACTCCTGCTAGGATTACCTCTGACTAAATCTGTTCATGATGCCAAGAAGGTATGTTTTGTGTGAGGATTTCTACAAAAAATAAATGTGTTTTTTGTTTTTAAATTATGTATTAAATAGTGGCATTGTGGTGCAAATTCTTTTCACAGAAATGACACACTGACCCCTCATTATGTTAACTTCATAACTTTACAGTAAGAAAACTGCAATTTATTACTATGGAGCAATAATATATATATACACTTATATCACACCACACTGTCTGATCTCCTAAAAATTGGCAATGGTGTGGGTAAAGAGGGACATAGGGATTTTCACCTCAGAGGGATAGCACCCCCTAAAAAGGGTCATTTGGGAGGTATGAACTAACGTTCGTACATTTTATGAACTAAATCAACACAAAACATAAGAGGAAAACCCATAAAGAGGTTGTGTTTTATCAATTTTTATGTTATAATCAAAGAAATGATTGGTTGTACATATAAATATCAAGGGGTTAAAAAGTGTGAGTTACAGCCCTTTCTCTGCTCAGTATAACAATGACACAACCACTGTCAGATTTTTCATTCAAAAGTTATTACTAGTCAAACATTTCTTTTTAATCACCTGCTTAACAACCAAAAAACTGTGTCCAAACGGCATTTCTTTAAATATAATGCACTTTATCTAAGACTAGCACTCTCTATACTGAGAAACAGGAGCAGCATCACAAGGTGATTAATTTTGCAGCTTTCCAAAATAATTTGCACTGTAATGCCCTTTGAATGAAAGATTTCCCTGCTTAACTCAGCAGAAAAATTCTTTTAACCCTCTGAGTGAAAGAGGGGTGCGCAACACATTGCTTTGCAAGGCGTTGCATACTCCTCTGGCACTCAAAGGGTTAAATTATATATATATTTTAATTAAATAAAAGCGTTAATGCTCCTTTAAAGCTCTGCACAAGATAGACGAGTACTGCTATTAGAATATCAGTCTCGTGTGAAGAGAACAAAGTTCACCACACACACAAGGATAAAGTTCAGCTGGTAACAATGTACATATGATAAGAGAAATCCTATCATTTATGCATAAAGTCACATCCATCTTATGACTGTGTAATATAGACCAGGGGTTCCCATTCCAGTCTCAAGGGGCACATAATGTTGTACACACCGATTTGGCACTTTGTTTAGAAGTATACGCATGTGAAAGGATAGGATTTTTATTTGCATGTTGGGGGTGAGGGTCTTTGTGGGATGGTGGTCTCTCATTGCTGGGAAGGTCCAGTTCACTGGACACCTGTGGCGATGTGTTGCTGCAGTTCAAGAGTAATTCCCCTCCTGCCCCTTTTACTGATTAACTGCTCAGCTCAGAGCAGCAGGGAGGTGCCCGGGTAGATTGCAGAGAGAGAGAATCTTCAATTAACATAAGGAAAAAGCTGAAAAACCTGTCAAGGGGGCAGGGTTTTCATTGTTCTCACTGTAAGTAGATTGTCCCTTGCTGTTATCTGTCTGGTCAAACAACCAGATTGAACATCTGAGGTGAGCAATGTTACACTAGGTAAAAGGGGCAGGAGGGGGATACTTTACCATTCAATTACTCTTGAACTACAACTCTGACAGTACTGAAATAACACTATGTCTCAAATACTATGAAGATTAATTGGAGCTGCTGTTTTTGTTAAACATTACTATCCCTTTAAGGGGTTAATTAACAACTGTGTACAAGAAGGGAAATCTGCCTGTTAGGCACTTTTGAGGATATGGTTGGGAATCACGGATATGGACAGTGCCAACTCAATTCAGAAACCAACCAGAAGGCCATGCATTTTGCTGAAGTGAGCAAATGGGGTGCCCTGCCCCACTGATGCCATCCGTACCAAGATAGTGCAAGAAATAGACATAAGGTGTGACCAACAGCATCTCCTTAGCCATTCACTAGCTGAACATAACTTTGAGCCTGCCAGTAACTGAAAACACCAGTGTGGACTTTATCACCATATTTTAGAACTCAGACAGAGTAGAAAGGCTCTTAGAATTAGGATCTAAACCTTTGAGTGGCAGGTGATACACAACACATTGCTCTGCAAAAAGTTGATCTTCTAAATACCTCTTGTTGCTGTGATTTTTTGTTAAAGGGAAAGCTTATAATGAAATGCCTGGATAATGTGCAGGCCTCAGAATGGAGTTCCTAGGTGTCTTGAACATAGAAATGTGACATTTTTAAAGGAAACTCCTGTAAAATGCAGTGTACTTTAAAGGGATAGTAACACTTAACACTTAACACACACACACACACACACACACACACACCTGCTGAGATGTTTTTTTATTTAAGAGTTATTATTGCAGTTCAAACAAAGATTTTTAGGTACAATATCTCAATGGCCTGAAATTTTACACTGGCGCTGTTGCTACACCATCCTATTGATATTTGTTGACAACTGACCAGAGGCGTCCATAGGATGGTGTAGAAACTGTGCCACTGTACAATTTCAGGTCATTGAGATATTGCACTTAAAAAAAAAAAAAAATTACTAAAGAATTCAATGTGAGACATGAAATGATGAAGGAGTAATAAAAAGTAACGAGCTACTACTGTGGTAATGATATTGCCAAAATATTGTAATGTGTAAATATTAGACCGAAGGGGTTGAGACTTTTAAAAGCCTAATTGTTCAGCAAAGTATTTTTTTCTTCTGTAAATTCTATTTTATGTGTCATTTCTGCTGCTGACTGGGGAAATTTCACACCCATGTCAAAACCACCCTTTTGTAGCCAAAACCTCCCGATCAGTTTGTCTGCCAAGGCTCGCAATTCTGCCCCAGATTCATCTGCAGGTCTGCTGAACTGCTAATAGGGCACAATCTACATGATAGTTGCCCCTTAAAGATAATATCAGGGATCATGGGACTGATAAGTTATGCACTGAATCTATAATGGATAACACAATTGTACTCCCCCAGAACACATACAGCAAATATTAATTGTCCTATATATTTTTTTTTTTTTGTAATGGAAAAACTATCCAAGGGTTAAAGAACACTGACTTAGCAGTTGAAAATAATGTTTACACAAGTCACTTGAACTAACATTCCAAAACTGATCCACAACAGACATAACCTTGGGCAGGAGAAATTCTGGGGCAAACCAACTGCAGTATAGGGGAAAACAATTCCCCAAGTTACACTTGATTTACATGGAGTTTTAATTTCTGCAATGCAAAAGTTCTTCAGCACAAAAGGAAATGTTTGGAATTTTTATATGTACGAAATTGTCCAGTTGGCTTGTCCCAGAATTGTCCGCTTTCTTTCGGCATATGGTCTCTTCGATTCCTTTTACATATCTTGGGCCATAAACACAGAAACACACCGTGAGTGGAGTAATTCTCAGGCAAACCAAGGGCACCCACCACAGGGAACAAATAAAAGTCCTCATAATTGAAGTCTGACTTTAAACCCCTTGAATCCCATAAAAGTTCCACAGTATTGCTTGTGATGCATTGGATTCTTCCTGTCTCTTTAAAGTGATAGTAATGTTTCACAAAAATAGCAGCTCCAATTAATCTTCATAGTATTTGAGCCATAGAGAGTGTTATTTCATTACTGTGAGCGTTGTAGTTCAAGTGTAATTGAATGATAAATTATCTCCCTCCCACCCCTTTTACCTAGTGTAAGCCCTTACTCCTCAGATGTGGAATCCAGTCCATAGACGAGATAGCTCACACCAAGGGTGAATATTCTACTGTGAGAACAATGAAAGTCCTGCCCCCCTTGACAGGTTTTTCAGCTTTTTCCCTCATCTTAATTGAAGATTGTCCCTCTCTGCAATCTATCTGGACACACCCTGCCGTTCTAAGCTGAGAAGTGTTACATCAGTAAAAGGGGCGGGAGGGGGATACTTTATCATTCAATTACTCTTGAACTACAACTCTGACAGTATTGAAATAACACTCTCCATGGTCCAAATACTATGAAGATGAATTGGAGCTGCTTTTATTTTGAAACATTACTGTCTCTTTAAAGGGTTAGTAATGGTATATATAAATAAAAAATATTATTGTAGATATTGAAAAAAAAAAAAATCCATCAATTGAAGTCCGATCTCTCAAACCTTTATGGTTTGAGAGATAAAAAGGTGATAGTTTCCCCCTCCCATTTGTCGCATCAGTGTCTAGATGACAGAAGAAGATCCTGGTCCTGGGACTGGCAGGCAGCTCTTCAGCAGAGCCGAGACAGCACTATGTAGAAAGAAATACTTTAATTGTAACGGTCTACAAAGTGTGCTTGCAAACCAGGCTAAAGAGCCACCTTGAGTTGGCCGACACAAATCTCCTTCTGTTAGGTTTACAGCTGACATCAGGGAAAGGGGAGTGTGGGGGGGAGCGCCACTTTAAAACGGTATCTCTCAACCCTTTATTATGTAAAAATTACCATCTCTTTAAAATCAATGGATATCTTTAATTTTTCCATATGGAGCAGATGGTCTGTCCCAGAATTCCTCCACTTTTATATTGACCATATGTCTCATGTCCATTTCTTGCAGAGCTAGAATTAAAGAACTTACCTCTGGACAGTAAGCGTCATGGTCAGGGCACACATCACGCTGAAGGGTCTGGATGGATGCTGAACTGGGAAAGTAAGCTTTAGTTTTGGGGGTGTGGAAGGCAGTGATGAGGTGGCTCAGTGGTACTGTTACCTGTGCAGAAGATAAAATAAAACAATACACTGTTAATTTAGCAGTCATCGCTGCTGTGTGACAGTCTGTAGAGGAAGGGTGGAAAACATGTGGCACAAGATTCTGCTGGACTGCCGCTCTAGTCATACACAGCCAGATGAAGATGGCAAGAGTTGGAAATTTAACTGTATGTTGCGCATAGTGTTTTGTCAAAGCTAGTTTAGGCCTTTGCAAAAAAAGACTGAACATGAAGACAGGTGGAACATATGAATAAAATAGACAAATACTTTATTGGTTATTTCAGAGACCAAAGTAGACCCAATTATTCTAGATTTCTAATTTACAATAATCGCTCTCGTTGCTGTACCCATTATAATAAACTTCTGTGTACATCTGCAGGTTGAATTGTCTGATTTATTGCACAGATGAAATTCAGACACACAAAGAAATGGGGGTGCTGAGTGCAGACACACAAAGAAATGGGGGTGCTGAGTGCAGACACACAAAGAAATGGGGGTGCTGAGTGCAGACACACAAAGAAATGGGGGTGCTGAGTGCAGACACACAAAGAAATGGGGGTGCTGACTGCAGACACACAATTCACCAAATGTTTTCGAAACGAGGTACGCTGCAAAACCTGAAAAGGCAGCTCAACAACTTTATATTATTCTAGCAGAACAAATTCCACATACATCAGTTCTCTTTGTCATGGGTTAAAGTGCCAATGTTCTTAGGGACATATGAACAAAACAAAAAGTTATGTAATTCTTGGCCAAACCAACTGCATCATAGGGAATTAAAAAAAAAAATAAATAAATAAATAAAAATATCACATTGATTTAAATAGAGCTTTTAATCTCTTTCTTCACTATGTGGCGTGGGGGGGGGGGGATGTACTAAGGTGTGTTAAAGAGTCGATAAAGTGGAGATGATTTCTCCAGTGATATCACTTCTCCAAGCCCTATGTTATTCTATAAAGCACTAAGATTTCTCCAACTCTGGAGAGCTTAGTGTATAGGCTCCACAGAATTACATAGGATTTGGAGAAGTGATATCACTAGAGAAGTCATCTCCGCTTTATCACAACTTAATGCATTACCCCCAATGAGTTGGAGACCTCTCTAACAGCCAGTGAAATTTTTATTTGTCCACTAAGGTGCAATTAGTGTGCTTGGTTATTGCTTCCTTGGTAATGCTGAAAACCACGGGAGGAAGTATTTAAAAGTAGACCTATCAACTTGCATTTTGTTTACACATTTGACAACTTCATTCAAAACTGCCTAAGTGTCATGTTAACCAAAAGTCCAGCAGATGTAAAGTTTAGGAGATACTTGCACTTATTTCTGAGAAACGTGAACATTTCATGGTACAACACAGAGCTTCATTAGCATATGAAATGTCACTGGAAGCATTGATTAGCATATAACATTGCACTGACAAGGCTTAATTAACATGATATGTCACTTGCAAGAATAATTAGTATATGAAATGTCATTGGTACCGAATGGGTACTGCAATTAGCATATGATAACAAGTATGAATCTCCTTAAATGTACTTTAGTTGGTATTTTGGCTAACATGACATATAAGCAGTTTTAATGCAGTTTTCAAATATGTAAACTTGAATCAAGGGGAAGGTTCCACTTTAAGTCAACCAAAAATTGGTCAAAGTGAAATAAGCAATATGGTTATTTAAAGTATCAACCAAAATGTATTCTTGAGGGTCAATATAGATGCACCACAGGTCTAAAGGAAGCTATAAGTGATAGACCCTGATAAAGTGGTCACGTTGAAAAGTACAAGGCAATATATAAGGGTGGACTCTCTGAACTGGGACCACCAGCTTCCAAAATGTTTGATTATATATGGTTGACCTCTAGATTTTCTCTCACTGCTTCTGTCCACCTTGATTGATGTGCCTTGGGACTAGATCTGTATTGAGCATGAGGCTTCACCTCTGTGAGGAACCAAGTTCCCAGTTTGGGCTCTAGGGTGTCACTATTTTCTTCAAGTCTCTTAGCTTTAAAGTGTTAGTAATGTCCAAAAAAAACGTTTTTTTGCATTTAGAGGAGCTTAAAAAGCTGAGCTAAATGCAAAAAAACGTTTCTCTCAAACCGCTATGGTTTAAGAGATACAGGCGTTTAAAGTTCGCTGTTTCCTACTGACAGCTGTAAAGCTGTCAGAAGGAGATTTGTGTCGGTCGACACGGAGGCGCTTGAGAAGTGCCGAGATCTCGTTACTTACAAGGAATCCCTTCATTGGAATGGTCTAAAATGAGTGCTTCAAAACCAGGCACATGTTTTAGACCATTCCAATGAAGGGATTCCTTGTAATTAACGAGATCTCGGCACTTCTCAAGCGCCTCCGTGTCGACCGACACGAATGTCCTGCTGACAGCTTTACAGCTGTCAGTAGGAACCAGCGAACTTTAAACGCCTGTATCTCTTAAACCATAGCGGTTTGAGAGAAACGTTTTTTTGCATTTAGCTCAGCTTTTTAAGTTCTTCTAAATGCAAAAAAAAACTTTTTTTTGGACATTACTAACACTTTAACAGACATTATATTCAGCATACTACTGCTAAAAACAGGATTTGTTTTCTGTTAACTAATAATTGTTCTGTATTAAATCTTTGTGACAGTGTGATTTACCTGGCATTGTGACAAGAAAAAAAAAAATAAAAAAAATAAAAAATAAATTAATTAATATATTTGCGGGATTACAATAGGGAGATGATGAATCAATTAAGCTCAAAAATAGTATCCTAAACAGTAACAAATTAGCCATGCCCACAATTTGATGTATTTGGAGCACGTGAAGCAGAGAAGGAATTTTAGGTACAACCAACCTTCTAGTGTTATTGCTTCAGCTCAATGGTGTAGCAAATCTCTTCAAGTTCACCGTTTGCCTGTGTATTTACAGAGCCATTTTTTTTTATTTTTTTTTTTACACGATATGAATAAAATAGCCAGTAAAATACTGCCTGATTTTTGTTTCTGTTGCTATAATATGAAAAATACAATGTAAAGACAAACAAGTAGTTCTATAAACCCCTTGGGACCAGAGTGATTGTACTCCCCTCTGGCACACATAAGGTTGACTGAGCTAATGTGTCAGAGGCACTTGAAAGGATAAAGCAATTCCAAACTAAAACAAGAATTGCAGAACAGGCATCTAAAATTAGTAATACTTTATAACAGGACATTTGTCCGGTTTTATTTTTTTATCATTATTATTTTTTTTAACAAATACTTCACATTTCCTGTTAGTAATGGCTAAAACAAATGCTTGCAATCCTACTATGAGAAAAAGTATTTTTGCAATAACTAGCCTTGGGAAATACTAATGATCTGAGGATCTGACAGGTCTGTCATCACAGCAGAACACAAATAAACTTCAACTCACAGAAGCACAGGTGCACAGAAGAAAGCTTATGTAACACAAGAACATTAGAATCAGTATATGAACATTTAGCCAAGACCAAACAACAAAAAAAACTACATCATAACTATTGTTTCCACAACTAAGGACTTCACAATAGGAGCTACTGTCTTAGAAGATATAAACTGGTAGTGGAGGTCTTTAGTATCAGATAATTATGCATGGAACCCTACCTATCAGATACATTTACCATGCATCACATGGGTTAAGCACATCCACAGGACACAGTTGAGATGAACAGACATGCACACACCCATTACAGTGTGTCCAGATAACCATTTTATAGCTGCATGCCAAAGAAATACACATACTGCAGGACTGAACTGGCTCCTGAGCAGTCCTACATAATGAAAATTTAAGAAGAGTCGTGAATTAAATTGGACAAAATAAAAAAATAAATAATAATAATAATAATAGTATATTGGAAAGAGCCAGCACTGACAACAATCAAATGTCTGACCTGTGTGCCTGTCAATAAAAATAGAATTGGCAAGCTACAGTGTTTTAAAAAAAAATGTATTTACTATATAAAATATCAATCAATCGACTTGATAAATGCTCAATTTGGAGCTGAAACTTTGACATTTTGTACAGCAACTAAATATTTTTAAAATGCTCTTGTTGAGTGTCAATTCATTCCAAAAGATACATACCCACTGGCAGAGGCATGCCCTTATCACTCACATATACAGACCGTTAAACATGCACACATGCCTCTTGTATACTCAAAGACGTGATCTCAAACAGAATCATGCAATCTCAAACACACCAACACACACTTATTTGGGCTGATATTTACCCCTTTTAGTGTCAAGAGTGAGCAATGCATTGCTCATCAATGTAGTCTCACCCAACTGGCACTGAAAGAGCATATTAGACATTGGGGGAAGCTCAACTTGATTTTCTTATGTGTAATATTTCGATGGCCTGACATTTTAGAGGCATGTCGCTACACCATCCTATTGAGACTTATGATCAGCTGATCAGAGCTGTCCATAGGATGGTGTAGCACTGGTGTAGCACTAGTAGCACTAGTGTCAGTTTAAAATTTCAGGCCACAGAGATACTACAAAAAAAAAAAAAAAAATAATAATTATATATATATATATATATATATATACACACACATTTTGTTTTTTGCAGCAACTGGACAAAACTTGGGATTTCTCAAACAGTTTAACATCTGGATGGTCAACATTCTGTCTCAACTGTGATCCTTCAATGCACTATTCATTAAGAATTGTTTATATTAAAACGTGTGTCAGAACAATTGCTGCATTTAAAGTAACACCAACCCCTAATAATACACCCTCACTTACCTTCATTTGGACAGGAAAGCCTACTGGTCACTGGAATCAATTCTGTATAGCTGGATGGCACTGGATTTCATATACAAGGAGACAGACATTTTCAAAGCTCCTGGACTCACTGCCAGACCCTCAAATTGTAAAGAACTTTATGCACGTGTGTGTGTGTGTGTGTGTGTATATTATATATAAGAAAAAAATAGCGCACCAATGTAGATCCACAATGAAAAGACAATCAATTATCAAAATTCAAAACGAATCAAGTCCAATATAGTCCATTAATAGGAAATCTCTAGGTTGCAGCCGTTGTGTATGGTGTCCTTAGTAGCACCTCTCACTTATAGTAAAGACTGAAAAACATGAACACAGGCGCATACCATCTAAGAGTAGTCCATATATAAAAAGTGGTATAAAGTAAGATCATGAATCTACTTACAAGATATATTCTTATCCCCTGACGAAGTAAGCGAAGCTCTTACAAAACACGTAGGGTTGTTATTATTATTAATAAAGTATTGACACTTTTTATACATCAAGTCGCTTGGGCTGATTTCTGCTTTACAAGCCGGGCTGGGCTTCAGACACACAGTACATATGAAATATCTGGGGAGTCTGTTACATCGGAGGGGGCCACTGGTGTGGGGTATATGCTTATTCAGATACTCTCTCAGATGACACATATATAATCATATTTAGGACTCCCACTGATCACGTTGAACTTATAGCGTCAATTGAGAAGATTGTTGGATACACCATACATCATCATATCCCCAGACTGATGAAAACTCTGCTATAGAATTCTTTATGGGCCTCACTTACAAGAATATATCTTGTAAGTAGATTCATGATCTTACTTTATACCACTTTTTATATTCGGACTACTCTTAGATTGTATGCGCTTGTGTTCTTGTTTTTCAGTCTTTACTATATATGTTGTTTCTGTACTTTGTGTAAATATGTAACTTTTTACTGTAAAAGCTCTATAGGAAATACATGAAGAAAAAAAAAAAAAGCTCAGTGTATTTTTTTGGTAAAACATTTTCTAAACAACTATTTAAATGGATTGATATATAATATCATACTTAATAAAGGCCACAGCTCTGGCTGAAGCGTTGGTCTAAAAAAAACACATTCTTCACTTTAACTGGAAACAGGATCCTGTGAGTGCATTCCTCTACTGAACTGTATGTATCCATGATTTCTTTGGATGTGCACTCAGGTTGTATGTTTATATTACTCAGCAAGTGCATTCCAATTTTATACATGTTCATTCAGCTCCTCCCTCTGATGCCTTCTTATGAAGACGTTTGGCTTCTAGGAGCCTTGCAACACAGAATCATGAATGTCTCCATGGACATGAAATCCACTGCCAATTATAGGAATACTAACACCTAAAATTTCATGCTAGTCTCTGTAAAAAGCATCTGTTTTCTGATTACTAAAATCTACTCTTACTCTGTGGGGGTTCAAATTTCTGCAAAGTTCCCATTACCATAGCAATGGTGATAGGGTGTCTAAGAAGTGAGTATTCTGTGCTGTATTCTAATGGTCTGACATAAGGTAACCTTCTAGAATAGAAGAACAACGGCTACTAATGTCAATACATTAACGGCATTATCTTTGCAAACAACCAAAACGCATTTCTATACGATACTCTGCACATAGAACAGAATTCAAGTTTAGCATTTTATCTTAGGGATGTATTGAAATAACAATTTACAAAGGCCAGCTGGAAGTACATTATATTTAAAGATATATAACCTAATTCCATTTGTATATGTTAGCATCCCTTCTAAAGACCAATGTTGGAGAGGCAACACACACACATGATTATTCTTAGTGGAGATTGGGTAAGTATATTTTATATATATATATATATATATATATATATATATATATACACACACACACACAAAATCAGTTTTAGGAGCCTTGGGAGGCAGTTAAGCGGTTGCATGTATACTAGATGTCCTCAACTAGTTAAAGAATCTCGTATGCAATGTTCCATGGATTCTGTTTCCCCACTGAACTCATATCTAGATACCGGTGGGTACAAGCATTGTCACGTCACTAAAACCTAATGGAGGCACATAGGTCCTGTCACATGACGCAGCCGGTTGTAGCTGTCACCGTCATTCCCATCACTTACCTGCGGTTGCACCGTATTGGTGAGTGAGAACATGATCTCCGCAAGGGTGCCCAGGCCTCTTGGTTCACTCGGTGACAAGCCGCTACTCAGATACAGGAAGAAAACGGCTCAGTGTGATGCAAGAAAGGTGACCGGATAACCCGACAGAAAAGAACTTCCGGGTGCCAGTACGTCACTTCCTACTTGTTTTTACGGTGCGTTTAATGCTTAGATGCGGCTATGATCAACGTTTATTAGGCTACAGTTATAATTTCACTGTAAAACTGAACGTAACAAGGAATGGGACAAAGTAGTGGGCCAGCTGTATTTGAATTACAACTCCTGTCAAAGTCAGTTGATCGGCTCAGAATGGTGGGAGTTGTAGTCCAAGAATTAACGGAAGAATTCACGTTGCTCACTTCATGTTAGTCACGCTCAGTATTTCTATTTACATTGGTACGTTACTTAGGTATTGTAGTTATCCTCATGTCATGTTATGTATTTGTAGCGAAACCCAACTAATGTCACGTGTTATAAGCCAGCATTTGGTTTTCGAGAATTTTATTAACCACATCTAAGTATCCCTCCTTAAGAAAGACAGTCCCTCTTTTTAGATCCAAATCCCTCTGTAACCGCAATACAACTAGGGTTACCACCTTTTCCTCAAAAAAATACGGGCCATAGCTGTGGGTTGATGAGGGCGGAGCTGCAAAAGGGACAGAACCACTCAATGTTGCATGACCCTACAAAATTGAGCTTCAGGCTCCTTGTAACAGATACTGGATGTCAGGAGCTCAGTTCTCATAAAGCTCTGTGGATATCCTGAAGCACAGCAGTAGGCCAAACATTGGTTTGAACCATACTTACTCAGGTAATGAGCATCATGTGCCATCCTGTGCCACCAAATATTAACCCACTGAGTGATAGAGAGATATCAAATGCATTGCAACATAGTGCACTGGATACCTCTGTGGCACTCAAAGTGTTAAAGTCGACTTCTCAAACACAATTTATTTTACAGAATAATGTCTAGTGTAACATACAGACAGATTTTAATCTGTACTGCAGACTAAAATTGCTTTAAAGTAACAAGTCCATTTTAACTAGAAGAAAAAGATCATTTCAAAGTAAACCAATGGTACTATAGGTGACAAATTAAAGTTCCCTAAATTCCCATTGATTCAAATCGGACTTTTAACCTCTCAAAAGCTAGAAAGGCCTCTAAAGCAGTGTGGTTGTTTTGCCCCAAATTAACTCCACAGAGCTTATGCACTAAAGTGTGATAAAGGGATGATAAGGTGGAGAGGACTTCAAAGAGCTGAGAAAAACCAAACAAAAACAAAGTGATCATGCACAGGACTTTTTTACAGTAAGGACAATAAATTACCAGATTTATTTGCCTCAGGAAGCTGTTAATGCATGAATCATGTGTAGGGAAGAACTAAGAGGTTGATTTCATAAGAAGAACTAGGGTTAGATTCACTAAGGTGTGATAATGAGGTAATAAAGTGGCGATAAATTCTCCAGTGGTATCACTTCTCCAATTCACTAAGATCTCTCCCACTTGAGAAATCTTAATGAATAGGCTCCATAGAATAACATAGGAATTGGAGACATGATATGACTGGAGAAGTCATCTCCACTTTATTACCTCATTATCACACCTTAGTGAATCTCCCCCTACTTCTTATAAAATCAACCTCGTAGTTCTTCCCTACACATGAATTATGCATTAACACAGCTTCCTGAGGCAAACAATTCTGCTATCTTACTGCCCTTACTGTAAAAAAAGTCCTGTGCACGATCACTTGTTTGTTTTGTTTTTGTTTGGGTTTTCTCAGCTCTTTGAGTAAGTACTTCCCCAAAGAGCTCCTTGTATTGACATCATATGTTAAATTGTGCAGTGGAACCAGAGGTATCCAACGCATTACATCAGGGTTTGTAAAAGCACAGGAACCAGAGATTCCAACAAATTGGGATGTATTCTTCATTCTAAATAAGCACATCTCTGGAGCAAATCAGATGCCCCATAGGAGAGAGTGGATGGAAATGTCTATTGATTCAAATAGGACTTTTAACCCTTTGAACACTAGAGGTCTCCAAAGAGTTGCGAAGCATTCAATAAGTTCAAAGCCTTAATTAACCCTTTGAATGCCAGAGAGCGTTGGCTACCTCTCTGGCATTCAGAGGGTTAACCATTTGGTGACATTTTATTTATTACCTCCTATGGTACAGTTGGGTTGCCCCTGAATTGCATCCCTTTAGCATTATACATAAATCTTACATTTTCATGTATAACAGGTAGTCGCTGATTTATATTTAACTCTTTGAGTGGCAGTAATGTCTCTGACAAATTGCGGTACCCATCTGTCCTTCAAAGTGTTGGACACAAAATTGATTAAATGCACAGTTCACTCACTGATATGTTAATAAATATACCTTTGAATTAAAGGAAAAAGACCATCCATAGCAGTGGTTCTCACTTTTTCCCATAATGCCACCTCTTTTTTTCAGCAAACCTCAATGCTGTACCACCTTTACAATTAACCCTTTGAGTACCAGAGAGTTATTCAACGCATTGTCCCACTTAAATCAGTGGACGTTTTCATCCACCCTCTCCTATGGTGCATCTGATTTGCCCCAAAAATACTCTTGTTTAGAATAACGAATACATCCCAAATTTGCTGGAACCTCAGGTTCCTGCGCTTTTACAAACACTGGAGTAATCACACAGGTCATGGGTAGGGCTGCCGGTTAACAGAGGAGGTGGATGGGAGTTATATAGTCCGTTGCCAGTCAACATAATATCCACCACCGGTTGTCCCTTACCTGAGGCTTCCATTTATCTCCATCTGACAGACCATCCAGGACACACTCTCTGCCTTGGAATGCAACATCAGTCTAGCACTACCAGTGACCAATCAACGCCTCCCATAAAGCTCCTGCCTCTCCAAGGGGGATATTGTCAGCCAATCACAAGTCTCCATGCTGCTAAACCTTCCTCTCAATCACAGCCAAGCTCAGAGAGAGAAAAGCCGACTGACCGGGTTTTTGCGCATGGGTTACTCTATCTGATTTTTTAACTTCTCTGGTGTATTTTTATTTACACACAAATTTATACACTTTATCTTCCTTTAGATATTATTATTATAGTTTGTAGTATTAGTACACTTTCAAACAGAGATTATTTATTACCTGTACTATTACTAATCTCTCTTTGTGGAGACTAGCACATAGCATATTATTATTATTGACTTGTACTTGTTAACAAGTGAGCGTAGTTTGCACTATTTATACTCTGGTATTTCCCTTAATGCACTGCTGGGTTTTTTAATTGTTTTTACATGTTGAACTGTGTATTTTTTTATACCAATAAAATCTTGATTTATTTTTGCATACATTTGTGTTACCTCATTGTGAGTGCCTATTTAATAAGAGCAGCTTTTGGGTGGCTAGCATGAGGGGGATTTTTTGTTTTTGTTTCCCTCTCCTGCTTCTTACCTATTCTTGTTCCATATGTTGTTTAGCTCTTAAAGGAGCAGTAAACTTTTTTTATGAAAACACATATTTTATAGAGCTTTTCCTGCTGAATAAAACAAAGTCACTCCCACTGCTGTTAGATGTTTTATTCAAAAATTATAGCAGTTTAAATAATCAGGAAGTGAATTTACTGTGTTTACTTCCTGATAGTTCTAACTGACAGGAAGTGACTGGCAGTTTATATCACATTCTATGGAGAACTGTATGTCTCTGACTTTTCTCTCCATTAGAATCTAACAGGAAATCTAATTAGAATTTGATCACTAGAGGGCACTGCTAATGTAAAAAAACATGGGTTTAAACTGTAATAACTCTGGAAATATAAATCTCTCCGCAGTGGGAGTACCCTTATTTTACTCAATAGGAAAATCCCTACAATATATATTTTTTCATTAAAAAAAGTTTACTGCTCTTTTAAGTGCACCACCCTATTATAGGGGTTTATTTTTCGTAACAATTGTACAGTATCTAGTGCCTATCTACTTTCTCTACTTTATCTAAAAAAGAGGAACAGAGGGATTTAGGTCTCAAAGAGGGACTGTCCCTCCTTAAGATGGACAGTTGGGAGGTGTGGAGAGCCGTGCAGTATAATGGTCCTTAAAGGCTAACTATGCCCTTGAAATAAGTTGCATTTAATTTGTTTAATTCACTTAATATGGATCGTGTCCTTCATACAGCTGTCAGTTATATTGATCTCCTTTGATCTGCATTTTAACTGTGCTGTAGTTCAGAACTGAACAGACTGATAACTTTTGTTTAGTATGTTAAGATAAAAAGTAAATATAGACAAAAATGTGCCTTGGGGTGCATCCTGACATACATATCTGCTCTATGTTTCATCTAAGCATATGTATTCAATTTGTCCACATCTAATGCACACCAGATTGGATTCACAGGTGCAAGTGCAGATTCCTCTGAGTGTAGTACCACATAGTGTGTTTTGCAAGCTATTTGTCTATTTATTTGCACTTCTGGCTTAGATCTATGCTTAGCTGGCTTTTAGTTTGGACTTCTTTCCCTGATCTCTGCCTGGAACTTGACCCCATTTGTACTCAGCCTGTCCAGGCCCTTTACTTGGAACTAGACTTCCCTTGATCTCCTCCTGTCCTGGACTCTGTCTGTCTCATCCCTTCTGGTATTTTAGTCCGGTTTCATTCTGTGTCCACTGGTGTCTACACAATTTTTGGGCTCATCTCCCGGGTCTGAGCAGGTGGATCCTTCAGACTATCTGTCCACAAGGGCCCACTGGCGCCTGCACAAACCTTGGGGCGCAACCCTTTGGCATGAGCAGGTAATTCTATGTGGTGCTCCATTTTCCTGCTATCAAGATTCAGTCCAATAAAACTCTGACATCTGTCTTGTTCTTTCTTGTGTATGCACTGTCTTGCACATGCCCCTTCTCTTACACATGTGATCTCTTGCATGCATGATTTGCACAGTCTGTTTCTATGTGTCTCCTTCTCTGTTTCTGTCTAGCTCTCTCTCTCAGTCTAATGATGTTAGAAACGGAATACAATATCTGGAGAGCTGCACGTTGCCAGCTCCTGTTTTAGTCTGTGTAATTGGAGATACTTGTGTTGCATTAACTGACTGGGACACCTGCGACATTGAAACAATATAGCTTTATAGTCTGAGCACAGACGCATGTTTCAGAACATATGTAAATGGGATGTCTAAACCCTTGAATGTTAGAGAAGTAGCTTTGGAAGCAATGTTTTGAAGATGTCTCCAGCATTCAAGGAGTTAAAAGCCCCTTTTAAGTCAATTGAACGTTTTATTTGTCCCCTATGATGCAGATAGTTTTCTCCAATACTGCTCCTCTTTTGTGCATTACTATTAGGCCCTTGCTGTTTTAAACATTAGACCTGTAGGTTTAAACATGTCTCGAGTCTGAGGCCCCTCATTCTGTGCCCAAAAACACCTTTGTTTAGGAATAAGTGGCTCTTAATTTGTTCAACAGAAGGACTCAAAGGCGAAGTAACATCTCTTAATAATACGCACCCCCTCCCAGTTAACTTACTATGGCCAGTGAATCATAATGGCCCCTTGCATCTTGATTCAAGAGATAATGTGAGTCAGTGCTGCATGTCATGTCCGAGGAGGAGAACACGATAGTTGCTAGCAGGACACAAAATACATTCTCCATTTGCTCACTATTGAAATGTTGCCGTGTATTGGGTGGCCATCAAAACGGTGTGTTAAAAAGGTTGCCTTAATCAAAAGAGCAACATTCTGATGTCGCACGCTTAAAGGTCACCAAATAGGGTTTACTATAGGAATGTCGCCATGCATTTGGGGACCATGAGAAAGGCGCATTAAAAGATTCTGATGTCACAAACTTAACTGTCGCACAGAACAATACAACACTTACATACACCGCCTCCTACCTAGCCATTTGTACTTGTGCTATGCCTGTGCTTTCTCCTCCGACAGTAGACATAAACACGGAGGTTCCATGCATGTCCCATTATCTCTGTAATTCGGTGCATCCTGTATCATCCCTCCTTCTAACTGCCTGCATGTTCTGAGCATGGGCCCTTGCTGTAGCAATACTATGCAGAGATTATTGTAAAACAAAAACCTCCCATGTTCATGTTCTTTTTCATGTGTCCAGAGCGTGCACTCGGCCTCTGTAGCCCGGTGAAATATCATCTTGTGCCCACTTCTTTAAATCACAGTATTTGCTCTTTAAATCACAGTTTCCTCTGTTACACAGGAAACCTAGTGATATTCACAGACTCTTACTTCTATATATTATACTGAATCATCTGGTGCTTTAAAATACATTTTAATAATAATACATTTATGGCCAGTTAATATGATTTAGACGCTGCAGATCATAACAGCTTGGTGTATGCTTTTGAGTTTAGGCTCATCAAACCCCTAGTCCTATAAGCCTCGAGTCATGTCCACCACCTTTAGATCCAGTCAGCGGTTCCCTTTCCTCTTGTGTCCTTTGCACTCTTCTGTGCTGATGATTTCCCAGTACTTTTAATGGCCTTAAAGGAACAGTAAACTTTTTTATGAAAATATATATATTGTAGGGATTTTCCTATTGAGTAAAAGAAGGGTACTCCCACTGCAGAGAGATTTATATTTCCAGAGTTATTACAGTTTAAACCCATATTTTTTTACATTAGCAGTGCCCTCTAGTGGTCAAATTCTAATTAGATTTCCTGTTAGATTCTAATGGAGAGGAAAGTCAGAAAAGTCAGAGACATACAGTTCTCCATAGAATGTGATAGAAACTGCCTGTCACTTCCTGTCAGTTACAACTATCAGGAAGTAAACACAGTAAATTCACTTCCTGATTATTTAAACTACTATACATTTTGAATAAAACATCTGACAGTGATGGGAGTGACCTTGTTTTATTCAGCAGGAAATGCTCTATAAAATATGTGTTTTCATAAAAAAAAAGTTTACTGCTCCTTTAATGTTCCACTTCCCCATGACTCAGGGTATCACTTTAGCAGTCTTTCACTAGTTTGGTACTGTCTGCTGTCCTCCAACCCAACAGGGGTTATTGGAACACCAGTTGGTGGTTCTAGCTACAGTTAACGTCTGTGTCTGATAACCAGGGCACTGTCGAACTAAAGAAACGAGACTAGGGGAGACTTGTATTGCAGGCCACTCTGCCTTTAGGGGTTAAATCTGATTTAGGCCTGAGCTATTTGTCCTCAGTCGATTACATGCGCTCACCCTTTGTAGCCCGGTGTAATAGTGTCTTCTGGCCACCTCTACACCACTAGGCTGTGGGAGCTGCTGTGCTATAAGCAAAGGATGATCTGAGCCCCTGGCCTTTCCTTGCAGCCCAGACCTCTTGATGACTCCACTGAAGCTGGCATCACATTTTGAAGTGTGGCCATACGCACCAATTGTCAGGGTCTCAGCTCCACTTCCCAAAGTTCCCTGTTTTTGCACAAACAAACAACTTGCCCCTCTGAACAGGAAGTAGAGAAGCTGTACTGGGTGACAAAACACCAATTTGCCAGATTTGCTCACGTCTTAATGGTTCTAAGGAAGGCAGCCATGAAATGTAACCCTTTAAGCCCCGTGGGGTGTGCAATACATTGCTCACCCCATACACATCTTCTCTTCTGTATATATTTATATTAAAAAAAAAAAAAAAAAAGAAAAAAAAAAAAGAGAGAGAGCCTCATTGCATAAATTATGTCTCCTCAGGAAACACACACACATAGAAGAGAATGCCTCATCACATAGTATATGTCTCCTCAGGAGACACACACACCCAGGGGTGGCAGTAAGGAGGAAATCTCGGGACCTGTAATACAGCCACTGAAGGGAAGCTGCGGCACTAGGGGAACATAATGGCACTCAAAGGGTTAAGGTAGGGCCTCATCGCTCAATTATTTCAACATTTGCCATGCAAGACAGAGGACAGGCAGCCAACTGAACTGCCACAGGGTTGTGTATCAACTTTTACTCCCCAGGACACACCAGCAGCATAAGGGGAAGTGTCCTCAAAACGTTCACACTGTAAATTTCCTTTTCCCTCCCACTTATTCTCCTTCCCCAGTCTATTCCTAACACTTTTTTGCTAAGACCCGCCCCCACTAGTAATTAAGCCCCACCCCCTTTTTACCCAATTGTCTCATTATTCTCTCCCCCCTAGCACCACACGAGTCCCCTCCAGGGACTCCACAAGACAAAATTTCCAGGTATGAATATGCTTCCCACTGCTATTTGACTGTATAGTGTATACTACATGCCAATCTATATATTAACCTTTTGAGTGCCACAGGGGTGCACAACACATTGCAAAGAAGTGCCTTGCAAGCCCCTTTGGCACTGAAAGGGTTAACATGCTGGTATAACATTATTTGCATTTTCTGCTTTCCATTTGTACAACCCAAACACAGGCATGACATAATACTGCAATTCTGGCCCAAAATAAGGAGAAACTGATGTAATGCCATACCTTTTACATTCAGAACTTACAGATCCAGGTGACCAGCAAGAGTTGGAACCTCCACACACAGGGGGCAGCTATTACTGTGTCAGTGTCCCCTCTGTGCGCGTGTGTCTGTGTGCGCGCGCATGTGCATCTCTGTTGCATGTGTGTCTGCGCATGTATGTGTGTACATCTCTGTTACGTGTGTGTGCGTGTACATGTGTGTATCTCCAGTATGTGTGTGTATGCATGTCTTTTGCATGTTTCTGACGCTCACTGTGTGTATGGGTCTGCCTGTGTGTTGCATATGTCTGTGTGTCTGCATTTCAGACACGTACACCCAATGGTCATAACATGATGGGCAACACCGTCCCAGATTGCTAGTTATATATATATCAAAACGAATAGTATCAAACCATTAAGTAAGTGCACTCACAGGTCTTTTTGAAAAAAGTGCTGATTTATTTGTAAATGTATCAGCCCCCTGGAGGGCTTTTATCAATACAATAAACATTACACCACAATGTCCTTATATACAGCGTGTAAAGGAACCCTCCAGAATCATGCAACTGTAACCCCCATTACGTCACAGCACAGTGCCAGGCATCCTGAGTTCAGCTGAGCATGATGGGAAATGTGTCCCACATTGTGTAATTGATCCATATCCCCCAGTCCCTGTATAATTTCTTTTTTTGCACATGTCAAATAGGAGTGCCCATTCTTTCTTCAATCATATACACACATACTCCTGTGTCAGTCAGCCTCACATGAACTGTTTTAGTGACACTGGCAATGTTAAGAGGCTGCTACCTCACTGCTCCATGTGATGCAGTCTTGTGTCACCTCACTCAACAAGATGCAATCATGCACAGTAGCGACTGCCAGAATGCGGTCAGTCTCTACTGCGCATGACTGCATCGTGACAAACATCCTAGCAAATTATTATATAGGAGGATAGATAGAATGTCTGTTTGATTTCTATGGAGCAGTGTGATAAACCAATCTACACAGTACATATTGAGATGTCCTAAAAAGAGGGACTCTAGGGTAAGAAAGAGGGACAAAGGGATTTGGGTCTCAAAGAAGGACTGGACCTCCAAAAGAGGGATACTTGGAAGGTATGTACTTTAAAGGTAAATCACAATATCAGGAGACAACCTTTCCCATCACCTTTCACTTCTCTTTCACACTCCCAAGCTCTGGTCCCAATGGCCAGCAAACAAATGTTGAATGAAGCCTAGGCCACACCTAGTCTGATGGCTGGTTGCTTATCATGGCGCATTTCAGGTGGCCACATGATCTGATTGTTGGTCTTTGGGTCAGTAAACCAATCAGAAGGCTTGATGGCCATTCAATAAGAAAACAGACTTGCTCCTAAGCACTTCCTACTTCTCTCATAACTGTCTTCATCCTACCAACTCTTAAAAGGATAGTAATACTTAAAATATGTTCTAGGGTTTATCCCCCAGAGTAAAACAAGGGTACGCCCACTGCTGAAATTGTACAGTGGTGTTGTTGCTACACCATCCTGTGGAGAATTATGGTCAACTGACCAGAGCTGTTCATATGATGGTGTAGCAACTGTCTCACTGTACAGTTTCAGGCCACTGTGATACTGCACAAAATAAATAAATAAATAAAAGTCACATTTGAGTTGTAATTACATTTGAATAAAACACCTTTCAGCAGTGGCATTACCCTTGTTTTTACTTGTGGGGATAAACCCTACAACATATTTTTTTCTTTGTAAGAATTAATATCCCTTTAATGATGCTCTGCTAAGAAGGTTCTGCCAACCCACAGCACTGCATCCCACTATGGTATGCCCTAATACCCGAGACCACAATCTACCCCTGCTGCCTTGCTTCAACAATTGCTTCAGGGTTTGCTTGTTTTTTTTTTTTTGTTTTTTTTTTATCTACTAGAATTCTCACAATCTTCTACTATCAATGTTGTGTGCTTAGGCTTGATTGTATGGAGCTGTGTCCACAGTAGGTGTATCTAAAATGCACATTCTTCAAATAGTACTAGAAAGAGCAACAAAGATTTGCAAATGTTTATTTGCTTACTATAGAATGGTATCTTTGTAACTTCTTCAAACATCCATGACAGTTCTTCGCATTATTTCAAACTGAAACAGGCACATTACTTAACTCTTTCAAAGAATAGTAACCCCTATTTTTAATTTACATATTTTAAGTTTACATATTTTTCAAATGATTAAGATATACTATCAGATTGCATATACTCTTTTTTTCATCTTTGTGTGTTGTTTTTACCCATTTCTTTCCCTGATGGTGAGCTACCAGGACCTCTGTTTCCAAAGGGTTTTCTGGTCAACAGACCATTAAAGCAGGATCTAATACAATGTTATGCTGTCCTCGCAGCACTGAATGCTTTGTGTGTTTTCTTGTCTACACTGTTCTTTTTGCATTGTATCACTAGACTTGCTTTCATGTTCCTTGCCAGAAAACCTAAAACAGATCCAGGTAGCTCATTATCAAGGACATAAAAGTGTGAAAAAGGTAAATGTAGAATATGTAAAGTTAAAATAAATGTTTACTATTCCTTTAGGGATAAGAGTGTTGCACAGCGCATTGTGGAAAAAAAAAAAGTGAGCTGCATTCCCATCTGGCCCTTAAAGGGATAAGATTGAGGTCCTGTGATCCTGCTAGCAGCTGTCATGTCTGCTTCCATGGACATGACACTCAGCACTGATTCAGTCACTAGGGCAAAATTCATAGGGATCACCAGTATTTTTTGGCCATGGTTAGTTAAGTGGGGGTTATTAGGCAAATACCTGGGTAATCTGAAGCTTTTGACCAAAATCAGAGGGCAAGGGGCCTAATTCCCGCAGTGAGGAAGTGCGGTGTCCTACTATACGATCTGCACCAATTAACTACTTCTATGTAACTAGCAAATGAACCATGGCATTGCCCATGCAAAAAGAGGCAGGGTGAAAGAAGAGGGTATCTTTTTGATATGTTGCCCACTATTGGGCTACCAACCAAATACCTTATTACTCATGTCGTCGGCATGAAAAAAGCGGCATAAGAATCTCGTCTGCATCAAATGGACGAGATTCCGATATTACATACTGAAATATCACACCTTTATCTTTTAATTCACTGTCGCCCATACTTCCTCCAGTGTAAAGTCTAACCACAGTACCTCTGTGAGGAAGAAGGGGCAGGAGGTCACTTTGCAGGTCCAAGGTATCCCAAAGCATGTAACCCTTTGAGTGCCAGAAAGCAGCAAGTAATTGAACTTCAACTCTCACCTCGGACCTGCAAAGTGACCTCCTGCCCCTTTCTCCTCACAAAGTTACTGCGGCTATACTTTACGGTGGAGCAATAGTAATCCTATGGGTGACAGCAAATTACAATATAAACATGCAACATTTCAGGATGGGATATCAGAATCTTGTCCTTTTGATGCAGATGAGATTCTTATGTAGCTCTTTTTATGCCGGCGACATGTTTATTGCGGCATCTGGAAAGTCCTTGGGCAAGTCCTTGCATAGATTTTGCCAGGATTGGCATGGGGGAGGTGCTTTCAACTCTCCGTCCACTCCTTGCACAATCACACCCTCTTGTATGTGGTGAGCAAGCAGTACGGAGGAGTTTAAAATATCTACTACTACTGCTGCCCCAGGTATGGCTGACAAGGACAGAGACATTGTATCAGCCATCTTCTTTTTTCAATAATAACTAGTACCACGTATACCATAAAGTCAGCGAAAGACGTGAGTCCTGCATGGGTTCAAGCAGTGATATTGCTAATATGTAGTAAGTTATGAATTCTTTGACGACTGACTCCAGCACCTCTGCATTAGAGCAAACAAGGACATATTGCCTTTAAATCTACATTCTATGGAAATTCAAAGAACACGAACACCAATAAAAATTAAACTTAAAATATCATGTACTTATTGCTGGTATAATTTGTCACCTCTCTAAAATATCATCTTAAACTCGCAAAAGGAGAAAAAAGGGGAGCACAATATGTAGCCATCTCAGTAAATAAATAAACCAGGTTCCACAGCTGCTCAGATGAAAACTCCTCCAATCTAAGAAAGTGCAGGATGGAAGTATATTTCAAAGGAGTAAAAATGTTAGGACAAGAGGCCATAGTCTAAAAATAGAAGGACACAGGTTTAGATGTAGTGTAAGAAAGTTTTACTTCACTGAGAGGGTAGTAGATAAGTGGAATAGCCTACCAGCAGAAGTGGTACAAGTTAATACAGTGACATAATTTAAGCATGCATGGGATAGGCATAAGGTTGTCCTTAACTTAAAGGGATAGTATTACTTCAAAATTACTATCCCTCATATTGTAGCCCTTAATAAACTGAGTTAAATGACACCAGCGGCATCTCTCAGACCTTTATGGTGTAAGAGATAGCCGCTTTCAAAGTTTCCTCTCCCCTGCTGTCAGCGTTCTGCTGCCAGCAGGAGCATCCGGTCTCTGAATCAAGCAGAGGCTCTTCAGCAGAGCAGATATCTCGTTATGGAAGGAAAAATGATTAATTGAAACAGTCTTCTACGTGTGGTTGGTAACCAAGCACACGTATAAGACTGTTTCAATTAATCATTATTCCTTCCATAACGAGATATCGGCTCTGTTTAAGAGCCTCCGCCTGTCCCGGGACCGGATTCCCCTGCTGGCAGCAGAACGCTGACAGCAGGGGAGAGGAAACTTTGAAAGCGGCTATCTCTTACACCATAAAGGTCTGAGAGATGCCGCTGGTGTCATTTAACTCAGTTTATTAAGGGCTACAATATGAGGGATAGTAATCTTGAAGTAATACTATCCCTTTAAGAAAAGACCAAGGACCAAAAAAGGTTTGAGGTTTTTACTGTAGGAAAATGGGCAGACTAGATGGGCCAAAATGGTTCTTATCTGCCATCAAATTCTATGTTGCTATGAAAGAAATACCCCCCCCCCAAAAAAAAAAAAAAAAAAAAAATGCACAAATCTAAGAGTTTATGGAGACCAAATTGGTATTTTTATGGTTAACTAGGTCTCCATAAACGCTTAAATTTGCATGGCTTTTTTATAAATACATACAAAATTCCCCTTTTTGCAGACTATTTAATGTTGTTTGTATAAAGAACTATAGTTAATTGATTGTGATAAATGACAATTATTCTCCTATTTAGAATGACTTGTCTACCCATTCATATACGATCCTGGACAATCAATTGGGGCTTTGGTACAGGTAGGAACATCTGCACCCTCAGAGTATATGTAAGACTACATTTTAAGCCCCATAAAGCAGAGGTGTTTACATATGCTAGCATGAAGTACGATGTATTTAAATGTAAATAACCCCAGGCAAATATGTGCGTGCGCCCTTTAAAATCATTCTGAAAGTTCCCATGTACGATTAGGAAGCGGTAGTTTTCCCTCGGCATAACAAGTAAGTTTATAAAATCCTTTCTGTGGCGTCAACGTTGGCAAACATAATGTTCATAGCTGAAATCACGTCTCTCCCAACATCTTCAGCATTTCTTAAATTGCCCTTCACAAAGATGGCTCCCAAGATACCGATGATGTCATTTTCAGCAGATGGCGATAACAAGGTGATTGGCTGTAGGGGTGACGGGTTTTTCCTGTTTGTCTCGAAATCCCTGTGCGACATCTCTGCCAGAATATGCGAATTGGATTGGTTGGAAGATGTAGTTCCATAACAAGGAGGCGTGGTTAGAGTTCAAACCAGACTGGCGCGGAGCTCTGTGTTGAATTGAGGAAGACAAGTGATTGATCAGTACTGTGGTCTCGGTAGAATGGGGGTAGGGGCGACGGACGCGGCGGAGAATGGAGACCTGTCCCTATGCGTCGAGAAGAGGTTTACGGTCCCGCAACCACCGTCAATCGAAGAGTTCAGTATTGTAAAGCCGATCAGCCGTGGCGCTTTCGGGAAGGTGTATTTGGCCCGTAGGAAGAACAACAGCAAGCTCTTTGCTGTCAAGGTGAACCATGAATATTCGGCCCTTTTGGGCTGGAAGTTTATTAACTTTTTATGGATCTTAAGGGTGTGCAAAACATTGCAAAGTAATGCGTTACACACTCCTAATCCTAAAATGGCTAGGGAGGAAAAGACTAGGTCAGTACAACTAAAACCCATGGGTGCTAGGGAGAGCTAACTATACGTGTTAATGCCCCGAGAATCCATCTGGCATTCAAGTGATTGCACACTTACAATAAGTTAAAATAACGATGGTACATAATAAAAAACCATTTAATGGGTGTACGATCATCACCTAATAATACATCTCCAATCACAATTTACCTTCCTAATGGTACCTTATGGATTTTCCCTCTTGCTTCAAGAGATAGGGTCAGTCATGAATATCCTGTCCATGGAGAAGGTCATGACAGTTGATGGCTGGACCTCAGACTAACTCCACAGGGATAGTAATACTTAAAATGTAAAAAAAAAAAAAGTGTAGGATTTATACCCCTGAGTAAAACAAAGGTACCCCCACTGCTGAGAGGTGTTTTATTCAAACGTTATTACAGGTCAAAGTTGAATTTTTTTAGGTGCAATATCACAGTGGCCTGAAATTGTACAGTGGTGCTGTTGCTACACCATCCTATGCAGATTTATGGTCTACGACCAGAGCTGTCCATAGGATGGTGTGACAACAGCGTCACTGTACTATTTCAGGCCACTGTGATATTGCACTTAAAACATTCAACTCTGAGCTGTAATACCCTTTGAATAAAACACCTTTCGGCAGTGACAGTACCCTTTTTTTTTTTTACTCATGGGGATAAACACTACTCTATATATAATATCCCTTTAAGGGCTATGCTGCAAATGGTGAGTGACTTATAGTTTGTAATTCTTATGTGTGCACCAGTGGTCTTCTTCCCCCTTTTTTTTTTTTTTTTTTTTTTTTTTTTTTTTTTCTTCCTCTCTCTCCAGATTTCCATTGGTCTTATAGGGCTCACAGTGCAGGGCTGGCTTCTTTAGCAGGTCTTCTCCAAGGAGAACAAATTTGCCAACTACCTACTCGATTGTTGCCCTACAATGCTTCTCAGGTCTCTAGCTTTGCAACAAGCAGTATGTGACATTTTGAGATTACCAGATAACCAGAATTCAGTCTCTGGAAAATGGGAATCTGTGTCAAAAGTAGTAGCCATTGAGTCTTATTTTCTGCTTTTTGAGATTAGGAAGCACTAGACCATTGATTCTCAACCAGGTGCCATGGCACTATGGTGTGCTGCAGACATCTACTTAGGGTGCCCATTCTTTTCTATAAAGACTTTTAATTTTTTGTCATTGCTGAGTTTCAGCTGCCTAGTTTATGAGAATGTGTATGCACAACAGTTTGGTTTTGTTATTTTGATTGAGAAACCTAAAACAGCTAAATTTATGCTCTTCATTACTCCTTGACAATTGAATTATACAACATTTGTGGTCCCTTGATCAAGAAAAGATTGAGGACCACTGCACTTATTTGGCCCCAAGCCAACTTGCAGGGGTGGGTCTCCGCCCCTTTCTTTGCTTATGGGGGTGTTGGCCTTTATAAATATATAAATTCTTTTTAACTTGGTCCATGCTATGAAATAAGTTGGAGAGCACTCTTACACAACAAAGTGTTTCAAAAATATTGTATGGACAAAATCCACTCTGATCTTATGAAATATGTATACTTTACTTGTAGACACATTTTTAACATATTTATTTTTAACATCACCTTATTAAAATGACATTGTTGTCTTTGATTCCATTTAAATAAGATGTGTGATTAAGACATTTTAATATGTTGCCATAGTTGAGTGGGCTTTCATTTTCATAGGGGGTTCCTTTTTGGCCTCTGAGTATGAAGCTTGAATGCACTGAATGATCCATCGGGCAATAGATGCCTTTGAGGCTGCGGAACCTTTACATTTACCCTGAAAATGAATAAGCAAGGATTCTGATTTACGAAAGTCCTTGGTTCTTTGCAGGTATGATGACACACAACGAACCAGGTCCAGGGATTGAAGTCTTTCCTCTTTAACCCTGGAAGGATTACCACAAAATGACGGCAGATTAATTTCTTGATTTAAATGAAAGTCTGATATAACCTTCCCTCTAAAAGAAGGCTTCATACGTAAAACAATTTTACCCTGATGGATAACTAAATAGGGAGCCTGACAGGAGAGGGCCTGTAGCTCTTTTCAATGGACCATACAAAACATTTTATTAACAGTTCATCTGCCCATTGTTTAACAAAGATTGCCAACAGGGCAGAGATCTGTACCTTAATAGATGCTGGTTTCAGACCTAAGCTGAAACCTTTCTGAAGAAAATCTAATACTACATTGGTAGAATGGAGTTTTCTGAAATTCTTTTCTGACTGCACCAATTGGTGAATGTCTTCCAAACCCTGGTGTACAACTTGGTAGTGGATAGTTTCCTCCATGCCAGCATAGTGTTAATTACTGAGTCGGAAACTCCTTTTTGTCTTAAATATTTCCACTCAGCCTTCAGGCTGTTAGATGGAAAAATCCTGGATTGGGATGGTATACTGGCCCTTTGTATAAGAGGTCCTGTGGCACTGGAAGGGTCCATGGAGGGACCGTTGACATTGTTACTAGCTCCGATAACCAGCTCTGTCTGGGCCAGAGTGGTGCTATGAGAATCCGTTCTATTTTCTCCTTTCTGAACTTCCTTAATACATCCCCTATTAAGGGAATAGGGGGAAAATGTACCCCAGAGAGAAATTCCAGGAATGCTTGAACGCATCCTGGCCCAGGGCTACTGGGCTGTACCACCGGGAGATGAATCTCTTGCACTTGGTGTTGGCTGGTGTGGCCATTAAGTCGATTACTGGATGTCCCCACATTGAAATTATTTGATGATAAACCTCCTGATTCAGGCACCATTCCCCTGGGTCTGATTCCTGCTCAGAAAGTCTGCAGTTAAGTTGTGAACAATGGATATGTGGGATGCTGAAATGGTTAACAAGTGTTTTTCTGCCCAAGATAGAATGGGGGCCACTTCTCTGTTGAAGGAACTGCTCCTTGTTCCTCCCTGGTTTCGAATGTACATTACCGCTGTGGTGGTATCGGAACGGCTGTGAAATGCCTGCCCCTTCGGTATTGATTGAAAATATTTCAGGGTGTTTGTTATGGCTGTTATTACCAGCAGATTGATGTGTAACTTCTGCTCTGCTGTGGACCACTTTCCCTGCACCATTCTTGATCCCCATATACCTCCCCATCCCAACAGACTAGCATCTGTGAGGAGGATCTAGCAGAGATCTTCCTTTTTCCAGGTTTGCTATATTTGTCCACAAAGACAACTGGTTTCTGATGGTTTTTGGAAGTATAATCATATGTCTTGTGTTCTTGTAATCCCTGTTCCATGACCTTTAAGAAGAGGTGTTGCAGGGGTCTCATGTGGAACCTTGACCAGGGAATCGCCTGAATCACTGATGCCATATTCCCCAGGGTTTCCATGATAGTTTGAGCTGTTTGAACACCCCTGACCTGAAGTCTGTGGACTGTTCTTTGAATATTCAATATCCTTTGGGGCGTCAGGGTGACCCTGGCCTCCCTGGTGTTGATTAACATCCCGAGAAAGGTTATGATCTGTGCTGGGAGTAGTTGGCTTTTTCTTTGATAATCCAGCTCAGACTTGTAAGATGCTGTGTTACTCTTGCAGTCTGTGCCTTTGCTTGCTGAAATGATGGTGGTATGAGTAGTATGTCATCTAAGTATGGAATTATATTGATTCTTCCAGTGCTGCCACAAGAATTTTTGTAAAGATTCTTGGGGCTGTAGCTAGGCCAAAAGGAAGGACCTTGAACTGACAGTGAAGGTTGTTTACTTTGAATCGTAGGAATCCTCTGGCTCATTTTGACTGGGATGTGAAAGTACACATCTTCTAAGTCTATTTTTGTTAGGAAACTGTTGTGATATAGAGCACTGTTTACAGATGTAACTGTTTCCATCCTGAAGCGTTTCTGTACCAGGAACCTGTTTATCCCCTTGAGGTATAAGATTATCCTGTAGTCCCCTGAGGGTTTTGGAACAGTAAACAGTTTGGAATATATTCCCCCAATGTTTTGGTGACTGGTTCTATGACATTTTTGAGTATTGGTGAATTTAGCTCCTTGGAGAATTGCCCTGCTCTCCTTTTTGTTTACAGGAAATCGTGATTGTAGATATCTGTGGCTGCATGGGGTCATGTGGAATTGTAACAGGTATACCTCCTCCAGGACTTGTTTGACCCATCTCTCTGATGTCTTCCAGACACTCCTGTAAAGGTGCAGGTGACCCCCCAACCTGCTCTGGAGGAGGGAGCTGCTGGAGTTAAGAATTCCTTTTTAAAAGCAGCCTTCTTGGGGTAATCTTTTCTGAATCCCCTTCTTGTATGTGAAGAAGGCTGTCATCTTTGTTCTTGTTGTCTGTACTGAAAATGTTTGGAGTCACGAAAAGGATAATTCCTTGGTTTGTAACCTGTTGATCTTGATGGAGAAGATCTACTTCGTTTATCCTGAGGCAAGAATGCACTCCCCTGTCATCTACTTGACTAACTCCTCCAATTGTCCTCCAAACTATTTCTCGCCGGTAAAAGGTAGAGACATGAGCTTACATTTTGATGAACCATCTGCTCCCCATGTTTTTAACCACAGCGTACGTCTTGCAGAGATGGACGATGCTGATGATTTTGCTGCAATTTCTCAAAGAATCTAAAGATGCATCACATACAAAGTTGTTTAAATCTTTAATAGTTGCCACCTCTTTGAGCAGCTTGGATCTGGAAACTGAAGAGTCAATTTTCTCTTCCAGGCCCGTTATCCAAATACACATGGTTCTGGCTATGCAGGCAAGGGCAGTTGCGACTTTCATGTTTTGTCCGATTAAGGAGTACTGTCGCTTTAAGGCAGATTCCATACGCTTATCCATTGGATCCTTTAATGCTGCTCCATTCTCTAATGGGATAGCGGAATGTCTAGAAATTCTTGAAACTGCAGCGTCCACCCTAGGGAGTGTGACCCAGTTATTTTCTTCAAAAGGGTATGTGTTAGTGAATCTTTTTGTAGTAGTTGAATGTTTATCTGCCCTTTTCCATTCTGAATTAACAATGTCTGTAATCACATGGGGAACAGGAAAACATGGAGCCGCTTTCTTATTACCTAAAAATGCAGCATCTAGAATGCCTAATTCTTTTTGTTCCTCAACCAGGCCCAATGTTTTTCTAAGGTGCTTTAGAAAAGGTTCTGTTTTTTCAGTGCTGAATGCGCCAGTGTCTTCCTGAAGTTCGCCCTCTTCCATCTCAGAGGAGTAATCTGACTCCATTCCCTGAAGACTTTAGGTGTCATCAGAATGCATAGCCCCTGCAGAGGTACCCTCCCCAGGGTCTTCTAATCTGGGTATTTTCCTAGGGATTACAGCTTCCTGCATTGCAGAGAAAGTCTCTTGCATGGAGGCTTTCATCCAGGAGATTAAATCCTGGAACTGGTTAGGCATCTGGCTGGATACATCTTTGCTAGCACACTCCTGACAGAGGAGGGGCATCAGAGGTTTGCAATTTTTTTTATCAAATGAAGTGCAGTTTTTTTTTTTTTTTTGTGTTTCCCTGTGCCTTTTCTTCTTTAGAAGTGCCCTCAGCAGGTTTTTCTTTGGCTGGGGTAGGTTTTGAAGAGGATGACATTCTGCAAGTAGCTCTGACTAGGTACAGCAATCTATAAGAATATACAAATGTATATGGGTCTTACCTGGACTCTATGCTGACTGGTTTATATATGGTGTGCATTCTATTCCTGGATCGCATGCTCCTTCTGGTTTAGTTTGCAGTGCAAAGGGAACCAGAGAGGCGGCCCACTTTCCATTAGAACATCCTGGTCCTGTTGCGTTTCATCCGAGGAACACACGCTGAAGCGTATCACGCTGTTGAGCGGATGCTGGATCCTACCCAACTTTAACGTTACCCGTGTCCCATAGAGCTTAGTGGAATAGCGGGGTAAGTGCGTTTTAACCCTTTCTCCGCCAGGCTTGGAGTATAAGGGTTTTTCTTGTGCTTGCTTGCAGTCTAGGCTCCTCTCCTCCAGCTTTGGAATGTGAATATGAACAGAGGCTCTCGCCTCTCGACCCTCCAGCTGGTAAGGACCGGAAAAAACTGAGGAAGGAAGGTGTGGAGTCACCGTAAATGCAAATTGACCGGTCCTACCAGCTGGAGGAGGGGAGATAAAGCCCATAGAATTAATGGTGCTGTTGAGTACACAAAAGAAATAAGACTCTCCATGCCCCAAATACTATGAAGATTAATTGGAGCTGCTTTTATTGTGAAACCATTACTATCCCTTTAACATTCCTACACAGGCAGCTTCCTGTCAAGGACATGCATGTTAATAAATAAATTATAAAATAGGTGAAGATGGGCAGTTTTGACATTATAAGATGCCCTTGCAATGTATCTAAAGTCAAAATAAGCTGAAACTCGCTATAAGTGACATTTCTTAGATAAAGTTAGTTTTATGGTCCGGTATCGTAAATACTGTAAATTGCTAGTCCTTCATACAGCAGTCCAGTATATCTCCCAATACAGAGTGCTGATTATATGCAGACTTGGCTTTTTAGTATTGTACAAGCTATTGTTTCTTCTAATGTAAATGTTTGTCTGTCTCTTTGAAATTTTACATTTTATCATCTTCAATGCATTGCTTACAGTTTACCTAATCTAGAGCCTTCCTCCCAATTATCTTAAGAAAATCACACAATTTGTACTAAACAAGCTCGTTGTAATGCATTAGAATGATGGTAAAGATTTACATTTAGATTATCTCCTTCCCCTGTAATCTTTGAATCAATAAACAACAAAATGGTTGTTAAACATTTACCACTTTATAAATTATGTTTTATATCCCTCCTGGTGATATTAGCTTGTCGTGCATTTGTTTACATTGGACCTTATGGGGCTATTCAGAAGGGAAACTTTAATGGATTATTTCAATGCAAACTGCCTCTTCCAGTCTCTGTGGGAACATGGCGTCAGATTCTTATGACTGATCTACTTACCATGTGCTTATTCTATGGCGCACATGATTGGATCTATGCAACTGGTGCCAAAGCCCTAAAACCACTCCTATAGGGAAAATGGGAAGCTGTTTTCAAGTGGTTTTTTGGAGGTGCCTGAAATGTTGAGGACTTCTGTTTCCTTGGTGAACATACCCTAAAACATGGGTAGTCAATATCTGAACCTCCAGCTTTTGGAGGTTACAATGTACATCATTCTGATTGGGAATGATGGGAGTGGTAGTCCAGCAATTGAGAGACCTCTTTCCATAGTGACGTCTGCGCACCTCCGCTGTCAGTCCCAGCTTGCTCTAGGAGGCGTTGCTAGGAGCCGTTCGGTACCAAAGGGGACTGACAGCGCAGGTGCGCAGACATCACTATGGAAAGATGTCTGCGCTGTTTCCTGCCTGTCAAACCGGGAGCAGTATAGAATTCTCAATAACGCTGTAATAATTCTGGCGACTAGCACTACTGAGCAGCTAGTCTCCATATGGGTCATTATTTAGGACAAAGTTTACAAGAGGTGGTAGTCCCTCTTTAATGCATAGTTTGTATTGAATCAAGATTCCAACTTACAATCCTGAAGTCAAGGTGACGGGTAACATTTTGATATAGTAGTCCCTCCCGGTTCTTTTGATCCTTGGTGATGTTTTTCCCAATATGTATGTGTACCTTATAATTAGTTGTTTTTTTTTTTTACAGACTACTCATATTCTTCCCTTACCCTTTTGTATGCAGGTGGTAAAGAAGGCCGACATGATTAATAAAAACATGGTTCAACAGGTGCAAGCAGAGAGGGATGCCCTGGCTCTCAGTAAAAGTCCCTTCATTGTACATTTGTACTATTCACTTCAGTCTGCTAACAACATATACTTGGTGAGCATGTACAGTGTACTGATCGCAAAGCCAGCACAGGCCATTCATTTTATTAGAGAAGCAGGAAGTGTGTAGAATTCCATGGGCCCTATGTTCAAAGATAAGTAGAGCAATTGTGGATCAAACCAATTGCAAATTAGGGGACAGATACAAATTCCAATTGATTTGAAATGAGGCTTTTAACTCCTTGATTGCCAGAGGGTAAGCAATACATTGCAAAGAAATGCGTTACGTACCCCTCTGGCACTCAAAGGGTTAACTCCTTGAATGTTAGAGATGTTACAAATGTATCCGTAAGCAATTTGAGAACTTTCTAGCATTCAAGGGGTTAACAAATCCGTTGATAAACTGAGAATACGGTGCACTCATTGATGAGACCTCTTAACCCTCTGAATGCCACAGAGGTACGCAATGTCTTGCGAAGCTTACACTTCTGGCACTCAAAGGGTTGAGCATTCACAAGGTTAAAAAATCCCATATACAATAATGAGGGTTTGGGGAAATTAGTATTTGTCCCCCCAAGATGTAGTTGGTTTTGTCCCAGAACTGATCAGCATGTGAAAATAGGGCAATTTATCATTAATGGTAGCATATAAATTACTTTCGATTGATCTGGGTTTTTTTTTTAATTTATTTTAATTAATGCTCTGTACCATAGTCAGTGCCGATATCCTTGTAGTTTTCTTGTAATTTTAAAGTTTCTCCCTCCTGACCCCCTTCCCAGTCTTCTCAGATGTTTCCATTGACTACGATACAGAGCATTTTATATATTTTTTTATTACTAGTTGAAAAGCCCATGTACACGGGCTGCAGTGCCACCCAGCAACCTCGGCTGGTGGCCAGATCCTCTAGTCAGTGGCAGTGCTGCAGTGCGCAGTGAGGCGCTCCAAATCAGACTGGAGTCCTCTCTGCGCACCTTCCTGGGACCACTTGGTCACAGGAAGGTGCGCAGAGAGGACTCCAGTCTGATTTCCGAGTGCCTTGCTCTGTATCTGCTGTGGAGCGGGCAGTCTGTACTGAGCATGACTGCAGAGTGCGCAACCATCTCTGCTGCGCATGATGGCTTCTGACAAACATACATTAGCGAATAATTATTTAGGATATATATAATATGTATACAGACTAATCAAAAGTAATTTTATATGCTACCATTACCATCGCTTTAATTCTAGGCTTCCAATGCTGTGTGATTCTCATCAGTGAATTCACTGGAATGAAGCAGACACATACCAGTTCCTAGGAAGAAGCTTCAAATGCCATAGTGTCCGCTGTAAAGCTTTGATGGTGAAACATACTCTTTTAGGGCTCTATGGCCCCCAATATATACAGGCAAACTGGATTTATTCTGGAGTAAACAACTGCACAATGGCGGGGGCGGGGTGATAAGCATCCCTAAATTCCCACGCACATGAATACAGCTTTATAACACCATGAATGCTAGAGACATTTCCAATGCATGGGAGACCTTAACTCTTAACTTTTTTTTTTTTTTTTTTTTCAGCATTATGCGGAATGACTTCCGGGACGTACATGTACGTCCTCTGTCCTTCTGGGACATCCGGTCGGGACGTACATGTACGTCCTCAGGCGGGAAGGGATTAATATGGGCCAATGTTGGGAAAAAATGTGGAGTAATTCCCTGGCAAATCAGCTGTACCATATCGAACAAACATTCCCATTCATTTAAATGGGACGACTATCTCCTTGAATGCTGGAGACAATGTGCTGGTATAATGTGGCACTTTATGCTTATGACACATCCTGTATTCTAGTTATTTTTGTTTGAGGTGAGACTGCCCCTTGTGTTGCTATTAGATTTGCTCCCGGTGTGCAGGCTCTGTCTACACTCCGCACAGTGTGGTCAGCTTGCATAAAGTGCCAGACTGTGCCATCATCAAATAAAGGTTTAAAGGGATAGTAATACTTTATTATTACTATCCCTCATATTATAGGTATTTGCAAAATAAGTTAATAGCCCCCAGGTTCATCTCTCAAACCTTTATGGTTTGAGAGATAACCGAAGGCAAAGTCCCCCCCCCTCCCTTCCCTGAAGTCAGTGTTGTGCTGACTGCAAGGAAAGTCTGTCGTACGACAGGCTTGCGGCTCTGCAGCTGAGCTGAGATCCCGTTAGTGAAGAAGAATTATTTCACTGAAACTGTGTTCTACATGTGCTTGGTTTGCAAGCACATGTAGAAGACCGTTTCAGTGAAATAATTCTGTCACTAATGCGATCGCAGCTCTGCTGCAGAGCCGCATGATGAAAGACAGACCGGATATCCCTGCAGTCATATTATTTGGCACAAAATGACTCCGCTTTTCTATTATACAAATTGCCCAAATGATCCACAAAATACTGCTACTTGTAATATTACTTGCTGTACGTTTGTCTGGTATTTCTTACTTTGAATGTTTTTTGTACATCAGCCTTGTAAGTCTGTGAAGACTATAAACCTGTCAATGTTCTTATCCTCTCCTTCTTGTTAACTAACGTGTTTCACTGTCAGGTCATGGAGTACCTCATTGGTGGTGATGTGAAATCTCTTCTGCACATTTATGGGTACTTTGATGAAGAAATGGCAGTTAAGTACATATCTGAGGTTGCATTGGCTCTTGATTACCTGCACAGACATGGTATAATTCACAGGTAAACACCATTATTTCATTAAAAAACATGTTTAAAGAGAGTCATTTTTAAAACCACTTTAAATGTCAGTTTTGACACTTTTAACCGTGACCGTCACTTGCTGTATAGAATGGTAGAGGTTTTGAGGTTATAAAATATTTGTTCTCTGTCTCCCTTACATCAGGTCCTTCTGCACTGAAGGTACTGATATGGTTGACTGTCCGGTTGCCATGGGAATACTACTTTACAGTTAGAAGTGGAAATGTCCTGTTTGAGTTATTTAACAGTATCGTGGGCAGAAATTGTGCTGAGGTTCCTGTCAAATGACACCCACAAAATGTATTACAACCTCGGTCTCTCTGCCAGGTAGGATTGCTATGGCATCCCTACCTCTGCTGGTCTGTTAATCACTAGCTAAGGTCAGAGAAAGGGGATGAAGACTGGATAATAAAACTTTTTAATTACTTAAAAAGAGCTGCATTTTCTTTAAAGAGTGTAACTATGTCACCATGGTGGATTTGATTTAAATCTCTAGTCAGGAATAGTCATTTTTACTCCTTAAAAGGATAGTAATACTTAGTTTTATCTTTCTTTTATTTTGTAGGCATTAAAAAAACATGAAGAACGATCTAAGTCTTATCTCTCAAATCTGGTTTGAGAGATATTCGCAAGCAAAGTTTCCTCTCCCACCCCTTTTACCTAGTGTAAGCCATCTCTTCTCAGATGTGGAATGTAGTCCATAGACCAGACAGATAACAGCAGGGGACAATCTTCTTCCTATGAAAACAATGAAATCCCTGCCCCCCTTGACAAGTTTTTCAGGTTTTTCCCTTATCTTAATTGAAGATTGTCCCTCTCTGCAGTCTGCCTGGGCACCTCCCTTCTGCTCTGGCTGAACAGTGTTATATCGGTAAAAGGGACGGGAGGGGAATACTTTGTCATTGAATTACTCTTGAACTACAACTCTGACAGAATTGAAATAACACTCTCCAAAGTCCAAATACTATGATGATTAATTAGAGCTGCTTTTATTATTAAACATTACTATCCCTTTAAGGCCCATAGTCACGTACTGTTTTGTGACCACGGACTGTGTGCCTTAACACATATCACATAATGAAGAAAGGGAAGAGAAAACCAGACAAAGGAAAAGGATTGCTATTCTCTTGCGAGGGCTCAATCTGTATTCTTACAAGAATTTTTAATTCTTGTAAGAATTTAATTTTTAAATTCATTAACCCCTTCGCGTCCTGTGATGTACCCGGACCGTCACGCTGGTCCGGCACTTAAGGACCAGTGACGGTCCTGGTACGTCACGTACTTTTACTCACCGCGCTCCTGCAGGAGCGCGGTGAGTAATACCGTGGACTGAAATTGATCGCTCCAAGACCAGAGCGATATTTCAGTCCTCCTTTCGATGTGCCGCCCCACGTGATCAGTCACGTGGGACGGCACGTAGAACACGTCTATCTGGTCCTTAAAGGACCAGACACCGCGGGATCGTCGGACCCTAAGGGGTTAATTTAAAAAAAATATATATATATAAATATATTTTTACTCGGTGTGTGTTATACGGCTTGTACGTCCAACAAACGTCTTAGAATTAAAGTTCAGGAACTCTGTATACAATATGACGGTGGACCAGTTGTATAATCTGCTTCAAATTTAATTTAAAAACAATTTATAAAATATATAATATTGGCCACGAAGCCGATGCATTTCTGAGTGCTGTTTCATCCTTTTTTTTTTTTTTTTTTTTAAGGCAAAAGGAGGAAACAGCACTCAGAAATGCATCGGCTTTGTGGCCAGTATTTATATATTTTTAAATTTGTTGCAGACTTTACAACTGGTCCACCGTCATTTTGCATGCAGATTTCCTGATCGGGGCAAGATTTTAATTCACCTGTTGCTCTAAGCAGTTTGTTGGAATTACAAGCCTGCTAAAATACTCATTGTGAGTATAATTTTTTTTATTAATGAATTTGATATTATTATTTCTTGTAAGAATACAGATAGCGTCTCTGCAAGAGAACAACGATCCTTTTACTATATCTGTTTTTCTTCTCCCTTTTCTTGAGGTGGAGATTGTCCAATATAATGGGGAGTATCTGTGTGGTGAGTGGAGGCAGTAAAATATCCTCCACAAGTCTACTTTCCGCTGTGGGCATTCTACCAGTTGCATTTATAAAATGAGAGTAGGATCATAATAACCGATAGATATATATCATCAATCTATATCTGTCTTTGAAGTTATTACCCTGTGAGGTCCTCTACTCTCTATAATCAGTATAATGGCTCATGATCTGGTCCCTTTAAACAGATGGGAGCACTGCTGTTGGTGTGCAGTGTTAAAAAGATGGGCAGCATTTAAAGGGACAGGAATGTATTCCAGTGCATGTTCCATACTGAGGGGCTGGTATCAAAGGAAAGCTTATCTAAAAAAAACACATATTTGGTATGGGTGCACTGAACAATGAGAGAGCACACCCACATTTAATATACCCATTGCTAGAGTTGTGTACTTTGTCTCAGTCCTTAAAGTAGCACTGGTACTTAAGTGGTTAATAATGGTTTTGGCCCAATAACTTTGCACTTTGGCCAATAATCTGAATGAGCCAGTCCAAGTCTTGCAGTTTAAACATGTCTAATTCCAGGACACATCTATTCTGCAAACATCAGCAGTTGCTCATGCATCATATAGATGAGCTTCAAATAGCATTCTGGGTTGTAAAATCTGTGTTTGTTCACACAGGGATTTAAAACCAGATAATATGCTGATCTCCAATGCCGGCCACATTAAACTAACAGACTTCGGTCTCTCAAAGGTCACCCTGAAGAGAGGTAAGGACAAGACTATAACTCTTCTCTATCAGAATTTTTGTCTTCCTTATATTTATTTGTATTGTAGAAAAAAGGCTGAAATGGGACTTGTGTGAAGATCTTTATAGGATTCAAGGAGTTCACTTAACAAATACTGCATAGTTTTTCCCCAGAACTGTTGCATGTTTATCTTTATACATATTCACTCATTTCTTAGTGAAAACATTTTAAACTTTGACAGATGTGCCAGACATTTTTCTCTTTCGTCCAATACAGGTTACTGGTAACTTTGGGTAGGTGATCAGCCCCTTTAAGTAGACAGGAACAATTCCGAGAAGTGACATCTGGGTGGAGCCTACCTCCTTTCCTTAGCTTGCAGCTAGCCAATCCCCATCCAGTAAGATTTGTTCCTTGGTTGAGACACAAGGCAAGAGAACAGTTCTGCTATAGTTTTAGCTTTTTTATTATTTTCCTGTTAGAAATGGGATACCACCATTAGGCGGATTACCATCACTGACAATTCCCATCACCCAAATGTGGATAGCTCAGTTTACCAGGTGCTTTTCTGGATCTAAGCCCTGGCCGCAAGTTCTTTCCCCAGGAGTTGCCCACTGAGGCTTCTTCTTGAATATATGGTAATCTGAAGACAGAATATCTGCTGAAAAAGGTGAGCACCCTTTCAGGTCTGAGGTCCACATGTCCCATGCTTCCCCTCCACACTGGGGTCTCATTTTGAGTTCCTGTTACATACGTATGCACTCATTAGGTTTATCTGTATGTCTGTGGGGTGTTTGGAGCAAGTTTCTGTGGTAACTTAACCCTTTTGCTGCTGGTTGGCATCTTTTGGGGGTGTTATGGGCACTTTCCCTACTGGGACCAGTGTTTCTTGGGTATGCTAACTTGTTCTAGTGGGCTTTTGAGTGGTTTTACAGTTTAGTATTCACCTTGCTAACTTATTCGTGCGTTTACTGCATAGACGGCATTGCTCCATTCACGTCTATGGGACTTTACAGTTTGGGACATATCTCTGCAACCGCTCCATGTAGCGAGGTCAGAGATGGCTCATTTGGTTGGTCTGCCCTTGCAACGTTCTGGGCATGATGGGGGGCTTTGGACACTGTTGGTGTGCTTTATCAGTGAAACTACAATTCCTGTGAATGCTCGATTGCTTCTGATTGGCTCCCGTTGCAGCAGCCATTTTGTGCCTTTTCTATTAGAGTATCCTACACAGGGCTTGGACTCTCCTTCTCTCATCAGCAGTTTAACCCTTCGCCTACCAGATAAGTCTATTTTAGCATTTCTGGGGTGCATTTATTTATCATACACACTATTTTGTGGGTGTTTCTGATATTTTGATCGTTTGACTCTGCGAATGTCTACTCCGTTAGACCTTGGGGCTAGTCCTAAGACTAAGCATACTGGAGCGTCTGTGTTCCCCATTGCTCATTGCTCCGCATGTCACTCAGGGTTACCTAGAGAATACTCAGGTCATGTTTTCCCAGCATGCGCTGCTGCCCCTGATTCCCCTTCAGGGGCCTTCAGTCATGCACTAGAGCCAGTTTGGATGCAAGAGTTTAAGGCTACTACCAAGGACCTCCGGTCCACCTTACAACTCCTTCCATCCACCTTGCAGGGGGTCTTCCACTCGTGGCAGGCCCCCCACCCCTATCAGGTCTTCCCTGCCTAAACCGCCGGGTGTACCTGATGTGTCTGATTCCTCTGAAGAGGAATTATTGGTGGATTCTGATGATGACTTTTCCCCTTCCTCTCAGTTTTTTGGCTGAGGGCCTCATCAGAGCTGTGTTGTACACCCTGAACATTCCCTTGGTACAGGAGGTTTCTTCTGATCCCTCCGATGTGTTTCAGGAGTCTGTTCGGCACCATACTTGTTTTCTATCTAACCCCACCCTTGATCGCTTGGTGTCTGAGGAGTGGAACTTTCCAGACAGGAAACTGTCTCTCTCTAGGACATTTGCTAAGCTTTATCTGTTCTCTGAAGCAGTCCCAGCTCAGTGGGTTCATCCTCCCAAAGTGGATGCCCCTGTCTTCAGGCTTTCTAAGTTCACTGCCTTGCCTGTGGCTGATGCATCTGCTGTGAAACACTGGACTGACAAAAAGCATGAGACCTCTCTCAAGGCCAGAGTGGGAACTGCATCAAGAGGTGTTTGGACCTCATTGTCCAGTTCTGGGGACTTCCGTGCATCGACCTGATGGCAAAAAGACACAACAGGAAGATTCCAACGTTCTGCTCTCGCTGGGCAGATCTCCTGGCTCTAGCAGCGGATGCCTTGTCGATCCCATGGAATTTCCCTCTGGCATACATCTTTCCTCCCATTCCCCTGTTGCACAGGTTGATACAGAAGCTGCGACTGGAGCGCTGCCCAATCATTCTGATTGCTCCGTACTGGCCTCGGCAGGCTTTGTTTCTGGAGCTTCTGGATCTCTCAATAGCGGAACCTCTTCGGCTTCCCACCTGTCCGGATCTTCTTCTTCAGGGTTACCTGTGGAAGGAGGATGTTCTTCGTCTGGCTTTGACAGCATGGAGATTGAATCCTCAATTTTGAAGAAGGGATTTTATTCTGGTGTGGTGGCTACAATGCTTAATGCCCGTAAGCTCCATTCCTTTGTCATTGGCGACTATTCCTCTCCGTCTGCTAGCGTGGAAGATGGCCTTTCTCCTGGCGAACGTGTGTGTTCGCCGTGTTGCTGCGCTGCATGCCCTGTCCTGTAGGCCACCCTTTTTGGTGTTTCACAAGGACAAGGCGGTGCTTCGCACTTCTCAACAATTTCTCCCGAAGGTGGTTTCCGAGTTCCACATTAATCAGGAGGTTGTGGTTCCTTCTTTCTGCTCTAACCCTACTTCTGACACGGAGAAGGATCTTCACCTGTTGGATGTTGTACGTTGTCTCAAATTCTGTGTGCATCGCACTGAGGCAGTCTGACACTCTTTGTCATTCCTGATGGCCCCAGGGCAGGGAAGCCTGCTTCCAAGGTAACCATTGCTTCTTGAATCAAGTCCACTATTCGTAAGACTTACGGACTTAGGAAGAAGCCTGTTCCCTTTCAGGTCATGGCTCATTCTACGAGGTCTACTGGGGCATCTTGGGCCTACAAGAATCAGGCTTCAGCTGATCAGTTGTGCAAGGCGGCCACTTGGTCGTCTGTGTATACCTTCTCGAAACACTAGCGTGTGGATGTGCTGGCTTTGGCTGATGCCAGTTTTGGGAGGAAGATCCTGGAGGCAGCTTTGCCTGTCTAGGATCTCATTAGTCTTTCAGTACTCTTTCACTTTTGAGCCCTGTTGGCTGTAGTTCAGCGTGCTGTGTAACCGGTCCTGGGGTCTGTTTTACCCCTGTTCAGTGTCCGTTGACACTTTGTGGTTATTGTTAAGCTATTCATGATCTGTTGATTCATTGGTGCTCTGGGGGGCCTGAGCCTGGTCCTTCCCTTTCTTCCAGCCCTGGGGAACTTAATGGTTGGACATCCCAAAGTTACCAGTAACCTGTATTGGACTACAGAGAAAAGAGGATTTTAGTCTTACCTGTTTAATCCTTTTCTCTTAGTCCATACAGGTTATTGGTCTCCCACCCTGTCAAGGGACCATGCTTGGCTCTCCTGTGGCAGAACGCGGGGGTCCTTTCGGGTTCATGCTCACAGGAGTCTTGATTTACCTTCTTACTTACTAGTCAGTAGTTAGCCTGCCTACTTAAAGGGGCTGATCGCCTACCCAAAGTTACCAGTAACCTGTATGGGCTAAGAGAGAAGGATTTAACAGGTAAGACTAAAATCCTCTTATTAGAGCACTGTGTATAAATAAATATATATTTAATAATATATATAGTGTGATATTAGTCTAGCATGTTCCAGTGTGTTGGTAACATATCCAGCATCCAAGAGATTTGTTACACTAGGGTTGGTTTATATTTGATTTTTATTTTTATATATGTAGAGCTAAATATGATGGATATCTTAACAACCCCGTCGATGGCGAAACCAAAGCGAGATTACTCCCGTACCCCAGGACAAGTGCTTTCCCTTATTAGCTCTCTGGGCTTTGTAAGTATCTCTTAATTTACTGCTGGATTTACTAACTTGATTTTGCTTCCTGATTTGTGGACTATCATGAAACACACTAATGTTTCTGCATGAAAGACTTTCATTTCAAAATATGTAGTAATGTAGAATTTCACATATTTCCCAAGGTGCCCTTAATCCTTAAAGGAACAGAGTTGTGCATAGCGCTGCAAATCGATGTGCTGCAATCTCCTCTGTTCCTTAAAGAGTTAAAGGGATAGTAATACATAATTTTAACAAATATTCATCTTGTAGGTATTAAAAAAAAAAAAAAAAAAAAAAAATTAAATGCCCCCAGTCCCATCTCTTAAACCATTATGGTTTGAGAGAGAATCAGACTGAAAGTTCCCCCTCTCCCTCCCCTTTCCCTGATGTCTGCGCTCTAGCTTGACTGCAGGGGAATCCGGGACTGGTGGAGGCTCTTCAGCAGAGCCGACATCGCGTAACTGAAGAAGAAATCCTTCACTGGAACAGAAAGGGGACTTTCAGTTGAATATCTCTCAAACCATAAAGGTTTGAGAGATGGGACAAGGAACATTTAATTTTTTTTAAATACCTACAAGATGTATATTTGTTAATTATCTATTACTATCCCTTTAAAGGGATAGTAATACTTAAAATGTAAAAAGAAATATGTACTCCCACTACTGAGAGGTCTTTCATTCAAAAGTTATTAATTTTCAAAGTTGAATTTTTTTAGGTGCAATATCACAGTGGCCTGAAATTGTACAGTGGCGTTGTTGCTACACCATCCTATGGAGATTTATGGTCAACTGACCAGAGTTGTCCATAGGATCGTGTAGCAACAGTGCCGCTGTACAATTTCAGGCCACTGTGATATTGCACCTAAAAATTCAACTTTGAAAATTTATAACTTTTGAATAAAACACCTCTCAGCAGTGGTTTGTTTTACTCAGGGGGATAAACCCTACAACATATTATTTTTTTTTTTTTTTTTTTTTTTACATTTTAAGTATTACTATCCCTTTAAAGAATAGTACATCATGATAAAGACTCATCAGATTGTCAGTGCACCAAGTGAGCATCCTGTGTTACAAGCAAGGTAAGAAGAAAGGTCCTTGTGTCATCTCCCCTTGTATTACTGATGCAGTGTGAAAGCTGTGCTTGCTTCTACATTTTATCTTAAAAGGTAATTATTAGGTCTTACCAAGTCTGCACCTATGGATGTAGGCTTGATTTGTAAGCCCAGATATGCACTGCATGACCGAGCACAGCATCCATAAACCCTCTGTGTTAGAAGTACATAATATTTTAGTGGAACCATTTTTGTTTTAGAATGCAAACAAACAAATCGTGTGTTACTCTCCCTTTTTTAGTAACATTTTCATTGTTTTAATTATGGAGATTATACAATTTAGAGGCAGTGAGTATTTCTTTAACTGCTGTTGGACTACAACAACCATTTTCCTAAGATGACCAGTTTTCTTCAGTTCCAATTTTTTTTTTTTTTTTTTTTTTTGTGACATTGTTTATTCTGGCAGTTTTTTTTTTTTTTTTTTTTTTTTTTTTTTTATATATATATATTATTCCCTCCCAAATGTTGTTGGAAATTTTTTTAACCGTTTCAGTGCCAGAGGGATATGCAATGCATTTCTTACTACCTCACCCCGGCATTCAAAGGGATAATCATTTGCTTAAATTGTATTCCCTTTCTCCACATATCCCAGGCAATCATGGCATTTAATCTGTTTATCTAACTCTTTAATGGTCAGAGGAGCACACAATGCATTGCTCACTCCTCTTGTTCGTCAGTGTTGTCATGTAGTACAATTATGCCTTTTCTCGTCTCTATACAGAACACGCCAGCTCGAAGTAAAACTCAGGGAACAATCTCTTCGCAGACTCCTGTGTCCGTTGAGGGCATTCAAGGGCATTTTTCAACTCCCATTTTAAAGAAGAATAAAGAAAATTCAATGAAAAACAATAAGCTTTTAATATCCTGTAAGTATAAATAAATATTGGGATGATGGGCATGATTTACTATTGGGCACTTAGTCATGAAATAATTCTCTAAAGGTTTGTCTTTTTTTTTTTTTTTTTTTTTTTTTTTACATGGAAACAGTTGCACAGGAATCGTTTGCATACTAAACAGGATGCTTAGTTTTTTTCTCTTCCATTGTGGAACACAAGAACCATGGGGTTAAGTAACTACCACTAAGAAGTAGAGCACTTGCAGTCCAAAGCTCCACTTAAATTATGTTGTAGGTTTATCTCCCTGAGTAAAACAAGGGTGCTCCCACTACTGAAAGGTGTTTTACTCAAAAGTTACTACAGCTCAGACTTAATTTTTTTGTTTATTAGGTGCAATATAACAGTGGCCTGAAAATGTACAGTGGCGCTGTTGCTACGCCATCCTATGGAGACTTATGGTCAACTTTTAAGTGCTCTTTCTCAGCTCATTTTTCTCTTCAGTTTTCTTTGATTTATTTAAAGGGGATTCTTCTTATATGGTTGGCTTCTTATAATTGTCCATCTAAGTTGACAGTGGACTCTTGGATGAAGGACACCATTTGCCAGGCCTGTATCATTAAGAAGAGGATGGTACCTTTTTAGAGTAATTTCTTATTCCACTAGACTTCCAGGGCCACATACACGTGCTACTTCGTTTCTGTGTGGCGGTGTCCTTTCACACCTGAGGTCCTTGGTTGCATTTGGCTTGTTTTTTTGAGACTGGTTTTGTTGTTTTGGGGGGGGGTTTCTTCCCCTTCCTAGAATTTTGGTTAAGAAAACTTTGGTGTGTCCCCTTAGTTCATGTGTTCCACAATGGACCAAAGAGAAAACAGGATTTTTGTATACTTTCCAATAGATCCTTTTCTCTTGTTCCTTGTGGAACACAGGGCATCTCTCCTGGAGAAAAAAATGGTTGTGTGTCCTTTGGGTTCTCTGAGTGGTGACTGCCTTCCTGCCCTCCCTCCCCCTACCTCCTATCTTTGCTGTAAGTAAAATTAAAGGCTGCTGTTGCTGGGCAGGGGTTAAGTGGAGCTAGGAGGGATTTGGTCTGCAAGTGCCCTGCCTCCTAGTGGTAGAACTTAACCCCATGGCTCCTGTATATATTTTTAGGTCTCATGGCCATAATGAAACTTGGAGAATATTGTGCATAATAATTTCTGTAAATATACATTAGAAAAATGACTGACAAAAATTTTACTTTTCATTGAGAAAGTGGGGCACCCTAATCCAATGTCTGCTGCACACTGGCAGAGAACCACTGACATAATGAGCAAAGTATCTCATTCATAAAGTGTTAAATGATATTTGAATGCATAATTAAATCTTGTAACCTTTTGAATGCCAGAGGGATATGCAATATGCGGAGTGCCCCTCTGGCAAAGGGACAGTAATGTTTCAAAATAAAAGCATCTCCAATTAATCTTCATAGTATTTGGGCCATGGATAGTGTTATTTCAATACTGTTAGAGTTGTAGTTCAAGAGTAATTGAATGATAAAGTGTCCCCCTCCTGTCCCATTTACTGATGTAACACTGCTCACCTCAGAGCAGCAAGACTGTCCGGATGGATCGCAGAGAGGAACAATCTTCATTGATCATAGGGAATAACCTGTAAAACCTGTCAAGGGGGCAAGGTTTTCCTTAGGATCACAGTAAGAAGATTGTCCTTTGCTGTGACTTGTCCGGTCAAGGAACCAGATTCCCAATCTGAGGGGAGGTGGTTTACACTAGGTAAAAGGGCGGGAGGGGGATACTTTATCATTGAATTACTCTTGAACTACAACTCTGACAGTATTGAAATAACACTCTCCATGGCCCAAATACCATGAAGATTAATTGGGGTTGCTGCTTTTGTGAACCATTACTACCCCTTTAAGTGATCTTAATAACCCTAAACTTCTTTTCTAGTAAATGGGGCAGTGATAATCTACCTTGTATCTTCTGTTTTCACATATCCCTTGAATATATTATTCTGTTTTTAGGAAGTGCATAGTAACATACAAACAAAAGTAAAATTAGCCACATTGATGGTCGGGACTAAACCTTGTTTCTACCTGCAGTCCATTAAGTCCACAATATTCTCTCCGTTCAGTGTGTGTGTGTGTGTGTGTGTGTGTGTGTGTGTGTGTGTGTGTGTGTGTGTGTATAAATGAACAAAGGTTACTACTTTTTTTTTTTTTTTTTTTAATTTTGCTTACATCTTTGTTATTTTCAGGTCCTGAAGTCAACCTCTACAGTCCTAACATGCCAGTGAAATGTCTGACCCCGAACTTGCTAAAGTGCAGGCCACAGTTTGGTACATCTAGTGCTAGTAGTCAGTCCCGTATTGGTCTGTCCAGCTTGGAGTCCGATTGCTACAGTAGCCCAAGGTGGGAAAACTGCAACAAGGTCAGTTGCTTACTATATTTTGCATTGGAAAGTTTAAAAAAAAAAAAAAAAAAAAAAAAAAAGCCTGCATATTTTGTGTATAAAGCATTTTTAAAGTGATGGTAACCCTTAAAGCCACCGGTCTCAGAAGAAGCAGGATTACTTCAGAACTTGGTAATTGTGCCAGATAATAGTGCTCTTAAAGGGATAGTAATACTTAAAATGTAAAAAAAAATATGTTGTAGGGTTTATCCCCCTGAGTAAAACAAGAGTACTCCCACTGCTGAAAGGTCTTTCATTCAAAAGTTATTAATTTTCAAAGTTGAATTTTTTAGGTGCAATATCACAGTGGCCTGAAATTGTACAGTGGCGCTGTTGCTACACCATCCTATGGAGATTTATGGTCAAGTGACCAGAGTTGTCCATAGGATCGTGTAGCAACAGCGCCACTGTACAATTTCAGGCCACTGTGATATTGCACCTAAAAAATTCAACTTTGAAAATTAATAACTTTTGAATAAAACACCTCTCAGCAGTGGGAGTACTCTTGTTTTACTCAGGGGGATAAACCCTACAACATATTTTTTTTTACATTTTAAGTATTCCTATCCCTTTAAGAACCTAATTGCCATATGCCTAATTATTGGGGGTGGACTTTCTTTAACAAGCAGAAAAAAAAAATGTTAGCAGGTTTTATCCTCCTGTGTAAAACAGTAGTACTCTCACTGCTGACATTTGTTTTAATAAAAGGCTATTGCAGCTCAGACTTGATTTTTTTTTTTTTTTTTATTATTATTATTATTATTATTATTATTATTGTTAATATTATTATTATTGTTAATATTATCTCAGTGGCCTGAAATGTTACAGTGAAGTTACTAGACCATCGTATGAACAGCTCTGGTCAGTTGACCAAAAACATGTGTTGTTATACCTTTAATTCAGAGATGGCGCATTCTAAGCTATCCAACTGTTGTGGACTACAGTGCCCATCGGGGTATTGGGAACTGTAGCCCACAACAGCTGAAGGGCCTCATGTTGCCCAAAAACGGTTTAACTAGTCAGAGGAAATATTACTAGTCCACCCTCCAACGTATCCTGCAGTGCTGTACAGTAATAGAGTAAATATAGTAAAAACCTTAAAGGGATAGTAATACTTTAAAATGTAAAAACAATATGTTGTAGGGTTTATCCCCCTGAGCAAAACAAGGGTACTCCCACTGCTGAAAGGTGTTTCATTCAAAAGTTATTAATTTTCAAAATTGAATTTTTTAGGTGCAATATCACAGTGGCCTAAAATTGTAGAGTGGCGCTGTTGCTACACGATCCTATGGACAGCTCTGGTCCCGGGACCATAAATCTCCATAGGATGGTGTAGCAACAGCACCACTGTACAATTTCAGGCCACTGTGATATTGCACCTAAAAAATTCAACTTTGAAAATTAATAACTTTTGAATGAAACACCGTTCAGCAGTGGGAGTACTCTTGTTTTACTTAGGGGGATAAACCCTACAACATATTTTTTTTTTTTTTACATTTTAAGTATTACTATCCCTTTAAGGACGATGTACTTGGCAGAACTGGAACAATTGTGGGGGAACCAGCTGCACCACAGGGGACAAATAAAAATTCCCATTGTTTTATTCATATAAATATACAATTGCCTATGTCACTACCATATCATGTCTAGAAAGGTCACTGTAATGTTTGATTGAAGCAGTAGCCAGCAGTTGGAGTGCCCTTGTTTTACTCTGCAGGAAAAGCCCTACAATGTTTTGTTTGTTGATGCTGGTATTGTACTTATTCATAGTAGAGCTTTACAGATCTTTCAAGGCCAAAATTGGGGGCTTTATTAGTTTTAACCTCTCCCTTGCCCGTATAGTAGTAACCCACTGCTGTGCAAAGAAAGCTTTATCAAGAGTCCAACTTCTGATGTACCGCACAATAGGTTGATGTTGCCTTTGAGAAAAAATTCTCCAATTTCAAAAGCCGCAGCAAGAGCCAAAGTCTGCTTTCACGTAATCCGGGCATTTTGTTAGCCCCTAACACTTCCCTCGCAGAGTATTTCATGAATATACTGCATTTCTGTAAATTAGTACTACCTCTGAGTCTTTAGCTTGTATTTTAAAGAAGGGGATACCTTCTAATTGTTAGAGTTGTCCACCAATTTCATGCAGGTATCTTTTTCCCACCCCCCTTGGATGTTCGTATAGGATCAAAGCTGGCATCCTTGTAATATCAAATAAAGAAGCTGGTATGCTTATGATAAGGCAATTCTACTAGCTACAACTTAAAATAATTTGTGTTATCTTGATATGGATGGTAAGCTTGTCCATAATTTTGGCCAAACCACCTGGCAAATCCTCAACTTTTAAAGTGAAACTGAGTGAACAGTTTGATATGTGTACTCTACTATGTGTTTGCTTGCTTGTTTTTTTTTTGTTTTTTTTTTTTTTTAATAAACTTAATCTATTTCTATTTTTCCTTGAGGACACTGAAGCCCCTGCATTTTTGAGCTCCAGTCGGTTGAAAGACTCTTCGTCTGGTACAATGAGCAAGAAGCAGTCAAGCAGTTCAATTTCTCAAAGCTTTAAACTAAAAAATTTGGAGTTTGCCATCTCCCCAATTGTTAACCGTAAAAATACCAAAAAGGTGGACATTGAAGGAGAGACTGTGGGACTTGGGGATACTCCACTTGCTGCTATTAATGCAAAAGGTTTCATTAGAAAATGTCTTTATGAAAACCTAGCAGAGGACCCAATGAAAGGATTAGACAAAATTGATCAGGCGGACCTTGAAAAGAAAACCAGCTCTCCAGAATCTCCTCCTTGGTTAGCCAGTTCTTTAGAGCCCCTACAATTTAATGAGGAAACTTGTGAAAAAACAGGTACCAAACGAGGGTATGAGTTGGTTGAGAAGAGTCCTGGTCAAGAATGTATCCATGATAAGAAAAGCAATACTGAATATAAACGTGGTTGTAAAATATCAGGTTTTAAAGTTAACCCGAGCACAGGTTTAACCATGGAAATTGATTCGCTTTTCCTTTCTGACTTGAGAGGTGGCCCTGAAAATTACCCCAATGATAGAAATCCAGAGAAGGCGTTTAATTCTACTCCTTTGACTCCAGAGAAGTTGGATGCAGGAAATCCAATAGCCAAGAATTTGTTGTGTGAGCTAGATGATAATTGTGAAAGAGATGTCGAGGACAGTCCAAATGATGAATCTGTGGACATGAGATCTTTTAGACAGAGCTTCAGTGAGAATTCTGATACCTCTTCTCAGAATGTGTCAATTGCACAAAAACGGCTTGAAAATGAGCTTTCAGATGTAGACAAAGGTATTAAAGAACTTTCATTTGAGGAACTGCAAAGTGAGAGCAACGAAGGTTCAACAGATGAGACAGGTGGTGGTGATTATGCAGCTGAAAATGAAGAGCAGTTTGAGCGAGAGAATAAGTATGAAACAACTAGAGACTTCTTACCCAAAACCTTAAACAGTGTCTTGGCATCTCCTGCTAATATTTTAAGCAACCTTAAAAAGAAACCAATTGTAGCATTCAGAAGTTACAACAGCAACATTGGTGGTTCCACTCTTGCAGAGCCCTCGAGAGATAGCAATAGCTCAATGGATAAAATATATTCCTCTCTGCTCTGTACTGGTTCTTATCCTGTGGCTGTTACTCCAGCACAAAAGAATAGCAAGGTATAAATCTCTACTGTGATCTTAAAGGGATAGTAATACTTTATTATTACTATCCCCCATATTGTACATATTTGTAAAATAATGTAATCGTCCCCAGGCTCATCTCTCAAACCTTTATGGTTTGAGAGATAACCGAAGGCAAAGTTCCCTCCCCTTCCCTGAAGTCAGCCTTGTGCTGACTTCAGGGATATCTGGTCTGACTTTTATCATGCAGCTCTGCAGCAGAGCCACGACCATGTTAGTGACAAAGAATTATTTCACTGAAACGGTCTTCTCCATGTGCTTGCAAACCAAGCACATGTAGAAGACTGTTTCAGTGAAATAATTCTTTGTCACTAACGGGATCTCGGCTCAGCTGCAGATCCGCAAGCCTGTCATTCAACAGACTTCCCCTGTAGTCAGCACAACGCTGACTTTAGGGGAGGGAGGGGGGAACTTTGCCTTTGTTTATCTCTCAAACCAACGTGCTGGTACATTGTGACCTGTGACACGTACCGGCACACCACGCTGGGACTGAGAGAGACTGCTCCAGTCTTGGAGAAGTCAATTTCACTCCCCATTTTTACTTGCAGCGCTCTCTCAACGAAGCAATGCGTTGCGTAGCCATCTTGCACTCAAAGGGTTAAACCTTTTGAATGCTTGAGGTCTCCATGACAGTCAGCGGGTTAAAAGCCCATTTTAAATCCATGGGAATTTTCACATTTCATTTGTTTCCTCCAGAATCTCTCCTCTTATTGAATCGCACCATATTGTTTTAAAGATATGCAACTTTGTTATGATTATTATTATTAGATTATCCTATGTTATGCGATGTTACACAAGGCTTCAAGGAAGAAATCTAAATCTTCCATGATGGTTTACCTTCACCAATCCTGAATTCTACTGTGCCACTGAGTTTCCTGAGTTGGGCTTCAGCAGATGGAAGTACACATGTTAACCCCTTAAGGGCCGGAGGGGTGTGCAACGTATTGCTTTGCAATGCATTGCACACACCTCTGGCTGTCTAAGGGTTAAAGTGCAGGTAAATGCAGTTTTTTTACTGTTTCTGTATAGCTTTCTGTCAGGAACTGTGAAAGCTGGGATAATGATAGTTTAAAGCGCAACTACCACCCATGTTAAAATTTGGCCCAAATAATTACCCATCTGGCAACTAGCTGCTCAATAGCGCTAGTCGCCAGAATTATTACCTGGTTATTAAGAATTAAACACTGTTCCCAGATTGACATGCAGGAAACAGCGCAGACCTCTTTCCATAGTGATGTCTGCACACCTGCGCTGTCGGTCCCTTTTGGAGCGAACAGCTCCTAGCAATGCCTCCTAGAGCAAGCTGGGACTGACAGCGCAGGAGTGCAGACGTCACTATGGAAAGATGTCTGCACTGTTTCCTGTCTGTCAGTCTGGGAACAGTGTTTAATTCTCTGTAACCAGGTAATAATTCTGGCGACTAGCGCTATTGAGCAGCTAGTCGCCAGATGGGTATTTGGGCCAACTTTTAACAAGGGTGGTAGTTCTGCTTTAACTGCATTCTACAGCAGAAAGGACTGGCTGGAGGGATATATATATAAGACTATTACCATCACGTGTCCGTTATACAGCATACAAACCACTGAGTTGTCTATTTGCTGAAAATAATAGACTAGACTGGAAGCAGAGAGATTCATAGCTCCCTCCCTCCCGGTCACTCTGTCAAGGACAGTGCAAGCAGGAATACAATCTGAAAATAGAAACAGGGACCTCATTTTCAGATATATAAAAGCTATAAAAATACATACATACATAGGTCCAGAAAAAAAATAACAAAGTGTTAGTAGAATTACTTTACACATTAACCAATAGCCCTTTAATGCATTAATCAGGAAGAACATACTTCATCCAAACGTTGATTTATAGCTTAAAACATCTGTTTGTTGCAATACTTCTATTGTCTGCCATTTTAGGATCTCACTGTTGCTGCTGCAGCAGTCTATTAAGGACTACTGTCAGTGACACAAATCGCTCATAGGTTGCATCAAAGACTACAAACAAAAATAAAACTGGCCTTTGATGTAAGTCCTATGAGTGCCTGTCTTCATGTAGCAAATACTGTGTTCTATGGCATTTGTCTACATGTAGATTTGTCATTATTAAATTAAGTTTATTTACATCAGACACACATTTTATTTTATGCAGGACCTACCTGGATGAATGTATTCTTATACATATATGTTGTTACTGCTCAACCTTATTTTCAGTAGCAAAAGAACAACATATACATTTTCTGTGCTTGTAGGCCTAAAATAATGACTGATATGTTGTAAATGTTCCCTTTCTCATGAAGGGACTTGCAGAGACGCCTTATAGAACGCCAAAGAGTGTAAGGAGAGGAGGAGCGCAAGCTGAAAACGAGAGAATCCTTGGAACCCCAGATTACTTGGCTCCGGAATTGCTTCTGGGAAAGTGTCACGGTGAGAGCTTGTGTAGAGTATTCTTGTGTATTCATGTTGTATACCGTACTTCTTGATGGCTTGAATAGGGGCAATGTCTAGTGTCCTGTTCTAAAATAATTCTAAATCTTATTCTCCTTTGAATATTTCCTGAAAACCATATGACAGTTTGATGGGGCTAAAGTTGAAATAATTACTGCAACTAAATTACAAAACGTTGTCAATTAGATTGTAACTTGTCTCTAAAACAGCTAGTCTGCAAGGTAGGTTCTAGTTATTTTTATTTTATTTATAAACAGAAACTCTTATGGTACATAAATCTATAACAGAAAGATACACATTTTCTTGTGAATCCTGTAGATATCGAACATGCTGTATTAAATATTTGTCAATTTTATATCTATGAAATGGCAGAAACTTAAATCATTGTTTTCTTTGTCTCTAACTTCGCAGAAAATTTTAAAAGCTATTAATACTTAGTTTAAGCATCTCTTTAATTCTATAGTTTGCCATTAAAGTAGGTGACTGATCTTCGTTGCATTCTTAACCCTTTGAGTGCCAGTTGCATACCCCTCTGGCACTCAAAGGGTTATAAATTTAAGCATTTTGGCAGTTATTTAAGTTTCATCACTCCCCTTCCTGCTATGTTTTCACCTCCTTTGAATAAGTGGATCTAGGGGTTGCATTGGTAACCCCTTACCCAATAATCTGTCAGTTAAGACACTTCCTTTTGTCTTACGAACAGACAAGATAGAAATTCCCTCTCTGTAAATCATTTACTGTGACCTGAGATTCTTTTGGTGTTCAGGACACCGATAATATATTTCAATATTGTCTGTAAGTTGGCCGACCTCTGCTCTGAAGGAGCCATCAGTCAATGGGCATTGAAGAGGAAGAATAAACCTTTAAAATGCATGCCTTTCAAAGTTATTAAAGAGTGTGACAGACATCAGTCACATTCTGAAATCTCAAACTGTTTTCAAGCATTACTATTCCTAAAAATGGTTTGTTTACAGTAAAAACATTTTGTAACCGGTCATTTGACTTTAGACCACAAAGAAATCAAAACATACTTGGCACTGGTGGGTTAAACTTCTCTTGAGAGAAGGGGTGAATAAGGTTTACACATTGCCCTCCAAATCATATGTAAATGTATAAGGAATCTAAGTTTATACTAACAATTTGTTGTATACTGTAAACACTTAAAGAAAATATTAATTTACTTTGTCTTGTATACAGGATTCCTGAAATGTGGTGAGTTAACCATTAGTGCTGTGGTGGCTGGATATTGCTTTATGCACAGTCAAAGTCTAATTGAATCAAACCTAACACCTTGAGGTCCACATGGGTGTGTAACTCGTTGATTCACAATACATTGCACACTCCTGTTACTCAAGAAGTTAATGAAGAATAAAATGTACAATTAACTCTTTGATCCCTACCAAACAATCTTGTTTTTTGTGGCACTATTGCCATATGCAATGCATTGCACCCTCCTCTGGTTCTTAAATGGTTACTAGATTGACCATATGATAAGGACTGCCAACTCCTTAATGCGGCCATTTTTTCGTGGACCTGGACTATTTTGTGGCAGTGATACACAGGGAAAACTTCTATCAAGATAAGTCTAGCATTTCTGGAGCAAAAGAGAATAATCTCCTCCGACTTTGTTCTTTGATAAATATGGTAGTTTTACCTCAAATGTTCCCTCTTATCTTGATGAATATGCCCCCAGTGCCTGTTGCAATATTAATAAAAAAAAAATATCTGAACAAATTACACTTTGACTGACTTCTGAAGGCTTCCGGTCATTTTCGCATCTCATTGGATCTTCTTGCTTTTATATATAAAAGTTACATTCAATCTAATAAATAAAACTAGATAAATGCTATAGGCCAGGCTATCATTTCTTCATGTAACACTTTCTATAAGAGGCATTGGCTGTGCTTTTTGCAATCAATGTCTGGTTCTATTTGAGTACTAACAAGAATTGCTAGAATTCATTTTAAAGGGACAGTAACACTTAACGTGTGTGTATATATAAATATACACAATTATAATAATGTAGGGTTTATCCTCATGAGTAAAACAAAGGTACTCCCACTGCTGAGAGGTGTTTATTCAAAAGTTATTGCAGCTCAGGGGATTTGGTCAAAATTAATGGTCTCCTCAATGCTGAGAAGAACTGGCAGATACTTATCCATCATGCAATACCATCAGGGAGGCATCTGATTGGCCCCAAATGTATTCTGAAGCATGACAAGACCCCAAACAGCCAAAGCTTTAATACCACAGCTCCTTCCTTCCTTCTCTCAACCTCTGACCATGGCTCCTTCCCTCTCACCCACTTGCCTGTGCCATCCTTTAAGTTTGGGTATTTAGAAGTAGTTACTATCTTGGAGTACCTGCTATTTAAATGTATACAACTCCATTGGATGTTTGAGAGACAGGGTTCATTTTATGCTTATGGTGACATTCTCTGAGCTATACTGTTTACAGTGTTTAAAGTAAACCTGTTGCTTAAAAAAAATGCTTGCCTATTAAAAAGAAAAGATGACATTAGAGATGTATTTGTCTTCTAAGATGCATAGGGTTTTCTACGAAGTTTAAATTGGTCACCTGATGCTCAGTTCCCAATGGGCATTTCAGTAAAGTTTTAAAAGGAAATTAATAAAACAAAATAACTTTTTATTGTTAGTACTTTATGGAAATACTATTGCTGTTTCTGAACATGTTTTGACTTCAGATGACTGTACAAAGGTAAACAAAGTTCAACTTCTAAAGTAAAAAAAAAAAAATAAAAGTGCAACCATAATGTAATTAAATCTCCATTTTTAATTAATAGGAAAATTTTGCTTTTTTTCTGTTTGGTTTTGTTAGTTATAGGCCCAAAATAAACATTCTGTGAATTCCGACTGATATAAATGGGGTATGTACCCTCTTGAGCACAAGAGAGGTCTCCATCACTTTTGCACAGGAATGCACTGGAGACCTCTCGAGGTTAAATGCCCCATTTAAATCCATGGAAGTTGGCCTTTCCCGCTGGATGGGGGCAGTTGGTTTGTCCCAGAATTGCATCTCTAAACTTGATGAATAAGGTCCATAATTCCTTTGTTCTCCTACTCCTAGTAAGTGTTTATTTTAATGATTCTTAATATAAAGCATTCTTTCTTACCTAGTGATGGCACCATACTAACACATGTTACTGTTCAGGTCCAGCTGTCGACTGGTGGGCTCTCGGAGTTTGTTTATTTGAGTTCCTGACCGGCATTCCCCCATTTAACGATGAAACACCAGCCCAAGTTTTCCAGAATATTCTAAATAGAGGTATTTATTAATTGGTAGCAACCCCTTGATTGTCAGAGCAGTGTCCATGCGTTGAAATGGGTGGGCACCCCTCTGAAACTAAAAGGGTCAATATTCATAAACATTCAGAGTATAGGAAGGCTGGGGTGGGATCCTCTTACTCCCTAACAGTGAAGGTTTTCAGGATCTTCTCATATAAACAGAGACTGAAGCATCAATGTTTGTCATTTTGATAGACCCACCAATTCTTATAGGGATAATGTTTCATAATAAAAGCAGCTCCAATTAATCTTCATAGTATTTGGGCCATGGAGTGTTCTTTCAATACTGAGAGAGTTGTAGTTTGAAAGTAATTGAATGATAAAGTATCCCCCTCCCACCCCTTTTACTGATGTAACGCTGCTCAGCTCAGAGCAGCTAGACTGTCCGGATGGAGTTCAGAGAGGGACAATCTTCAATTAACATAAGAGAAAAACCTGTCAATCTGGTCAGCAAGATTGTCCCTTGCTGTGAGCTGTCTGGCCTGTGGACCAGATTCCACATCTGAGGGGAGGTGGGTTACACTAGGTAAAAGGGGCAGGAGGGGGGAGGTACTTTATCATTCAATTACTCTTGAACTACAGCTCTGACAGTATTGAAATGACACTCTTTGGCTCAAATACTATGAAGATTAATTGGAGCTGCTGTTTTTGTGAAACATTACTATCCCTTTAAAACATGTCAGTCTGTGCACATGTAAGGACTTACTCTTAACCTGCACTGAAGAAGGTATTAACATGTGTTGCACACCCCTCTGGTTTTGAAATGGTTATGAACTAGGGTAAAAGGGTGGTGATAAATGGCCAATTATTTTTGGTCTCTCCATGGCACAAAAAACATTGTGGGTAACATGAGGGTCTCCAGCTATAGCTGGACTATAATTCCCATCATCCAACAGGGATGCTTGAGAGGTCTGCAACGCATTGCTTTGCAACATGTTGGAGGGCTAAATGGCATCTAAGGGAATTAATCATTTAAAGTGAAAGTAGCACCTTAATGACAGCTATGTTCTTCTGAAATCTTTCAAATGAACCTATGTTTATTAGCCATTTATATTTCAAATAATAGTTTGAGATATTTAGTTTCAATAAGCTGTTATTTCATGCAAATTACTGTACTAGCTGGTACAATTGTGTGCCAGTCACTAACATTCCCCACTGCTCTGGCACCAAAAGGGATTAAAACAGTGTCTTTTTAAATAAAAATAAATAAAATAGTTTAACATAACCTATAGGTGATCTGAAAAGCTTTAATCCTTTGAGTTCCAGGGGGGTTTGCAACGCATTGCTTTGCAATGCATTGAGTATCCCTCTGGCAATCAAAGTGTTAAAAATAAAAGTTGTCATAAGGTGTTGATTTCCATTTTAAGGACTCGTGTGGTGTGAAACAGATTGTTTTGCACACGCTTCTGGTCCTAAAAGGGTTAACATTCTTTAAAACTGTGAGCAATTTGAAGGAAATCCTAGTTTATTCAACACATAATCAGTATATCCCTTTACTCCCCGTTCTCACCATTGCATAATTGTGAAGAAACATACATTTAGAGATTGCTTCATAATTACTGGACATGAATTTAACTTATGAGATCTGGAATTTTCAGACATTCCCTGGCCTGATGAGGAAGAAACCCTTTCCATTGGTGCACAAAGTGCTATTGAAATTCTTCTGACCATTGATCACTCTAAGAGGGCTGGACTGAAGGGTAAGCTCATCAGTTAATGTTTGTTTAATATAAACATGGGCAGCCTGTGGCCTCCATCTGTTTGAGACTACAGTTTCCTTCATCCCCAGTCAGCCAACAGCTGACTGGGGATGAACAAAATTATAGTCTCCAACAGCTGGAGAAGCTCATGTTGCCCAGTTCTTGTCTAAATTTTGTGTGTAAGCTGGGTATGTTATACAGGAGGGATTTATAGGTGCATGTATCTGATAGCACAGGATGTCTGCACTATTCTCACCCATTAAATCAGTGGCTCTCAGACTGGGATCCCTGAAGATGAACTTGGTTCTGCAGAACACGTTTCAGTATTGGTAGAGAAGGTTGGAGTGGCCACCTCCCATCAGTGCACATGTGGTTGTATGACATCCAGTGGACGTGTGGAACAGTGAAACATTCACACACTGCCAATTTGTTATCTGTTACATTTCTCTTGTAATACATACTTATACATGGTACCCTTTTGAAAGGTCGCAAGCAAAAGAGCGTGAGACCATTGAAGACTTTAACCATGTCGCAGAGCGAGCTTGTCATGTCGCTTAGTCAGTGGTCATGTACATTACTTCTACAGCCGGTGATTCGCTTCACCTTTCGTTTGAGCCTTAACATTTTTTTTTTCCTTTCCTTTCTGCCGGGGCAGCCTCTTTCCGCAGCTTTAGGAATACGCTATGATAACAAAACCCCTACACAGAATCCACTCACACATACAGGTGGGCAGAACAGACATCCACACTTCCCAGCAACTGGTCACCCCAAAAACAGGGTATATATGTAGTAATTCCAGCCCAGCGGGACTTCTTTTCTCTTTTTCACTTATACCTTCTTCCCTCCTGTCCTCCTCTTCACCCCCTTTCTTCCTTTTCCCTGCGAGAGGGGGTCTCAAACTTGCTCCTGGTTGCTCAAGCAGATCCTTCAGGGCTCTTGTTATCAATTAGGCCGCCCCACAGTAGGTCCTCCACTAAACAAATGGAGCATTTAAACCTCCATTCCACACACTCGCCACAGTGGTTGTATGGGACACGGGCCTCTGCACCCTCCAGCTCTCCACCAGCGCAGAGATCGGGTCACAAGGGGATCCCCGCTACAAGATTGGTGTCAGTAGGCGACTCACTGTGCAGGCAATCCCAGTCCTGTGGGTCGGGTAGGCAGCTGGTGATGATCCTGACCAGAACTTTTTAATTGTCCCTGTGGTGCAGTTAGTGTACCCAAAAATTAATGCAATTCTTATAGTACATCAGGCACGCTGCTTGCAGAAAGGTAAGGGGGAAAAAATGTTAAGGCTCAAACGGAAGATTGAAGCGAATCATCCAGCTGTATAAGTAATGTACGTGACCATTGACTATGCGACATGACCATCTCGCTCTCTCATACACTGCGAGATTATCATGTCGCGATTTTAATCCAGGCGACATGGTTAAAGACCTGTTTATGTAAAAGTATAAGGCCCATTATAGTACTAACTCAGTGGTTCTCAATCTTTTTTTAATCAAGGCACTTCTAACACTCACTCTAGATCTTTCAGGTCACTACTAAAATATTACTGGTATATCATTTGTCAAGGATATAATGAAGATTATACTCATGAAAATAGTTGTTTTAAGCTCGTACAATCAGAATACTAAAAACATATTGTACATATCAGTTCCTATAAATATACAATTTAATGTCTACATTAACATTTTTGTCAAAGCCTTTATTGAAGAACCATGTGGATGACCATGGTTCACCAAGTGCCATGGAAACATGGTTGAGAATCACAGTACCAACCTCTGCAACAAGGCAATTCGGTCTCTTGTCATAATCCTCCATTATCCTTATATTGAGGACCACTTAGGGCACCAGTGAGATGCCTTTTTGGTTTTATGTTTTGTGCAGTTGTATTGACTCAAATTCAGTTACCAATGCAATTATATTTTAGGCGGCATATATTGAAAAGAAAAGTGGAATAATTCTGAGGCAAAAACAAATGCAGCATCTCTAAAAATAAATATTTAAAGTAATGGCATTTTTCCTTTATGAATATCGAGCGATTGTTTTGCCTTCTAATTGCCCAACTTGTCTTGATAAATATGCCCATAGCATCCTCTCTAGCATCTGGAATTGTTCTGTAGGAATAAGTGGCTCTTGATCTATATAACAGAATGATCTCTAGGTATCGGTCAGGTATGTCCATTTACTGCTTTCTTCATGTGAACTGCGCTGTGGTCTGTGACTGAATGAGATTAGTCACTATCCTGCCAATCTATTGTTTGTGAACCAAAGAGACCTAAAATGGTTATCAAAAATAAACTGCATATTTTAGGCAAAAAATAAAATAATTAATAATGAATCTTGTCTTTGAGCAAGAGAAACACTCCAACCTGTCCTGGATGCCATGTCTATGGAAGAAGACATGACAGTTGCTGGCCAAAATTTTTTTTTTTTTTTTTCAGACGAAAGCCGACAGTCCATGAGACTACTTAACACTTTAAGGACCAGAGGGGTGCAGAACACACTGAAGCACTGTGTTGTACACCCCACCGGTCCTTAAATTCTTAGGAGTGCCATGAGCATAGTTCGAGGTCCTGGATGTCGTGTCCATGGAGACCGAAATGACACTTGCTGCATCTAGATGTTCTTTCTTCAACAAAGGCACAAGAGGAAAATTCATACGGGCTGTTGGAATTTTCTGGTCATAGTAAGGTTGGGGGGTGGGGCTATTATTAGGAGATGTTGGTTCTCCATTAACATATTAAGAGCCACTTATATAGGTAGTCTGTGCTTTAACCCTTTGAGTGCCAGGGGTACGCACTGCATTGCGCACTCAAAGGGTTAATGATTATCATTATGACTTGTAATACAACAAAAAAAATGTGCTTTTTTTTTCCCTTCTACAGATCTAAAAGTGCACCCGCTCTTCCATTTTATTCAGTGGGACGACTTGCAAAACCAGCCCATGCCCTTCATACCACAGCCAGACGATGAAACAGACACAACCTACTTTGAAGCAAGAAATAACGCCCAGCACCTCAAAGTGTCTGGATTCAGTCTGTAGAACTGCAGCAGCTCAGGACATCGGGGCACGTGGGAAAAGTGGAGTAATTCTGGGACATCCCAAATGTACTTTAGGAAACGCCTGTTCCGTTTGATTTAAATGGGGTTGTTAAGGCCTTGAATGCTAAAGAGATCTCCACCGCATTGCAAAGCAATTTGTCTGAGCATAATTTGCTAATAACTGTTGTTAATAACTCTGTGCCTAGTCACAGGGCAGTTAGCCCTAGAGTGTAAACATCTGTATAGTCCTTTAAATTTTTATTTAAGCTAACACATTTTTAACTTTTTTTTTTTTCCTCTAAGTTAAAAAGAACGTTTAAAATTTAATTTAACAGATTTGAATGTACTATCTATATGAATATGCTGCTCTATAAGGCTTGATTCCCAAACATATGCACCTTATAATAAGACAGCTGTTACACTTGTAAATCTATCTGTAAAATAAAGTAATATTATATTTGTGATTTATTTATTTTTTTATTTATTTAACCAAATATGAATCTGTATAATACTGTTTCTAAAAATACTTATCTGTTTGCAAATTGACTGCATATATCAGTATAATCAAATTAGATTAAACCTTGTTGATGTAAGCCACTGCTGTGACGTTGTTGGAGTTAATCTAAATGGGAAGACTGTAGGAGACTTGTCCGTGTTGATAGTGCATTGTAAATGGCTCTCAATTCTAGGGTGTTTATCGGTAGACCAGCTTCAGCAGGAAACCAGCGGCCTAGAATGGACCGAAGACCATACACTGCTCCACATCCGAATAGACTGGTGTCTGTTGTTACTGAGAAAATTTTTCTCCCCATGACAGGTTTGGACTTGTAGGTCACCATTGAAGTAACTGGTGTCTTTTGACCGTTATTGTATGATTTAGATCACTTTTGTGATTGGACCAATTGTGAAGTAATTCCATTTTAAAGGGACACATATGGAACTGCTTCTATTGTGGATACAGTTTTCCCCACTAGTCTCATACAACTTAAATTTATATTTTCTGATCTTTCAGAGTCTGAACATTTTTTTAGGTCTGAGATTTCTCGTTTTCTGGCTCACTAGGTTTGTTAAAAAATGATGGATGGCCTGATGGAATTCCTGTTGGAGTTGTCTCTCCTTGGGTGCCCTTGACATGAAGAAACAGGCTGGGGCCAAGGTGTTAAAAGACATTCTGTATGCTTTTGTTATTATTTGATGTACCCAATCTTCTGTAATTTATTTCCTCCATTGTAACATGTAGTGTTTGAGTTGTTCCCCTAACGGAGGATTTTTTGGTGGGCTCGGGCTCTGTATTCCCACCTTCATGTTGTGGTAGATTTGGGGTCAGATGATTTGGACAAAGTCTTCTTCTGACCCCAGTTTGGTTTGGACTTTCCTCAGTATCGAAAAGGACTCCCCTGATGTGTTGGAACATTTCTGCCGCCATTTTGACAATCTCTAGTAAAGTTTCTCCAATGTATATTGTAGCCTCCTGGAGAAAACCTATTAAAGTGTTAGTAATGTCTAAAAAAAAAAAAGTTTTTTGCATTTAGAACAGCTTTAAAAAGCTGAGCTAAATGCAAAAAAACGTATCTTTCAAACCGCTATGGTTTAAGAGATGCAGGCGTTTAAAGTTCGCTGTTTCCTACTGAGCACTGTAAAGCTGTCAGCAGGAGATTCGTGTCGGTCGACACGGAGGCGCTTGAGAAGTGCCGAGATCTCATTACTTACAAGGAATCCCTTCATTGGAATGGTCTAAAACGTGTGCTTGAACACCAGGCACACGTTTTAGACCATTCCAATGAATGGTCTAAGTATGAAGGGAAGTATTGCCTTAATTTTAATGCAAAATTAAGCTTGACCGAGTCAGGGAAGTTATGCCAAGAATGTATTAAGGCTGCTGCTGGTGTGGATATGACATCACAGTTCTCCAATTTTTTAAGCTGGATGAAGTCATCCATGCAGGATACCTTTAGAGCTATGCAAGAGGGTGAGCCTTCCAGGAAATGTCAGTCTTGATCCTGGGGAAGGCACTTCAGCCATGCGGGAAGAAGATAACCAGGAATCCAGTTTATTCGATCCAGAATCAGAATTCTCCTCTGAGGAAGAGGGAGAAGTGAGTGAGGAACCAGGCTCATTTAATTTAGATAAGGTTGATGGTTTGATTAGCATAGTCCGAAAATCATTGGGCCTGTCTAATATGCCACAGGACCTGAACATAATGGATGCAGCCTTTTTGGGAAAAAGGAAAGAAGTTCCTGTTTTCCCCTTGCATCAGTCCATCCTGGACTTGGTAAAAGAAGAATGGAGATTGGGCGACAGAAGATCCACTATTCCAAAAAGATTTTCAAGAATGTACCCCTTTAAGGAAGAAGATACCAAGCCTTGGATTTTGCCCCCCAAAATAGATGCATCAGTAGCGCAAGTTGCCAAGCGCACAACGCTGCCTTTGGAGGACGGAACATCTCTCAAGGATCCCATGGAAAGGAAGCTGGATGGGATACTCAAACATCAATTTTCAGTTTTAGGACATTGTCTCAAGGCAGCTACAGCGGTGGATTGTTTAGCCCGCACTATGAGAATATGGTTGTGTAATCTTGACGATAAGATTGAGTCTAACATCTCCAGATCTAAACTTTTGAAGGAAGTTGCAGTTATGAAAGAAGCAACTAATTTTTCCTGTGATGCATACTCGGATATCGTTCGCCTTACTGCTAGATCTTCTGCACTCTCGGTTTCTGCCAGAAGAGCCCTGTGGTTAAGATCCTGGAATGCAGACATGTCATCCAACAGTAAATTGATTTCCCTGCCCTTTTCTGGAACATCTTTATTTGGTGAGCACCTGGATGAGATTATTAAGAAGGCCTCCGGAGGTAAGAGTTCCTTCTTACCACAAGATAGACGTAAGAGGTTCTCCTCCCCCAGACCATCCGGTTCAAGAGGAAGAAACACCTCCTTTCGTGAGTCATCTAGATTCCAGGGAAGATCCTACTACCACAGGAAACAAGGATCTAGCCAGAATTTCCGGGGTTGCTATAGGAGGGACTTCACTAGGAAGCCCCAAACCAAGAAAGAGCTCCCATGAAGAGAAGCGGGCCCTGGCTGCGGACTTAGTCGGGGGCAGACTGAGTCTTTTTCTGCCGGCCTGGGATCAATTAGCAGATCCAGATCGTTGGGTTCGGCAGATCTTGCAGCTAGGGTACCCGCTAGAATTTGTCAAGACCCCATCTCAACACAGGTTTATCCAATCAAAAATTCCTTCCAGTCCGGAGAAAGCCGCAGCCTTTGTGAATGCTATCAAGAACCTCCTATCCAACAATGTAATAGAGCCAGTGCCTTTGCATCAGCAGGGTTCTGGCATCTATTCGGTTCTGTTTTTAGTTCCCAAGACTTCAGGAGGGTTCCAGACAATTTTAGATCTCAAGGACTTGAATCAATCAATCAGAGTATCTCACTTCAAGATGGAATCGACAGTCTCAATTACAAAGGCAATATTTCCAGGGGTATTCATATCCACGATCGATCTCAGAGACTCATACCACCACATTCCCATAAGAGCATCTCACAGGAAGTTTCTGAGGTTTGCAGTGAAAGGAAACCACTACCAATTTTCGGTTCTTCCCTTCGGCCTATCCTCAGCTCCCAGGGTGTTCTCCAAGGTTCTGGCAGCAGCTCTTCAGCCCTTGAGGAAACAGGGAATTCATGTCATCTCATACCTAGACGACATTCTGATTCTGGCGGAATCCCAATCTCAAGCAGTTCTGCACACTCAGAAGTCCCTGATGCATCTTCGCCAATTAGGGTGGTTAATAAAGGAAGAGAAAAGCCAGTTAGTCCCAACCAGAGCGATCACCTTCCTGGGGCTGAATTTGGATTCAGGGAACAACATGGTCACTTTGACGGAAGACAGGATAACCAGAGTCTCCAGGAGGATATCTCATTTCAAGAAAGAATGGGTTCACACGGCCCAGGATTTTATGTAACTTCTGGGCAATCTCACGTCAACTACTTGGGTAGTTCCATGGTCAAAATTACACTTTCGCCCCATCCAATAGAATTTCTTGAGGTTCTGGGACAAAGATTCTGGGAATCCCTTCCAGAAAATATCCCTACTTCCATCTACAAGGAAGGAGTTGAATTGGTGGTTGAGAAGAAGGAACCTCAGGAAAGGGGTTTCTCTGGAAGAGCAAGTCACGGCGATACTATTCACAGACGCCAGTCTTGTGGACTGGGGAGGCAATTGGAGGTCAACACTTGTTCAGGAAAAGTGGAAGCCTTCAGAAAGACATCTCCACATAAATGTTCTGGAAATGAAAGCTGTCTGGAATTGCTTTCAGAAACTAAAAGACAATCTAAGGGGAAAGGAGGTCTTAATCTATTCAGACAATTTGCCCACAGTTATGTACCTAAAGAATCAAGGAGGCACAAGAAGTCTCAGTCTATACAAGGAAGCATGAAGACTTCTTCTTTGGGCAGAAAGGAATCTGAGGAGCATCTCAGCATCCCACATAACAGGAAAACACAATCTTATAGTGGATTACCTAAGCAGATCCACCACAAACCCAGGGGAATGGTCCCTGAATCCAGCAGTCTTCAGGCAGATTTGTCTCAGATGGGGTCAGCCGGAGATAGACCTCATGGCCTCCAGGACAAATGCGAAGTGTCGGAGGTATATTTCCAGATGGAAGGAGCAGACAGCAGAGGGACAAGACGCATTCCATGGACTTACAACCTGGCATATGTCTTCCCTCCAATTCCTATCTTGATGGATGTAGTCAGCAAGATCAGGAGAGATCAGGCGAATGTTATATTGATTGCTCCAGATTGGGCCCGAAGGCCTTGGTATTCCTTCCTGGTAGCCATGTCAATACAACCACCTTGGCAACTTCCTCTGGTTCCCAATCTTCTGACCCAGGGACCAGTAATTCATCCAAACCTCAGTTTGCTACGTCTGACGGCCTGGAGGCTGAAAGGCTCATGTTGAAAAGTAAAGGATTATCAGACTTTGTTGCTAGTACCATCATTGCCGGTCGAAAGAAATCTACTTTGATGGTTTATTTGAAAGTCTGGTCTACCTTCTTATCCTGGCTTAAGTCCAAGTTTCCTCAAGACTCGCTCATTTCTATCCCAAGAATTTTGGACTTTCTGCAGGATGGTTTTCAGGCAGGTTTACGGCCTGCCTCTATCAGAGTCCAAGTTTCCGCTCTGTCTGCCATTCTGGCTACTCAGTTGTCTGATCATGACCTTAATAAAAGATACCTAAGAGCAATATCTAAAATCAGGCCTACTATTCTTAATATTATTCCTCCATGGAATCTTAACTGAGTCTTGAATCAATTGTCTAAGTCCCATATCTTCGAGCCTTTGGAAGATATTCCATTAAAATTCTTGACTTTTAAAGTACTTTTTCTGACAGCTATCACTTCTGCCCGCAGAGTGAATGAGGTTACAGTCCTTATCATGCAGCAGCCCTTACATGGTATTCTATCAGGACAAAATAGTCTTAAAACCAAAACCATCCTTTAGGGGAAAAGTCATTTCTGACTTTCACCTAAATTGGGAAATTGTTTTACCATCCTTTTGTGCCAATCCTCAGAATCCTAAGGAACAGCAATTTCATAATTTGGATTTGGTAAGGGCTCTTTCAATCTACTTAAAGAGGACAGAAGAATTTAGAAGCTCTGACTCCCTCTTCATCTACTTTCAGGGGAAGCTCAAAGGGAAATCAGTTTACAAGGCTTCCATATCTAGATGGATTACTTTTTGCATTCAGTTGGCTTATAAGGAAGCGGGTCAGCAGGTTCCAAAAAACCTGAAAGCCCACTCTACTAGGGTACTATCCACCTCCTGGGCCAAGAAGGCTGAAGCTTCTCCTTCTGAGATTTGTAAAGCAGCAACTTGGTCGTCATTATCCACATTCATCAGACATTATCATCTTGATGTCCAGTCTTCGGCCGATGCCAAGTATGTAAGGAAGGTGTTGGAGGCAGTCATCCCTTCTTAACCGGGTAGGATCTGTCCTCTTTCATTTATAATATTTTTGCCTGATTGACATATCCTGTTTCCCTCCCCTTGCTATGGGTACTGCTTTTTAAGACCCATTTTTACATGCCGGGGAGGGACACAGAAGAAATGATAAATATTTGTCATTCTTACCGTTATTTGTATTTCTTCTGTGTCCCTACACGGCATACCCTACCCCATCTTGTTTTTTTTTCACTATTCCTCTTATTTTTTGCAGCTTGGCCAAAAGCAAACTGACGCCTCTACCGGAACTTCGCTTTTGAGGAGTAGAGGAGTCCTACCCAGCTGGAGGGCAGAGACATAACCCATTTTTACATGTCATGTAGGGACACACAAGAAATACAAATAACGGTAAGAATGACAAATATTTATCTTTTTTTTTTTTTTTTTTTTTTTTTTTTTTTTTTTTTTTTTTAGACATTGCTAACACTTTAAGGGAAGAATTCCCTTTTTGGTGTGTTGCTGATGCAAATGTTTCCCTGATCATAGCAACCTGGCCTAAAAACAGGCTACCTGTTAAAAGCCATCGTTTGGTTGGCACTACCTTTACGAGCTGCCACACTTTGTATTGTAATGGTAATCTATACATTGTGGGATCTAGTGCTGGTGGAGATTACCATAATTCCACTATTTTTCTGAGGGAATGGATAAATGTTAGTATATTTTTTTGGGAACGACTAAAGATTTGTCTGGGTTACTCCATCTATCTTCAATAATCTGGTCTAACTCTTGGTATGCTGGAAACCCATTTCTTTTTGCGTTTTTAAAGTATGATTTCAAGGATTTCCTTGGTGACCTGTAAGACCTTCAGAATTACCTTAATTAATAACTGACTTTGTATCTTCCTTATATCTACCCGACCATTCAGACAATGATCGAACTGGGTCAAAATTTTTGCTGCCTATCTTTCCTTCGTCCTCAGAAGATATGACGGTGAGATAACCTTAACCAGTTGGTTATGGTCTTTTTGTAGGTATTCTTGGTGGGTTCACTTTTAAAATGTTGCGTTCTAAACAGCGTGTGGCTACACTGCACATATTCAGCATGTTACAATGATGAAAAGGGCGACATGAGAATCTCACCTTGCATCCGAGCGTGAGATTCTCATGTTTCGCCATTAAACATTGCTTCAAGATACCTCAATGTTGTACTAGACAGCATTTTTCACGTCTAGATCTCCTTGTCTCCGAATTATCGGAGAACAAATGCCAAATAATGGCTGATTACATATGTTCCTCTGCCTCAACTGGGCCCAAACACTATGGAAATGTTATGTGAAAAACCAAAATCCTCAATGAGTCTAACTCGTGCAGTGTTAAGTCCAGTCGGTACTCCATGGTTTATGCTGAGCACTGCTCTGGGCTCTTTTTCCCCTTCTCTGCACGCAGAGTGGCAGGGCGGAGCAGAGAAGGGGAAGAGAGCTCGGAGCAGCGGTCAGCATAAACCAGTGAGTGCCGACTGGACTTAACACGGTACAAGTCAGCAGCTCTAACCGTTTATATTGGAACCAGTAAGACACTCTCTCCTGTCAAACTTAGACTCATTGAGAATTTTGGTTTTTCACATAAGATTCGGGCTCCGTTTAGGCAGAGGAACATATCTAATCATTCCTGATTTGGCATTTGTTCTGAGATCAACCAGAAGGAGGCAAGGAGATATAAACACGCTGTCTAGCATAACATTGAGATATCTTGAAGCGATGTTTAATGGCATGACATGAGAATCTCGCCCTGCATCAAAGAGCAAGATTCTTATGTCTTTTTAATCACAGTGACATGGTTAATGCACCATGTAGTCGCACGCTATTTTGTATGTTACATTTTTAAAGGATACACTCTTGGTGAATCAGAAAGCCAATTGCTATTGATCTTGGCAGACATTTTGTACATTCAGATTATAAATTTGGGGGATATTCTCTAATAATATGCAGCTCTCTCCCACCTTAATGGCCAAGAATCTGTCGATATTAACGGCGTGCAATCTGTTCAGAATTCAGTCTTTCATTGTGAGTCCCCCACAATGCGGGTGACTAATATTGCCTCTGTCTTTTCTCTTCTCTCTCGTTCTGATTGTCAGTCGGAATGAGTGAAGTAATTAATGAAAAGTTAGCCCTTACTAATAAGGACTCTTCACTGATCTTGTAGCATGTAGTGAGTGTCCCTGTCAATGGTAAGTGAGGTATACTGGTATACATGTTAATATAAGGATGTACTGCTGCTCCAATGGAGACTGCCAAATTTAACAGTGAAAACACTAGCCCAAGGACTTTCCTCACAATGTGAGGGTCCAGTTTAAGTCTTTCTGATAGATGGAATCTGTGCGTTTACAAGCCCCTTCTAAATTCATAGGAATTTGTATTCCCTTTTGAAGGAACTGGTTCGCCTCACCTTTCACTTACAGAAGAATAACAATGCTATGTGAGTCATGCAGTTTAGTATCTTAGCAGGTAAACTGGTATTGTGACAAAACAACAACAAAAAAAAAAAAAACTGTGAATCTGAAACGGATGTCAAAATCACTTGTACTTAAAACAGTTTATAAATTAAATATATATAGTGTGTTTGTGCATATATATTTTGATTTATTTGTCAGTTAGAGTAAATCTGTCAGATTTGGCAGTGAGATACAACAGCTCAAAGTTGAATTTTTTGGGTGCAATATCACAGTGGCCTGAAATTGTACAGTGGTGCTGTTGCTACACCATCCTTTTGAATAAAACACCTTTCAGCAGTGGGAGTACTCTTGTTTTACTCAGGGAGATAAACTCTACAACATATATATATATATATTTTTTTTTTACATTTTAAGTATTACTATCCCTTTAAGCTTCTGTAAGTAATGACAATAATAATTATAAAAAAAAAGTGCTATGTCAAATTAGGGTGAATGCATAATTTGAACTTTTAAATTCTCAACAACCGAGTCTCTTAATCACAGCATCATCAAGACCAGGTAAAGTCACTTGTGTGGCAACTTCTATGCTTTTCTGAATGAAGGTGGAGAAAAGATTTAAAAAAAAAAAAAAATGCATACACATGGCAAACAAAAAAATTAGTAAACTGAAGTCTGGGCACACAGGATTTGTCTTTAAGAACAATAAAAAAAATGGGCCTTCTTTCACAGGACTGGGAATAAGGTATTTGGTTTAATTAAAGATGGAGTATCCCACCAAAAGAAAAGTGTTAACCATCTCCCCCTGCCACTGTGGTCTGTTTTAGATCTAGTGACCAGAATCTTAAGAGAATCTGAGCAGAATAATATAGAGCTATGTAATAAAGCTGCCTGGCATTTCTCTACTACCTGCCATCACTTAACTGATCCTAAGAGTAGTGAAGTAGGTAACTGAAAAGAGGGGATTAACCCTTTCATTGCCCCTGTGGCACTGAAAGGGTTTGTAATGTTTCAGAACAACAAAAGCTACGATTGTTGCATATATATATATATATAAATAAAAATATATATTTTTTTTTTTCTACTATTTCTGTCCGATGTTGGCACTTTTCATATCTCTAAAATTATATTATATTATGAAGTGTCCTCTCCTGCCCCTTTTAACGACATCTGTCTTCAGAACAGAGAAGGTGAATTGCAACGAGGGACAATCTCGTAACAGCGCAAGAAACAAACAAAAACAACAATAATAATAAATATAATATGGTTTTCCTTATACTGACAGAGGGAAGATTGTCCCCCTCCCTCCCCTCAGATCTGTCGGTCTGATTTAAGATCTGAGGGGAGGCAGGGGGATACTTTATAATATAATTTAATAGAAACTAGAGAGTGACAAACAGTGCCAACATTGGAGAGCAGTAGTATAAACTGTAAGTAACAATCCTTTTTCAGACTTCCCCCACTCAACACAGAGACAATTACAGCAAGATCAGTAAGCAAATAGATCCCTAACTGCCTGTGTCTTGCCAATCAGTCACATGGACTTTTGGAGTATTTGGGGTCAACCTCCTTCCTCCCTTCTTATCCCCAGAGTGCCCCACTGACCCTCGTAATACAGTCTTACACAGAACAAATGTCCTACTAAAAGATTCCCTAAACTAAACTTCAATTCCCCTCTCTGTCTTGTCTAGCGCAAACAAGGTGCTGTTCTCTCCTCTCACAAACACAAAATGGCAAGCTGTGAGAGCCTGACAGCCTTTTATATGGCTGTAGAAAACTTTTCTTCCCATTGATTTCAATGGGTGGAAAAGGTGGGAAAAAGCAGAAAAACGGCACTTTTTGCGGGAAATTATTCGCTAAGCGGAAAGTGCCATTATTTGCCGGTTTCAGTTTGAGGCAAAAATTTTCACCCATCCCTACCTGCAGCCTCAAAATTTGTAACTCTATTACTTGTAACTCTGTTACTAAAGGAAATCATTCAAGCAGAACTAAGTTTTTTGTGAGACCCAGATGCCCCATCATTGGGGCTATGAGTCTGCACACCAATAGCCATTCCAGTAAGTGCCAAAACCCACCAATGCTGCTGAATCTGTAAAGAAATGAAGATCCTCGTTGAATTGAAATTCTGATTGCCAACAGGAATGGTCATTGTAAGATAAGACCCGTACTTTCAAATCTTCTTTTACTTCATGGATTAACCTAAAAATGCCAATTGGAGTTTTTAACCCCTGCTGTAATGGCAGTTAAACTGTTAAGAAGATCCCACCAATAGGCATTACCCCAATGGCAAAGTCTGAGTGCCCAGTAAGGGCTGCAGATATTTAAAGGGATAGTAATGTTTCATAATAAAATCAGCTCTAATTAATCTTCATAGTATTTGGGCCTTGGAGAGAGTTATTTAAATTCTGTCAGAGTTGTAGTTCAAGAGTAATTCAATGACAAAGTATCCCCCTCCAACCTCTTTTACTGATGTAACACTGCTCAGCTTAGAGCAGCAGGGAGGTGCCCAGGTAGACTGCAGAGAGGGACAATCTTCAATTAAGATAAGGGAAAAAGCGGAAAAACCTGTCAAGGGGGGGGGGCAGGGTTTTCATTGTTCTCACAGTAAGAATATTGACCCTTGCTGTTGTGTGTCTGGATTCCACATCTGAGGAGTGGGGGCTTACACTAGGTAAAAGTGAGGGAGGGGGAAACTTTATCATTCAATTACTCTTGAACTACAACGCTCACACTAATGAAATAAAACTCTATGGCTCAAATACTATGAAGATTAATTGGAGCTGTTGTTTTTGTGAAACATTACTATCACTTTAAGTTTCAACCCACTAGCTTAAAAGTGTACCCATTGCTGTAAGACAAGTTAATAATTTTAACCCTTTTAGTGCCAGAGGGGTAAGCAATGCATTCCTAGCACTCAAAGGTTTAAACATAATTAAAAATTGCCTGTATGTTGTAATGGCCATTTGTCTGTAATATAAATATTTTTTGAGAAATTAACCCTTTGAGTACCCAAGAGGTACGCATTGCATTGCAATGCATTGTATACGTCTCTGTTACATTATGCTAATTTGTTTATATATGCTGAGCCCACACAAGCATAACGAATTAAGTTTGCTAATTAGCTCTGTTAAAAACTATACTGTGTGTGAATTAGCATAAAGAGCGGACAATACCACCAAACTGTAAACATAAATGCTTAAAAACTATTTATTTTACAGAAAAATGCCATAAGATGACAAGCCCACTTTAAAAGCAGCAGAAATAAAGGACATTACTGTAGTTTGGTTAATTTACCAACTGGCAAACAGAACCCCATTACCTCTTTATCAATTTTTATGCACTAGATAAAGGAATCTCAAATTTGTTAGTAAACCAAATAAATGTTAAAAGGTGCTCACGTGTGCTTGTACTACCTGGGCCAAGTCTTCTACGCAATGGAGGACTAAGGGAAAACCTGAATCAAAGTTGATAACCCAGTTCATAAAGGTGGCAAATGTTTCAACCTGGTAGCAGGGCAAGGAGAATCCCATTGGTAAACACCTGTCAAAGAAATTATTTTGAAATAAAAAACCTAACAAGTGAAAAAGAGTTAGGATAAATGGATAATACATCATTTTTTGCCAGAAGAGCCTCTTTACCACATAGTTTTATTAGCTTTAACCCCTTAAGGACCCATGACGGTCCATGACCATCATGGCTTGTTTTCAGCTAAGGACCGATGATGGTCTTGGACTGTCATGGAATTCCGTGCTCCCTGTGCGGCTGCACGCCATTCGGGGAGTCCGGAATCGGATAGTGAAAAAAAAAAAAATGGTCCCTGGTCCTTAAGTGACCGCACCGTGCGGTCACTTAAGGGGTTAAAGCCTCTTGAAAAGATGTATAACACTACATAAGATTTTGTCAATACAGTCAAAAATGGAGGTACCAAAGGAGTAGGATAATGATAAATAAACATAAAATGTTTATATTCTGGACCTATCTATGACACTCTAAAATTGGTTTATGAGGGATGGAAAAAGGATCACTTAATTCTACCCAAGGCCAATTCTTTTCAGATTATTATATGAATTACCCCAGGATGTTGCTGATTTTAAAGGCATAGTAATGTTTCAAAATAAAAGCAGCTGCAATTACTCTTCATAGTATTTGAGCCATAGAGAGTGTTATTTCAATACTGTCAGAGCTGTAGTTCAGGAGTAATTGAATGATAAAGTTTCCCCCTCCTGCCCCTTTTACCTAGTGTAACACTGCTCACCTCAGATGTGGAATCTGGTCTTAAGACCAGACAGCTCACAGCAAGGGACAATCTTCTTACTGTGAGAACAATGAAAACCCTGTCCCCCTTGACAGGTTTTTCCGTTATGCTAATTGAAGATTGTCCCTCTCAGCAAGCCATCTGGATACCACATTTCTGTTCTGAGGTGAGCAGTGTTACATCAGTAAAAGGGGCAGGAGGGGGACACTTTATCATTCAATTACTCTTGAACTGCAACTCTGACAGCATTGAAATAACACTCTCCAAGGCCCAAATACTAGGAATATTAATTGGAGCTGCTTTTATTTTAAAACATTACTATCCCTTTAAATTGTTTTATAAATGAAAGAAGTTAGTGTAAACCAAAGGACTCCAAACATCTATTTCAATTACTTCTACATTTAGCTGGTTGGAACATCTCTAAAACCCTCACCGGGTACAGATCCTTTGGCCATTTGATCTTTTAACAGTGTGTTTGCTAGGTGGGTGCACCAGAATACCTACTACAGTGGAATGTTGGGTGACGTCCCAAACAATAGGTACTTTTGTGGAAAAAACAGCAATCTGCACTTATGATCCTCCTCCTACTGTCTCTCTATGTGGTCATGATTACTAATTAGATTGTAAGCTCTTTATTATAGTGTCCCTTCCCCAATGTATGATTCCCTTTTCTGCACTTCTTCCTCCACATGATAATGCAATCATCGCACTTCAGCCTGATGCTCTTAACCCTGTCCTATATTTTTGTATTGCACTATTACCATTTCTGTAAAGCACTGTGTACAAGTATGGTGCTATATAAATAAAGATACACACGTATAACATACATACATACAATAGCACTAACTATAGGACCAGCCAGTATTAATCATAGCATTGTCCTCACCTCTTAGGGTTTCGGCCCTTATGAAAGGATTTGACCCTGTGCCGTGGGCGACATCATACCCATCCACAAGTCCATGTGAGGTCCTCATGTACTGAAAGCTTCTGTATAAAGTGATTATAAATAAACCAGGCCATACTCCCATAACTTCTGTAAGCTTCAAGGATAATGTTAATGTGTTTAAACAGGATAATTCGCATTCAATACTAGAGTAAATATGAAAGGCTTGTAGCCAGTTAGTGATGTTCCAGCCATGGGTCATCTTCTGTCAACAGACACAGTCAGTACCCTTTGGTGTGAATGAAAATTTTAAAGGGATAGTAATGTTTCACTACAAAAGCAGCTCCGATTAATATTCATAGTTTTTGGGCCATTGAGAGTGTTATTTCAATACTGTCAGAGTTGTAGTTCAAGAGTAATTGAATGATAAAGTATCCCCCTCCCTCCCCTTTTACTGATATAACACTGCTCACATCAGAGCAGCAAGACTGTCTGGATGTATTGCAGAGAGGGACAATCTTCAGTGAGAATAAGTAAAAACTTGTCAAGGGGGGCAGGGCTTTCCTTATGCTCACAGTAAGAAGATTATCCCTTACTGAGATCTGTCTGGTCAACGGACCAGATTCCACATCTGAGGGGAGATGGCTTACACTAGGTAAAAGGGCAGGAGGGGGATACTTTATCATTCAATTACGCTTGAACTACAACTCTGACAGTATTGTATTAACACTCTCCATGGCCCAAATACTAAGAAGATTAATTGGAGCAGCTGCTGTTGTGAAACATTACTATCCCTTTAAAGGAGGGCAGCTGGGACATTAAGTTTAGATACTCTTCTACTAATGTTTCCCTTATGAAAGTGGATAAGTGTAGACACAGATAGGTCATGTTACAGGGGGTACAGGATTTTAAGCATGTCTGAGGGACTGTTATACCATTTTGAGCTTGTTCAACCAGTGCCATATCCCCCACCCCACTTCCAGACTTAGGAAGCATACAGTTGCCATGGATCTGGATTCTTTGGATGGAAAGGATTGTTTGTCAATCAAACCAGCTAACAATGAAGATAGAAAGTTAAAGGGACAATACTTCCAAACAAATTAAAAGAGCTCAAATACATTAAAATACTCCATCCTAGACCGCACGTAAAAAAAATATTTGGTGAAAGTTCTAAAATCTTTCAAAATAAAATATGGTCAGTTTTTCTTTTTACCAGGCCTGTTACCATTCTTATCTACTACTTATTTGTGTAGACCAAGCCATACATTTACCTTATTGTTTGAATAAACAAAGAGAGGTCATATGGTCATGCACATCTGCTGTGATATAAATAGGTAAAGCTTGTTTATAATACATTTTGAGGATTATGAAGGTAACAAATAATTTTACAAGCGTTGGTTAGGAGTACATGTTATTTAAAATGGTATGAACCCTATTAATTTTTAGGTGATAATATACTTTTTAGAACAGCAGATAGAGATGGATGTAATAAGACATAGCACCTGTTTCCAAAACTGAAGTTAGGAAGTGGGCTCCTCTGGGGGTGGAACGGTCATGGCGGCTGCTAAGGATGAAGATAAAGAAGGTGCATTGTTGACAAGGGGGGTGCAAATCTAGTGCCACTATAGTGGCACCTAATGGGCTCACTAGTTTCATGCTACTGACCCCTGGCTGGATGACAACGGTGGGCTTCACTGAAGGATCCATCTCCAGGCAGAAATCCAAGGCTGCTGGGCTTTCTCCTGTGGACTTTGACCTCCCATATGCTGCCCCTTTAGGTACAACTCTCTTGGAATCAACAGATTCACCTTGCTTAACTTATCCCTTTGGTTTGTTTGATATGGGGTTACAGGTATGGTAGGATGCTTTCTCCTACCTGTGGCATGTGGTTCTGCAGGAAGAGCAATAGCAGCACGTTCTGAAGGAGCTTCCTCTCTAGAGGCATCATGTTGCTCAAGAAGGTGGCAGACCCTAGAAATAGCACTCCCATCTTGCTTAGTTTTACTCTAGATTTTATGAGAGAAAGAGCAACAAGATAAAAGTAGCAACGGGCTGGAGAAGACGTCCCAAGAAGTAGCAGACAGAAGGCACAACTCAGTGGCGTGCCTGCTTAAATGTTGGTGACAATGCACAACGCCAGTCAGCTTCACCATCAGCACTAGGAGACGGTGAGCTGACTAGTTATTTTAGTCCCCCATTCCCATGCTCTCAGGCAGTAAAGCTGCCCTGCCACTGTCTTTTCTCAGCCTCGTCAATTATGTTACTATTGAAAATTATATGTCTTTAATGCAGATAGGTTGTTGATCCAGGGAAATATCTGACTGCCATTTGGAGCCAGGAAAGAATTTTCTTACCCACTTGGGGCTAAATTGGAAATAGCTTCAGGTTTGTTTTTTTGCCTTCCTCTGGATCAACAGGGGTGTTTTGGCGTGGGCTGGACTTTATGAACTCATGTCCTTTTTTCATCCTCGTCAACTATGTTACAACAGTATGTCTAGTGGTGCTCTGGATGGGAGCCTTGGATACAGCTCACCTTGTGCCAAATCACAAATCACCTTGTGCCAAGCAATACCAGGCCAGACAGACAATCACCAAGTGCGGCAAAACTGAAATGTAAACATCTATAGTCCCATGGAAGAGATTAGCAAGACCGTGAAGTGATTTAAGACCTTGTACACCGCAAAGGGGGATTCAGTGAAGGACCAGGTTACTGCCGCCCTGTTGTTTGTAACAGGGCTGGGGACTTGGTAAAGAATCTCTAGTAGTTCTATGAACTGCAGAGACCAGTCGTTGCTTGTAGTGTCAGTGCAGACTTAACCACTTGTTCCTCAAGGGGTTTAAAAGCACAGGTCTGACTCATGCATTCTGTCCTCCACTACCTCTTTCATCATTCTCCTGCCTTCTTCACAGTCCACTCCTTCCAATTCCCCCTATCCTTTGCATATCATCACCCTTTCCTTCCCCTAGCCATTTGCAAACATAGGACCCAGGACACGTGTCAAGAAACCCCCACACCACTTCATGCTCAGAAAATCAATTAAAGTAGAGATTTTAACCCCTTTATTGCTAAAGTGAGGTCTCCAATGCCTTGCAATCCTTTGAAGACCACAAGCATTGAAGGGTTTAAAAGTCCCATTGTAATGACTGGGAATGTGTTTGTTCCCCTGGTGCAGCTGGTTTGCTCCAGTACGGCTCCATTTATGTTTAGTAAATAAAACGAGGGCAGCCTCACTGCTATTACAAAGCAAACTTGCATTTACGTTGCCAGTTTAAATTTCCGTGTTTTTGCACGGGGGCAGTAATGTTATTATGTTCTAATGCGGATTTGTGCTTGTGAAATTCAGCTGTCCATAGACAGCAACAGCACTACCTGACCTCAAATAAATCTGAAACTCAAAAAAGTGCAAATGTGCTGTGAATAACCTTGAAATGAAATGTCTCTCAGCATTGCCAGTAACCCTTGTTTTATTCAGCTGGAAAATCTTTACCATTTGCATATTTTTTTTTTTTTTTCATAATTTGGATTTACTACCCTTTGAGTGCCAGAAGGGAGTTCAATGAATTGCTCTGTAATAGGGTTAAGACTAACTTTAGAAACATGGGTATTTGACCAGTTTTGTACCTTCCACTTCATCCCCAGTAGATTTCCTCTAGCATGAATGTTGGGCCTTGTGCAAAAAGTGAACGAAGCAGACTTTTAACGCATACAAATTGCTCTATAGGGGACTAAATATCCCCACATTCCCACTAATTTAAATTGGGCTTTTACCTCTGAATGCTAGGGGGTCTCCAACACATGGCAAAGTGCCTCTAGCATTCAAGCAATGCGTTGGACACTCCTCTGGCACTCAAAGGGTTAAAAGCCACATTAGAATCAATGGACATGTTTTATTTCCCCCTATGGTGCAGTTGGTTTGCCCCATAATTGCACCACTCTTTTTCTTCATGAGTATGACCATATGGGCCTTATGGAGGACGTGACAGAGTTGCAATTCTGGGGCATACTAACTGCACCACAGGGGTGGGAATAAAATACCCCAAATTCTCATTGATTTTAAGAGGGATATTAACCTCTTGAATGGTAGAGCTGTCTCCAACACATAGTAATGCGTTGAGACCTCTCTAGCATACAAAGGGAATTTTTAAATCCCCTGATGGGGCAGTTGGTTAATTCCAGAACTAGACATCTGTCGCTTCCTTCATAATTTATCCTAAACATTCTACATTCCACAAGTACTTTACACATATATTTGTTCCATTTCAAAAAACACCAAAAATCGGATTATTGTGACAGATTAAATCAATTTATTAAGTATTTAGCTTTTCAAACTAGTTCAGTGGGAGTGGGGGGGAACAAAACTGATTTTTACCCTTTGAGTGCCAGAGGGGAATGCAACACATTGCTTTGCAATGCGCTGCATACGCCTCTGGCACTCAAAAGGCTAACAAATAGTGGAAATCAACAGACAAATAGAAGTTGTGATTTTGCAAGCACCTTAGCATAGGTCTTTTTTAAATAAAGATTTAATAAAACATTTCCTACAGTTATACTGCATATTAATTACATTTCTACATCATTAACCTTCTTTTCAGCACTTCTGATGCCCTTAAAGAAGTACATTCGATCTATTACATGCTTTCAATCCTTTAAAAATATTTTAGTTTTAACTCAATTGAAATGCGGTAATAGTACATCCCTGTACTACCGCCAGCTCTGTTTTTATTTCTTGAAATCAAGCTTTAGTAAAATTAGTCCTTATTTAGTTATCATTCACATAGTGCAAGGAATTTACTATAGAAGACTGAAGAACATCTTCAGGCTGCTGCGAGCCGCGCTGAGACAATTACTGGATGTCTCCGCTGGGTCTTCCACTCACGCGTTGAGCTCAGCCACTTGGTCAGGTCGGCTTTCTGAAGATTAGTGGAAAATGCAGAATTAGATTATTTGTGACTGTCAACACTCTCTGTTTAAAGTCACCTTAAAAGGATAGTAATACCTCTATTAAAATTTAGCTCCGAATCTTCTTTACATTTTTTTTAACCACGTAGTGCTATATTTCGTTACTTACAGTGCTGTAGTTCAAACGCTATACAAGACAAAAGGATCCCCCTCCCACCCCTACTGGCCGCCTCCCCTTAGAGCTGTAATCCAATCATGGGACAGACAGATGCAGTGAGGGACAATCTTCACACAGTAAGTATAAGGAAAACCCTGTTCCCCCTTGATGAAGGGGGCAAGATTTTCCTTTTACTTTCAGAAGATTGTCCCTCACCACTCTCCATCCAGACCAAACAGAGAGGCAGCGTGACGCGGGGAAAGGGGAGAGAGGGGGATCCTTTAATCAAGAATAGCGTTTCAACTACAAAGTTGTATAGCGCTACATGTTAAAAAAAAATGTAAAGAAGACTCAGAGCTAAACTTTAATAGAGGTATTACTATACCTTTAAGACATGTTTAATAAGTTTTATGAAGAGAATAAAAATTGTCTATAGTGTGTGCTAGTTATTTGTTTTTAATATAAATCATTTTTGAGAAATGAAACTTCATTTGTTGGTTGCACAATATGGCTCTTTATGCCAATTAGCTTCTGTCCCAGGACAATATTACCACAAACTGAGCTACAAATTAATCTAGTTGATATCTTTATTGGCTAACTAAACAGATTTAAAATGCAAGCTTTCAAGACTTCTTAGGTCTCTTCCTCAGGCATGTTATACCAACATGCCTGAGGAAGAGACCTAATAAGTCTTGAAAGCTTGCACTTTAAATCTGTTTAGTTAGCCAATAAAGGTATCAACTTTACAAAAAATTTTGCATCCTGTATTTCTACTGCTAAAACGGTACCAACTCTCATCTATTATGAATTAATCTAAGCAGAGACACAATGGGAAAATTTCTAATAGTCTCGATACCAGAAAACACTTATTTCAGCGGCTCCATTCACTATAATGTATTGTATTCTCAAATACACGATATGCGATATCAACTGAATAAGGAGATCATCCAGTAAATATCAAAATAACATCAAGAAGTGTGCAATAGTAAAAGGCTTTCCTCTGCCTGACAACTTGTCCACAGCAAATACAAACAACTGCACCACTACGATGTAAACGATCAAATCAGCAGGACACTTGTATTTCTTCTTAAAATCAATCAATCTTTATTCGTAATTCTTAAAAATCATACCTGCGCGTGTAGATGTCTCCAGCAAAACACAGGACGACTTACAGAGTGGGTAAACAGCAGATTATATATAGAGATGATAATCAACGCGTTTCACAAATTTGTTTAATCATGAGTAAGCACAGTATAGGCGCGAAACGCATTGATTATCATATATAATCTGCTGTTTACCCATTCTGTAAGTCTTGCTGTATTTTGTTGGAGACATCTACATGCGCAGGTATGATTTCTGTCAAATTTTTTTTGGCTGAATCAATTTTTTTAGAATATGGCATATTATTGATATATTTTAATAAACTATATATAATATTTTGGAGGATCCTGAGTTTCTTTGCTGAGATTGTTTGACTGTAACGGGGCAGTCCATATTCCCCATTTGCTATAGCTGGTTTTTGGAGTACCAGCTATTTGAACTTCAAATTGTGAGTATAACATTGAGTCTATATAGATATTAATATTGAATATTGGCTTGGTGGTTTGCGCTCTTCCTTCTTCGTATGTTTCTGTGTTTAAGGCTTCCTATCCAATTGAGGAGTGCTTTTTGAAAATGCAGCATCTACTTTTGCCAGTTGACTGAGTGGGGGAAGTTCGATTCCTCCATATATGAATGCTGATCACTATTAGTGATCTTAAACATTGTGAGTACGGTGTATATTGGTGGTGGTCCTTTATTGGCAAAACTTATTGCACTAGGGAGCGCCCTTTTCTTTTTTGTTTTGCATATACTAGATGAACATTGGATGCAGAGTACAGTAAATTTATATGAGTGGATATTTACATTGTTGCAAGTGTGAATTGGGACCAATTCTGAGAGAATTCTTCTCTCTTTTCTAAATCTCCAGGAGTTGGAAGATAGAAGAACTGACCATATGATTTGGAGTGGAACTATACAGTCCTTGATATAGCGAGTCAAATTGGCAGATATAAATTCATTTACCATTTCTATTATTTGGTAACACTGTTGTTTGAAATGTCTGAGTAATTTGTGTATTATTGTGTATCCAACTTATTGCTTTGCAACATGTAGGCCATGCTTCTTGCACTCAAAGGGTCAGAGGGATTAAGAGGTCTATTTAAATTAATAGGAGTTGAGAAGTTTTTATTTGGTCCACATGGTAAATTCGGCTTGTTCCGGAATTTGTAAAACTGTCATCTGGAACCTGGAAAGCAATTCTGATTCACCCAAATGCAACTGTTAAAAAAAAACAGGGTTTTTCCAGATAACACATATTTATGAAGAATCAGCGACCTCTCTAGCAATCAAGAAGCTAAGGTACAAGAAATGTGATTGTTAGAGGAAGGTGCTCTCCTGTACAAAACAAGATAATGGGGGCCACTGGAGAAATCTCGGAGGTCCACATGCAGCCCCAGGGCCACTTGCTGCACACCACTAAAATGACAGATAAAAAAAGCAATATAAAAATAAACTTACCTCCTCCTCTTCTGAAGGTATACATGCATTAACCAATGAACCACAAATGGCCATACAATTGCTAATGCCAGGGAGCCAGGAGGAATGTCAAAGGGCCACCACGATGGTTTCTGATAAAGACAGAACGTTCCATATCAAATCCTTTCCGTTATACACAAAAAAAAGTGACATACCAAATGCTCTATAGGGGGAAAATACAAATTCCCATTCATTTCAAAACAGTTAACCCCGTCAATGCTACATAGGTCTACAGCACATGGCTTCACAATGCATTGGAGGCCTCTCTAGCATTCAATGGGTTAACCCTTTGAGTGCCAGAGGGTTACGCAATGCATTGCTTTGCAATGCATTGCGTACCCCTCTGGCACTCAAAGGGTTAAAAGTTGTAGTGGAAAGAAACAGAGAGCAAGGTGCCTAGGTTGTGGCTGCCCAAATTTCCAAACACTATTTCTCTCTCTCTCTCTACTCTTACTTTTATGTTTTGTTTTTTTTTTTCTATCCTGACATAGCGACAACATCATAGCAATAAAACAGGACCAGAATATTTCAAACTAATCTATTTTCATCTGTCAATAAGTTGATCAGCTTAATCGTTTATAGTAAAATGTTTATGCAGCTGATGATTGTTAGACCTGCTCTTAATGTAAGGTTATACAGTAGTTGAGCCTGGAATTTTCTAGCTGGAATAAGATTATTGCCTTATTTTTGTACTTTATTCCACTGGCTATATTAAGGATAAAACCCAATAAAAATCTATCTTACAAAAATCTCCATAAAAAAAAAATAAAACAATAAAAAAATGCCTTGGTTTGCCCAAGACTTACTCTGCTTTTTTGTGCATAAGGACCTTATTTGATATACATTTGACAAATTTCTTCACCATTAAACATTACATTATGGAAAACCTCCTTACAAAAATAAGTCTACTTAATTTATTTCTCCTTTTAAGTAGGGGTTAAAGGGACAGTAATGTCCCATAAAAAACTGTGTTTTGTAATGTTTAAAAAAAATAAATTATATGGCACAAATCCCATCTCTCAAACCTTCGTGGTTTGAGAGATATTCGCATTTAAAGTTCCCCCCTCCCTCCCCTTTCCCTGACGTCAGGCTGGTCCTGGGACCAGCCGGCAGCTCTTTAGCAGAACCGAAATCATGACATTGGAAAATAATGACTTCATTGGAAAGGTCTAGAAAGTGTGCCTGGTTTGCAAGCACACTTTGCACACAATTCTAATTAAGTAATTATTTTCCAATACCGCTATTTCGGCTCTGCTGAAGAGCCTCCTTGTGTCGGCCAAGATGGATCTCCTGCTGTCAGCTTAAAGATGACATCAGGAGAAGGGAAATTTTACAAGCAAGTATCTCTCAAACCATAACGGTCTGAGAGATAGGATTTGTGCCATGTAATTCATTTTTTTAAACACTAAAAAACACTTTTTTTTATAGGACATTACAGTCCCTTCAACCCTTGTAATAAAATCCCCCCATATTCTACATCACAGGGTCTCACACTTTTTTGTGAATTCCTGGTTCCCTGAAGTACAATAGGTTCCAAAGAGCAAGACAGTGATGCAAAACTAACATGAGTGTATGTGATTGGGAAATTACCAGTGGATGTGTAGTAAACTGAACCATTGCAAAGTGTGTTGGCTTCTAATAAGCATTGCAGTATAAATCCCCTACCAAATCTTTCAAATTACTTGCGTCGCACAGCTTTCAGATATGTTTGACATACATACTAGGTTAATTCATTGGATTCTAGAGGAATGAATTGCAAAACAATGCATTGGTATTTTCTAGTATCTAATGGATTAATGAACTTGATTCTTAGGGTTCCAAGGGCATTTCATTTGAAACAAAACAGGATCCACCAAAGCAAAAAAAATTAAAAAAAAGCGAGGACCACTAATCTATCATTATATGACAAACCCTTATGTTCTCTGTATGTCTCCCTTTATCCCTCTGGGTTGTAAGATTTTGAGCAGGGACCCCATTTCCAGTGTTTCATTTTCACAAGCACTTGTCACCCTGCATTGTCCAATCACTTAAATTGTAAAGCGCTGCGTACAACTGTGGTGCAATATATATAAATAAACCTATTCATTCATATCTTTATTATAACACTTTAGAAGTAAGATGCTCAAATAACCAAGATGAAGAGAATATATTTTCATTTACCTTGTTCTCAGGTTTAGGCTTAGATTGAAGCAGCAAGGACTTTCCCTATAAAAAATATAGAAACATATTATGTTTAATTATTGCTATATCTTTTTAACCCCTTTATGACCGATGATGTGCCAGGACCATCATGACTGTCCAGGTGTTAACCCTTTGGGTGCCGGAGGGGTGTGCAACGCATTGCTTTGCGTACCCCTCTGGCACTCAAAGGGTTAAGGACTGGTGATGATCCTGGCATGTCATGGAAGTCTGTGATCGCAGCATGCCCTGGTCCTGATGAACACCCCACCCCCCGAACGTGCGATCCTTAATGGAGTTAACCACTTAGCTGCCAAGCCTTTTCAGTCCCCCATGTCAAGCATGTTTTCACACTTCAGTTGCAATTTAGTCAAAGCTTTTTTTACCCAGGATTTAAAAAAAAAAAAAAAAAAAAATTGAATTTCCAAACAAATTCCCTGGAGTGTATTTTTCTGTGTTTCATTAGCAAATGTTTTGTGTTAAAGGGATAGTAATACTTAAAATGTAAAAAAAAATATGTTGTAGGGTTTATCCCCCTGAGTAAAACAAGAGTACTCCCACTGCTGAAAGGGGTTTCATTCAAAAGTTATTCATTATCAAAGTTTAATTTTTTAGGTGCAATATAACAGTGGCCTGAAATTGTACAGTGGCGCTGTTGCTACACGATCCTATGGACAGCTCTGGTCCCGGGACTATAAATCTCCATAGGATGGTGTAGCAACAGCGCCACTGTACAATTTCAGGCCACTGTGATATTGCACCTAAAAAATTCAACTTTGAAAATGAACAACTTTTGAATGAAACCCCTTTCAGCAGTGGGAGTACTCTTGTTTTACTCAGGGGGATAAACCCTACAGCATATTTTTTTTTACATTTTAAGTATTACTATCCCTTTAACTTGCCTTTCTAATACACAACAAATTGTACTTTTTGGTGTAGGTCTTCCTATATAATTGTCAAATAAAAAAATTCTTCTTTTTCTCCCCCCAATTATGCAACATTCAACCTTTCAGGAACAAAATAACGAGACATACACCATGTGTCCCTACATGCTATATATTCCAGTTTTAGGGACAAGGCATTTAATTTGTACCCCAAGGTTCCATTTCTATGACCTTGCCAGCAGACGGACCAAAACGTTTTCATATTTACAGTTTCAAATATATGGAAATCCATAGAATACCACATTAGTGTAGCTACATGAAGGCCTCCTGAGATAAATGGTGCCTCATACCGTAAGGGCTGCCATGATGACAATTTTTCTTGCTTTTTTTCTATTATATGATTGTAACAATTACAGACAAGACAAAAAGGTACCAATGGGGAAAGAAGAAAGCCAACGGATTCTAATGGGGGGGCACTTGCCTTTCTACCTCCAGCCTGGTAGCCACAAATGTTTCCAGAAGGCGGAGTCAATGGAAAAAGTATTTTTTTTTTCTTTTATATTTCTACTTCTTCAAAAGGTACATAAAACTTTGAAACTATGGTATTTCCTACTGCAGACAGTAATATTGATGGCCTACATTGGGCCATATGCACAAACACAAAGGTGAGACAGTCCTGGAGCAAAAAAAACCTGTACTGTAGGGGACAAAAAAATACTCTCCAAATTCTCAAAGATTTTAAATAGGCCTCTAAATCTTTTTTTAACAACAGAGAGGTGACCCAGTGCTTTGGGATAGTAATACTTGATTTTAAGACGGTTTAATATTGTAGATATTAAAAAATAAATTCAATTATGTAAGTCCCGTTGCTCAAACTCTGCTATTTTTAGAGTTAAAAGCTTTTAAAGTTCCCCCCTCCCACCACCTTTACACATGTCAGCCCCTAGCTGAGATCCTGGTCCTGGGACTGGATGGCTCTTCAGCAGAGACGAAATAACACTGTCTATAAATAAATACTTAATTAGAATGGTCTACAAAGTGTACCTGCAAACCAGCAACAGGACTTACATAATTTAATTTTTTTTTTTTTTAAATCAGGCACACTTTGTAGACCATTCTAATGGTGTATTTCTTTGTAAACAATGTTATTTTGGCTCTGCTGAAGAGCCATCCGGTCCCGGGACCAAGATTTCAGTCTGTCAGCTAGAGCACTGACGTGTGCAAAAGGGGTGGGTGGGCGGAATTTAAAAGCTTATAATTCTAAAAACAGCAACGTTTGAGTAACAGGACTTACATCATTTAATTTATTTTTTTAAATCTTATTAAACCGTCTTAAAATCAGCATTACTATCTATTTAAATAAATGGGGGGGGGGTTGTCTCCTAGGTTGCAGTTTACATGCTCTAAATCTCTACTGTTTTTTTATGCATGTTGCCCAGTTTTGGATTACAAGAAACCAGACAGTGTATATAGTCATGTTCTAAGTCCACTGATACCTGTGAAGCAGTCAGTGCTTCCAGTGTGTGAAGTCTTTGGAGAACATTTTGCATATCTTCTTGTAATCGCATAAGTACAACTGCAATCTGCTCATTCAGGCTACTGTTTGGTCCTCTCTCTGAGCCCCAGCGGTCTCCATCTCCACCGCTGCCCATCTGCCCACTTCTGGATCCTTCACCTACGGGGTGCATTCGGGTTGCTGAATACCAAAAATAAAAGAACAGCTGTAACAATCATAAATTGTCATACATAATTACCATTGTATTGATGGTCTGTATTTACTGAAATTGTCTACAAGGCAGAAAAATATTAAACTACAGATTCAATAACAATTGTGAATATACCACAACAGCAGAACTTAGCTCTGATAGCATTTGCTAATCCATGGATAGTCAACATTTAGACCTCTAGCTAGTGTGGACTACAACTCCCATTATCCCCAACCTGCTGTGGACCATACCTGAACTTATCTATACTATAAAAGAAGTGGTTATGTGACCACAAATTCTACATCTGTGCCACACATGTGCCATACACACCCACACACACCCTCCACACTGCCTGAGCCCAACATACACATTCACTATCAACTGCACAAACCCCGGGGCGGCAACTAAGTGTATATATGAAGATCTCCTCCACACTGCCTGAGATCCACATACATACCCCGTGGCACAGCTAGGAGATCTGCATATCTCCTCCACAATGTCTGAAGCCAAAATACACAGGGGCAGACTTTGCCCCTCCTCACTATTTTCTCTTTGTCATGAAACGTATGCCGCCTTTATACTGAACCTCCTCGCTATTGCATCCCATGGCAGATCACACCTCCTGCTGTCCTTTCCGCCTTTATAAGAAGTGCATTTGTCATACTGAAGCCTTAAATCCGCCTGCTCACCACTCTGCCTTCATAATATGTCAATGTAGCCCTCAGGCACTGAGAGTGTTACGCACTGCAGTATATGGCGGATTGGATCCATGAGGCATTAATGTCACACTTAACCACTTCAGTGCCAACGCAATGCATGTGTACCTCCACCCCCGGTACTGAAAAGGGTACTGCCCACAACAAACATGTTAAAATAAGTCAGTAACAAAAATACGTGTCCGCTCTCCTCATATTTAACCCCTTCATTGCCAGAGGGATACGCAAAACACTGTACTGCAATACGTTGTGTACCACTCCGCCACTGAAAGGGTTACTGGCCGACACCTTCCCCCTTTCTACTACTGTCTATCTCACATTACAGTGGCCGGCATGCTTGAACTCTCTGCCAATTCCTCCGCTTTGCCCCATAATTGTATAATTTCTTAGCTTCACAATTTAATAAAAAAGTGGGGGTGGGTCTATGCGACTTGTCTGGAGGTTTGCTCCAGCTCTGGCTCCGGATCCCTGAAGTGCTGTTAGGTGATATGATCTTTAAGCCCTGAGCCAGCATGTGAAGTCTTGGACACCGAATACACACACACACATGGATTGGTTTCAGTGGCTAGAGCCAGGACAAGTATCGGTACCTTACAATACACACGCCTCACTGGTGCCTGGGGAACCCTATGAGTACATTGGGTTGCCGCACAGTCCCTACTTAGGAGACTTTATTTAACACACAGCAACAGGAAACCCTGACCTCAGTATAATGCTAATTGTAGCTTGCTATAACGGTAGGAGCTGTTCACACCACACTGAAGTGAAACATGAACGCGCTCGCTGGGGCAGCTGGGAGGAAGCTGTAATAGCGCTGGGACGTCCTGAGAGCTGTGCTGAAGATGCACTGTGCCGCTGAATGCGGAAGTGCTCGTCTTGGACATCAAATATCTTTAATAGTACATAAAAATAAAACCTAAGCATAACGTTTCCTGATACTGCTTATGTGTTTGAACAGATGGTAAAAAGTTTTTATCAGGTGAAAGTTCCTCTTTAATGTGAGCTTCACTGACACTGGACTGTATATATCCTGCATATTATGTATACTCAGACTGTACACACAAGACTGTATATATAATGTATATTAATCTACACACTGTACACACGACTCTATATATAATATATATTAATCTATACACTGTACACAAGACTGTATAATATATATTAATCTACACACTGTACGCACAGTGTGTAGATTAATATACATTATATATATACTCCTGTGTGTGCAGTGTGTACATTAATATACTTTATATATACACTCCTGTGTGACTCAGCCTCACATTAACCATTTGAGTCCAAGAGGACTACACAATGCATTGCAATGCCTTGCGTACCTCTCTGTCACTCAAAGTGTTACGCATTGCTTAAAAAGCAAACAGACGGGCAACGCCGTCCTACACTGCTAGTCTAAGAATAAAATTGCTATGGGTGGAAATACTGAGGAAGATGGAAAATTCTTCCAAACAGACATAGTGACTTTAGATTGGGGTAAACAACATGTGGCCATCCAGCTGCTGTTGTTTTTTTGCACTTATCCTTACAGAGATGCAATGCAACAAGAGTTGGAGGGTCAAATTCGGTTACACAAAAATCTAGAATGTGAACCTCAATGCTGGTGAATCAGACTTCAAGTTCTTAAAGGAGAAGTATCACACTGGAAGAAAGTTTTCATAATAAAGACCTATAAATGATGCTGCAGTTGCTCTCTGAGCCCTGGGAGATTAGTGGCGGGAGCAGAATAGAGATCTCCAGGGCTTCCTTGTTGGTCGTGAGAGATATCGGATTGTAAGACTGAAGTCTTGTGGTTCAGTCTAGTCGGTCTGCCTGTTCAGTTCCCATTAGCTCTAGTGAAAGGCTTCCACGCCAGCCACTAGAAGCCTAAAGGACATGCTTGCACAAACCACAAAGTTTGTGGCTGTAAGTCAAAGACTTCTGGGTTACATTCCAGCCTGTTGCCAGCTAAATAGCTGACAATAATTATAATGAGGTTGCACATTGCAGTATCAGTCTTTTTACTGAGCCCACTTCCATATGATCAGACTTATTAAATCATAATTGTCCTTAGTATTTAGTACTGTTGTCTAGAGTTGCATCCTCTTTGTTTACCTCAGAATGTTACTGAGTAGCCCCACCAACATCCTGCCCAGTTCTACCCATTTTGGGGATAAAGCCATCTTCACCCCCTCACTCTCATCCCACCCTCTTTTTGACAAAATCTCATAATTTGTGCACTCCTTCACGAGTCCTTCTTAGTTCTCCTGGGGCAGAAGACTAAGAGCCAAGTGTATAAAGTGAAGCAATTTTGGGGCAACACCACAGCATCATAGAAGGCAGATAAAAATTCACATTGATTGAAATGGGAATATTAACCATTTGAATTCTAGAGAGGTCCTCAACATGTTTGTATGTTCTTTTTAGCAGTAAAACTGAATGAAAATACGATAAAATTAACATATTTGCTGTGTAGCTGCACCTCTTCCACGCCTTGAATTAACATATTCTGCCTTCTCATTTCCTGCCTTCTTCTGGGTTCCCTGGCCAGATGCTCTGCCATCTTCACCTCCATCTTTCTGTTCCCCTCCAACCGTAGCTTCTGTAGAACCCTCGTTTAACATGGCATCTTGTAGCAGCAAACTGTGATCTACCTGTGTGGAGAAAGAGCATAACGAACAAATTGATGGAGACAGGGAAGGAGGTAACAGTAACAATACTGCTGCAGTAGCATTAAACTAACGGGCCTTATCCAGGGTTCTGTGGCCCATTAGTTACCCAAAAACATCCACTTATGGAACACTTCTGCTATATGTTCAGTTTCAAAAGTATATTTATGGAAATTGTTATGCACAATAATAAGAATTCTTACACTTACTGTTAAATCCTTTTATTTCACTGGAGGGGCACAGGTAAATTATCCTTCACCAGGGGCAGGGCACTGAATAATAGGATTTTAGTCTTACCTGTTAAATCCTTTTCACTTAGTCCATACAGGTTACTGGTACACTGGGAGGCGATCCGCCCCTTTAAGTAGGCAGGAACATTCATCTAAATGTATGCAGGGGGCGGAGCCTCCCCTCCCTCTTAGGCTGCACCTCAGTCAGAACAAGCCAGAATGATTTGAGACACTAACACTGACCAGAGATAGGAGAGAAGAAGACGACCCCTGTGAGCATGCCTCAAGGACTCCCACAGCGTGCCACAGGAGAGCCAAGCATGGTCCCTTGACAGGGTGGGAGACCAGTAACCTGTATGGACTAAGTGAAAAGGATTTAACAGGTAAGACTAAAATCCTATTTTCACTGTCGTCCAATACAGGTTACTGGTACACTGGGATGTCCAAACATTGAGTTTTCACAGAGGCGGGAAGGAGGCAAGGACCAGGCGCAAGGCCCCTAGAGTCACAGAACCTCTATGAACCAACCGGTCACAGATCCCAACTAGCAGAAGTGTCAACGGACACCAACTAGGGTTAAGAACGAACCCCAAGAACAAAACACAGCACACGGAACCGAGCCAACAGGGCTCAACAGTAAGGAAGCACTGAGAATCTCAGAAGAAGAAGAAGATCCTAGACAGGCAAAACTGCCTCCAGGACCTTCCTCCCAAAGCTGGCATCAGCCGAAGCCAGCACATCCACACGGTAGTGCTTTGAGAAGGTGTGCACAGAGGACCAAGTGGCCGCCCGGCAGAGCTGATCAGCAGACGCTTGATTTTTATAGGCCCAAGAGGCCCCAATTGATCTGGTGGAATGAGCAGTGACCCGAAAGGGCACGTGTTTATTCCACAATTCGTAAGCCTTACGAATAGTAGATTGTATCCAAGATGCAATGGTCACCTTGGATGCCGGTCTCCCTGCTCTAGGCCCCTCAGGGATGACAAATAGAGCGTCAGACTTCCTGATAGACTCAGTGCGATGAATATAAAATTTGAGACAATGCACTACATCCAACAAATGAAGATCCCTCTCCTTGTCAGAGGAAGGGTTAGGGCAGAAAGAGGGCACCACAATCTCCTGATTGATGTGAAATTCTGAGACAACCTTAGGTAAAAATTCCTTGGAAGTGCGAAGCACAGCCTTATCCTTGTGGAACACCAGATAAGGAGGTTTACAAGACAAGGCTTGTAACTCTGCCATCTGGCGAACTGAGACAATGGCCAAAAGGAAGGCCATCTTCAAGGTCAAAAGGCGTAAAGGAATAGTAGCTAAGGACTCAAATGGGGGACGTTGGAGGACCCCCAGAACCAGATTGAGGTCCCACTGAGGAGCTGGACTCCTGAAAGTGGGCCGAACATGAGCCACACCCTGGAAGAAAACTTTGACATCAGGGAGGATGGCAATGCGCTCCTGAAAAAAGACAGACAGAGCAGACGTCTGAACCTTGAGAGAACTTAGGCTGAGCCCTTTCTCTACCCCGTCCTGTAGAAAGGCCAGGACAGTAGGAAGATGGAAATCAAGTGATAGATCCCAATCAGCACACCATGCAACAAAGGTTGACCAGACTCGATGATAAATCTTGGAAGACACTGGCTTGCGAGCTTTAAGCATCGTAGACACTACAGAAGAGGAAAAACCCTTTTTCTTCAGAATTGAGGATTCAACCTCCAGGCCATCAAATGAAGACGATGAACATCCTCCTTCCACAGGTACCCTTGTAGCAGGAGATCTGGACGAGCAGGAAGCGGAAAGGGTTCCGCTACAGACAATTCCATCAGATCCGGATACCAGGACTGACGAGGCCAGTTCGGAGCGATTAGGATGACCGGACAACGCTCCACCATCAGCTTCTGGATGACTCTGATCAGCAGAGGAAGAGGAGGAAAGATGTAGGCTAGGGGGAAGTCCCAAGGTATGGACAAGGCGTCCACTGCCAGGGCCAGTGAATCCCTCCACCGGGAGCAGAACACTGACACCTTCCTGTTGTGCCTGGTTGCCATCAGATCCACTACAGGAACCCCCACATCTGGGTTAGAAGGTGAAACACCTCTGGATGAAGAGCCCACTCTCCGCTGTCGACTGTGTGACGACTGAGAAAGTCTGCCATGACGCTGTCTACGCCTGGAATGTGTACCGCTGAAATGACGGGAACATGCCCAAGATAAAATGGCCTTGACCTCTAACCAAGCGGCGAGACTTCTTGTTCCGCCTTGTCTGTTGATGTAGGCCACTGCGGTGGCGTTGTCGGACTCCACTCTGACTGGACAACCCTCCAGTTGAGACTCCCAATGTCTCAGGGCAAGGAAGATGGCACGTAGCTCCAGAACATTGATAGAGAGGAGAGATTCCTCCAATCCCCATTTCCCCTGAGCACTGAAACGACCCAACACTGCCCCCCATCCCAGGAGGCTGACATACGTCGTGACTGTGGTCCAATATGTAATCTGGAAGGATCTCCCTTTCAGGAGATGAGACAGGTCCAACCACCACTCTAAGCTCAACTCGACATGAGGAGGCAGAGAGACTGACAGGTGCAGATGGTCTGGATGATTCCTGCACGTCTGAATCACAAACCTCTGAAGTTCCCTGGTGTGTGCCATGGCAAATGGCACCGCCTCTATGGTGGAAATGAACTTCCCCACCAGAATCCAATCTGATGAGCCACCTCTTCTGGGAGAAACACCATGCACTTCTGAGTGTCGAACAGGAGACCCAGGAAGAGTATCTGCTGAGATGCGACCAAATCTGAATTGTCCAGATTCACAATCCACCCGTGTCGAGTGAGTGTCTGAATGCAAGCCTGAACCTGCTGGTGAAGGATCTCCGCAGATGAAGCTTTCAAGAGTAAATCGTCCATGTAGGGAGTCACCTTGATGTCATCTTGATGGATCACCGCTATCAAAGCACCCAGGACTCTCTGGAAAACCTGCGGGGCTGTAGTCAGTCCAAAGGGAAGAGCCGAAAATTGAAAGTGACCTTTGTGGCAGGCAAACCTGAGATACCGCCTGCTCTCCAGATGGATAGGGATGTGCAGATAAGCATCCTGAAGATCCAGGGAGGCAAGGAACTCCCCCGGAGACATAGCTGCTATCACAGAGCGCAGGGATTCCTGACGATAGTGGGTACTCACAACAAAGGAATTGAGATCTTTGAGGTCCAAAATAGGACGAGCGCCACCGTCCTTTTTGGCCACCACGAACAGGTTGGAATAGAATCCTGAACCTGTGTCCCCTGTACTGGTTCCAGGACTTCTTTGTCCAAAAGATCCTGAATAGAGTCGTCGAACAGACGCCTCTTTGTAGGTTCCTGAGAAGGACGAGTAAAATGGAACCGAAAAGGAGGGAAAGAGGAGAAAGGGATCCTGTATCCCTCTGACACCACCTGAAGAACCCAAGGGTCCGCCACTGACTCCTCCCAAGTCCAGCGAAAGATGTGAAGGCACCCACCTACAGCCGGATGCGGACCCGGGTTTGGCGAGTCATGCCAAAGCAGTCTTGGAGGTCTTGGCCTTAGGGGCAACTTTGGGCTTCCAGGACTGTTTGGGCTTGGAGGAGGAGCGAGAAGCAGGCGGAACCGCCTGGGACGTGGGGCGTGTCTCAGTTTGGAAGGAACGAAAGGACCGATTGCGTTTGGCTGGAAACTTCTTTTTAAAGACTGAGGGTAGAAGAGTACTTTTACCTCCAGTAGCCTCGCTAATCAACTCCTTTAATTCAGATCCAAACAGGGAAGTCCCTTGAAAGGGCAAAGAAAGCAAAACTTTCTTGGAAGCAGTGTCAGCAGACCAAATTTTCAGCCAAAGGGCGTGTCTAGCCACCACCGAAGAAGTGGTGGCCCTCGCCATCATGCGAACTGCGTCAAAAGCAGCGTCAGAAACATAATTCTGAGCTTCAGAAGTGTTAGCAAAAAGTTGTAACTGCTCTGACACTGGCGCATCCTGGCGAACCGCCACAGTAAGCTGTTCAGTCCAGACCGCAATGGCCCGGTTAACCCATGCCACAGCAAAGGCTGGACGCATGGCAGTACCAACAGAGGCAAAAATAGACATAAGGCAAGTTTCTAACTTTTTGTCCGTCCAATCCTGTAAAGCAGAAGCATCAGATACAGCCAAAGCAGTAGATTTAGACAATCTAGAAACTGGAGCATCCACCTTAGGAGGATGAACCCATTTAGACTGTTCAGTCTCAGGAAAAGGATAAAGTTTGGCAAACTTTTTTGAGACTGAAGAGGACTTATCAGGATTTTTCCACGCATCAGAGACTAAGCGTTCAAGAGTAGGATTAGTAGGAAAACATGTAACAGCCTTAGAAGGTTTCTGAAACACGTCCGTTGGGTCAAGAGTAGATTCCTGATGCAAGGGAAGATTGAGGGTGGTCAAAACAGCCCTGATCAAACCCTCCACAGAGAGTTCAGGGTCACATTCATAAGAGTCCCCAATGGATCTGGTAGACTCAATAACAGTACCATCCTCAACATCAGAATCCTGCAACAATTCTTCCTCAGAAGAATCAGAGACGTCCGGAGCTCCCTGTGGCTTGGGCAGGGAGGTCCTGACAGTGGAGGGGGTCTGCCATACTTGAAGAGCCCCCTGAACCTGAGAGGGAAAGAGCTGAAGAGTGGATCTGAGATCCCTAGTTGCAGCCTTGAACTCTTTCACCCATGTTGGCTCAATAGCGTGACTGGAAGGCCCTGGGTTGCTGCAATGACCTTCCACACAAGTTGGGCACAGATGACCAGAAAATTCTCTAGGTAGCCCTGCGTGACAGGAGGAGCAAAACGCAATGGGAGAGACAGATACCCCAGCCTCCTTCGTCTTAGGTCTAGTCCCAGGCTCAAGTGGAGTAGACATGCTCACAGCGTCAGATATACCCCACAGATAGGAATCACCCGATTAAAGTGTGAAAGATTAAATATTCACCCCAGAAACGTTTAAAACTAAACTTATCTGGCAAGCGAAGGGTTAATCAGCAGAGGGGAGAGAGAGGGTCCGGTCCCTGCGTAGTATACTCGATGAGAAGAACTCACAAAATGGCTGCCGCGACGGGAGCCAATCAGAAAGAGAGCGCGAACCAAGCGCTCATGGGAAACGTAGTTTTCCTCACAGAGTACCCCAAAACAGTGACCGAAGTCCTCCCAGTCCCCCAACACACTCAAACATACAACCGGATGATAGAGCAAGGGAAGACAATTAAAATGAGCCCTCTCTGAAGTCGCTATGTGAAGAAGTTCCAGAGATACGTCCCACAGAGTGTAAGTCCATAGAGAGTAAAGGAGCAATGGCGTCTATGCGGGAAAAGCGCGCTTAAAGGCACGGAACATTATTTCCAATAAATTTTACCCTTAAAGTAAAAGTTCCATAACACATAGCAAACAGATATACTATAACAGTAAACATTACCCAACCAAGGTAGACAATGCAAATGCCCATAAAATAGACAAACCCAGCAGAGAGAGGTTTAAATCCCACATAAACTGCTCCAAAACTCAGACATACACCAATACATAGCATTAGTAAAGTATATAAAAACACCCAATGAGCGCTGGAGTGCACAATGAGAACTCCCAAACACAATCCCAATGAAGGGACACTGAGGGACAAGTGGACCTTCGGCACTCAAAGGGTGGCTCACCTTTCCTGCAGGACTTCTGTCTTCAGGTTACCAAGATCAGAAAGGAATCACCACAGAGGATAATTCCCCAGGGAAATACTTGAAATCAAGTTATTCCCTCTTCAGGGCAAAAGATCCACCAGAAGTACCCTGGAAGCTGTGCTATCCACTTTAAATAGGGCATTTGACAGCCTTGGTAATCCGCCAAATGGTGGTATTCCATATTTGTAAAAATAACAAATAAACTAAAACTTGAAGAGAGCTGTTCTCTGCCTGGTGTGAACACACCGAGGAACAAATCATTCTGGCTTGTTCTGACTGAGGTGCAGCCTAAGAGGGAGGGGAGGCTCCGCCCCCTGCATACATTTAGATGAATGTTCCTGCCTACTTAAAGGGGTGGATCGCCTCCCAGTGTACCAGTAACCTGTATTGGACGACAGTGAAAGTTATCTTCCAAGCCAGAAGTTCCTCCCATTCCTATGCCCTACGTAATTCCTCTCCACACACACTAGAGGTCAGTTTACATATTGCAAAGAATAAGTGAATGTCACCAGAACAGACAAGCTAAGAAATGGAAGGGCATTCAAAACCTTTCAAGTACTTTTCTCGCAGAAGGGGTGTCCTGTGCCCCTAATGGACTATGAGAAAATAATTTAACTGCAAGTATAAAAATATCCCATTTTCTCTTGTGTCCCATGAGGGGGACAAAGAGACCATGAGGATATCCCAAAGCCACAGGGAAGGAGAGGAAGACATCCTATGGAGTTGCTGCATGCAGAACCTTGTGCCTAAAGCTAGTGTCTGTGGAGGCAAGGACACAGACTTTGTAGAAGTTGGTAAGCATTGGACTGAAGACCATTTGGCTGCTTTCCGTTCTGGTCCTTGGGAGACTAATGCTGGAATGCACAGGGGGTGCTCATAGATTTTTCCAGTGTGAGCTGTAATCTGCAAAAATACTGATTTGGAACAGTATAAGCTTTTCGCACATAGTCAATTTAATACATGATGCAAATGGGAATCTGAAGGCAGGTGGTCCCTTTCTAGGACCTCCTGGAATGACAAAAACAGAAGAACTTTGTCTGAAGACTTCTGTAACTTGTTTGAGTCATCTAACAACAACCAAAGAATGTAGTTTATCTTCCTTTTTGTAAGAAGGGTTAGGATACAAGGAAGGTAGGATTTATTTCTGCTTCATGTGAAAGGAAGACACTACTTTAGGCTGAGATTCAGGAGCAGTTCATGAAACCAACTTATAGTGATGAAAAATCAAATAAGGTGACCTACAACACAGAGCAATGAGTTCTGACACACATCTGGCTAAGCAAATTGCAGCTACAAACACAGTATTGTATGTAACATGCCTCAGGGATGCAGAAGATAATGGATCTATGGGTCCTTCTAGTGAAACTCCTAGAATCAAATTCAAATCATAGGGAGGAGTCAGATCTGTGTAAGGAGGAACCATGTGGATTGCTCCTTAAAGGAATGTCTGTACTTTTGGAATATCTACTTTGCTTTTAAATAAGGTGTTAAGGCTGAAATGTGAAACCTCAAAGAACCGTTATCTAAACCTGCTTGAAGGAAATCTAGGAGAAAAGTCACGTTGAAAGTTTTAAGAGATAACACTTGCTGGTCACAGGAATTGATATGGGTTATCCAGGCATAGTGGTAAACCTTGGAGGAAGCAAGCTTTCATGCTGTCATCATTGTTTAAAAGATCTTGACGTGCTTAAATATTGAGGCTTGAATTTCCATGCCGTAAAGGCCCAGCTGGCTATACTGGGATACAGTGTTGGACCCTGAGATAGTAGGTCTGGGTACTTTCCATGGCTCTGCTTTTGATAGATTTGTCAAGGTATGGTACTTAGAATGGCCATGCTTGTGATATAGGTATAACATACGCAAAGGTGTTGAGCTGGCTTTGATCAAGTGACTGAGGCAGGAAATTATGCTTATCCCATGTTCCTGTAAGTGTGCTGACAGAGACGCAAATACTTTTGCAGATACTGGGGGAGAAATTGAAAGCCCAGATGGTAGGACTATGAACTAAAAATTCAAGTTCTAATTCGAAAACCGAAGATAACAATAGTGTTTTTCCAACCCTGAAATGTGAAGCTAAGCATCCTTTATGTACAAGGAGAAAGGTTGGTTCCATAGCAATTATTACAGAAGTGATGGATTCCTGTCAGGATAATAAGGAACCCCTTTTTCTGGTGTGTGAATTCCAACAAAGAGAAGCTGGGGAGAGAAGCTAAAGGTTGAGGCTGGGAAGCGGCATTAACCTTCTAATGTGCCCTTGTGGAGGTCAAAACCAGATTTAAAGGTGCTGACTATGAAGCCAGATTGTCCAAACTCCTGCTGAATCAGGGATGAACTAGAAGGAGCACACATAGAGGTTGATAGAGATGGTTTCACAGACTGCAATGGGGAGTGAAGATTGGAGGACAGGCAAAGTCAAATTAACCACTTAAGGAACAGGGTTTTTTTGTTTTTGCACACAAGATGGCCAGTGCAATTTTGGCCTTTTTAATATATCATTGTTCTACCATATTTTCCCTCTAATTCCATTAGTACACCCACACAAGGTTTTTGATTTTTTTTAAGCTTAAGTAGGGCTTTCATTTAATACAACATTCATATGGATAACTCATCATTTAATTTGAGGAAAAAAAAAAAGGAAAAATAAAAAAAAAGTACACAGGTTTTCCTGTCATGATTTGTACGCTATTTGTCTATCTAAAAAGTACCTCCAAATATATTAATTCATTTGTCCCAAAAATGGGAGTATCCCACATGCCTAGGATTTTAATATTTGTTTCACCTTTACAGGGTAAATATTACAAGATGAGCACCACTATTTCCAAGCTATCCTTTTTCAAAATTTGGCATGCAAGGATCATTGCTCAGTTAATGGTTCCAGAACCCAAAAAAGTCCCACAAATGTATATGTTTCTGAAAAATAAACAACGTAATGTAATTAATCAGTAGAGGTTTGTAGTTTTTCATGCAACTATTTTTCCAAAAATATATACCAACATTGTAGTAATGTTTTGTTTTTTTCACACTTACATTACAAATTTTGCTATGGATTTCAAGCACAAGATATTTGCAGATTTTAAAAATGCATTGATTAGTGTTCTGAATAAGGCAATGACCATATGCATAGGTTTTTTTAGGGTTTGGGGGAGCTATTGGGCCCAATTTGGAACATTTCCATTTTAAAACATGGATTTTTCACAGCTTGCTTAAAGGGATAGTAATACTTAAAAATTACTAATCCCAATATTGTAGTACTGAAAAAAAGAAATCAATTGCCCCAGTGACATCTCTCAAACCATTATGGTTTGAGAGATATTCACTCACAAAGTCCCCCCCCACCCCTTTCCCTGAAGTCAGTGTTGTAGCTGACTGCAGGGGAAGCCTGTCCTACGATCATCCGGTAGCTCTTCAGCAGAGCAGAGATAGCGATAATAAAAAAGAAATCATTCACTTAAAAGGTCTTCTCCGTGTGCTTAGTTTTGGGATTAGTAATTTTTAAGTATTACTATCCCTTTAACTGGTGCCATGTCTCATTTGGGGCTCAGTTTCACTTTAAAATTTGCCCCAAAAGTATATAATTTTTAAAAAGAAGACAAGCTTTTAACGCAGCCACTTTACACAAATCCTGCCATAAGTAAAAAAGAAGAAATAAAAGTTTTTCACTTATATTTCAGTGTTGCTATGGATTTAAAGGACAGGATATTTGGAGTTTTCAAAAAAAAAAAAAAAAAAAAAAGCTTTTATTAGTGTTCAGCAGCATCTTATGCATAAGTTTGTCAGGTTTTGGGGTACATACTGGGACAGTTTGGGAACCTGCCATAGAATTTTCAAAGATTGCTTTTCTGTGCCATGTCACATTTCTGGCTATATGGCAGTGCTGCAATTCAAATTTTACCCCAATAACATATGTTTTTGAAAAGTAGACAACCCAGGGTGTCATTCCATTTGTTTTTTTTTTGACACTTCATATGCAGCCACTTTACCACTAATCCAAATCCCTTTCAAAAGGGGAGAAAATGCATGTTTTTTTGATATGTTTCTTGTACAAAATATATTTAGTTGCAGTAAACTTTCACAGGTTATATTCTGCTATTTCTCCACTTTCTGAAGATATCACATACATGTAGATTTGGTAACTACTGTGGGAATTTCTAAATCTTGTGTTGGGTCCATCACTGGATGCTCTGGCTTTGGGCATTTCACTTGCCATTGCCTGCTAACCTACAGGTAGAGCTCCATCTACATATTTAAAAAAAAAGAAAAAAAAAAAAGAAAATTGAAGTCTCTTAATTTAATAAAAATTATTAAACCCACCAATAATATAAAAAAAATAAATTTAGGGTGCATTGCTTGCCCTTATATTTTCATAGTGTTAGATCTAAGGAGGGATGTGTTCTGAATATGAATATATATATATACATATATATATATATATATATATATATATATATATATATATATATATAAAAAACAGGATATTTCAGGGGAAATGTGGCCACTAATAAAATGGTAACAGGCACAGCACTACTGTATTGCAACTACATGATACTGCTTAAAGGGATAGTAATACTTCGTTTTAACTTTATTTTATTTTGTAGGCATTAAAAAACATGAAGAATGATATAAGTCTTATCTCCCAAACCTTTATGGTTTAAGAGATATTCACAAGCAAAGTGTCCCCCTCCCGCCCCTTTTACTGATGTAACACTTTTCAGCCACGGCACAAGGGAGGTGCCCAGGTAGACTGCAGAGAGGGACAATCTTCAATTAAGATAAGGGAAAAACCTGAAAAGCTTGTCAAGGGGGGCAGGGATTTCATTGTTTTCAAAGGAATAAGAATGTCCCCTTCTGTTATCTGTCCAGTCTATGGACTGTATTCCACATCTGAGAAGAGATGGCTTACACTAGGTAAAAGGGGCAGGAGGGGGAAACTTTGCTTGTGAATATCTCATAAACCATAAAGGTTTGAGAGATAAGACTTATATCATTCTTCATGTTTTTTTAATGCCTAGAAAATAAAATAAAGTTAAAACGAAGTATTACTATCTCTTTAAAGCAGTTGCCAATGCAGAGACCAGGTTGTGAAGGGAAATCAGGACAGTACAATGTAGTGTCTGTCCTTTTCCCTTTGCTGTATGTTGCCCTCATATAACTGGAAAGCCTGAGTGTATCCTATGGCAAGGTTTGTAAATAGATATTTTCAAGGTCATGGCTGCAAAATAAATAAAACAGACATATTTTGCCTACATCATCTTGTCCAAACTGTTCCATAGAATCGCAGAAAATTTCACTGTCCGAGTCACTCGTCAAATGATGGACCGCAGCAATATCTTCTGTACAATCACCTTCTACAAACAGATAAAACAATTGTCAGATCATCTCTAATTAATTCACTGTTCATTATTTCTCAGGCAAAGCCATTACAACTTGGGACACCAAATAAAAACCTCACTGGCACTGATGTATGAGGAAGTAAACACAATATTGAAAAGAGCACAAACCATATTATTTTTAAGTATTGTACTACAGTTTTCATAGTTTAATTATTAACCGTTTAAAGCAGAACTTTCACTCTCTATAAAGCCTCCCTACAATAATTAGGCATATGGCAACTAGCTTCATAATAGTGCTATTAGCTCTCATAAGTACCTGATTCTGAAGTAATCCTTAGTCTTCGGAGACCGGAAGTCAGGCATCAGCGCAGGCATCTTGCTTTACTGCCATCTGCGTGCCTGTGCTGTCAGACCTGGTCTTCTCTAGGAGGCATTGCACTGTGCCTTAAGGTACCGGAAGGGATTGACAGTGCAGGCGGCACTAAAGCAAGAAGCCTGGCCGTCAGTCTCCGAAGAATAAGGATTGCTTCAGAACTGGGTAATTAAGAAAGCTAATAGCACTATTTTGAAGCTAGTCGCCATATGCCTAATTATTGGAGGGCGACTTTATAGAGGGTGAAAGTTCCGCTTTGAGGACCTGATGGATGTGCAGTGCATTACTTCACAATGCATTGCACATTTCTCTGATCCTTAAACGGTTAAACAATAAGAATTTTTTTAGTTACCTTTGTCTCCATTCAAATCAGCTACAGCAACCACCTCTTCTTCTGGCTCTTTGTTCTCTATTGTCAGCTCGCCTTCAGTCTCATTGAGAGTGGATTTGGAGGGGATATGATTTTGCAAGTCTGGAATGAAGTCACTGTGGTTCAGGCCTAAACCGTTAGACACTATACTCTTCTGGGACATCTCAGGTGCTGGACTCTGCTCTGTGTGCTTTTCCTCTGTTTGGAGACACATCAAACAAATGGATAACATATATAATGCAAACAATCAAAGGCCCAGCGGCGGATAACCTGAGGCCATCCAGCTGCTATCATATAAAAATTCCCGTCATCCTTATCTGGACACTTACAAATACACTATCTCTAGGTCTTTCGATTTAAAAGGCAACTATCACTCAGACAGTGTCTTATTAGCAGGTGTGCACCACAATGAAACTGGGGATGCATTGTAAGCGTTGGCAGATAAGAAGGGAAAGCAGACCTAAAATATGCAGTCCAGTCTCAGGTCTCCCTGAATTGGAATTTGGACACAGTGCTGCTGTTCACTTACATAAAAAAAGGATCATCCCAACGGGCCTAGCTCCATGTTAAGTTCCATATATGACCTCTTTATTCACCCACCTGTCATGCCATATGACTAAAGTGACCTGGATGGGAAGGACCCCAGGAATATGAAATTGAGCTGTGAGTGCCGTCTCCAGAGACCATAGGGAAGATCTTACAAGACCAGTGGAGGCTATATAAACAGTCCTCAAAGCTTATGGCTTTAACTAAGTTCGCTCCCATAGGAACTCACATGGTAAAATAGGAAAATTGCCCTTTAAATGACTTAAATGTAATAAGGTTGAAGATCAGTTCAAAATTAGGGGTTTAACCCTTTGAGTGCCAGAGGATTATCCAAAGCATTGCTTTTCAATGCACTAAATACCCCTCTGGAACTAAGGGGGGGTTTCAAAGAGTTATCCCTTTGAGTGCCAGAGGGGTACGGAACGCATTGCGAAGCAATGCGTTCCGTACCCCTCTGGCACGCAAAGGGTTAAACAGGCACTAAGGCCAAATGTGTAAAGAAGTCAAACTGACTGCATCATAGGGAACAGATAACAAATACCATTCATTTGCATAGGGATTTCAACTCCTTGCATGATAGAGAGGTCAACAACGTACTCTGAATTACATTTTTTATTTGTTCCCTAAGGTGAAGCTTGTCTGATCCAAAAGCTCCCAGTTAAAAAATACATTTTTGCCGTTTAAAATGATACTATGTTTGAATTATGTCCATCCAAGTAACTAGAATACCTTGCTCACTTTGCTCTGTTTCTTCCTCCTCCTCCTCATTACCCTTGGCCTCTTCTTCCTCAGACTCTGCGCCACTGTCACTACTCTCTGCCTTACCATTAACCGCCTTACAATTCGGGGTAGAGGTCAAAACACTGCTGAGATCTGAAGAATACAGAGGTACAACACAAACACACATATATGTCTACTGCAGTAATTATGAGAAAGGTTGTGCTATAATAAATGCATAGCTTGCTGCTTTAAAAATAATAAAAAAAAAATATATATAAAAACGTGATAAATTCTTGTCTGTGATAAATGACCTGCTTCAGATCTTGTCACCTGTAGGACACTCGTTGCAACCCTGAACTGACAAAAAGTAAGTAAATATAGGACCTATGGCCCTTCACTGATGCCAACAAACTCATGGGAGAGCAAGATTGGGGTATTGGGGGTGGCCATTGTACATGAGGGCTGGGAAGGCTGGCTCCTCCTGAATACCTTGCATTCTTGCATAATGGTTGCACCAAAATAAACTGATCTGACTAATATGCAGTGATTTCAAACAATAGCATTCAGATACACAAAGCAGATTGATCTGTTGGGACCAGAATTTACTCAATGCATCTACTCCTGGTCTGTCAGATTTTCCTCTTTAGGTCTCAAAATTCTGATTGTTTGTATAGTTTACAATAAAGGAAAAATTGTTTTTATACACTGCATGGACACTGGTTCAGTTTGTTTTGATTTGACCAATTTGCAAGACTGTAAATTGCATACTCTCCAAAGGCCGACCCCACCATATACTGGGGCCACGTGGGGACTGCGTCCAAAAGCCTTCGAGGACGTTTATGCTTTCCTGCAGTATAATAATTCTGCACTGTAATTTAAACACGCACATATACCAAGCTACAGGGATGAAAGGGTACTGCTGTACGATCACTGTAACCACAGAGTTTGGAGACTAAGTGTGGAAACTCATTTATTAATTTTAAAAAGAACCCCCTCAAGATTACATGGCCTCCGTTTCCACATAAACATAGGAGACCTAAAATTTAAAGTGGAATTTAAACCTCAGATCTCAGGAGGTAATGGAGTAGTGCTGCAGGATGAACACAAGACACAGTTTGTGGAAGAATTAATAATGCACCTTCCCAAAATAATACATTTATTATTATTATATTTAAAATAGTTACCTTCTGCCTCAAGGTTGACAGCTATTAAAAGGAGGCAACCTGTGGCAATCCAACTGCTGGAGACTAAAACTGGATGGAAGTTGTAGTTGCCAACAGCTGGAGTTTTGAAGGTAGCCTCTCCCTGCCCTCCACATTTCATAGGCAGAGACATTGTCTCATAATGAGCTTTTCTGCTTTGCAAAAAAAACAGTAGAGGTCACAGACACATTCTGTGAAGCCAAGCCCCTGTGTTAGCAGCAGGGGTCAGTTCTGATTCTGAACAGTAGATAATAACCCATAAATGCTAGATAATAGCCTTTAAGGTTTGTTCAGCACATCTCTTTGCTGTTTACTAATTTGGCTCCATTTGGAACACTTAACATTTATCTAGGCCTTTGTCTGGTCCCAACTAAAAGCATGTCTTCTCACTAAAGAAAATGTGTTGTAGTTCAGACCTCTCTCTTAAGAAAATCAATTATAATTATGCAGGAAAAGTGTCAGTGGTTTCAAAGCACTACTTAATGGATGGAAATAATTTCATACAAATCACATTGCATCAGATTACAAGAAAATGCAATGCGCTTTAACATCTAGCTGCACAAACACATAAAAGCACTCCAAAGTGATTCTGAGATTCCCTAGTGCTCCTATAAGATCAATTTTTTGGAACTCCAATCAAAGTATAATACAAAGATGTTCTCAGCCTATGACATTTACTTACAGTATCCATTCTGGGGGAGAAATTAGCTCCAGTCATGATGGTCCTACCCTTTAGGCAGATCCTGTTATCAGGAACACCTACATAGTGATTATTATGGCGATATCCCACAATGGGGGGGGGGGGGTTCAGAGGTGCAGGCTGGCTGCCTCTGTAGATACCCTCACGGTATAAATGTGAAGAACACATTATCATACATTTTAGAGAAGAACTCTAATGCCATAAAGCTTCACAAAAAGATAAAATAATTAAAAATAAAGTACAAAAATCAGGTCTCCAAAGAGACAGTATACCCTTTAGCCTCCTTCAAGTTCAAGGAAACTTAAAAACTAGCCTCTAATGCAGGAGTTGGGGTTTAAGTGGCACAGGAAGGGGAAGCATTTCCTTTATTTTTTTGTATAAACTAGTAAGTGCCCTGTCTATTGGTGGAGGATTCTTAAAGGAGCAGTACACTTTTTTCTCTAAAACCTATGTTATAGAGCTTTACCTGCTGAGTAAAACAAATAATAACAGTTCAAATTGTTAGGAAGTGAATTATAGCCTGATTACTTCTAGATAATTCAAACTGATTCCATGGGACACCATGGATACCATGACTTAGCAGTTTCTAATACATTCTATTGAGGACTGTTTGTCAGTGACTCACCTCTATCAGAGAATGCAGCTAAGTGAAATATGACCATTAAAGGCCACAGTTGACATAAAAAAACCTAAGAGTTTAAACTGTAACAACTCTGAAAATATGCATCTCTCAGCAGTATAATTACCCTTGTTTTACTCAACAGAAAAATCCCTAAAGCATATCTTCATAACAAGAGTTTACTGCTTCTTTAAACCCCCTTGGTCCCAGTGTCCCTCATTGGATGCAACAGAAGTATGGGTAAAGGGAACAGCACCATAAAATATTGAACATTTAACAGACAATAATAGTTTCAGAGTTCATAAATAAAACACAATAAATTACATTTAATTTCTTTCTTCCTACCTTCTAAGGACTTAGTAACTTTGTCCAGTCGAACTGGCGTGTAAAAGGAGAGAATAGAAAGATTTGATTGCTGTAAATGGACAGAAAGTGGGGAAGGAAGAGCATTGACTAGCTTTGAACTAGAAAACAAACCAGGAAATCAGCCCAACCTGATGTCACACCAGATCCTCGGCCATGTTTTTTGTCTTCCACTAGTTCATAAAATGGACCTATGACTTGGAGCAATTCTTCCACTTTCTCCGTCATTGGCATGGTCTCAAGGATCTAGTGTCCAAAAGGCAAGAGGTCACAAAATGGCATTGATTCATGATGTTTTCCCCACTAACACTAATGGCTATACGCACAAAGTAACATGGAGCAATTCCGGGACAAACTAGTTGCACCATAGGGGGAATTTCCCAATTGCTTTTAACCCCTTAAATCAGGGCTGCCCAAATGCAGTCCTCAAGGGCCACCAACAGGCCAAGATGTAAGGATTTCCCTGATTAAGCACAGGTGAGTCAGTCACAGTGAATGAGCCACTGATTAACTCACCTGTGCTTAAGCAGGGAAATCCTTACATCCTGGTCTGTTAGTGGCTCTTGAGGACTGAACTTGGACAGCCCTGTCTTAAATGATAGAGAGGTTTCCAAAGCATTGCCCCTAAGGTGCAGTTGGCTTGACCACATTTTCCAACTTCTGTAGCTGTTCTTTAGTGAGCTATTTGTTAACCCTTTGTGTGTCAGAGAAGTGTTATTTTATACACCAGCTTGACACTTATTCTTTTAAAGAAATCCTGCCCTGAAAGTGTTGTGATATTCTAGAATACTTTCCTGATGCAGCTTTAACTGCCATTTAAATCCCAGATGGTTACTAGTAAACTTAGGGCTGAAGATATGCAAGAGTGAACACTTTGCATATTCCCATTGATTTCAGTGGGGCGCTTATGCCTTTGAATGCAAAAATGGTTTCCAATGCAGTGCTTCACAATGTGTTTGAGACCTATCTTGCATTAAAAGACACATTTAAATCAACAGGAAATTTTAATTGCACTATGGTGAATTGGTTTGGTCCAGAATTGCATTTCTTTGGCGTTATGGATAAAACCCTTAGTCCCATGTTTATAAAAGCAAACTGTAGTAATTCTGGAGTAAATCAACTGTACCTTAGCAGACAAATACAAATTCCTATTAAAGCGGAACATTCATCTGATATAAAGTTGCCTTGCAATAATTAAGCAGGTAGTGACTAGCTTTATAATAAAAAAAAAAAAAAAAAAAAAATTATATATATATTTTATTACCTCTCAAATGTAGCAGATTATAAAGAAATCCTTTTTTGTAGGAGACTGGACGGCCAGGTTAGTGCAGTCTGCACCGTCAGTCAGCTCCAGTTACCTTGTGGCAATGCTTCTCAATGGAGACCGGGACTGCTCTGATGTCTGGCTTCCGGTCTCCTAAAATAAAGGATTTCTTCATAATCAGCTACATTTGAGAGGTCATATATATATATATATATATATATATATATATATATATATAATTGCAGGGTGACTTTATAGTGGATGGAAGTTCCGTTGTAATTTAGGCTTTTTAACCACATTGCTTTTTCAGTGCATTGGAGACCTCTCTGACATTGAAGGGGTTAAAAAGCTCTATCAGGAGCCTGGAAATTTACAGATTTTTATATGTCCCCTATGAGGCAGTTGGTTTACTACAGAATAATTCAAGTTTGCTTTTATAAACATGGCCGGTCATGTTTTACCTGAAACAGACCTTAGTAATCCCCTTTAGAGAGAAATGACTGCAAATCAAATCACTTCACCTCTATATGCGTGCCAGAGGGGAGCTTGCAATGTATCGGGCACCCCTCTGGCACTCAAAGGTTAACCCTTTGAGACACTTGTATTAGATGCTTTAGAAAATTAGCACAATGTATTTTATATCCACCCCTTCAGGACCAGAGGGGTACACAATGGATTCGGTAATGGACTTCCCAACCCCTTGGTCCTGAAAGGGTTGATAAGTCAATATTTGACCCCATCCCCAAAGAGATACTAATAGACATGGTGGATAGGTATTATTTTGGGTGAAATGCTCAGAAGCCATAAAACTGATAAAAAAGCCTCAAAAAGATATTGCAGTTTTTATCAACTGTATGCTGAACAGCACATGCTGATTAGGGCTTGTTCACATGGGCAACAATGCCTTAGTGACAACTGCCACGCACCAATGCCCAAAATATGGTGCAGCTTGTGGGCAAAACACACCTTCTGAAAACTGAATTACCCCTTTCAGTGCCAGTGAGGTACGCAATGCATTGCTCTGCAATGCACTGTGTACCCCTCTGGCACTAATTCAAGTTTGCATATTTGAAAACTGCACCAAAAACTCCCTATGTTTCACGTTATCCAGAAAACCAGCAAAGGTATATGGAGATATTCACATTTGTTTCCATATGCTAAATGTATGTTAAAGGGATACTAACACTTAAAATGTAAAAAAATATGTTATAGGGTTTATCCTTGAGTACTCCCACTGCTGAAAGGTGTTTTATTCAAAAGATATTATAGCTCAAACATGAATTTTTTATGTGCAATATCACAGTGGCCTGAAACTGTACAGTGGTGCTGTTGCTACTCCATCCTATGGACAGTTCTGGTCAGTTGACCATAAATCTCCATAGGGTGGTGTACAACAGCGCCACTGTACATTTAAATTTCAGGCCACTGTGATACTACACCTAAAAATTAATGTTTTAGCTGTAATAACTATTGATTAAAACACCTTTCAGCAGTGGGAGTACCCTTGTTTTTTTTTACATTTTAAGTATTAGTATCCCTTTAATTGCTGTATCAGTGACATGTCATATGCTAATTAAACAAGTCAATGATGTTTCCTATGCAAATGATGCATTTTCATTAACATGTCTTATGCTAATGAAGGTTTCAATGACATGTCATATGCTAATTAAGATTTGTGCAGTACCAAGAAATGTTCACTTTCACTTTGCTCAGAAATAAAAGTGTGAATGTCTCCTAAACTATATAGGTGCTGGAATATTGGGTAACATTACATACAGGCAGTTTTTAATGCAGTTTTAAAATATGCAAACTTGAATTAAGGGGAAAGTTCCACTTTAACAATGGAAAGAATAAACGTAGGCCTTGCATGGCTTCTCAGATGCAACATGAAATAGATGCCTGTGTTATAGTATTTATACCGACAATGAAATTACAGCAATGTACTGTGACGGTTAACCCTTTGAGAGCCAGAGAGGAATCCACACATTGTGCATAAATCGGTCCGGACAGATTACGATGAGGGACAATGTTCTATCAGTATAAGGAAAAACCTGCCCTCCTTCATCAAGGGTTTTCCTTATAATGAAGGAGAGAAGATTTTTCCTCACTGTGATCAGTTCGGTCCGATGACCGGTTCCAGATATGAGGGTATGTGGTTTGAGGTAAGTTAAAAGGGGAGGTAGGGGGACACTTTATTCTAGAATTAAATTAAAACGTTAAACTTATTCATGATTATAAATCTACGTATTGCTATAGAAAAGTATATAGACAACTTGATTGTACTGTAAAAATGAAAAATTACTATCCCTTTAACTTAGGTCTTTTAGTAGATATGAATGCTTGTTTAGCAAATATTCATGTTGCAGTAATGTGTAAATTCAATTTCATTTTTTTAAGTAGCTTCCTTGGTCAATGTCAGAACTGCCTGATATACACAACAGGAATCCTACCTTTTTCATTTCATCAACATAAGCGATCATAGCTTCTTCTTTGGACATGTCACCCAAGGAACTCCAAGCATCCCTAAATAAAGAATTAAAAAAAAAAAATGACAAGTCAATTATTTTATTCATGGCCGCCCGCACAGGGGAACAAGAGTGGCCACTTGCCACCCCTGGATAAACATAGGGGCTGGATGGAGTGGCCTGGGGGCAAAGTATGACTTGCCCCCCACAAAAAATAATAATAAAAAAAATAATCTATATATTTCTGTGGACGTCCATGATTTTATTGGTTCTGCCTCAGTCACTCCTGTAAAGAAGCTGATTTTTTTTTTTTATTAAAAAAAAAAATATCCAAAAGTTATTATAGATCAAACATATTATTTTTTTTATCAAACCATCAGCAACAGTAAAAAAACTGCAGGACCGGATATCTCAACAGGCAGAGAAGCAACTGCCTAGAGCTCCAATCTTTGAGGGGAGCCTCATATCTGCTGGCTACAGCCATATTCCTCATTGCAGGTGTTGTCAGAGCAATCCCAATCTCCCTGACTAATTTGTATACCCCTTTACAGACTATTATTTAACCCTTTGGATGCTAGAGAGATCACCAACTCTTTGCTGTACAATGTGTTGGAGTTTTCTCTAGCAACCAAGGGATTATATTGTTTTTTTGTTCTTGCTTGTTATAGATCTAGGCTATTTTAAGGACAGGAATCAGTGGATGGGACATGTGAGTAGTGGGACTATGGCCATGGGTGGAGCTAAAAGCACCTCAGTGCCTTGCTCAGGGTTCCTAGGATGTAAATCCAGCCCTGACCAACTGGCTTCCAAAAGGCATTTTGTCTATAATGTGCTCTATAAGATAGCTTGAGACACAGACCATGGCATAATGGAAATCAGATAAGAACGTTAGTATGTGAGTAGCTTTCTGTATCTGACTGTCAATAATCCTTGCACTGTAACCCTGTTTTATAAAGTCTCCTCTGAGTTTCTGGAGGTGCTTGTCACGGTCCGCCATGTCAGAACAGATGTGATTGTATCTGATGGCCTGGCTGTATATGATGGAGTTCTATGTGTGTTTTGGGTGGAAGCTATTGGTTTTCAGGTAGGTTGGTCTGTCCGTTGGTTTGCGGTACAGGGATGCGTGGATGGAGTTGTTCTGAACACTGAGACTCATGTCTAGGAAGTTAATGTTTTTGCATGAGTGACTGAGTGTTAGATTGATACTGGGGTGGAATGCATTGTAATTTTTGTGTAATTTGAGAAGTTCCTCTTCACTGGCGGTCCAGATGATAAGAACATCATCTATGTAGCGGAGATAGACCAGTGGGTTTTGTCTGGCAGGTGGACAGGAAGTCCTCTTCTAATTTTGCCATCAACAAGTTGGCATATTGTAGCGCCATTCAGGTACCAATTGCAGTGCTATTCAACAACCTTATTGGGATCTGTTACAATAGGAAATCAAAGAAACAAGAAATATCAACTCTCAAGGAACAGCTTGGACCAGACACCGAGGACATACAACAGGCCCTTCAACAATACTACAGAAAACTAAAAAACACTCCTCATCAACACCAAAAGGAAAAAACTACAGAGACTGGGATCCAAAGCAGGTTTTGCAGCTGAATCTGTAAATCAACCAGATCAGAAATGCACTGTGAACCTTTCCACAGACAAACCAAGCAGAAACGAAGTATATGTGCTTTCAAAAGGCCTGTCATTCTGTCCCACTAAACCTGTCGACAAGGTAACACTCTGCAGGGACATGGATGAATTTTTCAGAAAACTCAGACTCAATGAATTCTTCCATGACAAAATGGATAACGATGATGCCAACACCACAGAGCAAAATCATAATATCAATGCACCCACAAAAAGATCCACCTGGACTCCAAAACCAGAAAGTAACCCTACACTGGACAGATACATAGATAACTTCAGAAACTGCAGAAATACTGGAGAAACAATGTGAACCAACACGCAACCTAACCAGCAAGGAACAGAAAGCCATGCAGTCACTAAAGAATAACCAGGATATTATTATTAAACCTGCGGACAAGCGGGAAGCTGTTGTTATTATGAATACTGCGGACTACATTCAAGAAGCAAATAGGCAACTCTCTGATGAAAGATACTATATGAAATTACAAGAGGATCCCACAAAAAAATATACGAAACAACTCAACATGATCATAAAAGAACTGCCCTCCAACACTGGAGAACAGATAAGGCCCCTAATACCAGCAGATCCAAAAGCAGGCTCTTTCTACACACAAAGAAGGAAACCCGGGAAGACCCATCATTTCAGAAATTGGCACACTCACAGAGAATATCTCTGGCTGGGTAGAAAATACTCTGAAACCCTGGTAAAACAAACACCCAGCTTCCTTCAAGACACCACGGATCTCTTGAACAAACTAGCAGACTTGGGCCCCATTCCAGAGAGCACCATCCTTGCCACTATGGATGTAGAATCCTTTTACACCAACATTCCACACTCAGATGGTACAGCAGCATGCCAAGAATATCTGGAAAGAAATAACGCAGCCATGGAACCAGTAACAAAACTCATAAAGTTTATACTCACCCACAACTACTTCAAGTTTGGACAGGACATCTACCTTCAGAAAATGGGGACTGCAATTGATACCCGAATGGCACCACAATATGCCAACTTGTTTATGGCAAAGTTAAAAGAGGACTTCCTGTCCACCTGCCAGACAAAACCCCTGGTCTACCTCTGCTACCTAGATGATGTTCTTATCATCTGTGCCGCCTCAAATTCCACAAAAATTACAATGCATTCCACCCCAGTATCAATCTAACACTCAGTCACTCAGGCACAAACATTAACTTCCTAGACATGACTATCAGTATTCAGAACAACTCCATCCACACATCCCTGTACTGTAAACCAACGGACAGACCAACCTACCTGAAAAACGATAGCTTCCACCCAAAACACACAAAGAACTCCATCATATACAGCCAGGCCATCAGATGCAATCGCATCTGTTCTGACATGGCGGACTGTGACAAGCACCTCCAGAAACTCAGAGGAGACTTTATAAAACAGGGTTACAGTGCAAGGATTATTGATAGTCAGATACAGAAAGCTACTCACATACCAAGAAAAGATCTGTTGAGCTACAAAAAACAGCATAAGGGAAACAGTGTGCCACTTGTTGTCACTTACTACCTCCAAGTTGAAGCTCTGCGCAAAATATCAAGAGAACTTCAAGCAACCTTGCATACAGATGAAAGACTTAAGAACATATTCCCACAGCCTCCCTTACTCTCCTTCAGACAACCTCCCAATTTAAAACAACTGATGGTAAGGAGTGCCCTGAACAAAAAATGGCACATTACCCTGCCTACAAAGTAGGTGTAAAACCTGTGCACACATTTACACGACAGACAAAATACCCATACCAAACACCCAGTTACACCATATGATCAAAGGTAATTTCACCTGCAAATCATCCAATGTTATATACCTCTTCATCTGTGCAAAATGCCCAACAGCTCTTTACGTCGGGGAAACGGGACAGAAATTACATAAGAGGTTTAATTCCCACAGATCCAGCATTAACAACAAAAAGATAGAGACAACAGTGGGATAACATTTTTGCCAAAGTGGACACAGTGTCAGGGACATTCGACTGACTGTACTGATGGGACAATTTCGCAGTCAGAGGGACAGAAAATTATGGGAGGTAAAATTAATGCTACAATTTGATTCTTTAACTTATAAACTGAATAGAGACAGAGAGCTTCTGTCACATTATCACATTGTGAATTAACTTTTACGACAGTCCCTCTGGGATCATAAATACCTAGACTCCTCAGAGGAAGAATGCAGTTTAAATCACATCCTCTATCATTCACTGATCAAAGAATCAGTATCTGGACTAACGTTCTTATCTGATTTCCATTATAAAAAATGTAATGTGCACTTGTATTTAAGAGAGAAGTTTTCATATTTATCTGTATAACATGCCTGAGGAAGAGACCCAAAAAAGCGTGCATTTTAAATCTGTTTAGTTAGCCAATAAAGGTATCAACTTTACTACATTTTTGCCTCCTGTATTTCTATGGCTAACATGGTACCAACTCTCATCTAGTATTGAAATAATAGTCGCTATGACCCAAATACTATGAAGATTAATTTCAGCTGCTGTTTTTGTGACACATTACTATCCCTTTAATCAGGGCCGGATTTGCCATTAGGCAAAGTAGGCACCTGCCTACAGGCGCACGCCACCGAGGGGCGCCTGCCATTGGGATTTTTATTTATTTATTTTTTTAATCTTTTTTGTTTTTAATTAAAAAAAAAAAAAAAAGTAGCCACCTCGCTGGCGCTGCCCCCGCCCCCCTTCATTCCCTATTTCCTACCTCCCCGGCAGGACATGTCTGTGCCTCCTTGGCACAGTCCTGTAGGTGGTGAGCTCCCTCGTCGCATCTTTAGGAATGCAGAGCGCTGGGAGATTACATCATCTCCCAGCGCTCTGCATTCCTGAATAGGAGACCACGAGGGAGCTCCATCAGCTACAGGACTGTGCCAAGGAGGCACAGATGACAGATCTCCTACCAGGGTGGTAGGAAATGGACCATGTCAGGGCAACATGGAGATGGTGGGGGCAAGTTGGTGCCGAAGGGGGGCAATGTGAGGGCAACATGGAGATGGTGGGGGCAATGTGGAGCTAATGGGGGGGCAAGTTGGAGCCTATGGAGGTCAATATGCAGATGGTGGGGGCAATGTGGAGCTGATGGGGGGCAAGTTGGAGCTGATGGGGTTGGGGGGCAATGTAAGGGGATATGGAGATGATGGGGCAATGTGAGGGGCAATTTTGAGAAGATGGGGGCAAAGTGAGGGGCAAGTTGGAGCTGATGGGAGCAATATGGAGATCATGGGGGCAATGTGAGGGGCAAGTTGGAGCTGATGGCGGGCAAGGTGAGGGGCAATATGGAGCTGATGGGGGGCAATATGGAGCTGATGAGCATTGTGGAGGTGTCCAGTGGAGCTGGCAAATCGGGGGGGGGACGCTTCACAGTTCTGTGCCTACAGGCTCCTGAGATGTAAATCCGGCCCTGCCTTTAAATCAGGCTTATCAAACATGCATGGCCCGCTCCATCAATGTGCCGTCTGCTGGGGGGGTGCAGCGTAAGTCCCTCCTGCGGCATCTTCCCCAACCCAGTTTACCTCAATCAAGGGTTGCCACCTGTATAGTTTTTTTCGCTTTTGTATTCTTGGATGCTAGTGTGGTCTCAAACTCCCCCCATTTAAAATCATTGCCATTGCTTTATGGGCATTGATTCTGTGACTACCAGTGGTCAGCAGAACTAGCCTGAGGTGTGAGACAGTGTTGTGGCCGTCGACTGTATTTGAGATTTACTTGCCTGCATTAAAAACTTTCTCAAATGTTAGTTAAAAATTGTAAGGTCTAAGCTAAATAAAAATGTGTTGTGTACCCCTCTGACACTCAATGGGTTAAATACATTTTCAACATAGTGGAAATATATTTGAACAGATCAGCAAAGAGCACAGGAAGATTTATTAAAACATGGAAACTACTCAGCGAGTGAAAAGCCCTCCAAAACCTAATTTATTTCATGGAGCCAATGTTTTTTTGAGAGGCTTCAGGGAGTTTGGAAAGAGACCCCATAGAATGGCATACAAATCAGAGAACCGTTACTCACTACTCTACATTTTCCAGACCTCAAACTTCACCCACATATGAGTAAGCAGCAAACAGAAACAACTAATTTTCATAATGTTTTGTAGCTTGAACCTCTGATGAAAAACACAATATAGGGTAGAAGCAGTTTAACCCTTTGAGAACAAGAGCAAAACAAGTTGTTGGATATCTATCAGGTGCTCAGAGGGGTTTACTGGAGGATTTGTTACTGGAGGTTTCCATGAGATTTGGAGGGAGATGCACTTGTGATAAAGAAGTGATAAAGTAGAGATGACTTCTCCAGCGTCGTTAACTCTCCAATTCCTATGTTATTCTATGGAGCCAATTCAGTAATATTTTTCCAACCTGAGAGATCATAGATGCATTGGCTCCATAGAGTAACACAGGACTTGGAACGTTTATAGCACTGGAGAAGTGATCTCCACTCTCACCTCTTTATCACACTACAGAGTATGAGTTAGTCTAATGCAATCTTAGTGTACTGTGATGCCCAACTCTGCCTGGGGCTTTTTCAAGCCTTTAGTAGCATAACCCTGACCTAATGAACACAAACTATCTCAATCCCACTCACCATTTGTACCGCCCAACCGGATCCCAAAATGCAGGCCTTGGGGTATTACATGGTCCTAGTGTTGCTTGCTTATAGAAGCTGTAGAATTTCAGCATCATTTCATGAGATGGCTGGAATGAGCCTAAAGTAAGATGAATACAACATAATGGAGTCAGTTACAAACACTTAATACTTTATACATGATTTCATATTAAATCTCTTTTGCAGAATAGGCACAGTTCATTCAAAGGACCCCATTCAGTTGGCTTGCATGTCTACTCCATGTTACAGCAGTGTTTCCTCAATGTATGTCCTCAAGGCATGCCAGCTGAGCAGGTTTTCAGGATAACCATGTCTGATCAATAGTGAGTGATCAATGACTTAGTCATTGTATTTAATCTAGCCGTGCTAAATTAGTGATATCCTTAAAAGCTGATCTAATGGTGTGCCCTGAAGGCTGGACCTGAGAGTCACAGAATCCTGGAGCTCCATTCATTATCTCTTTAAAGGTTCTGAGGGGTATGCAAAAGTTAAACCTTAAAGGATAACAATCCATATGCAAAAGGCTAAAAGTGGAGAGATTCTGGGGGCAAAATAACTGCCTCATACTGAACATAGAAAAAACACCTCCCCAAATTCCCATTGCTTTAAATGGTGCTGTTTACCCCCTGAATAGTAGATAAGTCGCCGATGAATTGTGCAGCAGTTCATAAGTGACTAATTGAGCATCTGAAGGTTTATAAGCCTATTTATTGTAAGGGGAATATTCATTTATTGTACTGTTAGTTTGCTCCAGAACTGCTCAAATATTTATTTGAACATATGGTGAATAAACATGATCATCTCTGAATACAAAATGGGCCCAGCAACGTTCTATTTGATTTATTTTTAATAAAAAAAAAAAATAATCACATATTGCTTGTGTTCAGCTGGCTTTCACACATACAGAATTAGTTCTGTGCAAGGTGAGTGTTGGTACCGTGTTAGCTATAGAAATACAGGAGGCAAGTATAGTCAAGTTGATACCTTTATTGGCTAACTAAGCAGATTTAGGATGCAAGCTTTCAAGACCTCTTAGGCATCTTACTTAAAAATGCCTGAGGTGGTCTTGAAAGCTTGCATCCTATATTTGCTTAACTAGCCATTAAAGGTATCAGATTGACTATATTTGGCTCCCAAAGACATTCAGGCTTTCTGGTGCTTGTTCACTGTTGGGTATGTAGCAGGGGAAGCAAAACACCAGCCAAACACCAAAGCTTTCCAGCACCAGGAAGTCATACTGTGCACACGGCAGAGGTTGCTCTGCATTATTAGGGGCTCTAAGAAATAGAAATGTCATGTGAGAGCCATCTCCAATACAATACAAGAATTGTATTTAAACAAAAATCTAAGTACGTATTATTATTATTATGTGTAGAAGGAAAGCCCCAGTGAGAAATAACCTAATAATAACCACACACACACGCAACCTACTATGAGGTGGACATGAAAGCTGCGAGCTGGATCACAGGCCCTCAAACTCTGCTCACTGGACATAGTAATATTAACCCTTTAAGGACCTCAGTGGTGTGCATAGCTGGGAACTCTCCAGATTTGCCCTGGAGACTCCATTTTTTGATGTTAATTACCGGGTCAGAGGCCGATTCTCCGGATGTAGGGAGTTTTTAAACCCTGACAACCTCACCTCCTTCCCAGTGTGTTCCTCCCACTCCCTGCACACTTCTCCTCCTTCCCAGTGTGTTCCTCCCACTCCCTGCACACTTCTCCTCCTTCCCAGTGTGTTCTTCCCACTTTTCCTCCTTCCCAGTGTTTTCTTCCCACTCCCCACACACTTCTCCTCCTTCCCACTGTGTTCCTCCCACTCCCTGCACACACCTCCTCCTTTCCAGTGTGTTCTTCCCACTCCCCACACACTTCTCCTCCTTCCCAGTGTGTTCCTCCCACTCCCTGCACACTCCTCCTCCTTCCCATTGTATTCCTGCCACTCCCCACCCACTTCTCCTCCTTCCCCAGCCTATTCCTCCTACTTGCAATTAAGCCCCACCCCTTTTATTACGAGAAGTGTGGCAATTAACTCTCCCCAGCGGCACCATAGGACTCCCCTCCAGAGAGTCCATAAATCAAAGTTCCCAGGTATGGTGATGTGTAATACACTGCATCAGTACACTGCACACCCACTTGGTTCTTAAAGGGATACACAGGCCCAAGCACTCTGCTTGCTTCAGTTTTGAAAAACTTCCAACAGCTGTTATGACATGGACAAGACCTCCAAGACTGATTGAAAAAAACCTATTGAATGAAGGAGCAACAGCAAAATTTATAGTGGTATAAAGGAGAGGAGTGGGGACTATAAACAGGGCAGAATTTTAGTATAACTCTAATTAAGAACAGGTAAGAATCAATGGCTCATTCACTTTGAGTAACACAACTGGGTTGAAGTAGAGAAATACTTAAATCAAGCCATGTATATAGTCTTTGAGGACAAATGTAAAGAAGAACTTTCATCAGGTAACAATATAGCCTCATATGATAATTATATTAGAGATATGCTCATACCTAGCTTTAGTTTCAAGAATAATTGCGGCAATAAACAAAAATTGAACCTTGTATGTAGGCAGGCACCAGCTGGGATCTTGCTGTAGGCGCACTCAGCGCTTGCGCCGTCCGTCCCTTCCGGTGCCTTTCCCCACAAAAGCATTCAACTCCGCAATGGTGGAGTTGAAGAGGACTGACAGCGCAGATGCAGAGATGCCGGGTCTGCAAGGTGTCTGCGCTGTTCCCCAGTGCCTGCCTGTATAGAAGGTTATATTTATGTTTAATGCCGCAATTAATAAAGCTAGGTATGTGCATAACGCTAATATAATTATCATATGTGACTTTATTGTTATCTGATGAAAGTTCCGCTTTAAACATCCCTGTGAAAAAGTATCAATTTTTGACAAACCTTAAAATGCATTTCAAAGTAATAACATGTTAAATGAATACAGCAGGCAACAAGTTATATTTAAAAAAAATGTCACCTCCTTTTAAAAAGATATATATCCCTTTGAGTGCCAGAGGGGTACACAATCTGGCACACAAAGGGATATACCTGAGAGTAACCTACCTTGATCTCAGTTTCCAGAGAGTTTTCTGGTCTATAAACTGTAAAAGTGCAATGTAATTCAATGTTACAGTCTCTCTGAAGAATTGAATGCTCTGCAATCTATTTTACATTTGACCATTAGACCTTCTTTCACATACAATGACACAAAGTTCTCTGCAAACAGATCTAGGCAGCTCATTGTCAAGGACAGAAGTGAAAAAAAAATCATAAAAAATATAGGCAATTTAACTGTACATATTATGTTCTTTATGAATGTGGAAAGTCAAAATAAACGGTTACTATTCCTTCAACTTTTCATTCTGCAGGACAGCCCAGGACCCAGTGGAATCCTGCAGTGTTTGTATTTAATAACGCACCACATTAAAATGGCAATCTGGCCACGTTAATCTAATTAAACTACCTTATCTAATAAAATCATCTGGATGATGGGCATATACTTCAGACACCTTCCAAAATGCAATTTCAGTCAGGTGTTCTTCTCAAAACTCCAAACTACTGGTCAAGAAGGCCCAAATAGACTTCATTACCAACTTCCCAGTTGGTCCATATACATTCACCTGGCATTAGATGTTTTCATGCATCTCTCATTAATTGCGTTCTTCATTGTTCTTATTTTTACTTCTATTGTTTTTAGATTAGCTGTTGCAACCAATTGTTCAAGAGCAATGTTTGCAAAAGACCTGGGGCTTGGCCCAGCCTAATGCATTTTAGTGTGCAGAGCATCCAACTGCACCATTATTAGTAGGGGAGGTTAGTACCATTACAGTGAGCATGAGACTATTTCGTCCACCACAAGACGAGTCTAGTCTGCTGTGCGATCAGGGCCGGCACCACCTATAGGCGAAGGAGGCGCCGGCCTAGGGCGCACAGGTACTGGGGGCACGGGCATGCAGCGGAGAAGAGCTGCGCCCGCTGCCCGCACGCACCGCGAAAGCAACACAGATCTGTGTCTCTATTGCGCTCCCTCATCGTCTTCAACTGTTTAGTAATGCAGAGCACGCTGGGAGTCATGATCTCCCGGCGCGCTCTGCATTACTGAAAAGAATACTGCGAGGAGCTCCAGGTATGTGATGGGGGGCAAGTTGGAGCTTATGGGTGGCAAAGTGGAGCTGATGGGGGGCAAAGTTGGGGCTGATGTTGGGCAAAGAGGAGCTGGTGGGGGCAAAGAGGAGCTGAGGGAGTAAGTTAGAGCTGATGGGGGACAAAGTGGAGCTGAGGGGGCAAAGTGGAGCTGGTGGGGGTAAGTTAGAGCTGATATGGGCATTGTGAAGCTGGTGGGGGCAAAGTGGAACTGATGGGGGGCAAAGAGGAGCTGATGGGGGCAAAGTGGAGCTGGTATGGGCAAGCTGGAGCAGATGGGGGCAAAGTGGAGCTGATGGGGGGAAAGGTGGAGCTGATGGAGGCATAGTGGAGCTGATGGAGGCATAGTGGAGCTGGTGGGGGCAACATGGAGCTGGTGCCCGCAAATTGGAGCAGATGGGGGAAAGTTGGCGCTAAGGGGGCAAATTGAAGCTGGTGGGGCAAGGTGGAGCTGATAGGGGGCAAAGTGGAGCCGGTGGGGGCAAGTTGGAGCTGGTGGGGGGCATCTCTTACAGGCATCTCCAGATCAGGGGCAGAAAGAGGACAATCATGAAATGGGGTGGGGTATAAAGGGATGGGGCACAAGGGGCAGAGCCAAATGGGCGGCAAAATTAGGTTTTGCCTAGGGTGGCAAAAATCCTTGCACCAGCCCTGTGTGCGATGTACTCCTATCTGCCTATTTAAAGACTAATAGTTTTAAAATAGCAGTCTCTCCTAGAAGAAGACATTTTTCTTAATAAATATAACATTTAAGGAGCTTATCCCGACACTCCTAATTGACTGCAAACTTAAAGGGATTGTAATGTTGGAAAAAAACGTAGATTGCCGAGTCTGCTTAATAATAAAACTTACACATTGCTCTATTTTAAACAACATACATTTCTGTAGTTCATAAGATATTAACTGTAGAAGGATCCCCCTTCCACCCCTTCGGACAGATGCAGGAAGGGACAAACTTCAGTATGCAAGGGAAAACCCTGCCCTCCTTAGTCAAGGAGTGTACTCGATAGGAATAAACGGCACTATGCTCTGTTGTAATCTTATAAACATATATGCGATTGTAACACCAATTAGATTAAACACTCACCACCCGAAATCTCTTCCACAGTGCAGGTAAAAAGGTATCCCAGTCCTTGAAGATCACCAAGCCATAACGAAATACCGCACAAAATGCAGATGGACTGAAACCAGCTTATATTCACATAGACAACACAGAAACCCCATAACTGAAAGTCTCACGCATTTCGCACAACAAGTGCTTAATCAAGGAGGGCAGGAAGTTTGTCCCACATTGCATCATCCCATGACCCGATTAGAGATTCAATGGGAGGCAGCCAGAAGGGGAGAGAGGGGAATCCTTCTACAGTTAAAGGGACAGTAATGTCCCATAAATTTTTTTTTCTAGTTTTGTAGAGGTTAAAATAATAAACAATGTGCCACAAATCCTCTCTCTCAAACCGCTATAGTTTGAGAGATATCGGCATTCAAAGTTCCTCCCTCCCTCCCCTTCTCCTGATGTCAGCTGTAAAGCTGGCAGCAGGAGATTCAAATCATACGGCTCGAGGAGGCTCTTCTTCACAGCCGAAATCGCGTTATTTCAATAGAATTACTTCATTGGAACGTTCTACAAAGTGCGCTTGCAAACCAGGCACATTTTGTAGACCTTTCCACATTTTAACCTCTACAAAACTAGATTTTGTTATGGGACATTAGTGTCCATTTAATATCTATAGAAATGTAAGTTGTTTAAAATAGTTCAATGTGTTACTTTTATTACAAAGAAGACTCGGCAATCTAGTTTTTTTTCAACATTACTATCATTCTAACAATTTAGTGTTAACTTTTTATATTTACACCATTACCTGAATTTTTCTGGGCCTCTAAATTCAAATGGATTCTACTTACATATGCTTTTTTTCTTCATTAACCCTATGTGTGACAGAGAAGTACCCAGACCTCTGGCACTCAAAGGGTTAAACCTTCCTCGATTATCATAAGCCAACCCACTAAAGGAAGAGCATTAGCTGAGAGGGCCTGATGGGATTTGGGCAGCTGTCATCTGAGTAAGAGAAATTAAGATCAAAGACTGTGCTTGTTGTTATAGCAACAGAAAAAGCTTGATAAACTGTTTTCTTGTATTTTTCATATGAATAAGTGAGATCAGAACAAACTAACAACAAACATCTGATTTATTTTATCACCTTAACATAAGCTGACCAGACCTCCCATTTAACTGGGGACGCATAGGAAATAGGCATATTTCAGGACTGCACAGAAATCAATGCAGCCCTATGCATTTTCCATGTGTCCCAGTTAAAGGTGAGGTATGGTCACCCTACCTTAACATGATCTTAGCTACAAATTTTAACTTTGTTCTAAGAGGCACTACCCTTCTAAATTGAGTCCTTTGGATATTATTGATCACTCCAGACCTAGGCAGTAAACTCAAATTACTTTAATTATTATTTTATTCTTTAAGAAATATTTGTCATTGCTATTATTTTGTCTTTTATGCACAAATGTCTAAAATACGTGACTGCTTTGTAAACCAGATTAAATGATAATGTGCTACCGTGTTGTCTGATGCCTACCATTCTTGGGCAAACTCTGTATCACATTCACTGCTGCTTCAAATCGCGTCTGGTGAAGGGGCTTGGTGTCCGCCATTTTATGGGTGGTAAAAGTACCAAAACAATTCGTGTACTATGACAACCCTGCATTAAACTAACAAAAAATACAATGAGTAGGGTAGCTACTAGATATAAGGAGGGTAAAATTACATAAGCAATAAATAACATACAACATATCAGATACAATTACTTAGTAACTGATGTCTAATGCAATTCAGACTAATAACCTAGTCTTATAAATTCCCAGTGACGACTAGCATGCAGGTATGATAATTAAAGCATTTAACCCATTGGATGCATAGAAAACCTCTCTAGTATCCATGGGGTTAACAGGTTTCATTTTTCTGTATTTTCACCACAGCAATCATTTTGAGAAGCACATGATTATTGGTATGATGGTATCCATAGGGATCTTTACTATGTAAAAACCAGGTGATGACATAGTGGTCAGCTGTAACTGAGAAACTATTCATCACAACCACACATTAATTTATATATAACCCTTCAATAATCAGAGGGGTGTGTGCAATTAATAGCTTCTCAATACATTGTGCATTCATCTGGTCCTTGAAGGGTTAAAAATTGAATTTTATATACTCATGTATTGTGGTGGACTTATTCTAAATATTAATGTGTGTTATTGAATAGTGCAAAAATATGTTCTATTTAACTCTTTGAGTGCCAGAGGGGTAGCCAATGTATTGCAATGCGTTGGATACCCCTCTGGCACTTGAAGGGTCAAAACCAACTACACACACACACACACACACACATTTATTTATAAACACAAAGTGACAAATTTATATATACACATACAATTACATACTATACACATATATGTAAACCCATACAGATAGCCATATGTAACGTTTGCTCAGTGACATACATAGCACTAATCCCTCCAGTATCCTGACATTAGCCCGGTGCCTGTCGGAGTTCGCCTGGCACTGCGGGGATCAAACCTACAGCACCAGGATTACAAAGGTCGGAAATTATGTGGGGCCTCTGCCAGAGCAGCGGGGACATTACACGTAGAGCTCTCTTTTGCTGTAAGCGGAGGAGATGATGTTCCCCTCAGTCACACGGAGCAGGATACAGAAAGGAACAGGTCACCTGTCAAAGCACCCTCGTACCCCGGAGCCATCATAATCTCCCCGAGTGTCAACACCGTGCGCACAGCATGCTGGGAAATGTAGTTCTTTCAGTATACTACCACAAAATGTCGTCACAAATGACCTATTTTGTTCAATAACTTTATTGAAATTGAATAAACAATACACAACAATATAACGCGGTGTGTGCCAGAACAGCAGAGTCACGTAACGGCAGCCATCTTGTGTTTGTATGCTGCTGTTGTTACTTCAGAATACATTTAATTATTTTTATTAGTAACATTTGGTATCATAAACATACCTACTTTCAGAATGAGTGTATATTTGAAGTATTAACCCTTAAGTCTGCTCATAGTTTCAACGCCCCACTGGATGATAAATTTCTCCAGGGTATAAAAGTCCCTTCCTATGTTATTATATGAAACATTCTTTTACTCAAGTTAGGAATGTTTCATGCTTCCTGAAAATCATGCTTAAAATGGAACTATAGTAATACGTTTCTTTTATTTAACAATAATTTGCCTGAGTAGCATACCTGGGAACTCTCAGGGTTTGACCCTGAGACTCAGGGTTTTGACCCAAATCTCAGGGTCTCAGGGTGAAGGGACAAATTCTCAGGGTGAGAGAGGTCTGTGTCACCTACTATATGAATTTCCCCAATTAAATGTTTCCTTAGCCTCTAAACTGGTGCTATTAGTACCAGAAAGACAGTGGGAGATGTCCTGCTTGTCTTGTTTGTGTTCAGGCAGTGAGTTATCCAAACTGCAGCATGTTAAAGGTCCCTCGCACACGGACCGGAGCACCTCTGTGTTAGAGCAAGCAGGCACATATCACATAAAATCTACATTATGGGAAGCTTTAAGGGTTAATATTTCAAAGATCTCAGGGTCAGCTCATCTTGAAAGTTCCCAGGTATGCTGAGTAGGTGTACTTCACACAGCAGCCACAGCAACCATTTATGTCAAAGCAGCTGTCTCCAAACACAACAAGGCAGATGCTGCTAAAGAAGTAAGGTGGCAACCTGCAGAGTCAAGGCAGTTGCCCCTAAAGAGAACAATGCAGCCCTCACCAAAAGCTACGCACAACCACAAGGAAGCCACTGCAAAAGACAACAAGGCAGCTGCAGCAAACACATCAAACGAATATGAAACATTCAATACATAAAAGGATTCAACAAAATACAGGACAGAAGTACATTTCAAATTAGTAGAAATGTTATGGCAAGAAGAGGCCATAGTTTAAAACTAGAGGGACAGAGGCTTAGATCTAATGTAAGAAAGTTTTACTTCACTTTGATTGTGGTAGATAAGTGGAACAGTCTACCAGCAGAAGTGGTAGAAGTTACTATAGTGAGGGATTTTAGGCATGCATGGGATAGACATAAGGCTGTCTCATAAGACATGACCAAGGACCAAATAAGGTTTGAGGTTTTTACAGTAAGAAAACTAGCAGACCAGAAGGGTCAAACAGTTCTTATTTGTTGTCAAATTGTAAATAGCCAGTCATTGCCAAAGACGACAAGGTCATAACCACCAAAGATGCTGAAAATGTCAAGCCAGCAACCACCAAAGACGACAAGGCACTAAAGAAGAGATTGGTAAAAAGACAAAGCTACGCTTTCCTTGTTCAGAACACTGACCAAAACAACATGGTGAACAACACAAGCCATGTTCAGGAAGACTCAAACTCACCTATTAACACTGTGGAAAAAAAACTTTTGAGGATCTGAGACTAAAACTAGATCTTCTCAAAGGGAGCTGCTGCATGGATCAAGTCATCTTCCAAGATTCCAGAGTCAGTATTGCCACTTATGCTAACATCACAGCCACAGAATATCACTGTTCAGTCCAAGTCTGGAACAGGTAAAACTGCTGCTTTTGCCATTCTTTCTCAGGTAGATATGGCAAAGAATACCCACAGTGTTCGTGCCTTTGCCCTAAGTATGAGTTGGCTGGAATGGTCATTGAAAAGGTGGGCAAATTTGTCCTAGAGAGTAAATTGGCAAACGCTGTGACAGGAAACAGATTGGAACGTGGTCAGAAGATTACAGAGCAGATTGTCATTGGTACACTTGGTACTGTATTGGACAGTTGCACTAAACTGTAGTTCATTAATCTCAAGAAGACTAAGGTGTTTGTTGTTGATGAAGTAGACATGATGATTGAGCTTCAGGATCAGACTACATATATTCTCAAGATGTTGCCTTCAGACTATGAGACGCTTCTGTTTTACGCATCCTTTGAGGAGTCTCATGGAGATTTGCTCAGGAAGTGGTCCCTGAACCCAACATTTTTAAACTGAAAAGGGAAGAAGACATCCTGGCAGGGCCGGTGCAAGGATTTTTGTATACACAGGCGAAGGTGCATTTTGATTCCCCCCCTGACCAGAACACAATCCCCTGCCCCCCCCCCGATCTTGCCACAATCCCCTGCCCCCACCACATATTCACCTCCACACTCTCCCCACCTCAACATTGCCCCTTCCACAATGCTCCCCTTCATCTCCACAATTCCCCTTCCACAATGCTTCCTTCATCCACATTGCCCCTTCATCTCCACAATGCCCCTTCCACAATGCTCCCTTCACCTCCACATTGCCCCTTCATCTCCATATTGCCCCTTCCACAATGCTCCCTTCATCTCCACATTGCCCCCTTCCACAATGCTCCCTTCATCTCCACATTGCCCCCTTCCACAATGCTCCCTTCATCTCCACATTGCCCCTTCCACAATGCTCCCCTTCATCTCCACAATTCCCCTTCCACAATGCTACCTTGAGTCCCTGGTAGTCTATCGGCGTGCCATAACTTAGAGCTCTGTGCCTCCTTCGGCACAGAGCTGAAGCTCCCACGCGCTGCTCTCAGTAAAGCAGAGCGCTGGGAGATGATGTCATCTCCCAGCGCTCTGTATTACTACAGAGCCTGGGTCTCTCTGCGGTGCGTCACATAGTCGCCGCGAGGGAGCGCTTGGTAGTGTAAATCAGAGCTCACTCATGGCAGATATATATATGTTAAAAAAAAAACCAAAAAAAAAACCACACAGATTCCCTCTTTTCAGCGCCCCTCCATTGCAGCTCCCTAAGGCAACTGCCTGTTCTGCCTTAATGGTAGCGCCGGCCCTGCATCCTGGACACAATTAATCAGTACTACATGCTTTGTAACAACCAGAAAATGAAATTTGAAGCCCTGTGCAACATTTACAGTGCAATATCCATCAAACAAGCTGTCATCTACTACTGCAACCATAAGACTATGTCCTAGCTGGCAAAAACACTGTCTAAAGGTTGCCAGATCACTCTGCTCAATGGTGAGATGATGGTGAAGGAGAAAGCTGCTGTGATTGAAAGTTTCAGGGAGACCAAAGCTAAAATTCTAGATACAAGCAACGTGTGGGTAAGGGGTATTGATAACAAAGAACACCCTATTGTCATAAACATTTACCTACCTGTGGACAACTTTGACAACCCAGATAATATGACTGACCTGCATCAAATCAGACGCACTGGGCATTTATGCAAGAAAGGGCTGGCAATCAGTATGTTCGACAACCAATACAGCATGGAAATTCTGACAGGGATCCAGCAGCACATCAATAAGAAGATAGAGCATCTCCATACAAATAACCTTGACATGATTAAAAAACTAGGCAACAGAATTTGCCACTTCATCTGGTCCAGTTTAATTAATTGAGGTCTGAGAACACTACACTGCAACTGACAACAAAGCAGAAAAAATATTAAAATACTTATCATCCTTGCATCTGTTTGCCTATTACATCCTAGCCAATTTTTAATTACGTTCCAATATTTTACCCTTTTAGCACCAGAAGGGTATGTAACAATTTCCTTCTCAATGGGTTGCTCATACCTCTGGTCCACAAGGAGTTCATATAAATTGTTGTTTTTTTTTTTTTTATACTGGTGCTACAGGATAATACATTAAGCTGAAGGTTAGTTTGTGCTTAACTTTTATACTGAAATGTTATTAAATAGGTATCACAGTCCCCGTGATCTCTCTTTGTCACTCTCGCTTGTGCTGCTCCCCTATTGGTTGAGCCTGTTTGGCCCGCCGCTGGTGACCTTTTTATACCTGACCATTGGCACCTGTCAGGTGCCCTTTCGTGGTGTTCCAGAGCCAGTGTTGCTGTGTTCCTGCGTTCCTGATTTCCTGTGTACCGAATTGGCCTGTTCTGACTACGCTCCTATGTTCCTGCTCCGTGATCTGACCCGACCTGGCTGACGTTCCTGCTCGTGACTGATCTGGCTTGTCTGAGAATCTCCTCCGTGATCTGACCCGGCCTGGCTGACGTTCCTGCTCGTTACTGATCTGGCTTGTCTGAGAATCCCCTCCGTGATCTGACCCGGCCTTGCTGACTTCCTGCTCCGTGACCTGTACCGGCTTGCTACAGTCTCTGCCACCGTTCCTGCTTCCTGCTACTGTTGTCGCTCTGGCGACATTCTGATTCCTGCTGTGTCCGTGGCAGAGCTATCGAGACTGCTACCATTAACTCCTGCTGAGCTGTGTCTCCAGAGCTGAGTCTTCCGTTACGCTTGCAGAGCTGTGCTTCCTAAGCCGAGTCTTCCTTGGCACTTGCAGAGCGATTCCTTCACATGCTGAGCCTCCGATTGTACTCGCAGAGCTGCATATCCTATCCTGGTGCTAAGGTTAACTCATGCAGTGCTACCGTCTCCTTGATCTGAGCCTTCTTAACACTTGCAGAGTCATTGCAGTTATCCGCTGCTCCTGCTGAGCTGGCCGCGTTGTGGGCCTTGGTTAGACGGCGGCTCATATTGTCAACCAAGCAGAGCAGTCGGTCTCCATTAACGCTCCCGTGGGAGGCGCTATTGGCTCTAGCTCCATCAGTGTTACTCTCCGTTACTGCCCGGTGGGGCTATTGGCTCAAGCATTTGCAGCACAGGTGGTTTCCGTTACTAACGCCCGAGGGGGCTATCTGCTCAAGCTCTTGCTGTACCCGGTGTCCATTGTTTACGCCCGTGGGGGCTATTGGCTCACGCTCTTGCAGTGCAAATTGTCTCCGTTATACCCCCTTGGGGGCTATTGGCTCAAGCTATCACTGTACGGTTGGTCTCCGTTATACGCCTGTGGGGGCTATTGGCTCACGCTCTTGCAGTACCAATTGTCTCCGTTATACGCCCATGGGGGCTATCTGCTAACTACTCCGCAGCGTTCTGCCTCAGTCCCTGTACTACCAAAGTAGCCCTCTACACTATGGACTTAAGGTGTTGCATAATCTAGCACCTACTGCTGTCTCTTATTCACCTTGGGCTTGCCAAACACCACAACAGAGACTGACACTTCCTTTGTATTTTAACTGCTGATTACCAGTCGCTATTCTGAGTCTGTCCTGTGACAGTATATGTATTATCCATACTTCTGTATACTGGTCCTGTGAAGGCCTATGTAGCCTATCTAATGCTATTTACTGTGTAGCCTATAAAGGGCGATCTTTGTTCTTTTTTTTTTAATAAAACTGTGTTATTCTAACCCGCTGTCTGAGTGTCTGAAAATCCGTTACAATAGGCCTGTTAGAGGTGAGACATGTGGAAAAGACTCTCTGTCTGATGCTTTAGTACATTTCTATGTGAAGAGACACAGCTCAGTAGGAGCTTCTGATCTGTACAGAGAGGGTCTCTGCATTAACACCTTGGGCGAGATGCACTAAAGTTCGATGCTGTGTGCAATGTGTGTTTGGTGACGTGTTCCAAACACATTGCCTTGGTGATGGAGACACACCGCCATATGCACTAAGAATTAGAGATGACAGGGAGTGGGGGAGAATTTCCCCATTAGCATATGGGGTTGGTGAACTACTGGAGCTGTGGAAGGGATGCTCATCCTTACACATGGCCAGCATTCTGACAACCCTGAAGTCTGTGAACATACTATTCTTCCCCATTTGCTCAGTGGAGAAGCAGAGAGGATCCGCTCAGACTTCTGCACCATAAACAGCATCTCTCTCCCTTAACCCTTTGCATGCCATATGGATATGCATTGCACACTCTTGTGGAACTCAAATGGTTAGCAAAGTACAGTCTTCAGCTACACAAACATCAGTAAGCCGAGTTCTGCTCCTCTGCAATACCAAGTTCTTACAAATCCCATTATTCACACCCCCTTCTCCCCTGTATTTACATATGGAAATGAGCCATTGTCGATGTGTTCAGTCCAAAATCATAAACCCGATGAAGTCATGTCAGATTCATGGTGATGAAGGCAGCCTGGGTCCAAATTGAAGGGGTTATGATGGCAAAGACATGTTAGTGTATATTGGCGATGTGCCTTAGACACAGTTCAGACACATTCCCATCCTGCGCGCTTATCAAACTTTAGTGCATCTCCCCCTTATTTGCATTGGAGCACAAAACATGTTGGTAATCCGTCTCAGAAAGACTGTGGGGGATAAATCACAAAAAATAAATGCCCATAATTTGAGGCACTCAATTGGACCAAAGGGATACAAAAATAATAATATTTTATTTTGTGGTATTGAACAATAATCACATAAATGTATCACCAATACTCCCTTGCTCACAGTCCCTAGAGAGATCAGCTGCACCTCACTGATGAGGCTCAACAAGGCCAAAACGTACGTCTGGGGTTGGCTGCTTCTCTTGTTTAGAGAGGAATTGCCCGGCACTTCATGGTTAGACTGCCTTTTGGAAGGATCAGTATGATGTGCTTTGGGATATTTCCTGTCTGTGAAAGGCACTAGTGAGCTAAAAGAGATTGCACCCTGGGTAGGATACTTGTCATTTAGAGCCTCATCACTTTGAGGGCAGGCTTGTTCCTAGTTAAGTGTCTCTGACTAGCTTTGTGCATCACCAATACTCCACCAATTACAAACATTTTAAAAGGGAAAAGAACCTCAATACAGGAAAAACAAAAGGGTAACATATAAATATCAGTACTCACATGCTGTTAGTGTGTAAAAAATATAGCCATAAATCGGAAAAATAAAACACACCAATTGACCATGCAAGAAATAAGCAGCTATACAAAAAGAGTCAAAAAGCACATTATATAGTGATAACAGTGTTATACAAACAACTACTGCTATCAGACCTAAAGAAAAAAATACAAACCAATCCTAAATGTGAAAATCTATCAAAAACAGATAACGTGCCAAGTGGAATCAGTCAATCCATAGCTGCAAATAGGAACTTGAATGTAGTCCTGTGTAAAGACCCTATGCACATCGCCTGGACGGCTTCATCAGGGGTTAGGGGGTAATTGAGAGAAATGCACTCTTATGGGGAAAGTTGGCCAGTCAGGGATTGAATGAACAGTCGTGACATCACTGTGAAGTGACATGGAAGAATCCATCAAAGGCAAATCAAGGACAATGATACATCATCAAAGTGAGTCAATACAAAATAGTTCATATGTGTCTCAGTTTAAGTTAATTCATTATTTCCCATTCTGATAAAGGGCTGCCCATCAGCAAATATCCATCCAATAACGCAGCCACAATATCTAAGAGAAAAGATTTAACCCTAGTAGTACTTTGGAAAATAATTGACGATCTGTAAACAAAAATATAAACCTATAAAGTAAACTGTGCTTTAAATGGCGGAATAGAGTATATAAAGATGAAGAAGATTATTAGTCACCGTAATCACCTCCTAAGGGCCAATGAGGTGCACAACACACCGATTCCTGCTGTGTCATGCACAACAACAGTCCCCATGGGAAAAATACAGGCTATATATTTGTTGGCATTATTAGATATCAAAGAGCCTAAAATAAAAATTGTGATATCCAAATGGACTACACTATAAGGTAATAGAAATATCTCAAAGCATTCTTCAAATATAGGGAGAAAGATATATGTATGTAGAGAAAATCTTATGCCCTAAAGTACATAAATAACATGGATGACAAGCAAAACTAGTATAGTATTGGGATAGTGGACTCAGAATCAAAATATCTGTTAGGGACCAGGAACCAGACAAACACAAAAATGTAAAATGCAAAACACCTTTATTAAAATAACCAAAGCAAACAAAGCTAAATCGTGATCCAGGACCGTAAACCAAAAGACAAGCTGGGGTCAGGAACCGATGCAGGTACTCAGACAAGCCGGGGTCAGGATTATGGAGATCAGCGATGTCAGGAACAAGCCAGGAGCCAGAAGGGACGTCAGAGGAAGCCAAGTCATGCAAGGATAATCAGGAACTCTGGAGAACACACTTGCAGCCAGAAGCAAACACAAGGGCAAGGAGGAAGTGAGCCTACTGCCATTAAATAGCCTGGAAGGAGTTGGCTAATAACAGTCAGGTGAGTAAACATGTAAACAGAGAGGTCAAGGCAGTTTGTTAATCTCAGCTGACTCAGCCTGACACAGGGAAGGAAAGACAGCAGTAATCAACAGCAGAGTGATAGACCAGTTCAGCCAAATCATGACAATATCGTAAAAGAATGTGCAAATAATAAAGAACGTACCCTCATAGAAAGCAAATACATAGGGGAAATAACAATCTTGTGTATATTATGAAGCACCATGGATAGATAACATATATATATATATATATATATATATATATATATATATATATATATATATATATAGGGTTTAAAATTTGAAGTCCTTTGCTACTAGCCAGACCTGAAAAGTTACTTGCCACTGCAAGCCATAGCACACCCACCAGGGCTGAATTTTCACTCGCCATTGGCTAGTGGAGAGTGGAAATTTTGAGCCCTGATATATATATATATATATATATACATAGATATATATATATATATATATAGTCACTCAGACAATTTGGTTAAGATAAAAACAATGAAGCTTTATTAAAAAATAATAAAGAACAGAAATGCCCTTCACAAGTCCAGACCCAAACCGAGTATAGCACTTTTGAGTCTGACACAGGTCAGGGTATAACACATATAACAAAATACAGAAATGCAGAAAAATGACTGGAACAGGAACTGGAACGCAACCTATGCAGTACAGGTCAGGAGAAGCCCTAAGAGAGACTGGTACTGCAGGGCAGATTCCCCAATAGATTGGGGAGAGGATAGGCTCTACCGGTCTTACCTATAACCAGGTAAGGCAGCCCACGTGACGGTTCAAATGAGTACACTGAGGAGATGCCCGGAGGCAACCGGAATAGGCACAGTCTGCACAGAGCGCAACCAGAGGTCATTGTAGGCAGATTGAGTCTAATGCGCCTGGAGGCAATAGAGAAAGCAGCGGTAGCAACGCAAGCTGAGACAGCTGATAGGTGCAAACGGACAGGTCGAGCAACCACAAGTACCCACTGAGCCAAGGCAGAATAGATTGTAACCGGGTAACAGTGAGGCACTGACCTAAGTAGCGTAACCAGAGGCAACAGATAAGAGTGGACTGACAGGAGAGCAACCACTAGTGACTGTTAAGGCACAGGCTGTATAGTATACAAACGGAGGCTGCAGTGAGGCACAGGCTGAAAGGTAGCGCAACCGGAGGCAACGGATATGTGCAGACTGACAGGTGGTGGAACCACTAGTGACTGTAAAGTACAGGCTGTATAGTACACAAACGTAGTCAGCCAAATCGGTAAAGGAAACGTAGTCAGGCAAGCCGGATCAAAGACAATACGGGCAGCGAAGACAGGAGCAAGGTCAGACTAAACCGGATCATACACGGAACAGGAACACAGCAACAAAAGTCTGGTCATGAACACCACGAAAGGGCACCGGCATAGTGACAGGAGGGCGTATATAAATGTAGGCCCTAGGAGGGGTTAAAAGCCCAGAGCCAATAAGAAGCAGCCAAAGCAAACCCGGAAGTAGGAATGTCGCTCAGGCAGAATCACGGGCACCGTGATATATATATATAGAATTGCGTTAAAAAAATAATAGCTGATAATATGTTCAGAATCAGTGTTCATCCATCCATTATAGGATATGTGTGAGTGGAGCATACAGGTGTAAAGATGCAGACTCCTACACAGCCACCCATATGTAGAAGGTGACCCAACTGACATTTCCCCAGAAGAGTGCAATTAACATGGCTGTGCCAAGATATAAATATACCATAATGCATAGGTAAAACAGAAATATAGAAATGTATCATCATAAGTAGGAAAGCATGTATCCCTATGCACACGTAGAGTTACTGAATGGATACAATATATTCTATTTATTAATGATTATAAATTATTAAATGTTCAGAATTATCTCTTCTACTTATACGAAATACAAAAATCCAAAAGTCCTTAAAGCATTGATGAGAGGAAATATAAAATAAAATTATCGCATTGAGATGGATATGAGATGCATATGGGAGCAGCTAGTGATTTCAGTCAGCATATAGTTCTCCATGGATGCCTAGGATAACTCCATGATGATGATTGGTCAAATCTTGAAGATTATAACAACAGAAAACTCAGTTCTCAAGAGTTAGTCACTGTTGTGTTGATATATTGTAATGTAAAAGGAACAGATAATCCTGTGAAAACACACCATCAAGGACCAATCACTGTAGTGATTATAAATCATAGTGAAAGAAAGTAATTACATTCAGAATCATCATCTTCAGGCATTGGCAATCCACTATAGGATGAAGATCTCCTCATCAAGCCCCCAAGAACTTTCTTCCTGTGCTTTCTGCTGCCACTGTGCACCAACAAATTTAATAACTTCTTCAACCCATCTTGCCTTTAGTCTTCTTGGGCATTTTATATCAAGTGGAATCCATTGCAAAATTTGTTTGGTCCATCTAACGTCAGATCTTCTTGCTAAGTGACATGATAATTTCAAATTCAGGCGCTTTACTCTTTTGATTATGTTATAAAACTTTTCTGATGAATTCAAGCACATGTTTTTTGGTCTCTTTTTATGTTCAATATATTATCTGTGTAACCTAACCTTTTTTTATGGCTTTGTTTCCATGTTTCAAAACCATACGTAAGAACCTGGAGGACATATTGGCCAAAAACTTTTCACTTTAGACAGAGTGGCAAATTTGTCTTAAAGACAATGCTACTATGTTTGCCAAATATTTGTCATCCAATTTTATTTGCCATGAATCCATGCTGAGTGAATGGACTATTATCTACCACTCTGGTCTAGTGCAGGTTGAAAGATTTTAGATCAATTTAGTTTAGTGTCTTGGATTTGATCTGTCCACCATGAGTGGCTCTGCCAGGAATATATGTTTCTGATGGCATAGTTCTCTGCTACCCACCAAGATAAGGCAATGATCCTTGGGAGTGGCATTCAGAAAATCTGCAATAATTATGTGTTCCTAATATGTATATAGTTGTGTAATGATTGCAAAGACCTGGCAACATTGAATGTCTAAGAATAAAAAGATCAGGATTGGCATCAGAGCATTCTAGATAATATCTTCACAACAAATCTCATAAAAAGCTAAGAGGATTATAAGTATGCAATAAAGATTTATTAAGTGTCAAAGTCTTCATTTTTCACACTGATGTTGTTCTGACTTGACCTTTGAAATCACCAGGTGAGTGTAAACGTTATCTATTACTAAAACACACTTTGACTGTATCTAACAATCATGTTGATATGTATCCACATGTCCAGCACTCCACTATTTTCATCTAAACTATCCCTAAACATGTGAACTTCTTTTATCAGAGCACACCAAGAACTAGATGCTGGTGGTTAATGTTACAGATTCTAACTGAAGTCTATGAGGCAATTGGTAGAAACAGATATAAAGTTACCACCTGCAATGGGATCCAACCCTTAGCAGGAAAAAATACAGTACTGGGTAGAGTTTAATTAAAAGGTGATAAGGGCAAGGATGGTGATATGGTGGCAAATCCACTTCGATAGCATATCTGCAGTATGCACTGAGTTGTCTTCACCATCATATTCCTGTGAATCAGCCACCAGTCCTTCAACAACACCATGAATCCAGCATGTTTTTAACAGATTAATGATTTTGTTTGCAATTTAATGAGCCATGTACTAAAGTCCGATAGCTGGCTCTGGGGTTGGAGTTCATAGTCCCAACATCACCTACCTTAGGTTGGTGATGTTGGGATTTTACTATCGCTCACAATGGAGACAAAGGACAGTTTGCTGTCTCTGCTAATGAGAAGAGACAGCAGCTGGTCTTCTTTAACACTTTCATTGCCATAGGGATGTGGACTGCACACCTCTATGGCACTGAAATGGTTCCACAGCTTCTCTGCTCTTCTCCACTCACTGAACCAGCTGAGCCGGACTTCACCAGTATCAAATATAAATGATGAAGGAGCAAGTCATAAGATCTGTTTAAGTGAAAGAGTAACAAGAAGACATTGAACAGGAGTGACTGAAGAAGAGAAAACATAGCAGATTGCTGTGAACATCGTTCAAATGGTAGAGCTTCAGTACAAAGAAGAATTCCAGTGAGAGCAATGTATTGTTATGCTGAGGACTGATTATCATGTTGTTACATTGTAAGCACATTCACTGTGTGGGGGGGGGACTTCCACCTCTGGTGGGACTCTGTAGCCTATTTCACTTTGCCCCTATTACCATTAGTTGTGACTCATTTATCTGGACCCAACTCCTAGTCACATCTGTAGATATTATTTGGTCCATTCCTTACAAGTCTCTTTTTCTTCCACAGGGATCTATTCTGTCCCACTTTGTGTGCACCTTTCCTGTCGTTGTCAGCCAGTTTATCTATTTATTTTATTGTTTGTCTTTTCATTGTCTGTGCTCAATATATATGTATTTTCATATCTCTGCATTTATCCATTATTGCCTGATACACTTAGATCTACCTTGTGCTCTGTTCTAATTTCTTCTGCTTCATCTCATGTGTTTACCTGAATTAGCTGATTCAGCTGAGGCACAGAAAGCGAGATAACTCAAGTAAATGTCTGCTTCAGCGAACCTCATGCCACAGCTGTTATAATAGATGCGAATTGGTGGATGGACACTGGGGAGGGAGGTGAGCAAGCAGGCAAAACAAATCCTATGGCTGCTGTGGTGTTGGCACATACCACATCCTCCTGTGGCTGGACAATCCTACTCTGTCATGTTCTCCGGGTTTCGCTGGCTTTTCTACCAGGTATTCTGTTTTTCGTTTTTCTGGTAACTCTGCCTTGCTGTTGTGACGCACTTGTTTGGTCCTATATCAAGCATCGACACTCTTATGTCGGTGCGTAATCAAAGCGTTCCTGTTATCAATTTCCTAGTGTTCATATTGTTCCAAGTGTTTCCAGTGTTTTGACTCGGCTTTCCTCGACTATGTCTCTTGTCTCCTGATTTTGCTTCAACTTCCTGTATTGGTTCTGACCTCAGCCTGTTAATACGACTTCTCTTCTGCCTGATGATTTTGTACCGTTTTGCTCGACTGGTTTTGACCCTGGCTTGCTCGACTATTTTTCTATCTCATCCCAGGTAACATCTTTGACCACCTGTTACCGACTTGGCTTGTCAAATACTTTCCCTTCGACTCCGAGGGGTCTCCTGTGTCCAGTATGTTGTGTTCGACACTGTCTACCATCCAGATGAGTTCGAGGATGTCTCTGGTTCGACCTACCGTTGAACAGTAACCTTGCGACCCTCCATTCTACGACTGCTCTTCCAGTTTTCGACAGAGATGACTAAAAAAAGCTAATTCCTGACTTGGTAAGTAGTTGTCTGTGTCTTAGGTTGTCATCCTGCCATCAGGCTTCACTGCCTGCACCTCTGCATGGCTCTCCAACCTGCGAACTCTAGCCCCTGGCTCACTGGGGCCTACCGAATGAGTATTACTATATTGCTCTCTATTGTCTGTACCATATACGTATTAAATCAGCAGTCTTCTATTTGTTTGTGGGATTTCTCCTCTGCAAGGTACATCTCAGGCAGCTTACATTGGGTGCTCCGATTAGATCATTACATTCTTCTAGAGATGCCAAGTCATTGACCGGCATGATCCAGTGAACAATCACTACTGGTGCTTTTTGTACTGCATCTTTGACGTCTGCATCTTATAATCAGGTGCTACATATGGTAGCCCTATTACAATTAAAAGAAACCCCATAAACTAAATATCAAGGTAATCTTGAATGAGATAGTTTCATAGAAATTATATAAAGCCGAACAGAAACCCTTTTTCTCAGTATTTGTATTGTGATCCCTAGCTGTAAGAATATAGTCCAGAAAGTCATGTTCTGTTGTTATCTGGAGCTCTGCATGTTTACCTGGACACACCCGTTCCACTCACTCCAGCTCTGCTATTGCCTGTCTTCTAGTCTGTTTCTAGGACACACCCACCAAGGTCTATATCAAGCAGCCTTACAGGTACTTCAGTGCACCTGTATAGTGTCATGCTGACTAGATTTGCAGTGCTTAGATTCTTGTTTCTTGTTTATGACCTTGGCTTTAAATTCTGGCCACTCTTCTTTACCACATATCCTGACCTCTGCTTCCCTCCAGACCTGATTCTGTTTGCTCATTTAGATCATGCAAGCTTCATTGTTTGTGAGCTCCTAGTCTTGTATTCACCCATGTCAGCTTCTTGCAGTTTTCACAGCTCGCTAGCTATGTGCTCGAGCTTTGCTCTTAATAGCACAAACAGAGGGACAATCTTCAATTAAGATAATGGAAAAAGCTGAAAAACTTGTCAAGGGGGGCAGGGCTTTCATGATTCTCATAGGAAGAAAAGTGTCCCCTGCTGTTATCTGTCTGGTCTATGGATTGGATTCCACATCTGAGAAGAGATGGCTTACACTAGGTAAAAGGAGCAGGAGGGGAAACTTTGCTTGTGAATATCTCTCAAACCATAAAGGTTTGAGAGATAAGACTTGTATCGTTCTTCATGTTTTTTTAATGCCTACAAAATAAAATAAAGATAAAACGAAGTATTACTATCCCTTTATATGTGCCCAATTCCTAGATGCCAGTACTCTGTTATCTTTCGGAAACATCTGCCAAGTGAAAGGTTAATTTAACCTTTTGGATGTAACATGGAAATGAGAAGTGACATAAAGGGTTCTGCGCCTATGATACACACACACACAGAGGGATGAAAAACAGTTGTTGCTGTGCAGCTATAGCAGCGATAATGTGCCCAGACTAAAGCTATGGTATACAGCCTGTGTCTTTCCAATTATTAGACTGCAGGTCCCCTCATTATTAGATGGAAACACACATAAGGGGGGAATGTCCTATCATGGCATTGTAACTGGTTTTGTAAATGCTACTCCTACCTGATGCCAATTTATTAAGCTACTTACACCAAAACATGATCCAGGGGACATTCTTTACATCCATCCTTTGATTAACACTAAAAAGGTGCAGAGGTAATTGGTGTAACTTTACTCCATTTTCCTGATCATGCTGTATGGGGTGCATTCTGGGCTTTGTCACATTAAAGGATTAATAAAGATTGAGTGTGTGCACCGATATGCACTAAAGCAGTAGTACATACCCGTATTGCAGGAGCATGATTAATAAGCCAAACTTTAATCTGCAGGCAGATTTGTACATTGCCCTTAGAGAGAAAGATGCACAAAGCAACAGATACAGAAAGATATATAAAATGTGAGAGAGAGAGAGACAAAGAAACAGAAAAATAGATGAACAAAGATGGACAGACGAATTTGACTGAGACAGCAAGTGCATTAAAGGTAGAGAGAGAGAGACGGAGACAGAATTACGCTGTGTATAATGACATGCGCCAGTTATGCTACTATATTTTTTTTTTTTTTTTTTTTATAAATTCAAGTTTTATTGAGGTTTTATCAGAAATTGAAACACAAAACAATACAGAAGACTAGATAGCCAAAAATACAAGATAAAAAGGAATACATAGCATAAATAAGTTCACAATAGTGATCTAACATGAGTGTACATAGTTAATATAAATCATACAAAAAGTAAAACATAAAGTAGCACAGCCAAGGAGCATAGAGTCGAAGATAAGGGGTAAGATAAAAGGCACCAAGACAAGAAAAAGACAGACAGAGACACAGAACAAAAGAAACACACAAAAAGGGGGGGGGGGGAATAAATAAATAAATAATGGGGGGGGGAAGGGGGGGGGAAGAGGGGGAAAAACCCCCTAAGAGCTGACTCAGTCCAAAAGAGACTGCGTCTGCGGATCCTCCAGAAATTGCAGCCAGGAAAACCAGGTGCCAAGATACCTATCACCCTGCAAATCCGTACAGTAAACAAGTTCCTCCAATGCTCGAGTCCTCTCCACCCGCTGGACCCACTCACGAATAGTAGGGGGCGTAGATTCTCCCCAGTGGAGGGGAATGAGGGCCTTGGCTTCGTTCAGTAAGTGTTTAACAAGCGATCTCTTATAGCTAGAAAGAGGAACAGAAGTGTGATGCAGAAGTAGAGACGCCGGTAGAAACGGAGTAGGGGCGTCCGAGAACTTGCACACAATCGAGTGAACACGCGACCAGAACGGAGCAAGAGCCGAGCAGTCCCACCAAATGTGCAGAAAAGTACCGGGCGCAGACTTACATCTCCAACATAATTCTGATACATCCGGGGAGAAGCGGTGAATCAAATCAGGCGTTCGGTACCAATGGGTAAGTAGTTTATAAGACATTTCCTGAGTCTTAGCACTCAGAGAGCATTTATGGGTTAAAAGGAATATCTTCTCCCACTGGGAGGCACCCAGGGAGATCCGCAGAGCTGATTCCCATTTCCTCACGAAAGGCGGCATGGAGGAATCTTCCTGAGAGCGAAGCAAGTTGCATAAAAAAGAAATGCCCGGTGAGGGCAACGACCCTCCTCGACATAACTCTTCAAATGGAGTGGTCGGGCGCAGCAGGTCTTGTCTACCCTGTAAAGATCTAACGAAATAACTTAATTGAGTATAATGAAAATAATCAAGCGACGTAGGAGGTCGATGGGGTAGCAGCTCTGAAAGAGGTTTAACTTTAGCCTCCGGGGTCAAAAAGTCTGCAATAGCGACTGGGTTATCTAAGGAAGAGGACAGAAAGTCACCTGGGCCAGTGCCCGGAGTGAAGTCTGGATTATATCGCAAAGGCGTCAAGGGCGAAGGATAGGAAGACAACCGGAGATGTTTAGAGGTAGAAAAAAACACAGAGAGTGTTGCCCACGTCAAAGGGTGATCAGAAGAAAGGTGTTTGGCATGATGCGGCTTCAACCAGGGAAGCACCCGTAATGGGGTTCGAATACCAGAGGCCTCCACATCAATCCAAGACTTATGTGGGGGGTGAAGGGTCCATTCCAGAAGGTGAAGCAAATGGCAAGCACGATAATAGAGTTTGGGACAGGGCAAGGCCAAACCTCCCCGCAATTTAGAACGTGTCAAAAGCTCATATCGTAGCCTAGGACTCTTCCGGGCCCAGACAAACCCCAGAAATAGTGTTTTAAGAGAAGAGAAGAAAGTCATCGGCAATTTAATGGGCAGCGTCTGGAACAGATATAGCAATCTGGGAAGAACATTCAATTTCAGAGCGTTAACTCTACCAGTCCATGAAATATGCAAGGGGGACCAGGTTGCAAAGTCACGACGCAAAACGTCAAGAAAAGGGGGGAAGTTACGGAGATAGAGGCGGCCAGGGTCATACGTTAACCATATCCCCAAGTATTTAAGACCATCCCTGCACCATTTGAATGGGAATGACGTGGATAGATGCGTCACTTCTGAAGATGGTAGATTGATGTTTAAAATTTCGGATTTGGAAAAATTGATTTTAAGATTCGTGAGGGATCCATAAAGCTCAAATTATTTCATAAGGACCGGTAGGGACAGTCTAGGTTTAGAGAGGACAAATAACAGATCGTCAGCAAACCCCAAAACTTTGTGCTGGACACCAAGGACCGACAATCCCCCCACATCTGGGTTTTGTCGAATCGCCTCCATGAAAGGTTCAAGAGAAAGAATAAACAACAAAGGGGACAGGGGGCAGCCCTGTCTCGTACCATTAGAAATCTCAAAGGATTCCGAAAGGACTCCATTAATCCGAATCCTGGCAGAAGGACAAGAGTACAAAGAAGAGATCCATGCTAACATGTGTGGGCCAAAGCCCACCTGGGTCAGAACCTCGAATAAAAAGGACCAATCCAGGCGGTCGAAGGCCTTCTTGGCATCCATAGACAATAAAATAGCAGGGGTAGAAGTGGTCCGGGCGCGGTGAATCAGATTGATCGCCCGGATCGTACAATCCCTAGATTCCCGACCTGAAACAAACCCAGCCTGGTCAGAATGGATTAAGGATGGCATGAATGGGCCTATACGATTTGCCAGGATTTTGGAGAAAAGTTTCAAGTCTACATTGAGAAGTGATATCGGTCTGTAACTGCCACATTGCTCTGGATCTTTCCCCTCTTTCGGAATAAGGGATATTGTGGCTGAGAGAGTATGAGGACGTAAGGGGTGGCCCTCTAGGACAGCATTAAAGGCCCTCAGCAGAGGAGGACCAAGAACCTCACGGCACGCTCTGTAGTACGAAGCAGGCAGGCCATCCGGACCCGGGCACTTCCCCGGTTTGGCAGTCTTTAATGCCAGAGAAAGCTCCGAGTCAGAAATTGGACGGTCCAACAGTTCCAAGTCGGCAGGGGATAATTTCCGCTTCAGATGTCGATGTAAATAAGAAGAAATCCTGAGTCGAAATTGATCTCTGTGAGAAGGATCAGAGGAATGATTATACAAGGTTGAGTAAAAGGAAACAAACTCCTTAGCGATATCAGAGGGAAGCCTCTTAACAGAACCCCCCGGAGAACGGATTTTAGAGATGTAGGCAAGTTGTTTGCGCTTACGTAGGGCCCTTGCCAAATATTTCCCGGGTTTATCCCCGTGTTCATAGAACACGGCGCGATATTTAAAGATATGTTTCTGAGCTTGTTGATGCAAAAGGGAAGAGAGTTCCCGACGCAAGACCAAAAGGCGCTGTAGGTCAACCGCCCCCAGACCATCCTTATGTTGACGCTCCAGCAGGGCAATTTGCGAGTAGAGTTCACCAAGCTTCTTCGAGAGTGTCTTCTTCGCGGCGGAAGCGAGTTTAAGGAAATGACCCCGTATTACGCATTTATGAGCCTCCCACACAGTGGGCGCTGTAACATCAGGGGTATCGTTAGTGATGAAATAGTCACGCAAGAGCGATTTAGTAGAGGAAAGGACAGTCTGATCTGAGAGTAGGGAGACATTAAGTCTCCAGGATGACTGGGTCGGTCGGATCAGCGGAGATGAAAGGCACATTGTCAAAGGAGCATGGTCCGACCAAGATATCGGACCATAACAGGCCGTCTGCAGGAGCGGCAGGTGATAGTGGGAAACAAAAAAATAGTCAATACGTGAGTATCTAGCATGGGGCATAGAATAAAAACTATAGTCCCTGTCATCAGGATGTAGAGCTCTCCAGCAATCTACCAGTTGATCATCATGAAGCAATCGCCTAACTTTCAGTAAGACGTGGGTCGGGACACTGCTAACGCCCGCCGATGTATCTAGGGAAGGGTCCAAAGGAAGGTTAAAGTCCCCACCCAGGACCAGAAAGCCCTCCCGAAAATTACGCAAGGAGGTCAAAAGACCCGCAAAACACTTATGTTGGCGAGAATTAGGGAGATAGATGGATGCAAAAGTATAAACCCGATCTGCAATAGTGCCCTTAACAAAGACGTAACGGCCTTCAGGATCAGAAAGAGACGCTAACACAACAAAAGGAACTAATTTAGAAATGAGAATCGCTGTACCTTTGGACTTAGAGTGAGAATCCGAGCTGAGAAAACAGTGAGGAAAATCACGGGAGACCAAGCTGGGAGGAGAGGAACCCCGAAAATGAGTCTCCTGGACAAAAGCCACTGAAACACGTTGTTTCTTCAGATCACGGGTAAGGAGCGACCTCTTTTCAGGGGTATTGAGACCCTTGACATTAAGAGTCAGGACCCGGAGATCAGCTGGAACAAAGGGGGCATCCGCAGACATCATCAGACACAAACTATGGGCAGAGGGAAAAAAAAAAGGGGGGGGGAGAAAAGCGGAGGAAACAAGGGGGATCAAACAACAAAAGAGGGAAAAGACACAACAAGAAAAATACAGTTATCTTATACACTGAGGTCCAATTGGACACTGAAGGTAGTCCCAAACCCAATAATAAGGGCAGGGCCACGTTCACACCAATAGGGAAATGGCCTCGGTATAAAGTGAAATGTCAACCGAGGGAGAAGAACAAAGACTCCAAATAGGAGCCAAAAGAGTACAGAGGACCACACCAAAAAAGTGAGGTCCGCTGCCTTCCCAACAATAATGACATACAACAATGCATAAACCAATACAACTGGGTACAGTATAGCAGCAGAGAAACCAAACAGTCACTAGGTAGATCTCAGGCTCCAACCAAGGGCGGATGGCCTCTGCAAAGACGCAGCAGACCAACCACCCAGGGTCCAAGCGAGAGACCCACGTCACTGCCCACATAGTAGCCCGCCCGGCCAGCAAGGGCACTGCACATGTCACCCCCCTCTCACCCACAGCCAGGGGACAGGGAGCACCGGAAGGCGACCCTATCACCAGGCCTACACCTCCGCCAACCACCAGCCCCCCATGTGCAACCGGGCAAAGGAAGACATCATATAGCGACGCACAAAATAGAGGATAGACAATAGGGTAAGTCCAGGCCGGGAGAGCAGACAAGAGAACACGTCTACAAGCTCCCTGACTCCACCATATTCACACACCCCGTCGGAGGACCAAACAATCCCCCAAAGGAGCGCGCAAAGAGGGGAGAAGTAAAGCTCCCGGCCCAGACCCGCCCAAGTCATAACCTTGCATCACACACTATGTCCCCGCGTGGGAACAATTTAGTAAAACATTAAATAAATCAAAACCCAGCACTTTCCCATGGAGGGGGATCATGGCAACCCGCCCCAGAGCAGGAATCCCCATACAAGGGACCCCCCTCCAGGCAAGCACCACCACCCCCCACCAGGCAAGAGGGCGCTCCCAAAATGAAAACAAACCCCCCCAAAACCTCCCACCCAACAGCCAAAACCCCATAGCTGGGCAACTAGCAACCTTAAGAGAAGCGAGAACACCCGGGAGGTGAGGGCCCAAGAAAGCAGGGAGAAAGAGGGAACGCAAGTGCAACTCCAAAGGGACAAAAGAGGAAAGGGGATAAAGAGGCAAGGGGAGGGGAGGTCAGGGAAACAAACACAGAAGGGACACCCCAAATAGAGTAAGGAAACCTCCCGGGTACAGAGCGTGGCGGGGACAGAGCACTACTGGGAAAGGGAGGGCGCAAGCGCAAAGGGGGACATAGGTTAGGGACCAAAACTACTAAAATATAGCAGGAACATAGCACCCAAAACATCCCTCCAGCAATAGTAAATACAAAGCGTAATGTAAAGTGTAGTGAACAAATTCTCAGAGCTATAGGTCTAAGGGACAAAATAGCAGGAGTGAGCAAGAAGTGTAAGTAAAGGGGCATCATAGCACCCAAGGGGCCCCTGCTGTGAGAAGGGACATCAGGTTAAGTGGCAATGTAAAAGTGTCCCCACAGTCACTCCTCAATTTCCATCCCACTTCGAAAGTTCGGTTCAACTATGGATTGGGTATCCCCTGGAGGGGCAGAGTCCCTTGTAGCCCGTCGAACATGGGCGCGGGCTGTATAACGTTGCTCCGGGAAAGACCAGTCCCTAATCCGCAAGTCAGGAACCTCCAGCTGGTCAAAGAAGGCTGGAAGGTCATGAAAATAGTGCAAGATAGGCGTAGAGTCAGGTAAGAAAACCTTCAGGCCAAAAGGAAAGTTCCAAGCATATCGGATATTCCGCTGTTGCAGTATGGTAGTAAGGGGCCTCAAGGCCCGACGGGCCTGAAGAGTTAAATCGGAAAGGTCTTGGAAAAAAGTAATCTCAGAATCCTCGTGGCGCCACGTTCCCAGGGCGCGAGCTCGTCGCATGATCTCCTCCTTCAATTGGAAGTCCACTAGGCAGCATATAATGTCCCTGGGGGGACCCCCATCCATGCTTCTTGGTCGCAGCGCCCTATGCGCCCTTTCCATGCGTATGGTAGCATCCGGAGGGCGACCGAGAATCGAGTTGAAAATGCTGGTCAAAAGGGAAACAACATCTTCCTCGGCCGAGTTGGCCGGTTCAGGAACACCGCGCACCCTGATGTTATGGCGCCGGCCACGATTATCTAAGTCTTCAAGCCTCCTCCTAAATTCCGCCAGGTACAAAGAGTGTTGTGTAGATGTTTGGGCAAGATGGGTGAGTTTGCACGTATGTTGCAAGGACACATCTTCTTGCTTCGCCACCCTGCTCTCAAGGCCCTTCAGGTCAGTGCGTAGCTTGGCCACCTCGTCTTGTACCGTATGCTTCAGTCCGATTTCCACGGAGAGGAGGAGAAGATGTTGTTGGTAGAGTTAGATTGTCCTGGTGAGGGTGCGTCACCAAGCTGCAGGTCAGGAACCTCCTCTCCAGAGGAGTGCGAGCAAGATGGGGATCCAGTCCTGAGGTCGTCGCCCATTTGGGAGTCGACCGAGGCCTGCGAGTGGAAAAAGTCCCTCAGGGAGGCCGCAGTAGGTTTATCCCTACTGCCGGGGGTTGAAGAGCCCAAGGTGCCACGTTTGGTACGGCCCATATCGCAAAACACCAGTTAGGTAGCTTAGTTAACTAGGGAAGGCAGCGGAGCTCTGAAGTTAAGCAGCCATCTTCTCCGACTGTCAGCCACGCCCCCCATGCTACTATATTTAAATATACAGTTTTTTTGGGGGGGATGTGCAATGGTAAGTATTACAGACATTTTTTTTACTTTATTTTTAAACACTTTGCTACTAAGCACTAAAACTGCTAAGGACCTTCCATAATGTCCTCATGAGTAAGAGGTATATGTGAAGGCTGGGGGAAGGGACACATCCCTGCATGTGCTATGCTGTCAGAAGTGCCCCCGAGGTCTTCTGGTCAGTGAAAGGAGATGGGAGAAACTCTAACACAGTTCATACCTAAACTCTTCCTAGAAACTTGGGGGTACCTTTGTTGGAAAGGGGAGAGTCTCACCTTTTTCAACAAGGGGGATGTGAAGGTGTTAATGCCAGGTGATGTCACAAGTACTAGTGTAAAAGCCTGTGTGCATGGGCCCTGGAGCAGTGAGGTAACGGCAGTATGCAGAGCAGAACCGGCCTCTTAACCCTCTGGCACTCAAAGAGTTAATATTACCCGGACCTGCTCTGAGTACTGCTGTTACCAAACTGCTTTGCGCGATTGCGCTGCCTCACTCACGCAATGCAATCATGCGCAGTAGAGACTGACAGAACGCGGGCAGTCTCTACTGAGCATGACTGCATTGTGACAAACTTTCTGGCCTTTTATTATATAGGATAATGCATTTTTCTGCAACTCCATTCTTGTTCCACTGATAATAGAAACATATACAGTACGTATCCAGTCTTGATCCACTGGTAATCACAAAACTACATACACTGCTTCCTCAACCTTGATTTGCTGTTCACTGGTAATCACAAGACCACCTACATTGCTTCCCCAGTCTTCATCCATGCCCAGTTTGTAATCACAAAACACATACACATCTTCCCCAGTCTTGTTCCACTTTCCATTGGTAATCACAGAACTCCCCACCCACTAATTCCTCAGCCTTGTCCCGCTGGTAATCACAAAACCATATACACCATTTCCCCAGCCTTGATCCACTGTCCATTGATAAGCACACAATCACATATCCTGCTTCCCAAGGCTTGATCCACCGTTCACTGGATAACCCAACTCACAATGGTTCCCAGCCTTGATGCACAGCCTACTTACAGAACCACTTACACTGCTCTCCAGCCTTATGTTTGTGAGATGGCACCAGTAGGGAGGACTTACACATCAACCTTACTAAAGAAGAAAACCGAAAACATTCATATCTTTCAAAATAATTTAGCAGAGTATTCTACATCCTGATCCTGCTTCTGTCATTACCATTGCCCCTTCTGACCTGGGTTGGCATGACATTATATTGTCATCATGTCATTTTGACTCCACTGAAGTCAGAATAAAGCACTGGTAATAACAGAAGAACGTAATGTGTTTTTACTTTTCTTTAGCAGGAATGTTGTGTAAGTCCTTCCTGTTGGCTCCAGTTTTCTGCTTTAGAATCTGGAGCAACATGTCACGACCAGTTCCTATCCCAATGTATTTATCTCAGTTCTCCAACTCCTAAAATATCAGAGGTACACTCGTTGGAAAGGAATGTGTCTCCCCATTCCAACAAGGCTAGTCTACATGAACATGTGATCATATGGCATATACACACATAAAAAAATAAATAAATTAAAAAAAAAAAAAAAAAAAAAAAAAAAAAAAAAAAATATATATATATATATATATATATATATATATATATATATATATACAGGAACGCACTGTCAACACTATAGGAGTGCTCAATACAACAAAAGCAAAGAGTATAGGAAAGTATATAAGTATAAGTATATAAGTATAGGAAAAACTGGAACTCACAGGACATTTTGAAAGTAAAAAATAATATTTATTATATGTCAATGTTTTGATCCCAATAGTGATCAAAACCTTGACCTATTTTATATATATATATATATATATATATATATATATATATATATATATATATATTTTTTTTTTTTTTTATGTTAGGAGATGGGAGTTTGTCTCTTTTGAAGATCACCCAGCATATATGTATGAATATCGTAGCAGCTGGAGGGGTCATCTCTTTTATTTATACACTATGTGGTGTAAACATATACAAATATGTATGGTCGGAATTGAGTGGGATCTCTCTTTTAGGGGCCCTACCTCAAATTTTCTCCCCCAATTCCTATCACAATAGCTATACCACTGTTGGAATTAGTTGCTTTTAATGCACATGGTGAATCACATGCTGCAACCTATTTGCTGGATCTTTTTCCACCACTGATGAAGTGGACCTAAAGCCAGAAAAAGGTATCAGGAAGTTCTGTCCCTTTGCACTCAGTTTGTTCAGGTTCAATTCTACTTCTTCCTGTAAGAAAGCTCCCCATTGGTGACATCAGAGTGTGAAAGTGCATAGTAAGCCCATTCTTCTCACTAGTGCATGATACTGTTTGTTTGCACAATGGGATTGTCTAGTGCTTCAGCTTCCCCTCTACCCTACAAGCTTCCAAATATCTATATATTGTTGATTTCTGTGGAGAGGACTATGCAGCATTGGTTGCCGGGGATCATGGCCATGAGTTTCTTGCAGATTTATGAGCATTTATTATCTGTAAGAACTGTGAGTGCTGAATACGTTGGCCATTTTGATGGTGTACCTAGAGGATACATATTGCCAGCTTGAAAGAGAAGGGACCCTGATATTCTGTTGCCCAAAGAATGTGTCATGTGATTGCATAGGGATTAGTTTTTCTCGTGTAATATTCTGTTCAATAAAAAAAATAAAGGGACAATTTAGGAACTTTTCAACCTTTGAAAGCTAGATGTTTCATTACATCTCCATTTAAGGTTTCATCATTTAGGGACTGAATGCGCTGTTTATAATTTCTATTCACCAGTTTCACCCACTGACTTTTACTATATTTTCAAGGCTATCTCCAATATGGTACTTTTACTTTATGGGCATTTTTGGCACAAGTTACGACTTAAATCGATAGTACCATTTGCTGAGACTTATTACATTTCATATTTATAGGACAAACTAGAAGCCCTTGTGAAAAGATATGTGGAAAGAGAAAAGAGGGAGGTGCTCATAGGGTTAAACCTTCTTAAGACTCACAGAAAGCATGTAGAATAAAATCATTGCACTCACATTTAAATATGGCCATGAAGAAATTACTTGTGGCTAATAGATGAGGGGAGATATTACACTGCCCACCATGCAGATCGTTATCAGCAGCTGCTCCATGGAAATCAACCTTCAAAAGCAGAAGGAAAAGCACAGCAAAAAACAGAAGACAGGAGAAATGGGGACACTCTTCATATATAGATAAACATAGTAAATTAGGTTGAATAAAGACACAGGCCTATCAAGTTCAATCTTCGCCTCCTACCCCAGTGACTTAGAATTTTATAGCTTTCCTACTAATAAACAGTATAACTCTGTATGTTCCCTTTTGAAAGAAATGCATTTAAACTTCTCTGAAATGTATCCATTGTATCTGCCATAACCACCTCCTTGGGCAAGGAATTCCACAATTTAACAGACCTTACTGTAAAAAAAAAACCCTTCCTCTGCTGAAGTCTAAACCTCCTTTCCTCTAATCTCAAGGGGTGTCCCCTGGTCACCCGATCAGGCCTTGGAATAAATAACTCACCGCAGAGATCCTTGTATTGACCTCTAAAATACTTGTACAATGTGATAAGGTCTCCTCTTAGTCGTCTTTTCTCTAGAGAAAATAAACCTAATTTGTCTAGTCATTCCACATACGTCAAGTCCTCCATTCCCTTAATTAATTTTGTTGCTCTTCACTGTACCCTCTCTAGTTCTAGTACATCCTTTCTTAGAACTGGTGCCCAAAACTGCACTGCATACTCAAGGTGAGGTCTTAACAATGATTTGTATAATGGCAAAATAATGTTATCCACTCTTGCTTCAATAGCTCTTTTTATACAAGACAGGATTTTGTTTGCCTTTGCTACTGCTGTTTGACACTGGTTACTGTTTCCAAGTTTGTAGTTGACAAGGATACCCAGGTCTTTCTCTAGCAATGAGTCCCCTAAAATGATTCCATTAAATTCATAAGAAGCCTTGGGATTATTTCCTCCCAAATGCATGGCTTTACACTTCCCCACATTAAACTTCATATTCCATTTGTTTGCCCAATCTGACATTGTATGTAAATCCCTCTGTAGAGAGAAAATATCTTGTTCTGAATTAATTACCTTGCATAATTTAGTGTCATCTGCAAATATTGATATTTTGCTTTCTATAGCTATTTCCAGATCATTTATAAACATGTTAAAAAGCAGCAGACCTAATACTGAACCCTGAGGTACTCCACTCTCCACTTTAACTGTATTGGAGAATTGTCCATTTACATCCACACACTGTTCCCTGTCCTTCAGCCAGTTTTGTATCCAATTGCAAAGGTTATCTCCTAGCCCCAATTTCCTTATTTTATACCCCAACCTTCTGTGTGGCACTGTATGAAATGCCTTTGCAAAGTCTAGATATACTACATCAACTGCCTTGTCTTGAAACAATCTTCAAGTAATCAGTTTCTACTCACAATTAGCAGTCATCCGGCTATATATCGTTTATCCGGTATATGGCAACAGAGGATATCAACCTGCCTCTGTTCAGGCTTTCCCGGTCTCTGCTCCCGAGATTTAAAGGAATACAAAAGTGATCAGTAAAGGATCCACAAGTAGGCGATCAGAAAATAAAATCCGATTTATTGTATAAACAATTTAATAAAAACAAAAACACCAACACGTTTCTGATACAGCAATCCTTTCATCAGGGTGTCACACTCTATAGTGGCCTTTAAATCTCTGGAGCAGAGACATGGAAATCCTGAACAGAGGCAGGTTGATAGCCTCTGTTGTCATGTGCCGGTTATACTATATATAGCCGGTTGACTGCTAATTGTGAGTAGAAACTGATTACTTGATGATTGTTTATCTATATATGAAGATTGCCCCCATTTGTCCTGTTTTCCATTTTTCTTGTGAAAAGAGCTTCTTCAGCAGTGAGCTCCTTGTAGACAATTATAGTCAAGTTGATACCTTTTTTGGCTAATTAAGCAGATTTAGGATGCAAGCTTTCATTGCCTCTTCCACAGGAACAGACCTAAGAGGTCTTGAAAGCTTGCATCCTAAATCTGCTTAGTTAGCCAATAAAGGTATCAACTTGACTATATTTTCCTCCTTATTTCTACAACTAATACGGTACCACCTCTCAACTTCTTGTAGGCCACATACACTAACTTTTCAATCTCTGAACCCTTCTAGTTGACCTCTTCAGAGATGCACCATGATTCAATTTATGGTCTTGAACAAAAAAGTTATTTGTGCCTAGATACAGCTGATACCTGATGACTTGAAATATATTGAAATATATCTCCCATGAAGCTCTAATTGAAAGGAACACTAACACCTAAAAATAATATCGAGTTATACTCACTTAAATACCTATGCTAGCCTCTGTAAAAAAGACTGTTTTCTGTGACCTGAAATCTACTCTTACAAATGCTCTGTGAGAGCTCCCATTTGTATTTGTTTCAGGACTCTATGGCTCCCATTACCATAGCTGTCATGATAGTAGAATTGATTGTTCTGCACTGTCTTTTAATGGACAGAGATAAGGTAATGTTCCAGAACAGAAGAGCTGTGTGTACTAATCTCAATACATTAATAGCATTATCTCTGCACAAGCAATTAACCAAATTGTGTCTATGTAGGACAGTCTACAAATACATTAAAAAAATGCAAGTTTAGGATTACATTTTATGAATCTAACGTAAAATGACTACATTTTCAAGATGCTACCTGGAAGTACATGATATTTAAAATGATATAACTCAGTTTAATTTTAGGTGTTAGTGTCCCATGAACTGTAGCTAATTGCTCTTATTACAAAGACCCTCCTAGATAACTTTTGACAGGGAAATTGCTGGATTCCCAGAACAAATAGGGCTTGCCCCAAAGAGGCCAGGGGCTTAGGCCAAAATACTTAACTCAATATTAGTATACTCTGCAGCCCAATTTTCCATTACTTTAACCCTTTGAGTGCCAGAGGGGTACACAACACATTGCAAAGCATAGCCCTCTGGCACTCAAAGGATTAAGAGACATTAGCATCATTACATGACCCAAGCTGGTCAAAGGTAGTGGGACTTTCAAGGTGAACTATGCAACAAATAGTTAATTTGAGAGCTTCCATTTTACCTGTATTTATGTTAATCATTTATTTCAAACAATAGTTTGAGATATTTAGCTTTCTATTTTGAATAAACTGACAAGTACAACAAAGTATCTCATAAACTATTGTATGAAATAAAAAAGCTAACATATATAGAAAGTGTTAAAGGAGCAGCTATGTTCCATTATGTAAAAATATGTAAGTGTATTTATAGGTACATATGTAAGTTTGTATGTACATATTTCTGCTGAGTAATACAGGGGTAATCCCACTACTTCATTCATAACTTAATAAAGCTGAAACTTGTTTTTACAGCTGTTAGCAACAGTGCCACCAGGTGTCCAGAGGATAACTTTTATTCTGCTATTGTTCTCTTTGGGAGAGTTTTAGTCAATCCAGCTGTTAGTAACAAAGCTACATGGTAACCACAACAGAAAAACAGTAGTTCAATTAGAAAAAAACAGAGCTCTAATAATGTTTGAATGAAGCATCACACAGTAGAAGTACCCCTGTTTTCTTTTGGAGCTCTGTTGAAAGTTATAGGTGGACAGTGACATTTCCCTATCCAAAGAACGAGTGATATGTTTCTTCTTAGAATTTCTCATCCTTATTGTGGAATTGATTTTGGTGTGGAGGGCAGCATTTCATCCTTGGACCAAGACAGCACAATGTCTTGGGCCGGCCCTGTGAACAGCACATGTTTTCAAGATTCCCCTGCTTGATTACAGATGGGTAATCAGTAGCTCAGTTATTGTAGTTAATCTATCTGTGTAGGAATATCCTGATAACCTGGCCTGGTAGTGTGTCCCAATGCCTAGAGCTGAGAATCCCTGCACTTAAAGAGTTAAATATAAACTCTCAAGCATCATGAGATATTAAATAAGCAGTGTTTTAGTTAAGGATTATTTGCCTTGAAATGTTATACTTCTTTATCCTACTGAGTGTACATGATTAAGGTGTGCATTTTAACCCCATAAGGACTGATGACATTCCGGGACCGTCATGAGAATTTCTGAGTTACATACGGGCTCTCCAAACAAACACACATAAAAAAAGGTACCCCACCCCTGGTCTGTAAGGGGTTAAGTAAGTGCTGTTTTTCCATAAAATCTGTTCTCTGTGATTTCCCACTTGTTTACTTGGTTCTGTTAGAGGATTCGGTAACCTCCTTTCTGTGGACTTTAGCATTAGTGTGATAATTTTTTGTTTACTTTTATTTTTCTGCTTCAGTGCATTATTTCCGTTACTACATAGCAACTATGGTAACAATAACAAACAGATATTGAAGTGGCACTATGACTCCAAATAAAATGCCCCCTAAATAATTATTCATATAGCGATAAGCATAGAAATACTAGTATTATACAGAATAAGTCCAGTGTTATTGCTTTGCAATGCGTTGCGTACCCCTCTGGCACTCAAAGGGTTAAGAAATCCTACTTGATTTGAGACTGACAGGCTGCTCGTTGCTGTAGCTGTATCTGTGCGCCTGCGCCATCAGTCACTTCCTGTACCTTAAGGTACAATGCAGCTGCCCCCTCACCAATCCTGGAGGAGACCAGGACAGACAGCGCAGGTGCACAGATGTCTATAAGGCAAGATGTCTGCGCTGATGCCTGCCTGTTTGTCTCAGATCAAGTAGGATTTCTTATTAACACTAGACTTATTCTGGATAATACAAGTATTTTTATGCATATCGTTATATGGATAATTATTTGGGGGACACTTTATTTGGAGTAATAGTTCTGCTTTAAAACCCTTTGAGTTCCCTCTGGCATCTATATGTTCTTGGTCACTGCGTCTTGGGGTAAAAGAAAGCTAATTCATGGAAAATGAATAATGAATGATTAAAGAAATACGGTTCATACACACTGAGCTGGTGTCAGTGGGTAATTATGATTTATACAAATGGTAATGGATTTAGTAAATAAAACCTGGTGCTTCACTGTACAGCCCTAACACAACCCCTATCAGTGGATCTGGGGACAGACTGCTTGGCTCTATTAGAAACCTTATTGCTAGCACTCTATGGGACTCCTGGGTTACATTCTACTAAGGTGCTTCATAATGCATTGGAGACCTCTCTAGCATTCGTGGTGTTAAAAAGCCTGATTTAATTTAACAGGCATTTTTATTTGTCTGTTGTGGTGCAGTTGGTTTACTTCAGAATAACTCCAGGTTGGTTTTATAAATATGGGCCCATATTCGTAACAGTCCCAAGTGACTCACATTCCTTAACCCTTTGAGTGCCAGAGAGGTACGTGCGTTGCGTACCCCTCTGGCACTCAAACGGTTAAAAATTTACATCGATCACTGTATGCAGAAAGCAATAGAGATGCAATTTTGGGAAAATCCAACCGCATTAGAGGGAAAAAATTCCCAGTGGTTAAAATGGGGCTTTTAATCCTTTCAGTGTTGGATACATCTTCAATGCAATTAACCCTTTCAGCACCAGAGAGGTATGCAATGTGTTGGATACCTCTTTGGCACTCAGAGAGTTAAAGGGTGAAAATTCCCATTTCAATCAATGGAAATTTGGGGATTTTTTTTTAAATGTGTTCCCTGTGATGCAGTGGTTTGCTCCAGAATTTTTCCTTTTTTACATTCTGAATTCTGTCCTTAGGTTTTATTATTTTCACACTTATCTGGATTTCTGTGGGTGCAGTAAATTCAGCTGGTTTCCACCTGGCCCAATTTGTCCTCAAAGATGTACATTGATTACATCATGTAAATTCACTGGCTGAGGGAACTGGGTGGAGTTTTAGGGGGTGACATCATCAGAGGAAGCCGAATTGAGAGCGAGAACTCTCCTAGGGGTCAATTCAAAAGGCACTGATCCAAAAAAAAGCACCATCGGTAGTTTCAAGTCACAGTCAGGTATTCTATTACCTGTGCTGTGACACACTGCCGAATGGAAAAATAGGATTTTAGTCTTACCTGTTAAATCCTTTTCACTTAGTCCATACAGGTCACTGGTACTCTGGGGAGGCGTAAGTCCCCTTTAATAGGCAGGAACAACTATGCAAATGATTTGCAAGGGGCAGAGCCTCCCCTCTTACTTAAGCCACCTTCTGGCCAGAGCCACTTAGATTGATTTGAGACCCTAAAACTGACCTCAGGTAAGCAAAAAGAAAGACTCCTGTGAGCATGCCCGAACGGTCTCCCACTGAATGCCACAGGAGAGCCAAGTCTGGTCCCTTGACAGGGTGGGAGACCAGTGACCTGTATGGACTAAGTGAAAAGGATTTAACAGGTAAGACTAAAATCCTATTTTCACTGTCGTCCAATACAGGTCACTGGTACTCTGGGATGTACAAACATTGAGCTGATCCAGAGGCGGGAAGTAAGGCAAGGACCAGGCGCAAGGCCCAAGTCACTAGAACTGCTATGACCAGTTAATAACATAGCCCAAACTGTAAGTGTCAACGGACACCAACCAAGGGAACAATCCCTGAACTAACACAGCACACGAAACCAGAGCCAACCGGGCTCAACAGTAAGGAAGCACTAAGGATCACAGAGCGGAAGACCTACACAGGCAAGACTGCCTCCAGGACCTTCCTTCCAAAACTGGCGTCAGCCGAAGCCAGTACGTCAACTCGACAGTGCTTAGAAAAAGTGTGCACAGAGGACCAAGTGGCCGCTCTGCACAGTTGATCAGCATAAGCTTGATTCTTGTAGGCCCAAGAGGCCCCAATAGATCTGGTGGAATGGGCAGTCACCCGGAAGGGAACATGCTTATTCCTCAACTTATAGGCTTCAAGGATAGTAGCCTTAATCCAAAAGGCAATGGTAACTTTGGAAGCCGGTCTCTCTGCCCTAGGCCCCTCAGGAATGACGAATAGAGTGTCAGACTTCCTGATAGACTCGGTGCGATGAACATAAAACTTGAGGCAACGCACCACATCCAACAGATGGAGATCTCTTTCCTTGTCAGATGAAGGATTAGGGCAGAAAGAGGGAACCACAATCTCCTGATTGATGTGAAACTCGGACACAACCTTGGGTAAGAATTCCTTGGTAGTGCGAAGCACAGCCTTATCCTTGTGGAACACCAGGTAAGGAGGTTTACAAGACAAGGCCTGTAACTCTGCTACCCGGCGCACTGAAACAATAGCCAAAAGGAAGGCCATCTTCCAAGTCAAGAGACGTAATGGAATGGAAGCCAAGGATTCAAACGGTGGTCGCTGGAGAACTCCCAGCACCAAATTGAGGTCCCACTGGGGAGCAGGACTCTTGAAGGCAGGTCGAACATGAGTCACACCTTGGAAGAAAACTTTCACATCAGGAAGGATAGCAATCCTTTCCTGGAAAAACACAGACAAGGCAGAAGTCTGAACTTTGAGGGAACTCAGACTGAGCCCCTTATCCACACCGTCCTGCAAGAAGGCCAGGACAGTGGGAAGATGGAATTCAAGGGATAACTTCTTATCAGAGCACCATGTCACAAAAGTTGACCATATGCGATGATAGATCTTGGAAGACACAGGCTTACGAGCACTGAGCATAGTCGACACCACCGAAGGAGAAAATCCTTTCTTTGCTAGAATCGAGGATTCAACCGCCATGCCATCAAATGGAGAGAGTGAACATCCTCCTTCCACAGATACCCCTGAAGAAGTAGGTCCGGACGGGCAGGAAGCGGGATCGGATCCGTCACTGACATGGCCATCAACTCTGGATACCAGGACTGGCGAGGCCAGTTTGGAGCAATCAGGATGACAGGACAACGCTCCCTCTTCAACTTCTGGATAACTCTGATCAATAGAGGAAGAGGAGGGAAGATGTAAGCCAGGGAGAAGTCCCAAGGGATCGACAAGGCATCCACTGCTAGAGCCAGGGAGTCCCTCAACCGGGAGCAAAACACCGGAACCTTCCTGTTGTGTCTGGTAGCCATCAGGTCCACCACAGGCATCCCCCACCGCTGAGTGAGCATGTGAAACACCTCTGGATGAAGAGCCCATTCTCCGCTGTCGACGGTGTGACGACTGAGGAAGTCTGCCATGACGTTGTCCACGCCTGGAATATGAACTGCAGAGATGACAGGCACGTGATCTTCTGCCCAAGACAAAATATCCTTGACCTCCCACCAGGCGGAACCGCTTCTTGTGCCGCCTTGCCTGTTGATGTAAGCCACCGCCGTGGCGTTGTCGGACTCCACTCTGATCGGAAGACCGGTCAATTGAGACTCCCAGTGCCTCAGGGCAAGCCGGACAGCTCGAAGTTCCAGAACATGGATGGAGAGCAGGGATTCCTCCAGATCCCATTTCCCCTGAGCACTGAAGCGACCCCAGACTGCACCCCAGCCCCGAAGACTGGCATCCGTTGTGACTGTGGTCCAATGAGGAACTAGAAAGGATCTCCCTTTCAGGAGATGAGAGAGATCTAACCACCAGTGCAGACTCGACTCGACATGAGGAGGAAGAGAAACAGACAGATGTTGATGATCTGGATGATTCTTGCACGTCTGGATCACAAATCTCTGAAGTTCCCTGGAGTGGGCCATGGCAAATGGCACTGCTTCGATCGTGGAAATGAACTTCCCCACTAAAGACGACAACTTCGGTACTGGAATTTCGTCCATGTCCAGAATCCCAGCCACTCTGACAGCTATCTGGTGAGCCACGTCCTCTGGAAGAAACACCATGCATTGGCGAGTGTCGAACAGGAGACCCAGGAACAGAAGCCTCTGAGATGGAATCAAGTCCGACTTGTCCAGATTCAGGATCCAGCCATGACGGTTCAGGGTGTGCATGCACTTCTGTAATTGCTGACGGAGAAGCTCCGCTGAGGAGGCCTTCAGTAGGAGATCGTCCATGTAGGGGGTCACTCTGATCCCATCCTGATGGAGCACCGCTATCAAGGAGCCTAACACCCTCTGGAAGACCGGAGGGGCTGAAGTCAGCCCAAAGGGGAGCGCTGCAAACTGAAAGTGTCCCCTGTGGCAGGCAATCCTGAGATACCGCCTGCTCTCTGGATGAATAGGGATGAAGATAAGCATCCTGAAGGTCCAGGGAGGCAAGAAACTCCCCTGGAGACATTGCTGCAATCACAGAACGCAGAGATTCCTGGCGGAAGTGGGAAGTCACCACATAGGCATTGAGATCTTTGAGATCCAAAATGGGACGAGCTCCTCCGTCCTTTTTGGCTACCACAAACAGGTTGGAATAGAATCCTGAACCTGTGTCCCCTTGAGGAACCACCTCCAGGACCTCTTTGTCCAAGAGATCCTGAATAGCGTCGTCGAACAGACGCCTTTTTGTGGGTTCCTGAGAAGGACGAGTAAAATGGAACCGAAAAGGAGGAAGGGAAGAGAAAGGGATCCTGTATCCCTCTGACACCACCTGAAGAACCCATGGGTCCGCCACTGACTCCTCCCAAGTCCGGCGAAAGATGCGGAGACGACCGCCTACAGCCGGATGCGGACCCGGGTTCGGCGAGTCATGCCGAAGCAGTCTTGGAGGTCTTGGCCTTGGGGGCAACTTTGGGCTTCCAGGACTGTTTGGGCTTGGAGGAGGAGCGCGTAGCGGGAGGACCCGTCTGGGCCGAGGAGCGTGTCTCAGTCTGAAAGGAACGAAAGGACCGATTGCGTTTGGCTGGAAACTTTTTCTTAAAGACTGAGGGTAGAAGAGTACTTTTACCGCCAGTAGCCTCACTGATCATTTCTTTGAGTTCAGACCAGAAAAGCAAATTCCCCTGAAAGGGCAAGGAAAGCAAGGCTTTCTTAGAGGCTGTATCAGCAGACCAAATTTTCAGCCAAAGAGCGCGTCTAGCCACCACAGAAGAAGTGGAGGCCCTCGCCATCATGCGCACAGCATCAAAAGCAGCGTCAGCAACATAGTTCTGAGCTTCAGTGATATTAGCAAGTAGCTGCAACTGTTCAGATACTGGCGCATCCTGGCGAACTGCTTCAGTCAGTCGTTCAGTCCAGGCCGCAATGGCTCTATTAACCCATGCCACAGCAAAGGTTGGGCGCATGGCAGTGCCAATGGAGGCAAAAATAGATTTAAGAGAAAGCTCTAGCTTTTTATCCGTCCAATCCTGCAGGGCAGAGGCATCAGAGACAGCCAAGGCGGTAGACTTGGATAGTCTAGAAACAGGAGCATCCACCTTGGGAGGATGAACCCATTTTGCCAACTCAGCCTCAGGAAAAGGGTAAAGTTTAGCAAACTTTTTAGAGACAGAGGAAGATCTATCAGGCTTCTTCCATGCCTCAGAGACTAGACGGGCAAGAGTAGGGTTAGTTGGAAAACAAACAACTGGTTTAGATGGCTTTTTCTGAAAAACATCAGTAGGATCATAAGTGGATTCCTGAGTCAGAGGAAGGTTGAGCGTATTCAGAACCGCTCTGATCAGACCCTCAGCCGAGACTTCAGGGTCACACTCATAGGGGTCCCCAATGGACCTGTTAGATTCAATAACAGTACGTTCCTCAGCATCAGAATCCTGTAAGAGTTCTTCCTCAGAAGAATCAGTGACATCAGGAGCTCCCTGTGGCTTAGGCAGGGAGGTCCTGATGGTAGAGGGGGTCTGCCAGACCTGGAGAGCCCCCTGTATCTGAGAGGGAAGGGTTGAAGCGTGGATCTGAGATCCCTAGTGGCAGCTTTAAACTCCCTCACCCAAGATGGCTCAATAGCGTGGCTGGAAAGCCCAGGGTTGCTATCTTGACCAGTACAATTAGGGCATAGATCCCCCACATTATCGGTAGACAGCCCAATGTGGCAAGAGGAGCAAAACGCCATGGGGGTAGCAGACCCCCCATCCTCCTTAGACTTGGGTCTAGCCCCTAGCTCCAGTGAAGTAGACATGCTCACAGCGTCAATATACCCCACTAATAACACTATCACCCAGAAAAAGTGTAAATGATTAAAGTTTCACCCCAGAAATGTCTAAATTCGGACTTATCTGGCCAGCGAAGGGTTAATCTGTTGAGGAGAGAGAAGGCTCGGTCCCTGCGTAGTGTACTCGCTTAGGAAAAGTACCACAAAATGGCGGCCGTCATGATAGCCAATCAGAAACGAGCGCGAAGCAAGCGCTCATGGGAAATGTAGTTTTCCCCTAACAAGTACCCCAAACAGTGCCCGAAGCCCCCCTGAACACCCCACATACATAAAACACATTCCGGATGATAGAGCAGGAGTCTAGCATTAAAATGAGCCCTCTCTGAAGTTGCTGTGATAAGCGGTTCCAGAGATACGTCCCACACTGTGAATTCTCATAGAGAGTAAAGGAGCCCTTGCGTCTGAGCGGGAAAAAGCCGCGCTTAAAGGCGCGGAACACCATTTTTAATAAAGTTTAAGAAAACATTAAAAAGTGCCCAAACAAGCATGAAACACATAAGAAACATAAGTAAATGAATACCCAATGCTCCAAAACCCAGAGAATACCACAGAAATTGCATAAAACAGTAATAATGCAATAACAACACCCTATGAGTGCTGGAGAGTATTGTAACTCCCAAATACAAGCCCATCAAAGGGACACTGTGGGGACAAGTGGACCTTAAGCACTCAATGGGTGACTCACCTTTCCTGCAGGACTTCTGTCTTCAGGTGACCATGATAAGGTGGGAAAGAACCAGAGGTAAATTCCCCAGTAGGGAAGCTGCTTAACACAAGCTGTCCCCTCTTCAGGGCATAAGGTCCACAGAAATCCCTGGAAGCTGCACCAGCCACTTTAAAGAGGGCAATTCACAGCCATGGTCACCCTCCTAATGGTGGTATTCCATATTTGAATCAAAAAATAATAAAACACTAAGATGCATAGATGTTCTCTACCTGGTGTGCAAGGCACTCCAGGAACAAATCAATCTAAGTGGCTCTGGCCAGAAGGTGGCTTAAGTAAGAGGGGAGGCTCCGCCCCTTGCAAATCATTTGCATAGTTGTTCCTGCCTATTAAAGGGGACTTACGCCTCCCCAGAGTACCAGTGACCTGTATTGGACGACAGTGAAAAATGCATTGCGGGGTTCTAAATTTGTGCCCATTGGAAGCAATTACAAAGTTTTTGAATTTGCAGTTCCATTACTTGTGGTGGTCAGTAACACATATTAAGGGACTCACTTTTATCGCCAAACAATACTAGCTAGAAAATTTGTATTTGAGTCTCCTATCGCCTGTAATTAACCACCGACATGTAAGTGAAGTGACAAAAAAGTAATAAATAAATGCAAAAGTAGGGATCCCTACACCAGTATCCCTACCCGTATCAATACATCCAAGGTTCCAAAAATGTGTGTAAATGTAAAAGAAATTAACCTTTTGAGTGTCAGTGTGGTTTGCAACCCCACTGGCACTCAAATGGTTAATCCCCCGAAAGCTAACACCATCCAATTAAAATAAACACTTACCTGTAAATATGATGTCCAGCGGGGTGTTCTGCACCCTGTTCTTCCTCTTCATGCCATGCAGTAACCATACCTCCCAGCCACTCAGCTTCTAGCGCATTTAGTCATCCCTCCATCTAGAAGCTGATTGGTTGGGAAGTGTGTGAATCATTTTGAAAAGGGACTGGTCATGTAAAAGGCAGTCCATTTTCAACATTCCCTCAGCTGGGATCGGGCAATGGCACAAAAGGTACAAAGCGGGGTGTTTTTTTGGTGTTCATTTCTGCTGCTACCGTCAGCAGCAGCAGCATAAACTTTCAGGACAGATTTCATTTTAATAACACATTTTTTTTAGAGGCAAAACTAAGAATGCTAGAGGGGTATGCAGCACATTGCAAAGCAATGTGTTGCATACCCCTCTGGCACCCAAAGGGTTAAAGAAGAAGACCAAAGCTGGGCATAGATGAAAAAAAGAAGAAAGAAGACGATGACAAATGAAGAAGAAAAAAGAAGAAGAAGAGGATGACAGATGAAGAAGCTTAGAGAAGAAGAATTAAAGAGCAGGGGGAAGAAGACTCTGCTGCATGTCATACTTACAGGTAAGTGTAACAGCTATAAGGTATGGGTGATAGGATAGTGTTAGGACTAGTACTGGTACACTTTATTGTTCATGTTAAGGGTAGTGTATAGCCAAGGGGAGGGATAGCGTTTGGGAGGGTCACTGTGTTTGTGACACTGTGTCAAACACCGAACGTTAGCTGGTTTCCTTTGATGTTCCCATGTTTCACACTATTTAGTGTGTGTTATGGGACTAAAAACACCACAACGAACGTTTGGCCACAAGTCCTGTTCTTTGTCCCAACGCTCATTGTGGTTCATGTTGGTAGGGCAAATTAATTTCAACGGTATCACTGTATGTGTGTGCCGTTTGGTGTTCATTTTTTCCCGACTGTGTGTTTTAATGGTGTCTATTGAAACGAGCCCCTAGTTGCAAAAAGCAATGTAAGAACCTCATTAATGTATTTAGTTATATTTCTATATGAATAAAAGGAGAAAAATAAAAACACTCAAATCTGTTCTCATCTTCTTGGCTTAACATGCTACTACTCTAAATTTGGTTCAACAAAACATAGAATTTGATGACAGTCTCCCCAATTTCCTGCTATTAAACCCCTTGGATGCTAGAAATGCTTTGCAGTGTGTTGGAAATGTCTTTATTTCTCTGGTACTGGGGTGTACAAGTTCAGCCCTCAAGAGCTACCAACAGTCCAGAAATTAAGGATTTCCCAGTTTGAGCACAGGTGGGCAAATCACAATGAATGAGCCACTGATTAACTCAACTGTGCTTAACCCCTTAAGGACCATTGAAGTACCCGGACTGTCACGCTGGTCCGGCACTTAAGGACCAGTGAAGGTCCTGGTATGTCACGTACTTTTACTCACCGCGCTCCTGCAGGACTGAACTTGATCGCTCTAAGTCCGGAGCGATCTCTTTCAGTCCCTTGTTCGGCGTGCCGCCCCACGTGATCAGTCACGTGGGGCGGCACACCAAAATTCCCTATCTGGTCCTTAAAGGACCACACAGCCCGGGACCGCTGGTCCTTAAGGGGTTAATCAGGGAAATCCTTACATCCTGGCCTGTTTGGTGGCTCTTGAGGATTGAACTTGAACACCCCTGCTCTAGTATCTAAGGTGGTAGTTCCCAACCTTCTCTGTAGAGCCTCCTACCAGGCCATGTCTTTAGGATTTCCCTGCTTGAGTACAGTGCTGGGAAATCCTACAGACATGGCCTGTTAGGTGCTCTGAGGAGAGGTTTGGCAACCACTGATCTAAGGAGTTAAACGAATGAATGTATTTGTAAGAAAAGTCTAATATCTATCCCAATTTCTTACATTCATCTATCTTTTGTTTAAGGAAAAAAACATAAAACATAAATAATAATAATAAAATCAATGACTATTTGACCCCTGTTTGTTTGTGCAAGCTTCTAATGAGGCCGACAGAGACTTTTTTTTTTTTTTTTTTTTTTTTAATTGATTCAGAAAGTCTTTTACCAGGAAGAATACACTGAGATTTATCTTGTTTTCAGGACTGTCCTGGACAGCATTTACAGTACAAAGTTACATATTTACACAAAGAAACAAAATCAAAAATATATAATTATATATCAATAAAAATAACATTCAATTTTAAATATAATTGCATATTGTTTTTAATACAAAGAAACAGTTATTTTAGACTGGGAGAAGATATTCCAAGTTTCGGAGCTCTGAATGAGACGGCAGATTGACTGGCTTCTGTCTTGTAATGTGGGATACTCAAAGCAACATAATGAATTATACAGTGTCGATTTTACCAAGATGCAGAAGCATACACTAAGTTCTCATACTCTGTGACTGACATTAGCATCTGTTGAACAATATGTGTTCTTACGGAAACTTAGACAGGATTTGTTTCTAAACAGAGCACTTATTTTAGGATATAGTTTGGATGTTAATTTATCAATATTAAAAACAAAAGTGAGGTTGGTGTCAGGTCACATACCTTTATGCAAAATATGTAGACAAAATAAAATGTCACTATCCCTTTATCTAAATAAATTAATCTTTTAACCCATTGAGGAAAAGGGTGTGTGACTCATTGCACATCCTTATATAATAATTCGCTAAGGATGTTTGTCAGAAGCCATCATGTGCAGTAGAGACGGTTGCGTGCGCTGCAGCCATGCGCAGTAGAGACTGCCAGGGATGAGGCTGATATGGGTCGGGGCTTTCCTAATTCAGACCATAGTCCTACAGTCTGAATTTGGAGCGCCCGCTCTGTATCAGCCGCAGCGCGTTCGGGCAGTCAGTACTGCGCATGACTACAGCGCGGCCAGTGACAAGAGAGGATCCGGCCACCATCCGAGGTTGCTGGGTGACACTGTGGCCCGTGTACATGGGCTTTTCAACTAGTAAAACACATAAAAGATCAAAGTGTTGCTAAAGGCATAGTTCTCTTTTAACTGATTCTAAAGAAAAATTACTGTAGAATTTAAACTGGACCCTACACGGGTGTCAGCCTAGTTAATGGCTGTATTATATTGACAAAAAAGAAGAAAAAACAGCGCAGACTCTCTAGGCATAGCAGTCTATCATTCAAATGTAAAAATATAAAGGAGAGTGCTATAAATTAAAGGGGAACTATCGCCCCTATACAAGTTTGGCTCATAATGAACTTAATATAGATATAACCTGTAATATTAGCTTTATTTTGTTATGCAATGCGTCCTATGTAGAAATTTAAAGTTTTAAAAATGAGCCTGTGTCTTCATTCTGGACAGACTGCTGGTACAGCTCTGCACCGCAGCCTCTCAATCTTTGTCTGTTCCCAATCTCCTCCAATGACAGAAGATTTCTCCATGTAAGTTGGAGGAACTTGGAACTCTCTCTAGCCAATGAGAGGCTCCAGCTTGCAAGGAGAAATCCTCCGTCATCTGAAGAGGTTGGGAACAGACGAAGATTGAGAGGCTGCGGTGCAGAACTGCAACAGCAGTCTGTCCAGAAGTAAGACACAGGCTCATTTTTAAAACATTAAATTTCGACATAGGGCGCATTGCATAACAAAATAAGGCTAATATTACAGGTTATATTAAGTTCATTATAAGCCAAGCTTATATAGAGGTGATAGTTCCCCTTTAAAGCCAACAGAATATAGCCTCCAAATGAAGAAATAACAATATTAAATATAAAATGAATGAAATCACAAATGAGCTATCAAAATATAAAAACATGCTTTATTACAATGTACAAGATAAACATATAATATCCTAATGAGTGTGTGTTAAAACAAATAAATAAGTCCTTTGGAGTTCGCGATGAGAAGAAACTGCAAACAACAGGCACTGATCCACTGCCGAATGGTTAAGTAAAAAATAACTCTCCTGGCTAGATGGAAATGAACACTGCGAAGATCCACTTTCTCTCCCGTCCTCTCGTCCTCAATAGACCCCTGCTGTTGACTTGCAGTATTGTCACTGTGATGAACAAATGTATCTTTCTGGTTTTCTCCCAGCTTGATCAGGGCTGTGTGGATCTTAAATTAGGGGAGGTGAAGTTCCTGGGCATTGTCTGAGCAAAAGTCCAAGCGGGCAGAGGTATCTTGAATTCCAATATAACTGCAAGTGGAGTTCTCACAATATATAAATAAAAGGGATAGTAATGTTTCCTAAAAACAGCAGCTCCAATTAATCTTCATAGTATTTGAGCCATAGAAAGTGTTATTTCAATACTGTCAGAGTTGTAGTTCACGGATAATTGAATGATAAAGTATCCCCCTGCCGCCCCTTTTACCTAGTGTAAGCCTCCTCACCTCTGGTGTGGAACCTAGTTCTGGGACCAGACAGCTTACAGCACAGGACAATCTTCTTACTGTGAGAACAGTGAAAACCCTTCCTCCTTGACAGGTTTTTCCCTTATGCTAATTGAAAATTGTCCCTCTCTGCAAGCCATCTGGACACCACCTTGCTGCTCTGAGCTGAGCAGTGTTACATCAGTAAAAGGGGCTGGAGAGGGATACTTTATCACTCAATTACTCTTGAACTAAAACTCCGACAGTACTGAAATAACACTCTCCATGGCCCAAATACTATGAGGATTAATTGGAGCTGCTTTTATTGTGAACCATTACTATCCATTTAACCAGATCCTCTGCAGTGATACAAACAAGACAATATTTTCCAAAGTGTTTCGTGTCTCCAGGAAGCTTCATCAGTGAATATCATTCAAATCTGCAAACTTGTTCCAACCACCCCTTCTTTTAATGCATTCACTTGTTATACAGACTTCCACTGCGTCTCAGTCGATTTAACACATGTATGGAACTCATTCCAAATAGGTTATCACCTCAGGGGCTCTCAGCAGATCAAGATCGAATATCCTCCTCCAGATATGTTGTTCCCACTTAATACACAGCCATAAATATAGAAAAGATGTGACAAGAAGGGAAATCACTGATAGTGATCCCTGGGAATGTTGTTATGATATTAAGCTGAGCCCTCCAGCATCCATATATGGGAACATGAACAGGGTCTCACAAAAAATTTTTCAATGGAAAAAAAATATGTAGATATAAAAATACAAACACAAAAGGATGTGGTAGCACTCTCAGGAATTTTGTGAATAAAGTTTTATTCAAGCAAGTGTCAGCTTTTCAGTGTGGACCTGGTCCTGACGGAAGTGTGTTTATCACACTGAAACGCTGATACTTGCTTGAATAAAACTTTATTCACAAAATTCCTGAGAAAGCTACCACAACTTTTTGTGTTTGCTTTAAGACTTCCCAAGTGTTAGAGCACCCAGGTCATAGTTTTTTGTTGGAGTGCTTCCCAAATGGTTATCTAAATAACATAAAGCACTAGCCTGCAAAGCTTCCTGTATGCATAACCACAGAGAAGAAAGCAGGTCTGAATAGGTGAAAAACATACACTAACCATTTACCAGACCTACGAAGGCCATAAATCAAAAAGCAATTAGAAGTAATGATAAGAGTAATACAGCCAGATAAATAACAAATTATTTTTATTTGTGTCAGATTATTAGCTTTTTTTTCTATGACAGATTTGGGGAATAGTTGCCCTCCATCTGTTGTTAGACGACAACTCCAATCGTAATCACCAGTCAGCTGACTGTAGTCCATAAACGTACTGAAGATGATGGGAAGTGGAGAGCTGAAATGTACCCTTCCCTGGATGCTAATCTCTATGGAATGTTCTCTTCAATGCACTGCGGCACTCAAATGGCCACATATCCTATCCTATATAATAAAACACCGGATGTATGTTTGTCCGATGCAGTCATGCACAGTAGAGACTGCCCGAACTCAGAGGTGTAACTACACCTCCCAGCATTCTGTGCATGACTGCACTGGACAAAAAAATGTTCCAGCGCAGTAGAGACTGCCTGAACGCAGGGCAATCACACGCAGTAGAGACTGCCCGAAAGCAGGCCAGAGCACCCCCCCTTCCACGCATCATCAAAGAATGCCCCTCCTGGCGTAATTTGTTTTGCCTACATGACCCTGTTAATGCATAGAATTGTGTGTACTTACATCTAACACAAATGGCTACCTGCACAACACCGAGTGAATGTGCTCAGGCATGAGAAAGTAAGGAGTTATGGATACTGTATAGAGCTATTGTTGGAATATAATTAGGCAGGTTTGTAGTCCAACAACAGATGCAAGCTGCAAATCGACCATCCTTGCCAGAAAATGGTCGGTTATCAATATTTAACCCTTTTAGTGTCAAAGAGGTAAGTACCTTTCTGGCACTCAAAGGGTTATGGTACTGTTAAATGAAGAGTGCATTTATATTGCCGAAGTTGCTTGTGTAATGTGCTTATTTTCATTGTTGCTGAACTGGCCCGTGTACACTGACTGTTACATACTGTATATATACGTGAAGCAGTGAGATTCTGAGGCAAACCATCTGTGCCACAGAGGAAACAGAAAATCTCCCTAGACTGCCATTGATTCAACCCTTTGAGTGGCAGGGTTAAATAGGGCTTTTTAAACTCTTGAATGCTAAATAGTTCTCAAATGCATATCAAAGCAATGCGTAGGAGACTTTTCTAGAATTCAACGGGTTAAAACTTTCTTTTAAATGAATTGGAATTTTTACTTATCCCCTCTGTGGTGAAGTTGGTTAAACCCAGAATTGAGCTGCTCTACTTTTATACATACAGCCCAAAATACATTCCCTCTTTCATTTTATGTCCCACTGGCAGTGCGATGTGAAATCTATAAAAATACCAATGACAGTATGTTCTGTCTATTCTGTCTGAGGCATCCTACTGCTGTCTACTCTCTCCCCCACCTATACTTTCCCTAGAGAGCACTCCCCGCTCTCACTCTCCCTGTTCTTTCTCCACACTCCTCCCCACTGTCTGTGTGACACTATGTCACCTCTCCCCCACCTGTCTTTGTCCCTTTCTTACCCTGCCACCTCTGTGATCCTTACCAAATCAATTTGGATGGGCCCAGAATTGCAAGTCCTTCGAATTGATGTGCAAAGCTGGGGGCCTACTGGGAGTTATAGTTACAATTACTATTAACAGATTTTTTTTTATTCTAAAGTGAAACAAGGGGTAAAAATTATTTTTGGTCTAATTCTGGCACTGCTTTAGTTCTTTTTCTCCTTGACATCTAAAATGTTATTGAAAAATGAAAAAGGAAACCACATACCAAAGATGAGAAGTGTTTTAAGAAAAAAAAGCTGTTTAGCTCTGCCCTTTGGCTCTTCTTACAACATTGTTATCATTCCAGGGCTCCTTAAGAGAAAAAAAAACAAGCTTGCAATGACTTTTGGTCTATTTTTTTACTATAAACTATTGAGTGTTAGGAGGGTTATGATGTTGCTGGACTAGGAGGAATGAACTAATACAATTCCACTCTAAGACAAGCAGTGGAATCTGTCTACTGCTGCTGCTCCTGCCTAATGCCTAAGAACTAACCTATTTGATTTTTATTATCGTTAAAGTGGATGTGTCACCTATGTATAACGTAGCATAAATAGTTAGGCTACATATCAAATACTACTAAAACGGTCTTCAATTTTTTTTTTTTTTTTAAGTTTTATTTAGTGTAAATTTAACTTATAAAGTCGGTCCTGCAGCTACTTCCGCATACACTGCGGTCCGTTGCTCTGCCTCAGCTCTCCTCCCTCCTCCAATGATGGGGGCTTCTGCCAATGAGACTGCTCCAGCTTACAGACAGAAGCCTCCGTCATCGGAGGAGGGATGAGTGCAGAGGCAGAGCGACGGACTACATTTACAGAGCAGGTAACCGTAGTCTATGCGGAAGTAGCTGCAACCCAGACTTTAAGTTAAATTTACACGAAATAAACTTTTTAAAAAAATGAAAACTGTTTTAGTAGTATTCGATATGTAGCCTAACTATTTATGCTGTTATACACAGGTGACACATCCATTTTAATTTATGAAGTGCCATACTTTTCATTAGAACTGCACAATTAGGGAGCTCATTACAAGCACATGAAAGTTGGTACCGTGTTAGCTGTAGAAATACAGGAAGCAAATATAGTTGTTGATACCTTTATTGGCTAACTAAGCAGATTTAGGATACAAGCTTTCAGGAGCTTAGGTCTCTTCCTCAGGCATGTTATACAGATAAATATGAAAACATCTCTTATATACAAGTACACACTGCATTGTTTAGAATGGAAATCAGATAAGAAAATTCAGTCCAGACCCAGATACTTTGATCAGTCAATGGTAAATTGCTGTCTTCATTTGAGGAGTTAGAGGTATTTAGGATCCCAGTGGGACTGTTGGAAAGGTTAATCCACAATATGATAATGTGACAGGAATTCTCTGTATTTATTCAAACCATAATGTATAGCATTAAACTTCAACATTAACTTAACCTCCCATACTTTTCTGTCACTCTGAATGCGGAACAGTCCCATTAGTACAGTTAACTTAATTGGCAAAAATGTTCTCCCACTTGTGTCTCTGTCTTTTTGCTGTTAATGCTGGATCTGTGGGAATTAAACCTTTTATGTAATGGCTGTTCAGTTTCACCCACATAAAGAGCTGTTGGGCATTTTGCACATATTATGATTTGCAGGTAAAGGTACCATTGGTCTTATGGTGTAACTGGGTGTTTGGAATGGGTATCTTGTCCGTGGTGTAAATGTATGCACAAGTTTCACACCTTTTTTGTAGGCAGGGAGATGTGCCATTATTTTATTTTTATTCAGGGCACTCCTTACCATCAGTTGTTTTAAATTGGGAGGCTGTCTGAAGGAGAGTAAGGGAGGCTGTGGGAATATGTTCTTAAGTCTTTCATCTATGTTTATAATGTTGTTTGAAGTTCTCTTGATATTTTGCGTAGAACTTCAACTTGGGGGTAGTAAGTGACCACCAGTGGCACCCGGTTTCCCTTATGTTGTTCTTTGTAGCTCAACAGATTTTTTCTTGGTATGTGGGTAGCCTTCTGCATCTGACTGTCAATAATCCTTGCACTGTAACCCTGTTTAATAAAGTCTCCACTGAGTTTCTAGAGGTGCTTGTCACGAATCCATCATGTCAGAAAAGATGCGGTTGTATCTGATGGCCTGGCTGTATATGATGGAGTTCTTTGTGTGTTTTAGGTGGAAGCTATTGTTTTCAGGTAGGTTGGTCTGTCCACTGGTTTGCGGTACAGGCATGTGTGGATGGAGTTGTTATGAATACTGATAGTTTTGTCTAGGAAGTTAATGTTTGTGCGTGAGTGACCGCCATTACATAAAAGGTTTAATTCCCATAGATCCAGTGATAACAACAAAAAGACAGAGACACCAGAGGGAGAACATTTTTGCCAAAATGGACACAGTGTCAGGGTCATTAAATTAACTGTACTGATGGGACTGTTATGCACTCAGAGGGACAGAAAAGTATGGGAGGTTATGTTAATGTTGAAGTTTAATGCCATACATTATGGTTTAACTAAAGACAGATAATTCCTGTCACATTATCACATTGTGGATTAACCTTTCCAACAGTCCCACTGGGATCGTAAATACCTCTGACTCCTCAGAGGAAGACTGCAGTTTATCATTGACTGATCAGAGTATTTGCCTCCTGCATTACAAACACAACACACTTAAACAAACAGATAAAAATCGTCGCAAGGGCTGTGCTCACGAAAGCTTACAATAAAGAGGCCAAAAATGCTCTTTAATGTCACACCACATGGAATGCAGTGGGGCAGTATATAAGTATATTTTGGGGCATGCCATACCTCCGCACCCTTTTTAACAGTGAGTACTAAATAAGAGAGAATATTGGCATAACTTTACTCCAGGCATTCAGAGCTTGCCCACATTAAAGTCTTAATCCTGTCAACCTGTGAGTGGCAGAGGGGTAAGCAACAGATTGCAGAGCATTGCATTGTGTACCCCTCTGGCACTCAAATGGTTACGGAAGGCATGTCAAACATGCAGACTGAATGAGGCCCTTTCCTTGCACATCTGAGACCCACTGTTATCACTGTGGCATTCTCACAATAATTTTGAGTTACGCTCTATGTGAGATTCTGAACTGCTGGTGTGTGTACCATAATAATCATAAAACCAGTTACGAGGTATCATGTGCATGTTTAAAGGAACAGTAAACCCCAAAACATGTACACTACCTAAACAATGAGCGTGCCCCTAACAGGAATTTTAAAAGTAACTCAACTCTCCAACAGAAGTTAAATGTGCCCTGGTAGAGCTCACTTTGCATGCTAACATGTGGTTCTGTGATGACCACCGGGACAGTGAAATGAGGCTGGAGTGTCAGACAGTGTATGTATCAGTACCAGTAGGACTGTGAAACAATGATGGAGTGTTAGAGACTGCATTTGTGTTTCTGTGGCTACCAGTGTACAGGTGGAAAGAAGCTGGGGTGTCAGAGAGTGTATGTGTGATTCTGTGGATACCTGTGGACAATGGAACAAGACTGGGGTGTTAGACAGTTTATGTGGTGTTCTGTGGCTACTGCAGACTGTGGAACAAGGCTGAGGAGGTGTCAGACAGTATTTGTGTAGTTCTGTGACAATCAGTGAAACAAGGCTGGGGTGTCAGTGTATTTGTGGTTCTTTATCTACCAGTGCACAGTGGAACTAGACTGGGATGTCACACAGTGGAAAGTACAAAAAAGCTGGGGTGTCAGACAATGTGTGTTTGGGTATGTGATTACCAGAGGAACAAGTAGTCCAGCCTAGGTATTGGTAAGGAAATCCAAAGAAAAAATACATTTATGTAGCTGGAATGCATCCAAAAAAAGTTAAAATCAAAAACAGGAAAATTGATGCATATCCATAGTTACACATAATTAACCCTTTGTATTGCTTGCATGAAATCACTGTATTAAATTTGAGGTTGCAGTCATATAATATGGGCCTAGTATGCTAAACGTACCACCGCGCCAAGTTACCCCATATTCTGGAAGTCCTAACCTTAATTTGCTTTAAACTGGATCTCTCTCTGACTATGAACTCTATGATTAAAACAATGAACATTATGCATGCACACATACACACACGCACACACAGGGACTTGTGATCTTGTTTTTTTATGTTAGCTTGTTATTTATTGTTTTTGGTTTTCTTTCTTTATGTATTTGTTTACTGTTGGTATAACTATCGGTGACATCACATCACAGAGCTTCGTGCTGGTCTGTACTCCAAGATTTGATGGAGTATTTTTATCTATCGATTGATTGGTTTGGAATTAGTTTCTTATGTGTATATAAATATCCTGCATTTTCAATCAACTACCATTTATGTGCTGTCTCTTACTAAGATAACCCAGGCTGAATATATTTAAATGTATCTTATGGGAAGTTTACCATATGTTTGTATACCACTGACATCATTATATATTTTTCTTTCAATGGTGAAAAAAGACACAGTTAAGTTCTCTTTTATAAACATAAAAGCTGGAAAATACAGGTTAATTTCCTCCATCTTAACTCCCCTCCCCCATATTATATAAACCTGATAGGGATTTTGTAGAAAAAAGGGATCTGTTACCTACAAATGCTTTTTGTCTCATTAAATGTATCTATTTAAACTGCCTATACCCTGTGCTTTTAATTTTGGAAACAGTTTAATCATTTTCGACATATTTGAATTAGGAGTTTGGGAATCTAATCTTAGCAGAGCTTTGTTCTCTAACTTAGTAAAACAAAGCTTACATAAATAATTACTTACATGCCCAGAAAATCACCTTCACCTTTTTAGGTTGCTCACGCCCTATCAGTTTCCATCAGAATGAGTTGATGAAGATGAATAATCATGCAAATTCTTTCAAGATGGAAGCTCCAACTGAGGAGATGACTTGGAAAGGTGATAGGTTCTCTTTAAAGGGATAGTAATGTTTCATAATAAAAACAGCTCTAATTAATCATCATAGTATTTGGACTTTGGAGAGTGTTATTTCAGTTCTGTCAGAGTTATAGCTCAGGAGTAATTCAATGACAAAGTGTCCCCCTCCCGCCCCTTTTACTGATGTAACACTGTTCAGCCAGATCAGAAGGGAGGTGCCCAGGTTGACTGCAGAGAGGGATAATCTTCAATTAAGATAAGGGAAAAACCTGAAAAGCTTGTCAAGGGGGGTAGGGCTTTCATTGTTTTCATATAAAGAAGATTGTCCCCTGCTGTTATCTGTCTGGTCTTACAACCAGATTCACATCTGAGAAGAGATGGCTTACACTAGGGAAAAGGGGCGGGGAGGGGAAACTTTGCTTGTGAATATCTCTTAAACCATAAAGGTTTGAGAGATAAGACTTATATCGTTCTTCATGTTTTTTTAATGCCTACAAAATCAAATAAAGTTAAAACGAAGTATTACTATCCCTTTAAGTTAAGTTAGAACAAAGGTTCTATGTTATTTGACATTTTTATTTTGCCCATAAGTTTTGACTACATCAGCAAAATGGGCTACAATTTTGAATTCTAGGTTTGATTAGTAGCGTCCTCAAGCCCTGCATGTTTCAAAATAGGTTGTGTAGTTTTCAAATACCAAACTACTTAACAAAATAAATTTTCCCTCTTGGTGGTATAAGAAAATTTATTCAGACTTGTGTCTTTTTAAGGAATAGTAATGTTTAATTTTAAGTTTAATTTTAAGTATCTTTAATATTGTAGGCATTAAAAAAATAATTACATTGATGTAAGTCTTATGGCTTGAGAGATATAACTGGCCAAAGTTCTTCCCTCCAGGCTGTTTCAAGCAGAACTACCAACCCTTAGAAATATGTCCCCAAATAATGACCCATCTGGTGACTAGCTGCTCAGTAGCGCTAATCACCAGACTTATTACCACGTTCATGAGATTTATAGACTGCTCCAGGAATGACAGGCAGGAAACAGCGCAGACATCTTTCCATAGTGACATCTGCGTGCCTGCGCTGTCAGTCCCAGCCTGCTCTAAGAGGCATTGCTAGGAGCCATTCGGCTCCGATAGGTCTCCAGTGTATTGTGAAGCAATGTGCTGGAGAACTCACTAACATTCACAAAGTTAAAAGCCCCTTTTAAACCAGTGGGTATTTGGGGAATGATTAGCAGTTGGTGCACTCCAGAATTGCTCCACTTAGTCTTTATATATAAATGTTTTCAGTGTAATTTGTATCTATCTGACGATCCCAGAATTGCCATGCAAAGCTATTTTATGGTATTTTGTTGCAGTATCTAATAATAGCTCCCAATTTCCTTTTATTATTTGTCATTATAGTATAATGGCAGCTTTTCAAGAATTCCTACAATAAAACTCAATTTGCCACAAAACTATTTGACAATTATCTGCTATTGTGTTGTATTGTCATCAGTCTTTCCTCATGCTCTTGTGAATACACTATTCTCTTTTGAATAAATCAATGTTTAGTCAATGGCAAAAAAACATTCTTTAAAGGAGCATTTGAAACAGTTGGGAGGTTTACATTAACATTACCCTCTAGTGACCCTATTTCATATAGTTATTATGTTGCCTTCTATGGGAGAGGTGAGTCACTGACAACAGTTCACTATAGAATGTGATAGTAACGGCTGAGTCACATCCTGTCTCTTTGAACTTTCAGAAAGTAAGTGCCCTGGATCTCTGTTTCCAGGTAGTATAATAGTTTTTTTTTTTTAATTCTCTTTATTATATTTTCCAAAATACAAAAAAAAAAGACAATACATCAAACAAACCACTTCATACATAACATTATTATCAACCTAATGGTCCACATCCTAAAACCATATAACCTCAATCACTGGAAAATGTAACCTTCCCTACTTACATCTCTTCTATCATCTCTTACATTTCTGCCACATCTGAATTTCCTCAACATAATTTAAATTTATTTTGCATATATTTATTTCCATTTTCATTTGGAAGACTAACTGACTTTTTAAATGTTGCCAACTAAATCTTTGTACTTGCTTCCAATTTCTTGCAATAAGAATCTTAACAGCTATCAGACTATGTATTGTTATCTTCTGTTGTTCTCTACTCATTTTTGGCCAATTCAGACGTAGCGGTGCCTCCCAGGGTTCTCTATACATAGCAACTTTCCTTATATCTCTTAATAAGTCAAAAACCATTCTCCAAATATCCTTCACTCCTCTACATTTCCACCAAATGTGCAGAAAGAATCCTTCCTCTAAATTACATCTCCAGCATATATTTGAACATTCAGAATACATTTTTGACAATCTATAAGGGACTAAGTACCACCGATTCATTATTTTGAATTGCATTTCTACTAATGATAAACAATGTACCACTTTATTTACCCTAACAAATGCCTCACACCATTTATCTGTCTCAATTATAATACCCAGTTCTTTTTCCCATATCCTGGTTGGCAATTCCTTCATCCTATCTTGTCTGATGTCTACCACTTCTTTACATTTTGTAATCACCTTCTTAATTTTATTATTTCTAATTATCTTTTCTAAAGCCATAAAACTACTTCCCACCTCTGTTACCTGATTTAACCCCTTACCGCCGGAGAACGTACATGTACGTCCTGACCGGATGTCCCAGGTGGACAGAGGACGTACATGTACGTCCCGGAAGTCATTTAAAGAAATGAAAAAAAAAGTTTGGCGGGCGTTAAGTGACGGCCGCATGCGTGCGTCCGGCCACTAAGGAGTTAACTTCAAAAAATTAAATATCTCCCTATCACGGTGCCCGTGATTGCTGACTTCTGCTGTCAGTCAGGTGTGTGTACTCTCCATTGGCTGCCTGTCTTTTACCCGCCCAGTATTGCCTATATAGACTGGGCTGAGGCACCCTTTGGTTGCCCTTTCGTGGTGTCTCTATGTCAGCAGTCACCTGCCTATTCCTGTACCTGTTATTTGGGCCTGTTTCCTTTGCTACCAGTGTCAGCGGTCTCCAATAGTCAGTGCTTCTCCTGCATGGTTCCTGCCTTCGTCCGGATCCGGTTGATCTGCCGTTCCTGACCCCGTGTTGCCGTTGTTCCTGCTCCGTTCCTGATCTGGCTGGCAGTCCTGTCGTTCCTGTGGGCGTCCTGGCTTGTCTGCTGCTCCTGCATTGTATCCTGACTTCATCTACTGACTATTGGGTCGCCTGGGCGACATTCTGATCACTGGTTTGCTCCACACTACCGGTTGCTGATTCCGTGTTTAGAACCGGTTAGGCTTCGCTGTCTCCCAGTACATGGTACTGGTTTACTCCACTCTTCACCGGTTGCTGATTCGCTGTATAGAACCGGTCACACGCTATTGTTGCCCATTGCACCATACTGGTTTACTCCACACTACCGGTTGCTGATTCGCTGTATAGAACCGGTCAGACACTATTGTTGCCCATTGCACCATACTGGTTTACTCCACACTACCGGTTGCTGATTCGCTATGTAGAACCGGTCAGACGCTATTGTTGCCCATTGCACCATACTGGTTTACTCCACACTACCGGTTGCTGATTTGCTGTATAGAACCGGTCAGACGCTATTGTTGCCCATTGCACCATACTGGTTTACTCCACACTACCGGTTGCTGATTCGCTGTATAGAACCGGTCAGACGCTATTGTTGCCCATTGCACCATACTGGTTTACTCCACACTACCGGTTGCTGATTCGCTGTATAGAACCGGTCAGACGCTATTGTTGCCCATTGCACCATACTGGTTTACTCCACACTACCGGTTGCTGATTCGCTGTATAGAACCGGTCAGACGCTATTGTTGCCCATTGCACCATACTGGTTTACTCCACACTACTGGTTGCTGATTCGCTGTATAGAACCGGTCAGACGCTATTGTTGTTCATTACACCATACTGGTTTACTCCACACTACTGGTTGCTGATTCGCTGTATAGAACCGGTTAGATGCTAGTGTTATCCATGCATGGTATTGGGCTCTCCTAAGTCACCGGTTGCTGATTCCGTTTTTAGAACCGGTTGGGCTTCACTGTCTCCCAGTACGTGGTACTGGTTTACTCCTCGCATCACCGGTTGCTGATTCGCTGTATATAACCGGTCTGGTTTCCCTGGTGGCGATACTGGTTTGCTCCACTGTTCCATCTTGCTGCTATTCCACCTATTCAGCATTAGTGGAGCTGTCCTTCTGTCCTTATTGGCTGCCTTGCCCGGTATATTGGCAAGGCCGGTAGAGCCAGATTCAGATTGATTGTTACCCTCCAGGCTGCCTTGCCCGGTATATTGGCAAGGTCGGTAGAGCCTGTCTCCATTCTACGATGCTAGCTTACAGGCTGCCTTGTCTGGTATATTGGCAAGGCCGGTAGAGTCTGTCTCCATTCCATTGTGCCAGCTTACAGGCTGCCTTGCCTGGTATAGTGGCAAAGCCGGTAGAGCCTACCTTCTGTATCTTGCTAATCTACTGTTTGTAACCATTATGTACAAGTGATATGTGTGTATGTTCTGGACCCGTGTGGGTTCCCATTAAACTTTTCAATAACGTTTGATTTTTATCTTACTCTGTGTCTGAGAGTCTAACAAACCGTGACACTCCCCTGGTGAAGTTGGAAACCATTTATTAACTGTTGAAAATTCTTTACCTTACCGCCTTCTAACAATTCACCTATAGATTTTAACTTTTTTCCCTCCATCTTTTTAACGTGATATTCTCTACGTTACTTTCTATTACTGATAGTGGCAAAACCCTCAATAACTTATTGCTCAATTTCAAACCTTTTTTTATTGTTTCTCATATAGGTATTAACTGACTCAAAATAAAATTTAATCTAAATCTATTATCTCTACCTCCCTCACCTCTAATGTGCCATATTACCTTGTGTAAATCCCTAACTTTTATGTCCTCTTTTTCTATTTTAGCCTCTTCTATTTGCATTTTATAAATATGAAAAATTATACTAGCTTCATAATAATTTTTAATTATCGGCATTCCCAGTCCTCCCTTATTAATTTTACGTGCCATCGTCTGAATATTAATTCTAGATTTCTTCCCTCTCCAAACGAAATTATAAAATGCAGACTGAAGCATTGCCAACCCTGCTCTGGGAATTCTTAAAGGGATAGTAATACTTCGTTTTAACTTTATTTTATTTTGTAGGCATTAAAAAAACATGAAGAATGATATAAGTCTTATCCCTCAAACCTTTATGGTTTATGAGATATTCACAAGCAAAGTTTCCCCTCCCCGCCTCTTTTACCTACTGTAAACAATCTCTTCTCAGATGTGAATCTGGTTGTAAGACCAGACAGATAACAGAAGGGGACAATCTTCTTTGTATGAAAACAATGAAAGCCCTGCCCCCCTTGACACGTTTTTCAGCTTTTTACCATATCTTAATTGAAGATTGTCCCTCTCTGCAGTCTACCTGGGCACCTCCCTTCTGATGTGGTTGAACAGGGGGGGGGATACTTTGTTTGTGAATATCTCTTAAACCATAAAGAGATCATTCGAAACAGATAAGTCCAACGTGGTAACACATATGACTTCAAAATGTTCACTCTACCCTACCATGACACCTCCAATTTTTGCCATTCTCTTAAATCCCTATTAGTTTGTTTCAGCAATGAGAGAAAATTAACCTCCATAATTCTTTCAACCTTTTGTTTAATTCTAATCCCCAAATACTGAAATTCGTTAGGATTATTAAATTGATACTCCTTTTGGTTATCCTCTCTTTCTTTACTCATATTGCTGAATTGCGCTATGGTTTTATTTATATTTAATCTGTAATGAGAAACCTGACTATACTCCAAAATCTCTTGCATCAAAAACTCTACCGATATTTTAGGTTCTGTTAATGTAATAAGAACATCATCTGCATAAAGTGAAGTTTTTAGATCAACCTCTGAGGCGCAAAATTTCTAACTTAAATGTAACCACAAAACAGGCGGTAATACTGAGCGTGGGTAATAGGATACTGATTGCATGTTGTTTTTAGTTGTTTCCTATGGGCTTTTTTTAGACTGGCGGTGAGTATAATTACCACTGGTTTTGTTTTCATAAGTCGAGTAATAGGATAGCCCCTAATCTTTTCATCAACCCATTTAATGACCTCGATTGTTTAACGATATTCTTATCCACCAATCCACCTTCATGTGTCTTTGTATCTCTTACTGTATCCATAATGCAGTTGAAATCCCCTGCTATTAACAACATACCTTCTTAGACTTTCTCCACTCTTTCCATAGCAACCGGTGCTACATTAGGTAAATGAACATTAACCAAAGTATAATCCTCCTCATTAATTTTATATACCAGTATGAAATATCTCCCATCTTCATCCTTATCTTGATGTTTAATCACTATTTTTAATCCCGCCGAAAAGACAATTGCCACTCCTCTTTGCTTTTTCTGAACCATAGATGCCTGAATCACCAATGGGAAATATCTATCTCCCCTACCAAACTTATCATTTCTTTTCTAGTGTGTCGCCTGAATCATTGCAATATGTATTTTTTCCTTTCTTAAATAATCCCTCACTGCCCTTCTTTTCTTTGGGGAATTCAACCCTTGGCTATTAATTGAGACAATCTACCATTTCTAAATGGATAGATACATATTCTTTTACCTAAGAGAAGAAACTTTCTATTCCCAGCGATCATTCCCAATCATAACAACACCACATATTAATCTCATACATCAACAACATTAAAACACATACATAGTTCTCACCGTTTAACCCCTTGTGATTGGTCTACATCTTACCCCACTGTCCCCACCCACCTGTGTCTTTCCTCATGACTCCTATCTCAGTTCTATTCTAGAACTCATGGTGGGACATATTTTGCCCGGCTAACTGACTTATATTACCTACCCCCTCACCCCCACCTACAGAAGTTTACAGATGAAATTGGGGCAAGCACGGGAGCAGGTGGGGGAGGGGGGGGGAGAGGGAGAAGAAGAACCACCTTCTACCTCCCATCCCCCCTCTCTCTCCCCCTCCCCCCAAACAACTCCCTTATTTGTCAACCATTTATTGACACTTTCAAATGTGTCAAAGGATTCCACCTGACCATTTAATACAATTCTGAGATTCGGAGGGAAACCCCACATATACTTAATACTTTTTTTCTCTTAAGATTTTAGTGACTTGAGCAAACCATCATCTATAACTCCTGGTTAAATATGACAGATCCTGAAAAACCATAATTCCTTTACATTTTCCCTCCTTAAACCCCTTACTTCTACAAGCTTTTAATATCCGATCTTTAAATTGAAGAGACTGAAAACTATCACATCTCTTGGATTACTTTCACCTAGATTTTTGGGTTTCTGTAACCGATGGCATCTCTCCATTGAACAATTATACATCTCAGTTTTTATTTCCAACGCTTTCCAAAGTTCCTGAAGATAGTCATTCAATTTTTCTTGAGTTATAGCCTCCGATATATTCCTAAAACGTAAGTTATTCTGACATAACCTTTCTTCCATTTCACTTAGCTTCAACTCAAGACTTTCAACCTTCTTTTCCAAATTGACCTGTTTATCTTATAATTTATTTGAAATTCCCAGCACTCCCATTTGTCCTCCATAAGCTTGATTTTACTAGCCAGCTCTTTAATGTCATTTTGTAACGCCAATGTATTCGTGTCAATTTGACTTTTTATTGCCAATAGTTGTTTGTCCAGACAATCTTTCAAAAATTGGTGTGACAAAATTGGATCCACCTCTCTATGGCCCTCCTCCAGAGAGTCCCCCATTTGTGATACCATATGTATTGAGTCCTCCACAATTTTCCCCATGGATACTCTATTTTGTGGCAAAAAAAAGGAAGAAGAGTTTCCCTTGGACTGATTTAACTTATCTTCTTTTTTCTCCTCCTTTTTATCTTTCTTTGTTTGTATTTTATCTTGCACCTTTCTTGTGGCCATCTTGAGTATTACATTCTATACTGTTTCCAATATAACCAAACACTGTCTCTTTTACCATCTATATTTCTCCAAATCGATTCTCAGAAAAAGCCTTAATACCACTGTTTATTCAAGTCTTCAAGTTCGATGTGACTGTTAATTAAATGATTGCTTCTGTGGGCCATCAAACATATTCCTCAGATTCACCTTGTTAAAGCCTTTTTCCCCTTAATTTATAACCGCGTTACATCACTCTCCTCTTTATGGGGAAAAGCTAAGGAAACATAAGAAGGTATATGGAAATGCAGGGCCACTTAATCCAATCAATACTACTCCAGATATTTTATACCAGCCCTCCGTCCTCTGCCAATGAACTCCTTCTTTCACAGTTTTTCCTGTTTCTTATACTTCTTCTTATAGTCCCAAAAATACTTCAGTTTAAAGCAATTCCACATACCCTCCTCGAGAAGTAACAATAAGGAACAATCTCTCCAATTCTCTCTGCTGTTACTCTCACTGGGTATTTATCCATTCAACATCTCCACCTCCATAACGTGGGACCCGCTTTTCAGAGCTGCAAACTCCAAACTTTACTGATCTCTGTCAGTTACGTTCTTCTTCTGACTCAGCTGAAGTGAGATAACCACCACAAGGTTCCTCTTCTGACAGATTCCAGATCCTTTGCCGTCATCCAGACCTCTAGTGTTCCTTTATTTTCAGCCCACAGAGCACATCACTTGAACTTTCCTCCGCACTGCTCTTCCCGCTTCAGCCCTCCTCCGGCTGGGCTTCCAGCTCTCTCCCCTCTCTGTGGTGTCTCGGCAAAACTCAGCATCATATCGAGTCTTCCCACTTCGATCAACCAGCCGCCTCCTGATGAACATGCAGTGCGCTTACGTCATCATGCCGCTTGCCCCACTACTGGGCTTCTAAGGCTGTGACAGGGAGTATAGTATAGGTATAGGTGTATAGGTAGTATAATAGTTTTGAACTATTATATATTTGATAGAGCTACTGAAAGCAGTAGGAGCACATTATAACATATAGGTTTTCATAAAAAGGTTTACTGATTCTTTGAATACACAGTTCTCACTCAAACACACAAAGCCAGGAAATACATGTTACTTTGTTCCAACTTAACGCCACTCCCCTTGTTCCAACTTAATGCCACTCCCCCATGTTCTTTACTGATGACATCAGACATAACATCACAAACTACATCACTGATGACATACTGATGACCACATATGATATCACATATTACACAAGTATCATCAAAACCAGAAAGACTGACACTGCAACATTCCAGCTATTATTTTTGTAGTGTCTTTGTATTCAAACCAATAAATGGAACACCAAAATAATCTAGTTCTGCAACTATACACCTCTTTACCCTGCACCAATACAGAGCCCCTGTAAAGTGATGATCAGCTAGTAGTGCAGAAAAACTCTAAGAAGCAGAGTCAAATGTCCCCATTTAACACCTTCTCTGTCAAAAAAGGACACACACTTCAACAAAATGCTTATCTAGTCCCAATGCAGCTTGTTATCCAGTAACAAAACTACACTAAAATAACAGCATAAAACATTGACAAATCCTAAATCGCCAAGATCACTGCAGAATATCAACCAGCACTGACACTAAGGCTGAATGTGAACGTAACTGTGGTTTTGACAAAGGTTTTTGCCATTAAATTGTAGTGTAGATTTACTATTTGGTGACAAATAGCAATGTTGCTAGTTAAGCATTTTTTTGAAGTGTGTTATCCTTCTTGACAGAGCGGGTGTTAAACTGGGGAGCCGTATCTATCATTCAATAGGCCAAAATTCACCAAGCTGTATGAAAAGCACTTCTCAGCATTCATTAATGGATACTGTGACAGAACCCTCCATCACTGGGGCTACTGGAGGGGGCTGCGGGCCAGCCTCCTGCCCACAGACTATGGACCTGGAACGGGGTATAGCTTCCCCCTAAGACTAATCACTGCCCCGTAACAGCAAGTTTGAACTGAAACTGGAGCTTCAACAGCAGAAGGAAAGTCCGGGCATGAACCCACATCATTGCAGAGGTCTTAGATGCCGATCCTCAGCTCCTGTCACTGGCTCCATAACCGGGGGGAAAAATTTCACAGTATCTGATGTGAGATGCACAGAGCAACAGGTAACATCATTCAACACGCTTTCTCCTTTAACCCTATGAGTGCCACAGGGATACGCAATGCATTGCTTTGTAATGCATTGTGCACTCCGCTGGCACTCAAAGGGTAACAGTAGCACTCGTATTCTAGACACTGGCGCAACTACCGTGACTGCAGGATGGCCCTACCAGCTGTGCGCACTCCTGTGGTTCCAGGAGACTATGCAAGAGCTTGTAATTCTATAGCCCTCAGCTGACTGGGAAGTAAAGGCTGTGAGGTAGTGTACTGCCACACAATTAACCCTTAGAGTGCCAGTGAGGTATCTAAACATTACCCTGCAATGCATTGGACACCTCTTTGGCACTCAAAAGGTAGTTCAAGAAGAGAATGGAGGGCATTAGTTGTAGCAGAGGCTACTTGGGATGACAGGGAGGATTAATCCCCCAAAGATTACATTTAACTCTTTGAGTACTAGAAGAGTGCCAGTGGTTGAACAATGCATTGTACAAACCTCTGGCATTCAGAGAGTTAAGTAAGACCAGCAGTGGAGCTGCCAGAGCAGGCTCTAGCCCACAGGCAGTGCTGGTGTCAGCCACATTAGTAACTTGCTGCCAATAGATCTAGTCCTTCAAGATCAATTGTTCATTTCTGTGAGTGGAGTCTTCAGCAAACCTCAGGAAGTAATACACATTGGTTTGTTGTCTGCCAGATGTGAGAGAGAATGTTATGCATCCAACATTACAGAACACTGGTTGTTCACAGTGTACAAGTCTTGACATTGGCGTAGTAGTGCATCTACTGTGCGTCAGAGACCCCTTCTTTCTACATCTATCTCTTTTTTTTTTCTCCAAAGAACTTTATTGAAAATTGCAAAGAAAAAAATTACATTGCAATGCACTAACATAAGAAATACTTAAGTGAATACTGATAACAAACAGTGCGTACAAGATGTTACAGTTTGTAGCCAAAGTAAAACAGCTATAGTACTGCATTTGAATATCAAAGTAAGGCACCTAGGTACCTTAGCTAATAACCTAAATATACTTATCGATAAAGTCAACTAGAGTTATCAGAAAGACCGATAACAAAGAGGAGGGGTTTAGGGACACACATAGGGAAAGAGAAAAAAGGGAGATGACAGAACAGGGAAGACACACATAATGATGTCAGAGAGAGGAAAAGCTGCTGGATTAACCGTCATGGACACATATTGTGCATAATATCTCAGGCTCTAAAGATCTCAAGAATCTGAAGTATAATCCAACCAGAGGGACCAATAGGTTTTTGAGAGATCTGTAATCCCTTTATCTGAAAAAGAGAGTCGCTGCATGTTGCAGAATTGTAACGGTTTTATGGACACTCAGACACAGAAGGTTTAGATAAAACACAGTTTTATTGAAAAAACACAGAATAGAATAACCCTCGCGGGTCCAGTAATATATGTATACAATATAATACTGACACAGGTCAGGTTACAGTTAGTGTGATTCCAAAGCGAGACAGCAGTGAAATGGTTGCTATTAGGCCAGGAGGACAGACAGGCCCTAATAGCGCGAGGCCCACAGGACTCTCACTACGCAGAGAGTGACACAATATCGATTATGGCCACAGGAGTAAACAGAGGCCCAGGACAAGCGGTAGACTGCCGGAGCAATAATAGAGGACTGCAATTGTAGGTACAGAGTAACGTCAACTGAGACTGCAATGACTGTGATCCACTGTATAATGGCACCAACCCTCAAGGGGTTAACGAGCGCTCAGACCTGGAGTCGACTGACAGATAGCGAGAACAGCCTGAGGCACCCAGGGATAGACCAACCTCAGCTTGTAGTAGTAATAGGTCAAGCGTACCGTGGTGCAACCAGATGGATCTACCACACCGGGGTGTCAGATCACGAGGCACAATAGGTGACCGGGTCATGGTAGCAAGGGTGCCTGAGTAGCAACGAGGCAACAGAGGATCTGTCCATAGACAGAGAGGACATTGGATGACAGCTCTTAGTCGGATACTGGATGGAGCAGTGAGCCGGGCTTGAGCGATACACTGAGCAGGAACGTCAGCCAATCCGGGTCGGTACACAGAGCAAGAACGTCAGCCAGGCCGGGTCGGTACACAAAGCAGGAACGTCAGACAGTCCGGGTCGGTACACAGAGCAGGAATGTCAGTCAGGCCGGGTCGGTACACAGAGCAGGAACGTATACAGGCAGAGTAGTCAGGCAGTCCAAAATGTGTACCACTGACCCAACGTATGGAAATATATGTGAGGCGAACAAAAGAAGTGTTCAAAGGGAGTCGTTACACCGAGAGGGCTCTTATTAGGAAGTATTGAGCGAATAAAGTGAGATGATTGAGTAAATTGCCAAAAATGAGAGGAGAAGGGTAAGGCACAAGTCATAGAGCATTGTTCATAGACCACCAGGAGGTCAGAAGATGTCCCAATATAATATGCTCCTTACAGGCGTCCGGAAAACTGCCAGGATCAAACCAAAATGTGGGCAATCGAGATTCCAGGTGAAAACAAAGCCGAACTCTCCACCCAAGGCTTCAAAGGTGACTTGGTACAGTCCATTATGGTAGTAAGTGTAGCCGCTCTATAGTAAGAGAGGATGTCAGGAACAGCAAGACTGCCACTATGTCGGTGTTGTTTAAAAAGGTAACCTAGGATTCTTAAACTGCCAGACAAACGAGTTAATGAGCCGCTGCAAAGTGGTAATAAAGTGAAGAGGAATCTGAAGAGGTAAAGAATTTAAGATGTACAGAACCTTAGGCAGATCCATAATTTTTCTTACATTAATACGGCCAATCCACGATAAAAACAGAAGGGCCCAGTGACGTCGATCTGCCTCATCCGAAGCAATGAGAGTAGTGAAATTTGCAGAGACTAAAGAACCGATCGAAGGAGTAAGCATAACACCCAAATACTTTATGCCCTGAGAGGACCAGTTAAACGAATAGGTTGCCTTATACCAGCAGCCTCTGACCGATCCAAGGTAAGATTAAGAATTGTAGATTTAGAGGCATTGACATTAAATAAGGAGATGGAACTAAATTCAGAGAGTAGCGAAAGCAGCGGAGGTAAGGAGCTACGGGGGTAAGGTACAAATAGCAGTAGGTCATCCGCATAACATGCTGATTTTGCCAGGGAAGCACAAGTGGGCAAACACTGTATATCAGCATGTAATCTAATGAAATTCAAGAGGGGTTCAATAGCTAAAATGAAGAGGAGAGGAGACAGAGGGCAGCCCTGGCATGTGCCATTATGAATTGCAAATGACTCGGAATGGAAGACATTGGCCACCACTTTAGCTGAGGGTATTGAGTAAAGACTCATAATTGAAGATAGGAAATGAGGACCAATACCCAAATGTTGCAAAGGCTTTCTCTGCATCTATTGAGAGAAATATTGTTGGGATTCGCTTTTTATTGCAGTGTACATCAAAGAGATCGCCCGGGAGATGTTATCTTTAGGAACCCTGCCAGGTGTGAACCCCGCCTGATCCGAGTGGATCAAGGCAGGTAAAAACTCCTTAAGTCTGTTGGCCATCACTTTTGCAAACAATTTGACATCAGAGTTAAGCAAGGAGATGGGTCTGTATCTACTACACATCAAGGGGTCCTTAACAGGTTTAAGCAAAACTGCTATATTAGCTTCCAAGGCTTGTGGAGGAAAGGGGGTTCCCGTCGCTAATTGATTAAATTAAGTACAAAGATGAGGAAAAAGTTGCTTGGAAAAGCGTTTATAATACAAGGCCATAAAGCCATCTGGACCTGGGCTCTTTCCAGATAGTGTTTGTTTAAGGGCAGCATGAATCTCACTTTCACTAAAAGGTGCATCAAGAAGGGTACTATCCTTAAACATAAGAGTAGAAATCTTAGATGAAACTAAGAATTTGCAGATCCTGTCCAGCCTAGCAGAGTTGGTTGCTCCCATGGAGAGCGGAGAGAGATCATATAATTCAGAGTAAAACTGACGAAAAGTGGCTGCCATGCTCAGAAAAGTATGACACAATGTTCTGATGTGATCCTTAACTTTCGCAATGAACCTATCCCCCTGCTTAATTTTAACCAGATTCGCCAAGAATCTACCACACTTATTTCAGTGCACATAATGTTTACATTTCTGGACAAGGAAAGACTTCTGGGTCTGTTCCCTAAAGAGAGTGGCCAGGGCAGCACGTTTCTCAGACAAAGCAGCCAGCAGGGATTCAGAGCGCGACTTTTTTATGGAGTAGTTCTAACGCAGATATTTCCTGTGATAAAGATTGCAATTTGAGAAAAAGGCGCTTTTTATGTGCCATACCTAACTTCATCAGTACACCTCGGACATAACACTTATTGGTTTCCCATATTACAGAGGCAGATACATCAGGGGTTACGTTACGGTCAAAGTAAAGCAAAATATGTGATAAGACAGAGTCACTCACAACCTTATCCCTCAGCAAACATTCAGTTGCCATTGGGGGCGACCCTGTGGCACTACCGGTAAGTTCAAGCTAAGGCTAACTGGAGCATGATCTGAGATAAAAATCTGATGAATGTCCGCTGAATGAACTTTATTAAGCTGAAACTGCTCAACGAAAAGATAGTCCAGTTTGGAGTAAGAATTATGAGGCGGTCTATGGGATGATGAATGTGCCCAACTGAAGGCTCTGGAAACTCTGCTTAATAGTTCTCAAAGCCTTAAATGTATATTGGGAGGTAGAATCAAGTTGCACATCCAGGACCACATTCAGATCCCCCCTAGCACCAATCTTGCCACTATGAATTCCTCTAGTAAAGTATTAGGGGCATATTTATTAGCTAAAGTAAATGGTATATCAAACAACCTTCCTTTATTGAATAAGAATCTACCCTCTGGGTCACACAACTCACCATCTAGAGACCAGGGAGTATGCTTATCTATGAATATAGCTACACCCCTCTTTTTTTCTGCAGCTGATGCCTGCCATGAATGAAGGTAATGTGTATTAGTGAAACGAATTGGCCGAGTAGAGAGGAATTGGGTCTCTGTATGAAAAAAATATTAGCCTTAAGCCTCTGACCCTCTCTTAAGATCATATACCTCATTTCAGGTGAGCCAAACCTCTTACCATTAAGGGACACAAATTAGATTTATCAGGCATGACTGGTCAGTGCTAAATTCAAGTACATGGACTTACAGACCATTCTGAAGCCCGGTGTGATATTAACTGGCCCACAGGCAGAGGGCCATGGAGCATCCAATTCATCCAGCAGCCTCCGACACCAAGGAAAGGGTAGAAAACAGAAGAAAAACTTAGGTAATACTACAATACAAACGTGAGAGTCCCACCGGACCCACTGAGTTGTCTGGAGTAATGACTATCACATAGGTGCCCAAAGGGCAGCAGGAGAGGAGTGGAACAGCTCCAAAGGCACATTGTACCTACAGAGGCAGCATAGAACTCTTGAACCATACTGGACCCATAAAGGGCAACGTTGTCTGGACTAAAGGAAATGCAGAGGTAACAGACTTAGTAAAAGTCAAGAGCGACCGAGAGGAGTAATAGGAAATCAGGAGGAGGGGCGAAAGAAGTTTATCAAGGAGGGGGGAAGTAGAAGACGGGAGACAGATGATCCCCTAACACCCGGGCACTATCGTATGTAACAGGAGAGAAAGGACCCAGTCTGTTAGTAAAAGTGCAGGTTTATTGAGAGAAATGAGAGGTAAATATGGGATCAACAAATAAATGCCATTAAATAGCATAAACTGCATGTCACTCAAACATTTAGCAAGGAATGAACTCACGGTTATAAACAAGACCGTCACATATACCACGTAACATTAAATTACCCCTGCAAACATCCTAAAACATAATTCAATGGGGTCCTAAAAATGTGCTAGACCTCATAACATACCCGTAAGCCTCAAGAGCCCACAAATAAGCAGGCACTCTTAAAGTACCGGACGGTCGTTCCTCCGGGGAGCATCCACCCCTGCAACCAGGAATAGCCACACAGTCCGCAGACGAGTGAGCGGACCAAACCCCGCATATACCCATATTCAAGCCCCCACCTCCAAAAATAGTTACAAACCCCGAAAGGCTAACAATAAAAACAACTTGCAATCAGAATATAGACCAGTGAAGTAATACAGTAACAGAACACTGGAAGAGAAAGCTTCCGTAATAATGACAGCCAGAAGCGATCTCCCGATAGAATGGTTTCCTCTCCCAGGAGGATTGGCACCTAAGACAAATAGATCAGAAGCAAGCCCCTCTAACCTGCAGAAAACTTCCAAATGGATATAGCGGCAGGAGTGTCATTGGAAGTCCACCGTAGCAGCGAAATTCAGGTAGGAGTAGACAAGGACTAGCGAGGGGGAGAAGAATCTGGAGACATTTCAACTATCACCTTGGCTTTCTTGCGAGAGGGGCCCAGAACTGCATTCCACATTTCCCTTCACTCTCTAGGTGGTTGCGACTCAATAGATGACAACACAGCTGATTTCACTGACACCGTAGGACAAGAGATGTTAAGTGCTATGCAGAAGGCCTACACTGACAGGGATTTGAGCGAGGCTGAAACTCCATCATGAACCGCTGTCAGGGATAATGGGATGCCCCAGCGATACTTCACTCCGAGGTTACGTAGGTGATCAATGAGGGGCCTAAGGGCCCACCTTTTCTGCAAGGTCACCAGAGACAGATCATTAAATAGCGGATCTCACAAATAGTGAACTTTATCTTATCCATCGATCTTGCCTTAGACATAGTGCTGTCCTTGTCCACAAAATTGTGCATGCACATCTCGAGGTTTAGACGTCAGGAGAAGAGGAGGGAGGGGGAAACTTTAGGACCGAATAGCTCTCAAACCGTAAAGGTTTGAGAGATGGGATTTGTTGCACAGATTTTATTTTTTTTACTCTACAAAACAAAAACATTTTTATGGGACATTAGTATCCCTTTAAGACTTATGACATATTTTCAAACGTGACGGATATTCTTCTGAAAATATTGTCTCATGATCAGACAATTTTATCATTATGACGTCTTTTTGAACATTTCACCCTAAGAGTTCTCCAACTTTAAAGATCTTAGTGCATGGGCTCTATAGAAGAACATAGGGAATGGAGAAGTGATAAGCTGAAGAAGCCATCTCCTCTTTATCACCTCTTTATCACACTTTAGTGCATAATTCTCCTGGAGTAATCCTGGTGCAAACACTCAGTTGCAAAACAAAATATTCCCCAAACTGCCATTGACTTTAATGGGACTTTTAATCTCTTGAATGCTAGACAGTTCCCCAATACCTTGTGAAGCAACTAAATCAATTATCACTTGATGCTGCAGATGGTTTGTCCCAAAATTGCTCCAGTTCTTAACCCCTTTATGTCCAAGTGGTATGCAACATATCTGTTGTGCATGCCTTCTGCACCTGAAGCGGTTAACACATCTGCCCTGAACAGAGTGTTTGTAATCACATGACAGGCAGCAGTATGACTGTGTGAAATGTATTTTCCAAACCAGAACTGTTTATATACACAAAAGGCCTCTTTTCAGTAGACTTGGCATCTGGTGATTCCCCGGCAGCAAAAATCCATTCTTATTGGAATTTTAGATTTGTTGACATGAATAAATGAGCAATAAAGAAGAGAGATAGTTATATAAATGTTCCATAGTTCAAGTGAATATCAAGCCCACAGGAAATTGTGGGGATTAATGTGTTAAACCATCACATTTAACACTTTGAGTGCCAAAGGGGTATATAAAATTATTAACCTTTACCTTCATAAAACCAGGAGGATTAAACAATGCATTAAACTCTCGCTCCAGAATATAAGTGTGGACAATAGGGTCCTTAAAAACATATTTTATTAACCCTTGTGTCCAGTTGCCCTTAATATATTTCAAATTTATTTATTTATAATTATATCAGTGACCCCAGCATATTAGTTAAGTCTTGTTATGCTCCCCTTTGCTACTTCAAAGGCTAAACACCCAGCAGATTTAGGGGTGTTGGAAGATCTCTCCCACTCCTTTCCCTTTATGGTAAGGGTAGGTCTAAGGGACGGGCGCATTTTAATGCATGGGTACATCCTTTGAGTGGCAGAGTCAATGCATTAGGGAACCTCCCTGGCATTCAAGAGGTTAGCAGGGCTGCTAGGCTTCACTAACGAAAGATGATGCTAAAATAAAGAACCTTGGCTTTAAGAGAATTAAGTATTTTTAATATAAGAATTAACTGACGATTAACTGACACATTATGTGTGTTAGTTTTGTACATTGGTTTATGGAAATTACATATTTTTTAAAACAGAAATAAACAGAATATGCAAATTTTAATTGAATGTATGATTCATGCTTGTCAACATGTCAAAAATATTTCCAGGGACACTTTTCCCATGGGCAGTAACATTAAAAGGTTACTAGTGGTCCACAGTATCTTGTAGTATAATGCCAGTAGCAAACCTCACACAACATCTATATAGTTAGGTTCAGAAATAGCTGGACAGTGACACAAGTTTTGTTATTTTGGTTGTTTACCAAAATAAATTCAAGTTACAGTTAAATAATGACTATGGGCTTAAAGTGCAGTCTCACAGCTTTAATTTGCAGGTATTTGAGAGATGTCCTCTGTTAAAGTTCCTCTTCCTCTGATGTCAGCTGTAAAGCTGACAGACGGAGATCTGTGTCAGCCGACATGAGGAGGCTCTTCAGCAGAGCCACAATAGCGAGATTTAAAAATAATTACTTCTTTGGAACGGTCTAAAAAGTGTGCTTGCAAACCAGGCACACTTTGTAGACCGTTACAAAGAAGTATTTCATTTTAAATGGCGCTATTGCGGCTCTGCTGAAGAGCCACTTGTCAGTCCCCGGATCAGGAACTCCTGCTGTCAGTTTACAGCTGATGTCAGGAGAAGGGGAGGGAGAGGAGAACTTTAATGGAGGATATCTCTCAAACCATAGAGGTTTGAGAGATAGGATTTGTGGCATTTAGCTTGTTTTTTAATCTCTACAAAACTCTAAACATTTTTATGGAACATTACTGTCCCTTTAATATGTAGCCCCCTCTTTTTCAAGGGACCAAAAGTAATTGGACAATGGACTCAAAAGCTGTTTCATCTACAGGTGTGGGCTATTCCTTCATTATTTCCTCATCAATTAAGCAGGTAAAAGTTCTGGAGTTGATTCCAGGTGTGGCATTCGCATTTGGAAGCTGTTGTGAACCCACAACATGCGTTCAAAGGAGCTCTCAATGCAAGTGAAACAGGCCATCCTTAGGCTGCAATAAAAAAATCCATCAGACAGATAGCAGGAACATTTGGAGTGGCCAAATCAACAGTTTTTGTACATTCTGATAAAAAAAGAACGCACTGGTGAGCTCTGCAACACAAAAAGGAGCGAATGAATCTGGAATCATGGAGGACTGATACCTGTAATTCACCATGAAGGGGGAGAGCCGGGTAGAAGCTGAGACTGCACTGTTATGAGCACCCAAGGTACCAGGAATTGCTCCAAGGCCTGATTAGCCCCATTTGATTGCGGGTGGTAGGCCAAGCAGAAGGAGAGTTGGATGCCTAGTTGTGCACAGAAGGCCCTCCAGAATCTTGAGACAAACTGGCTACCCCAGTCGGAAATTATGACTTTGGGACCCCTGTGTAGCAGATAGACCTCTTTGATAAAGACCGTAGCCAACTCTTTAGCGGATGGGAATTTTTTTAATGGTATGCAGTGGATCGTTTTACAAAATCGGTCGACAACCATGAGGATGACAGTGTTACCGTTGGACAGAGGGAGGTCGACTATGAAGTCCATGGCAAGGTGTGACCATGGCTTCTCACCACTGGGTATTAGTTGGAGAAGGCCCACTTGAAGGTGACGGGATGATTTAGTCTGTACACAGACTGGACAGGCAGCGACAAAGGCAGCAGTATCACTGTTAAGTTCTGGCCACCAGAAGAGACGGGAAACTGACCAGACAAGCAGGAGCAGAGCTGTCCATAGGATGGTGCAGCAACAGAGCCACTGTACAATTTCAGGCCACTGTGATAGTGCACCTAAAAAACTTTGAGCTGTAATAACTTTTGAATAAAACACCTTTCAGCAGTGGGAGTACCCTTGTTTTACTCAGGGGGATAACTCCTACAAAATATTTATTTTTACATTTTAAGTTTTGCTATCTCTTTAAGGATAGCCGGTGACTCCGAGATGCCACCCAAGGTCTGTTCCCTATAAACCCTTAGGTGCTGGGCATTTCCTGGATGTGTGCAGCAAGTTCACAGTAGGTGCCCTGTCTTACCGCAGTAAAGGCACAGGACCTTCCTCCTTCTAAAGGCCCCCTCCTCAACTGAAAGGAGAGTGAACCTAAGCTGCATGGGCTCCACATCGCCTGAGGTCTCGAGACTAGGAGGCGCAGGAGGAGAATGAGGCACGGGTGGGGACAAAAGCGGGCTAAATGGATGGGATGCCTCCGCAGGGGCTCCCTGAAGGAAGGTCTCTCATGGATTCAGGAGTCAATCAGGATGCAATATGAGACCAGTTCCTCTAAATCTCTGGGGAGGTCCCGGGCTGCAATCTTATCTTTAACCATATCCGAAAGCCCATTAGAGAAAGCAGCCATGAGAGCCTCATTATTCCAACCAACCTTGACTGCCAGGGTACGTAACTCTATGGCATAATCCGAAACCGTCCTTGTACCCTGCCGGATGGACATTAGTTGCTTGGCAGCCAGTACATCAAATACCATTTTAAAGGATGCCACAAACTCAGGGTAATTGTATACAATAGGTTTCTGTGTCTCCCAAAGAGGATTAGCCCATGCCAAGGCCCTGTCAGAGAGTAAGGAAGTAATGAGGCCCCCCTTACTCCTATTAGATGGGAAGGCCTGTGGTACCATCTCCAGATAGATACCGACCTGGCTCAGGAAACCTCGGCACTGGTTAGGTTCACCCCCATAACGCTGGGGAAGTGGGGTGGACCCAGTCATGCCTCTAGCAACATTGGAATCACCATTGGCAGTCGGAGCATGAGCAGCAGCAGCTATAGGGGCAGCTTGTGCCAGGTGGTTGCTAAGGTGGTGGAGCCAGATGCCCAGTACGGAGCAACAAAATCTGGAGGGCTAACGCAAACTGGTCCATGCTCTGGTCTATCTGGTCCAGCCTGAAAAAAACATTCGGTGGATTGCCTGCTCCTTCTGCGTTCATGGCCCTTGTGCACTGTTAGGGACCAGTAACCATTCAGACACAAAAATGTAAAATGCAAAACACATTTATTAAAATAACAAAAGCAAACAAAGCAAAATTGTGATCCAGGAGCGTAAACCAAAAGATAAGCCCGGGTCAGGAACCAAGGCAGGTACTCAGACAAGCCAGGGTCAGGAATACAGAGATCACTGATGTCAGGAAAAAGCCAGGAGTCAGCAGCCAGAAGGGACACCAGAGGAAGCCAGGTCATGCACAGATAATCAGGAGCGCAGGAGAACACATTTGCAGCCAGAAGCAGACACAAGGGCAAGGAGGAAGTGAGCCTAGCTGTTTTAAATACCCTGGAAGGGGTTGGCTGATAACAGTCAGATGATTAACCATGGAGACTGAGAGGTCAAGGCAGATCGTTAAGCATCAGCTGACTCAGCCTGACCCAGGGAAGGAAATGCAGCAGTAATCAATAGGCTAGTGTTAGACCATATTAGTCAAACCATGACAGGGTATTTTCTGTCCCAGAAAATATTGGAGGAGTCTGGGAGTGGGGCCAGGTGAGTGACAGGGATGTGGCCATAGGTAGAGCTTACCTTGGAGCACTTGAAATGTAAGTGTCTCCAACTTAATGCTTCATGTTCACGGTTTAAATCCTTGGGAGTTTTGGAATTTTCATTTCTTCCCCAACGTGCAGTTGATTTGCCCCAGAATCACACCTCTTTTCTAATGTGCATAAGATGTATATTCATTAAACTGTCTTATCCTTGACGGGAACTTCAAAGAGGTTATGCGTTAAGGATTGATAAAGAAGTGATAAAGAGGAGATTACTTCTCCAGTGATATCACTTCTCCAGTTTTTATGATATTCTATAGACCCTATGCACAACGATCTCCAAAGCACGAGAAATCTTATTGCATAGGCTCCATAGAATAATATAGGAATTGGAGAAGTGATGTCACTGGAGAAGTCATTTCCACTTTATCACCTCCTTATCACCCTGTAATGCATCTCCCCCAGGTATTTTATAACATAATAGATTCAGCAGCCTTACAGAGGAACCACTTACCGTACTGAGGAAAAAACAGGAATGGATGCATCATCACACAGTTATTATATGTTCTCTGCCATAGCAACAGTGCTTTAGAAATACTTATTTATCACTAGGAAGATCAGTAACACACATCAGTTTATCTTAATAGAAGCTGATACTTGTCAATCTCATACCACAGTTGAGTATGAGTAATTCATAATGGCATTGGCCTCACAATAAAGTAGGTTTCAGAGCAATACAGAAAATGTACTACAAGAAAACCAAAAGATCACAGGTAATGAAGGTATAAATAAAAGCTAACCTTGATTTTCATACATAACAAGGTTTTGAATGCAACAGGGTTGAATTGTGTATTATATAAGGCAGAGCTGCACATCTCAATACATTGAGTGATGCCAACAATATCATCAGAACACCTGTTCAGTTCTGGAACAAACTCCAAAATGTACTTTCTCGGTGATGGCAACTCTCCAAACGTAATATGAAGGCTCAAGTTTCCTGAGGAATATGAGACCACTACAAGCAACAAATCAAATGAAACAAATAGATTAATTCTCATCTGTCTGGATGACCACAGGTACTTTTGCCATCAGCAGCAATACATCACAAAGGCCACATGTCAATGGCCTCAGAGAAAGGTAAACCTAAGATTATCTCTGGGGACCTGTAAAATTGTGTCTGCAGGAAGCTATAGCATATGCCATTCCAACTGTAACATACAGCTCCAAAGTCTATGACTAAATGGCTGATTGGAAGTCTTGACCAGCATGATATTGCCTGGTATCAGATCTGCATGTATAATTTTGAAGCTTTTCAGATGAAAAAGTGCTAAGCCCCAGCTACTGCAGAATAGCTTGAATTTATTTAAGTAACAGCGGCTTGAAATTGTTTTCCTCCCAGTAGTCATATATACTATTCTCCAGCAACTCAAAAACCAGACAGATGCATTTCTTGTGGAGAAACAAAAAATCATATGCCCTGACAATGTTGTGGTGATCAGGGCTACCTCCATTCAGCTTCTTCAGAATGGCTATTTCAGTATTTCTAAGTCTTTTATAAAAGACTTAGTAACATTTTAACAGCGACAATTTAATTTGTCCCCAGTTTTTTTGCAGTTAGGAAGTGTGCAAAGGTGACACGCCCAGGAATTTCAAAAGCTCATATGTGTTCTGTTTGGAAGATGAGAGGTAATGTGGCTTCAGTTGAATATCACTCATACTGGTACTGTCCTGGTTTATAAGTACTATGTTGTCTATATGCAACTCCCCAAATAGCTCTTCACCACTAAGGTTCAGATTTCTATTTCCCTGCCTTTAACTGAAATCACATTTTGGAAATTGTCAGTTTCGTCAAAGAAAATCTGTAGCAATTGACTCTCAGACCAAAGCTGCAGAACTGTGAGGTAGAAAATGTTATTCTAGTAAGAGTTTGCGGCATTTGGTTCATTCATCTGGGCACATCTACTTATATAACCCACAGGCCTTTGTGATGGCAAACACAGGAATTTTGCCTTTTTTGATGTCGTACACAAATCTGATGCATGAACCAAGTATCTTTAACCCCTTAAGGACCGGGAAAATCTGAGTTTGATTTGACTTAAGGACCGGAGCAATTTTGACTTTTTTGACTATGTCTTTGTTCAACCATATTTTCTCTTTAATTCCTTTTGTGCACCCACATAAATTATATACTGTTTTTTTAAGCACAAGTAGGGCTTTCTTTTGATACCACAATTATATGAATACCTCATTGTTTAATTTGATTAAAATAGAAAAAAAGAGGAAAAAATTTGAAAAAAAACAACATTTTGCTTATATTTTCGTGTCAGGATTTGCATACAATTAGTTTATGACAAAAAAATACCCCTAAATATATTCATTTGCTTCTCCTGAATATAAGAATACCCCATATGCCTAGTATTTCAATCACTTCCTCACATTTACAAGGTAAATATTACAAGATGGATGCCATTATTTCCAACTTGTAATTTCTCAACAATTGGCATGTGAGCATCATAGCTTAGCTGACGGTGCCAGAACCAAAAATGTCCCACAAAGGTATATGTTTCTGAAAACTACACAACATAAGGTAAATAATCAGGAAAATTTTGGAGTTTTTCATGCAGCTATTTTTCCAGAAAAAAATTTCAAAATTGTGGTAATATTTTGTTTTTTTGCAGTTTTCACACTTACATTTCAATACTACTGTTGATATCAAGCACATGATAGGTGAAGATTTTTAAAAATGCATTGTTTAGTGTTCAGCTCCTTCTTCTGAGTACGGCAATACCCCATATGCATAGGTTTCTCAAGGTTTGGGAGAGCTACGGCGCGTTTCCAGTTTCACACTTTGAATTTTCACAGCTTGCATCACTGGTGCCATGTCTCATTTGGGGCTGTGTAACAGTGCTCCACTCTAAGATTTCCCCCCAAAAGTATATATTTTTGGAAAGTAGACACCCCAGGCTTTCATTTTATGTATGTTTTCAATTTTTTTACGCAGCCATTTTACCACCAATCGCTCGTAAATCTTGACGTAAGTTAAAAAAACAGCGTTTTTCACACTTGCACTTCAATGTTGATGTGAATTTCAAGCACATGATAGGTGAAGATTTTTAAAATTGCATTGTTTAGTGTTCAGCTCCTTCTTCTGAGTACGGCAATACCCCATATGCATAGGTTTCTCAAGGTTTGGGAGAGCTACGGGGCCCAAATTGGAACATGCGCGTTTCCAGTTTCACACTTTGAATTTTCACAGCTTGCATCACTGGTGCCATGTCTCATTTGGGGCTGTGTAACAGTGCTCCACTCTAAGATTTCCCCCCAAAAGTATATATTTTTGGAAAGTAGACACCCCAGGCTTTCATTTTATGTATGTTTTCAATTTTTTTACGCAGCCATTTTACCACCAATCGCTCGTAAATCTTGACGTAAGTTAAAAAAACAGCGTTTTTCACACTTGCACTTCAATGTTGATGTGAATTTCAAGCACATGATAGGTGAAGATTTTTAAAAATGCATTGTTTAGTGTTCAGCTCCTTCTTCTGAGTACGGCAATACCCCATATGCATAGGTTTCTCAAGGTTTGGGAGAGCTACGGGGCCCAAATTGGAACATGCGCGTTTCCAGTTTCACAATTTGAATTTTCACAGCTTGCATCACTGGTGCCATGTCTCATTTGGGGCTGTGTAACAGTGCTCCACTCTAAGATTTCCCCCCAAAAGTATATATTTTTGGAAAGTAGACACCCCAGGCTTTCATTTTATGTATGTTTTCAATTTTTTTACGCAGCCATTTTACCACCAATCGCTCGTAAATCTTGACGTAAGTTAAAAAAACAGCGTTTTTCACACTTGCACTTCAATGTTGATGTGAATTTCAAGCACGATAGGTGAAGATTTTTAAAAATGCATTGTTTAGTGTTCAGCTTTTTCTTCTGAGTACGGCAATACCCCATATGCATAGGTTTCTCAAGGTTTGGGAGAGCTACGGGGCCCAAATTGGAACATGCGCGTTTCCAGTTTCACACTTTGAATTTTCACAGCTTGCATCACTGGTGCCATGTCTCATTTGGGGCTGTGTAACAGTGCTCTTTTTTTAAGATTTCCCCCCAAAAGTGTATATTTTTGGAAAGTAGACACCCCAGGCTCTCGTTTTAGGTGTGTTTTCCAATTTTATACACAGCCATTTTACCACCAATCCCTCGTAAACCATGACGTAAGTAAAAAAAAAAAACCACAGCGTTTTTCACACTTAGGGTTGGCGGCAGTATACTGGGCTGCATACAAATTGGTTTGGGAAACAATTTCACCTAAAATGTCTTCCCCCAAAAACAAATCAAAAAAATGATCATGGGTAAATCCTTCCACATCAATTTGAATCCCTGGGTTGCCTGTGAATTCTGAGATTTGTGGGCATAAATTGATACCCATTCATTAGGATCCGGAGTGACAGGTGTTGGGGCATTTCTTTGGGCAGGTCTTTTGGCAGGTCTTTGGGCAGATCTTTTGGCAGGTGCTGGGGCAGTTGCCAGGGCAGCTCTTGGGGCAGCACTTGGGGCATTTCTTTGGTAGGTTTTTGGGCAGATCTTTTGGCAGGTGCTGGGGCAGTTGCCAGGGCAGCTCTTGGGGCAGCACTTCGGGCATTTCTTTGGTAGGTCTTTGGGCAGTTCTTTTGGCAGGTGCTGGGGCAGTTGCCAGAGCAGCTTTTGGGGCAGTGCGTCTTTTCTTGACAGAAGGCCCAGCGTCATCACTAGAGCTGCTCTCACTTTCTGAAAACTGCGCTATGTCAAAATCTGACGCAGTGTCTGTTGCCTCAGAGTCAGACACCAAAAAGGCATATGCCTCTTCAACGCTGTACCTGCGCTGCATTTTGCCCACTAAAAAAGCTTTTTTTTTTCTTACGCTATCCCTAAACCTAAATCTAACCCTAAAACTTACCCTAGCCTACGTATATCCTGAACCTACCTAACCCAAATGAACTACCTATCTAAACTGCACTTATTATATATATATATATATTTTTTTTTTTTTTTTTTTGGGGGGGGGTTGGGGTTTTTTGGGTTTTTTTTTTTTCTTACGCTATCCCTAAACCTAAATCTAACCCTAAAACTTACCCTAACCTACGTATATCCTGAACCTACCTAACCCAAGTGAACTACCTATCTAAACTGCACTTATTATATATATATATATATATTTTTTTTTTTTGGGGGGGGGTTTTGGGGTTTTTTTGGTTTTTTATTTTTCTTACGCTATCCCTAAACCTAAATCTAACCCTAAAACTTACCCTAACCTACGTATATCCTGAACCTACCTAACCCAATTGAACTACCTATCTAAACTGCGCTTATTATATATTTTTTTTTTTTTTTGGGGGGGGGGGGGGGGTTTCTCCCCTAAACCTAAATCTATCCCTAAAACTTTCCCTAACACACGTCTACACTAAACCTACCCAACTACCTACCAAAATACCTAAACTATATTTATTATAAAAAAAAAAAAAAAAAAAATTTAAAAAATTTTTTTAAAAATGTTTAAAAATTTTTAAAAAATCTAAAAAAATTCAAGGGGGATGGGGGGTGTCCCACAGATCAGAAAACACTGATCTGCAGCAAATTGATCACTCCAAGAGTGATCAGATGGGGGGGCACTTATTGATCACTGCAGAACAGTGATCAAAGGGTTAATTTTCTTTATTTAAACTTTTTTTTTAACTTTTTTTTTTACAGGCACACTGGAACACCATCTCCCTCTGTCTCTCTCCCCCTTAGCAGTATGCAAGGTGGAGGGAGGCAGAGAGATCTGACAGGGACAGTATTTACAAATACTGTCCCTGTCATTCAGGTTTTGCAACATGTGATTCGCTTTTGAAGCGAATCGCATGTTGCAACAATGTTTCAGCCGCTTGTTACTAAGTGTCCCGATACCGGGACACTTAGTAACAAGCGGCTTGAACTCTTCCATCGCTCCGTGCGGCCGCGATGGAAGAGTTTAACCCTTGACGTACCAGGACCGTCAAGGGTCGTTCGGTCACATTTACCCTTGACGGTCCTGGTACGTCAAGGGTCGCTAAAGGGATAGTAATGTTTCATAATAAAAACAGCTCTAATTAATCATCATAGTATTTGGACTTTGGAGAGTGTTATTTCAATGCTGTCAGAGTTGTAGTTCAAGAGTAATTCAATGACAAAGTATCCCCCTCCTGCCCCTTTTACTGATGTAACACTGTTCAGCCAGAGCAGAAGGGAGGTGCCCAGGTAGACTGCAGAAAGGGACAATCTTCAATTAAGATAAGGGAAAAACCTGAAAAGCTTGTGAAGGGGGGCAGGGCTTTCATTGTTTTCATATAAAGAAGATTGTCCCCTGCTGTTATCTGTCTGGTCTTACAACCAGATTCACATCTGAGAAGAGATGGCTTACACTAGGTAAAAGGGGCAGGGAGGGGAAACTTTGCTTGTGAATATCTCTTAAACCATAAAGGTTTGAGAAATAAGACTTATATCGTTCTTCATGTTTTTTTAATGCCTACAAAATAAAATAAAGTTAAAACAAACTATTACTATCCCTTTAAAGGGAAACTGCCAGCATTTTTTATAATTTTTTTGCTATATTTTTAAATGTATTTAATGTTTTTTTTATGGAATTACACAGTGATAACCATTATGGTATGATAAATATTCTCTTATTTTCAAGAGAATACATATTGTAATGTATTAAAGAAAAAGGTGCCCAAGAGTGGGAAGGGATAAGATATATAGTAAAGGGATGCTGATTCTTCATATGTGCATTTGGGAGAAGAGAAGGAAGGGAGTTTGAGAATTGTAATTAGTCAGTGAACTCACATTTGTGGCGTCACACTCCATGCTGCTCTGCCTGTCTCTTTCGGCTCCCCTCCCTCCTGTCAATATCGATATCCTGACTCCTATTTATGACATCCTCTTGCTTCTCTGATGCACTTTCTAAGCGTTAAGCGCATGGAGTCTTGTTCCTGCTATATGTACCTGTTATCTAGCTTTGAAATTGAGTGTTACCCTGTTACTGAGCATTACAAATATACGACCACTTTCTTTTTGCTGTTGCTACTGTGTGGTTGATTTCTCCATTGCTGACCACTGCTAGTATCTGACCACTCTCCTGCTTGCCACTATTGTACTGATTGATTCTCCACTGCTGACTACTCTCCTGCCTGCTGTTATTATATTGATTCTCCATTGCTGACCACTGCTATCCAACTGACCACTCTCTTGCCTGCTGCAGTAGTACTGATAGATTCCACGTTGCTGATCACTGCTATCTCTGACAGCTCTTACTATCCTGTCCTATCGGAAGATTATATGTTAACTCTGTTCTACTCATCCTGAGCATCTCTACGCTCAGTTGTTGGGTACTATCCAGCTTTGTGGCTGGCAACGTCATCCAGCCTTAGCAGCAGTAAGGCTAGAAAGTGGGTAGCCCCCACTCATGAGCCACTCTCTCTAACATCGTGTTTTAGCACCTCACTCTCCTGCCTTCCAGAGTGCAGCTATACCTGTTGCAGCCACCCTACACACTGGTTCAGCTCAACCAGAGTGTAGTATCCAGTCTTGCAGCTAGCATCTTTATCTTGCCCATAGCTAAAGCAAGGATAGACAGTGGGTAGCCCCCACTCATTAGCCACACTCCCTAGCATTGCATTCTAGCACATCGCTCTTCTGCCTTCCAGAGTCTAGTGATTCCTATTGCAGCCACGCTGTGTGCTGGTCTAGCTCAGCAATGCATTGCATACCCCTCTGGCACTCAAAGAGTTAACATGGTCCAAGAGTGGGTCAGATCAAAGAAGACAATGTGGCCCTGACAGTTAAGCTTTTCCTGGCCCTCATGATTTCTCCTCTATAGTTCAGTTGGTTTTCTCTAGAATTACTCCAGTTTCCTCTGTTACAGAGGTTTTGCTGCTGTCCAGAAAGGCACTGCTGGTATGTGAGTCGGTAGCTGAGATACAATGCATTATGGAGTCTGTATTTCAGTCTGTTCAGTGTGTGTTGTATAAACTGCTCTGAGTCTTCAAACAGTTTCTTGGGGGAATAATTATGTACTGGAAGGGGAAGAGCGAGGTGCTAGATAGGGTGGAGTGGGGAACAATGAAGTACTGAAAACAGAGGAAGAGGTATAAATGAGGTGTTGGCTGGGGGTTGAATGAGATGCTGGTGGGAACAATACGATTCTGGATAGTGGTGTTTGAATCAGTTTCATGGTGGTAGAATGATGTGCTCAGTGGTTGATTGAGGTGATGGAGAGTTAAATGAGGTACTGGCCTACAAGAATGGGGTGCTGTGGGGTTTGTTGAGGTGCTGGGGGTTGAATCAGGTGCTTTTCTCTTATGCCCTCCAATCGTCTGCCTTGCCCCTGTCTGTTCTTGTAAGGGTAATGCTTTGATTGTTTATGCTAGTTATATAGAAACATACCTCCCAAGTGTCCCTCTTTAGGAGGGACAGTCTCTATTTGAGACTCAAATCTCTCTGTCCCTCTTTTTTACCCTTTTGTCCCTCTTTTTAGGACATCAGAATGAGTGGTGTGTATTACCCGGCAATAAAACATACATAAATGTGCTGTTAATTGTCAGTATATGTATTTATACATTAATATGGGTAATTAAAATACTTTGGTCTTGCTCTAAATCATTTATCAGTTACACAAAGAGGTGCAGATGGGTCAAGAAATAACGTAAAAATTCTTGGAAATGCCCCGCCTACCAGACACGCCCCCAGAAACACCACCTAAAACAGAAGTGTCCCTCTTTTGTAACTTGAAATGTTGGGAGGTATGTGGCAAGGCACAAGCACACAGGCACAAGCACACACACACACTCTCTGATCTGATAACCACACAAACAGAATCTGAATGAAGATTAAGAATTGTGCAATAAAGATTTCGGTTTAAACTTATGCTTGATATAGCCCCCAGCTTGGATTGAAATAGTCATTGAATAAAACTTCTCCATTCTTCATCTTAAATAAAGTCCTGTGAGTGTGATTATTATATGATTTCTATCTCATTACTACAAACTTCAATTTTTTCATTCAATTACAAGTAAATTCAAAAATAACAATTTTGTGCATTCTGGGTTTATTTTCTGTCTAATTTTACATGGTATCCCCAAACCAATGTATCCTGTGAAACTGTGCATATTAATATAAATTGTTAGTGATATATCCCTAAACTATTAACTGTTAGTGGTGTTCGTGGACAGTTATCTGCCTCTACTATAAATGTATGTGGTGGCATTGTAATGCATGGGTGCACCTTGCATACTGCTTCATGGGGCCTCCCCTTGGGGACCCAACATTCCCAATTTTCCAGACAGGATATATTTATTGCTGTGGCTTAATGGTTAGAGAGGAATGAGGCTGTCCTCGGTGCACCACTTATAGCAAGGCCACAACTAAACTTTAGAGGACATTAAATGTTATCTTATATTTGGGGATCTCCATTCACAAGTCCGCCGGAGCTTCAGGGGTTCTTAAACTTGGTTTCCAAGTATGACTGCTAAGGTAATCACTTGTCCCCAAGATGGTCCCATATTTTAACTTTTTGAGTGCTAGAGGAATGTGAAACTGATTGCTCTGCGATGTGTTGCACACCCCTCTGGCTGCCAAAAGCATTACATGTCTATCTTACATCTAAACTGGGTTTGTTTACATTAGAAAAGAGACATCTAAGAGGTGATATGATTAACCCCTTAAGGACCAGCGGTCCCGGGGCGTGCCGTCCCTTAAGGACCACATAGGAATCTTTGACGTGCCGTCCCACGTGACTGATCACGTGGGGCGGCACGTCAAACGGGGCACTGGAAGAGATCGCTCCGGTCTTGGAGCGATCAACTTCAGTGCCCGGTATTACTCACCGCGCTCCTACAGGAGCGCGGTGAGTAAAAGTACGTGACGTGCCAGGACCGTCAATGGTCCATAAGTGCCGGACCAGCCACGTCAATGGTCCTTAAGGGGTTAATATTTCCAAATATATTCAAGGTCAATACAAAGAACTATCCAATTAATTATTTACGCAAAGAGCAGAGTTAAGAACAAGAGGTCATCCATTAAGACTAGGGGAAAGGCGCTTTCAACTAAAACAAAGGCAGGGTTTTTTTTACAGTAAGGGTGGTAAAGCTATGGATTTCTTTGCCTCAGGATGTTGTGCTTGAAGATACTGTAACAGAACAATATTGATAATTATGACAGATTACCTCAAAGCAGATAGATTGATGATCCAATATCTGACTGCCATTTGGAGTCAGGAAGGAATTTTTTTACCCACTTGGGGCTTCACTGGAAATGATTTCACTGGATTTTTTTTTTGCCTTCCTCTGGATCAACAGGGGTGTTTTGGCATGGGCATTGATGCATATCTTTTTTTCAGCCTCGTCAACTATGATACTATATTGTAGGCCTCAAAAATACACACATTTTTACAGAGGCTGGCAATGAGTACAGAATATATTCAAAGGGATGACAATGCTTATATCGAAAATCTACATACTGCAGTGTTTATACGGCAGAGTTATACATTGGCAGTCCCAAATCTGGGAGATGATTCCTTCAAAAGTTATTGCAACTCAGACTTGCATTTTTGGGTGCAGTAGTTCTATAGCCTAAATTTTACAGTACGACTGTTGCTACGTCATCATATGGATGTTTATGGTCAGCCTCCCATAGACAGAAGTAGCAACAGCTCCACAATAAAATCTCTAAACATGGAAACACTGCACACACAAAAATGAAAATTTAAGCTGCATACTTTAGATTGTAAGCTTTTGAGCAGGGACCTCACTTCCACTGTTTCACTTTGCAAAGCATTTGTAAACTTGTATTGTGTAAACCCTGAAATTGTAAAGCAATATGTACACTTGTGGCACTATATAAATAAACATATTCATAACATTTGAATAGGACATATCTTAGCAGAAGTCTTGCTTTACTCAGCAGACTAAACCTTGCAATATATTTTTTGTACAACCCTAGATCATCATTTTAGATGTGTTTCTTTAATTTCTTCTGTGCCTGTTCCACTGTTACTTGCAGAATTTACCTAACAGATCTCCCCCTTCCCTTCTGTACAAAGTGTTCATTCTGTTTTATAAGGTAAAAAAAAAGAGTATTTACCTGTTAAAAGGGTATGTTACGTTAGGCCTAGTACGCCACATAAACTGATTGTAACTGTACCACATACCTCCCAAGTGTCCCTCTTTAGGAGGGACAGTCCCTCTTTAGGAGGGACAGTCCCTCTTTAGGAGGGACAGTCCCTCTTTTAGACACAAATCCCTCTGTCCCTCTTTCCCACCCTGATGTCCCTCTTTTTAGGAAATCAGACTGTGTGGTGTATATAAGTGCATCATATTGCTCTACAGCAATAAAACTCACATTAATGTTTGTTTAAATGCCAGTATATGTGTTTATAAATTAGTCTGTGTAAATAAAATACTATGGTCTTGTTATAAGTCATTTATCAGGTTACACAAGGAGATGTCAATAGGTCATGAAATAGCCTAAAAATTATCGGTAATGCCCCACCCACTGGCCACGCCCCCAGCAGCACTCCCTAAAACAAAGGTGTCCCTCTTTGGCAATTTGAAATGTTGGGAGGTATGGTACCATAATTGTGGCAAGCCATTTAAACATATGCTATACAACTAAAGCCAATCTAATGCCATCGGATTAATTGCCCTAAAAGAGTTGAAGATATATTAGTCAGCTTCCCATTGATTCCTTCATCTAGACTTATCACAACTATATCTTCACAACTCCCAATCTACTGTATATAATAATTATTTACATACAATTCATTGACTAGTTATAGTTACTCTTTTCCTCATGCTAAATAGATATGAATGCAGTCAAAAGATGCTGGCTTCCCAGAAAACTACAAGTCACAGAATGCTTTGCGCAGGATGGTATTGCTTAATGACTGCTCACATAGGTGGAGGAGGAAGAAGGAAGGAAGGAAGGAGGGAGGCGGTAGCCGTAAGGTGGAGTTGGGCTCAGAACGAGGCTGGGAATCCCAGAATACCAGGCTAGCAGGCGGGCGGGTCTGGGACTCAGCTGTGTGAGTGTGTGTGTCCTCAGCTCACAAGGAAGAGGATGCACAGGGCTGGAAGATGGCAGAGCTACAGATGTTACTAGAGGAGGAAATCCCTGCTGGCAAGAGGGCCCTGATCGAGAGCTACCAGAACCTCACCCGAGTGGCGGATTACTGCGAGAGCAACTACATCCAGGTGAGAGATCCAGGTGGCGCTTGATGTCACCGGAGGGGAGAAATTGCTGGTTAATGGCTAGACTGGGCTTTCTGTACAGGAAGTGTCGGCCGTAAGGGGTCTGTTAACCCTTTGAGTTCTACAGGGTTGGGCAACCCATTGCTCTACAATACGTGGCCCGCCCCTCTGCCACTTAAAATGTTAATCAAGGATGAAAAAGGGGAAGGGGTGGGTTGTGTGCAGCCACCCCTTGCACATAATATATTTATTATGCCATTTGCCAGGGCGCTTTATTTTATATAATTTTTTATATGGTATTTTTTGCCCCCCCTCCGCCTTGTCAGTAATAATGGGAGACGGTGGGTGTATACCAGCTCTGCCAGAGGGTGTGCCTTTATATTTTGTTTAATTATGAGTCATATCACACAGCTTTCCCTTGGGTGCTGTAAACCAGCCTGATTATTCGCTGGAGTATTCTGTGGATTATTTAACTCTGCTGTTTCATGGCTGTAGATTGCAAGCTCTGCAGAGCAGGGCCCTTTTATTCACGTGTTTTGAGTAGGTTTAAAATCTGGTCTGTCAACAGCCTTTTGTATGCTTTTGTTTCCCTATTGTACAGTGTTGTTGGAATCTGCAGTTTGCCTGTACGTTATCATTATTTATTGCATTGGAGCTGTGCAGATACCAGGTCATGTCCCTGTATTGCAAAGCAGACTTGTGATTATTATTGTGCTTTGTGTCTCAGTTGTTCACTGTCTAGACAGAACTGACAAGCACCTCAGTGCAATTTTTCACCCATTTGTTTGGAATATTATTAATCTTCCTTTCGCCTGAAAGGTCTGGGGATTTCAGACTCCCAATGAGATAATATTTTCTTTATGATAGTATTATTTTTCCCAACTGACTATTGGGAACACTAATATTTCTGTACATGTTTTACTTAACAGGACACAAGTGCTAAAATGCACTTTGATATGATGTAAACGTATGAAGTTGCATATGATCTTTATCTGAGTGCTTGGGGGGGATAGTTTCCTTTGCACTCCTCACTTCCTGCCTCATACTGCCTGGTAGAATGCAGCATCCTGACCAGGAAGTGAGGAGTTAAAGGAAAATTGCTATCTATGGTCTGCTAAAAAGCTGCGCTGGGAGGCTTGTTTATAAAGACTAGAGCGGAGCAAAACAAATGCATAATATTTAAATATTAACCATTTGGATGCTAGAGAGGCCTCTAACACACAGGATTAAAATTCTGCAAATTCCATTGATTTATATTGGGATTTTTAACCTCTTGAGAAGCTCATAAGGTGTTGGCGAATTCTTTAGCATTTAATGAGTTAAAAGCCCCATTTCAATTTAATGTCCGTTTCAGTTCCCCAATATGATGCAGTTGAATTGCTACAAAATTGCATCCCTTAAGCTTGAGGAGTAAGTCTTTGTATGACATAACCCTTTGAGTGCTAGAGGTATACGCACCGCAATGCGTTGCATTCCCCTTTTGCACTCAAAGGGTTAAGTCTTGTCAAGGGTATGGACAACTTACAAATATTTATGTGAATAATACATCATGCTCTTTCATGGAATAATAAAGTGACAGTTGGTGGGATGGTGCCTTTCTCCACACTATTACAATCTGATGTTTGATTTAGATGAAGCCGCTCCCATGAAACCTTTCAGACCAAGTGAGACCTGTCATTTATGTGTTTAAACCAGGGGTGGGTATTCTTCAGCTCTCCAGCTGTTAATGGATTACATCTTGCGTTGCTCTCCCCTGCTGTCCATTATTCACAGGTTACTCACCCTGTATTCAGAACCTTCAGCCTGGGGTGAACAGAAACTCTAATTGACTAAGGAACCAGATGGCTTTTTCAGGAGCTAGTAAATGGTTCCATGTACACAAGTGTATACATATAAAATACCCAAAATGTTTAGGAGCCATGAGCAGAATTTTAGGCTTCTGGAAAATTTTCATCACTTCAGCACTGAGAAATTAACATTTTTTTAAAGAAAGGTAGTCCTGGAGCAAGCCATCTGCACTACAGGGGGCACGTACAATTCTCATTAAATATTTAAAGCTCTGCAATTCATTGTGAAGCAAAGCTTTGGAGACATCACTAGCATTCAAGGAGTTAAAAGCCCCAAATAAATAAATGGGAATGTTCATACACTGCCAATGATTCAGCTGGTTTTCTCCAGAACTGCTCCTCTTTAGCTATTATTGCAGTGGTTCTCAACCTTTCTAGTGCCGCGACCCTTTGATAAAATTTCCCAAGTTGTGGGGACCCCTAACAGTAAAATTATTTTCGTTGCTCCTTCATCGCTGTAATTTTGCTACTGTTATGTTACAAAAAAACAATTTTCTGATGGTTTTAAAGTCCTAGGAAAAGAAGCGTGGGAACTCGCCCAAGATTCCCCTCCGCCCAAAATAAATATATATGGCTCACGTCAAGATTGTCTCTCTCTACGTTTGTGTGTTTCATTGCATGTATGAGTGTGTCTATCTAGGTATGTCAGTGCATGTGTGTGGGAGTTTCTGTGTGTATGTCTGTTGCATGTGCCTTTGTCTCTATTACTGTTGCATGCATGCATACACATTGCCCTCACATTTCCCCCCATCAGCTCCAAATTGCCCCTTCATCTCCATATTGCCCTCACATTGCCCCCATCAGATCCAACTTGCCCCCACATTTCCCCCATCAGCTCCAAATTGCCCCCTCATCTCCATATTGCTCTCACATTGCCCCCATCAGCTCCACATTGCCCTCACATTGCTCCCATCAGGTCCAGCTTGCCTCCATCAGGTCCAGCTTGCCCCCATCAGCTCCATATTGTCCTCACATTGCCCCCATCATCTCCATATTGCCCTCACATTGCTCCCCTTCAGCTCCACATTGCCCCATCAGCTCCACATTGCCTCCAATACTACTGGCTTACCTGAGCTGCGTGGAGGTGGGTCAGTGTACTGTCAGTGTCACTTGAATTCTGTGTCACTCTGTCACACTGCTGCCGATGGTGGTCTCTGAGTCGACGTCCCCAGACCCCAGTAGTCCTCCTCCTGTGTTGCATGTGTCCTCTCCTATCCTGCTGAATCCCACAGTCCCGGACCCCCCCTCCTCATCACGCACCACAGCAGGCCGCCCGTGATGACATCAACATGCTAGTTGCTACAGGCTACGCGCAATGACAGGAAGTCAGGAAGAAGAGGCACAGAAAGAAGCCGGCACGAACAGAACTTGCTGCCAGAGTACAACAACTTCAGCGCTTTGAGTCTCTGGCAGCAGTATATTAGTGAGAGCCGAGGCCTCATGGAGCAGTGCATACAGTGTGGCCTAGCTGAATGATCAATTTGCCCTTTTGACTGATTTTTTTTTTTTTTTTTAATTAATTTTATTTTGTTTTCAGGGACCCCTGGCAAATAGTAATTCGACCCCCGACTGGGTCGCGACCCACAGGTTGAGAACCACTGTATTATTGAATATGGCCGTTAGTCTTAAAGGGATAGTAATACTTCGTTTTAACTTCATGTTTTTTATGCCTACAAAATAAAATAAAGAATGATATAAGTTTTATCTCTCAAACCTTTATGGTTTATGAGATATTCACAAGCAAAGTTTCCACTCCCGCCCCTTTTACCTAGTGTAAGCCATCTCTTCTCAGATGTGGAATCTGGTCCATAGACCAGACAGATAACAGCAGGGGGCAATCTTCTTCCTATGAAAACAATGAAAGCCCTGCCCCCCCCCCTTGACAAGCTTTTCAGGTTTTTCCCTTATCTTAATTGAAGATTGTCCCTCTCTGCAGTCTACCTGGGCACCTCCCTTCTGATCTGGCTGAACAGTGTTACATCAGTAAAAGGGGCGGGAGGGGGATACTTTGTCATTGAATTACTCTTGAACTACAACTCTGACAGAACTGAAATAACACTCTCCAAGGTCCAAATACTATGATGATTAATTAGAGCTGCTTTTATTATGAAACATTACTATCCATTTAAGGCCTTATGGACAAGGAACAACCCAGCTGCACCACAATGGGACATTCTCATTGATTAAACCCTTTGAGTGCCATAATGGTACGCGATGCATTGCAAAGCAATGTGTTGCATACCTCCTTGCACTCAAAGGGTTAAAAGGTGCTTTTATACTTGATTGCTTGAGAGGTCTTCTTCATGTTGCTTTACAATACATAGGGTGACATCTGTAGCATTTAAAGAGTTAGAAGGCACGTTTCAGTCAATAGGAATGCTTGCTTCCTCTGGTGCAGTTGGGTTGTCCCAGATTACCTCTCGTCTTTGCACATATGACCTTTTGCCTTTATTAGTCTCAAATCCTTCCTCTACATCTCTACTTTAACATTTTTGAGTGTCAGAGAGGTGTTTAATGCACTGCAATGCATTTGATACCTCCCTGGAACTCAGAGGGTTAAGAAACTATTTTGCAATTGAGGATTGTTTAAAGAGGATGTTTCACCCCTTCACAACTTGGCCTAAATCGTTTCATTATATCCTATATAATAATTCGCTAAATTGTGTGTAACGCCGCTACATGCGCAGTAGACACTGCTGTGCGTGCTGCAGTCATGCGCAGTAGAGACTGCCCGCGCCGCGGATGATACAGAGCTGGGCGCTCCGAAGGAGCGTCCAGCTCTGTAGTAGCCATGGCACGGGCAGTCTCTACTGCGCGTGACTGCCCCGCGACCGGGTGGCTGTGACACTGTGGCCCGTGTAACGGGCTGTTCAACTAGAATTATAAATAAAAGTGTAACCATTTAAAAAATTAAAAAGAGCTTATTTGGAGAAATATAAAGAATAAATGCAGCTCTGTAGCCACTTCTTGGCAGACTGTTTAACCGATCTGCACCGCAGTCTGATGCTTCTATCCAGCCTCCTCCAATGGCGGAGGCTTCTGTGTGTAAGCTGGAGTGCTCTCATTGGTCAGAAATCAATCTCTGCCAATGAGAGTGCTCCATCTTACAGACAGAAGCCTCCGTCATTGGAGGAGGCAGGATAGAAGCATCAGACTGCGGTACAGATCGGTTAAATTCAGTCTGCCCGGAAGTGGGTACAGAGCTGCATTTATTCTTTAAATTTCTCCAAACAAGCTTTTTTTTTTATTTTTTTAATGTTTGCACTTTTCTTTATTTATAATATATAACGAAATGATTTAGGCAAAGTTGTGAAGGGGTGAAACATCTCCTTTAAACAAAAATGTAAATGTCCGTGACATGATTATGGATTTTTAAAGGGGCAGCATACATTATTTAAAGGGCAATTATCATGTTTTAGTAAGTCTGCTACTATGGGAGTAGACAGAAAAACTCCACCCTTGAAAACTAACTCTGCAGCTCCGTATGCTTCAAACATTACGTATTAAGGGCTTTACTTCTTTAAGTATATACACCATATAACGGAGATCATCAAATAAAAGCGTGCAAATAGAAAGGCTTCCCTCTGCCTCATAACTCTTCCAACATTGTCTCTTAAATGCACTATTTATGATGTTAAATACCAAAGCAGACAATTCAGTACTTGTATCTTCTTGAAATCAGTCATCTTTATTCGACAATTTAAAATTCATACCTGCTTTCCCGATGTCTTCAAAAACAAATACAGCTTAACTTACAGAGTGGGTAGTGGTAAGTTGTTGACTGTGGTGTCAATCAACGCGTTTTGCGCTTGTACAGAGCTTATTCATGATAAGACACATCATGACCCATATGATGTCTTATCATGAATTAGCGCTGTACAAGCATGAAACGTGTTGATTGACACCACAGTCAACAACTTTCCGCTACCCACTCTGTAAGCTGTATTTCTTTTTGGAGACATCTGGAAAGCAGGTATGAATTTTAAGTTGTCGAATAAAGATGACTGATTTCAAGAAGATACAAGTACTGAATTGTCTGCTTTGGTATTTAACATCAGAAGGGTGCATTTAAGAGACAATGTTAGTAGACAGAAAAAAGCATGTATCTTCTTTTTGCAGAGCAGGCCCAAAAAGGTTCCTTTTGCAAACTGCCAGTCCATGTGGGTATCTGTCTAGGCAGTCACTGGAGGTTGTGAACAGTATTGACTGTTTTACTGTGTATCACAGTCTGCAGTGCCATCCAAGTGAACAATCTACAGTAGGCCACAGTTTTCTGTGCAGATCAAGTTTAGTGAAACCTGGATCTACCCAATGCATGAGTGCATCAAAGTTGCAGCATACTGTGTTCTGGTACATTATATGAGGTGAAAATCCATGTGTTAACAGCACCATTATTTCACATGGGCTAAATTCACCAGTGTGAGTAAGGCCTTAAAGGGATAGTAATGTTTCATAATAAAAGCAGCAATAATTAATCATCATAGTATTTGGACTTTGGAGAGTGTTATTTCAATTCTGTCAGAGTTGTAGTTCAAGAGTAATTCAGTGACAAAGTATCCCCCTCCCTCCCCTTTTACTGATGTAACACTGTTCAGCCAGATCAGAAGGGAGGTGCCCAGGTAGATTGCAGAGAGGGACAATCTTCAATTAAGATAAGGGAAAAACCTGAAAAGCTTGTCAAGGGGGGCAGGGCTTTCATTGTTCTCATAGTAAGAAGACTGTCCCCTTCTGTTATCTGTCTGGTCTATGGACTGCATTCCCCATCTGAGAAGAGATGGCTTACACTAGATAAAAGGGGCGGGGGTGGGAAACTTTGCTTCTGAATATCTCTTAAACCATAAAGGTTTGAAAGATAAGACTTATATCGTTCTTCATGTTTTTTTAATGCCTACAAAATAAAATAAAGTTAAAACGAAGTATTACTATCCCTTTAACGCCATGCATCCTAAGCAAATAATAAATGGTTGAAAACTTGTGTCCACACTTGCATCCCTTCTTCATCACTATTAATCCCTTGGATGCCAGAGAGGTGCCCAATGCAGTGCTTTGGTGAAGTCTGTTATGGAAGGAGTTAAAGGAAATTGGCCTCTAGAAATAAAAAATGAGTTTTGAATGTAATCCTCCGGTAGTCGGATCTAGTGTTTGTGTGTAATGCTTTCTTTGGTACTAGAGATGTAAAATATTTTAGTGTGTGTGTATGTGTGTGTGTATATATATATATATATATATATATATATATATATATATATATATATATATATATATATACACATACATACATCCTGCACTCGATGTACTCTTGCTGCTGTAAATCTGTGGTGGGGAATGTGAGGCCCTCCAGCTGCTTTAGATTATAATCTATCGAGCAGGGACCCCACTTCCAATGTTTCCCTTTGCAAAGCACTTGTAACACTGTATTGTCCAAATCTGTGATTTGTAAAGCCCTGTGTACACTTATGACAATATATAACTATTCATTCAGCTGCTGGCAAACTATAACTCCCATGATCCCCTGCTAGCCATGACAGGAGTTGTAATCTGGCAGAACTGGAGAGTCCATCCATTCCTGCTGTAAGGCCTTCTTCACACAGGACATGAGAATGAGGTAGCGCCGCTACCATATTGAGATCACCCATCCTATGTGGAGCCTGAGACCAAAGGGCTTTTTTATTTTCACTGCCAGCGTCTACATTTTGGAATATTTTATAGACACCTGTATACATTACACCCCTTTACTGGTTCCTGTATTTATTATATATTTAAATATCTCATATATATATATATATATATATATATATATATATATATATATATATACACAATATAATAATTATATATATATATATATATATATATATATATTTTTTTTTTTTTTTTGTCCACCCAGTTGTAATAAGACATACTGACTTCCTGGGGCCATGTGAGATATAAAAGTATATGACTATATTTTTGTTTTCATCTGATAGCAGAGTTTGCAAAACCTACTCGCATCCAAAGAGTTAAATGCCAGTTTTAAGTATTATCCCACACCTTTGTGTAGAATCTGAAGGAGGAAAAAATGGTCTTTTATGAGTTTTTAAGCCCATCAATTAACGTTGGAGCTTCGTGACTCATTTCTGAGTATAATGAATGGTTTCATGAGTCAAATCATGGAAGAAAGCAGTGTTCTCCACGACTGCCAGGTTTCCTTGTGTCCTTGCTGATTCGCAGAAAGAGAATCACAAAGTAAAGCAAGTTTGAGGAATAAATAATACTGGTGACTTAAGGGCAATGTTAAACTGGGCCTTTCTCTGAATTTAACTTTGCTTATTTGAAAACTTCATTGTACATTGATGACTTTAGCACAGCATTGTTAACACTGCCCTGAATGGAGCCATGTGAAAGAAATTGCTCCTTGTGTTTTCATGCTTTATTGCCGTGCATAATGTACCTAAATGCACCATTCTGCAACATGTATGTTCTTGCTTTGGTAAGTTTAATCTGCATGGCAACAGATCACATAGGCAATACTGTTAACAACCTCTAATGACTGTCCAGACCAAGTGACAGTCCGCCAGTAACATGGCTGACTCTTACTTGGGACAGCCTTGCCAAGTAGCCCATGTGAACGTAGTCTTAAAGGTATAGTAATGGATCTTTTAAACTTAATTTAAAATGGTAGCTATTCAAAAAATTAAGTAATTGAGGCCAGCTTTAATCTCTCAGATCTTTATGGTTTGAGAGATATACGATTACAAAATTCCTCCCTCTTCTTTCAATGACGTCAGCTCTCTTTCTTAAAGCAGGCGATCCTGGTCCGCAGACCGGCCAGTGGCTCTTCAGCAGAGCCGAAATTGTAAGATCTAGAAACAAATACTTCACTGGAACGGTCTACAAAGTGTGCTTGCAAACCTGGAACACTTTGTAGACCTCTCCAATTAAGTATTTGTTTTTAGATATCACTATGTCAGGCTCTGCTGAAGAGCCGCCGGTCAGTCTGCGGACCAGGATCTCCTGCTGTAAGAGAGTGCTGATGTAAGTGAAAGAGGAGGGGGGAACTTTGTAATCGTATATCTCTCAAACCATAAAGGTTTGAGAGATAAAAACTGGGCTCAATTACTTAATTTTTTGAATAGCTGCTATATTAAATTAAGTTTAAAAGATCCATTACTATCCCTTTAAAGTGGACTTGTCACATTGAATTGTGTTTACATATTTGAAATCGTCATTCAGGGAAAAGTGAAATGAAAGTCTACTGGTTTGGTGCAGATGTTAATTAGAATATGAAACGTCACTAAAAGCCTCCTATTAGCATATACAATATCACTGCATATTAAATGTCACTGGGATACACGGGTAGTGCAGGAGGCACTTACACCCAATCGCACTTACTCCTGTGTCCAACCTTCCTTCTTCTAGACTGTAAGCTCTCACGAGCAGGGCCCTCTGATCCTTCTGTTCTCCACATCTGATTGTACTATTTAATATCACTGTATGTCTATTCCCTATTGTACATCGCTGCGGAATTAGTTGGCTCTATATAAATAAATTAATTAATAATAGGAAACTCCTCCTAGTGTTTTATATTAGGAGCATTCGTTTGCAGGACCTTGTCTGTTCCAGATGCCACTGAAACTCAGTTGATCCTGGATCATGATGTGCCTTGGTCATGTTACCATTTGCTGCAGCAGTAACATCTATCGTCAAGATCTGCCAGTTATGGTCTTGAGTGCCTGAGGAGTATCCAGTTCATTGCTTTGGATACCCCTCTGTCGCTTAGAGAGTATCTGTCTGAAAATAGAATACTTTTACATATGTAACTTTTTATTATATGTAAATGTAAAAGTGTTCTTTTTGATCGCTTTTTTTATATTTTCCTGTTAACTCGGTCGTTGTTATACTCCGGGAACATATCTTGCGCCAGTGTTAACGTTTTGAGTGCCAGCGAGAGATCCAATATATCGCAGTTCTCTCACAATATTGTATTATCAATAGGCTGTTTATTTGCTTTGAAAAAGTGGGATTTTTCTGTGAAATGCATTAGCGTTATAGCCTTTTATTGAATTTTATAATAAATATTCTTGTGTTTTTAAAGTGGTAGTAATACTTTGTTAAAAGTAATTTTAATCATCCTATATAATAATTCGCTAAAACGTGTGTAACACCGCAGTCATGCGCAGTAGAGACTGCCCACAGCTGATACAGAGCTGGATGCTCTGAAGGAGCGTCCAGCAGTGTATCAGCAGCGGCGCAGGCAGGCTCTACTGCACATGACTGCCCCACGACTGGCTGGCAGTGGCACTGTGGCCTGTGTAACGGGCTCTTCAACTAGTGTAGATAAAAAAAAAACAAAATTATTTGCACCCAGTCCTAGTGGTTTGAGAGATATAAGCTTTCAAAGTTCCCCCTTCCCTCCCTGTGCACGGACGTCTGCTTTCTGTGTTAGAGACGGCGATCCCGGTCAGCAGACCGTCCTGCTGCTCTTCAGCAGAGCCGTGATCGTGCTAGTTAGATGGAAATACTTCATTTGAACAGTCTACAACAGTGGTCCTCAACCTGTGCCCTCAGTGGCTACTAACAGGTCAGGATCTGAGAATTTCCTTTTAAGAGCACAGGTGAGTTAATCAATGTGACTGAACCTCTGATCAACACACTTGTGTTCTAGCAGGGAAGTTCCTAAGTACTGGCCTGTTAGTGGCCACTGAGGGCAGGAATTGAGAACCTCTGGTCTACAATGTGTGCCTGGTTTGCAAGCACACATTGTAGACCGTTCAAATGAAGTATTTCTTTCTAACTAGCTTGATCACGGCTCTGCTGAAGAGCCGCAGGATGGTCTGCGGACCGGGATCTCCTTCTGTAATACAGAAAGCTGACGTCGGTGCACGGGGAGGGAAGGGGGAACTTTGAAAGCTTGTATCTCTCAAACCATAGAGGTGCAGGACTGGGTGCAATTAACTTTTTTTTTTAATATCTATATGATTTAAAGTTACTTTTAACAAAGTATTGCTATCACTTTAACCCCGCCTGCTGTGTCTGTAGAAAAGACCAAGAACTACATCCAGAAATATCGGGAGTCACCTGAGTGGATACAGGTTGTATTCTCCGTGTGCCTGTACAGTCACTAGACTCTGGGTCAAAGTCCTGAGCATTACTGTATGTGAGTAGTATTGAGTCTTATAATGTACATATTTTGGAACATACTACACTATTGTGGCACTTTCTCTCCTTTTCTCTCCAGAGAGAGGTATCCAGTATATCGCAATTCACTGGATTACTTTGGCCCTGAAAAGGTTAAATAGACTCCTGTGCTCTGACAGAAAAGTAGGACTTGTCTGCGACAAAACGTTGTCTAAAGCTGGCTGTTAGATGATTGAGGATGATGGGAGTTGTAGTCCTCAGAAGCTGGAGAGGCAATGGTTGCCTACCTCTGGTCTGGTCTCCTGGTCCCGGGACATCAGGGAAAGGGGAGGGAGGGGGGAACTTTCACAGCGAATATCTCTCAAACCATAAAGGTTTGAGAGGTGTGACTGGCGCATTTACATTCTTTTTTTAAATACCTACAAGAGGAGTATAAAAAAACTGAAGTGTTACTATCCCTTTAACATGCAATGGTCTTAAGCTGTTTTTGAACTGTAACCCTTTGACTGCCAGAGAGGTATCCATCTCATTTTGTTGTAGTGCTTTACCTCTCTGGCAATGAAAGGGTTAACTTCTCATACTCAACTGGCCAACAACGGCCGGAGGGCTACAACATGCGCCGCCCCTTGTCTACAGGCCATTATGCCATGAATACTCAGACTGATACCATTTTTTGTGGTGGTGGTACTCTGGTTCCCGTTAAATCAAAGTAAAATAATCAATTATTGCTTCAGATCTTGACTGGAATCAAAGTAATATCCTTGCCAGGGAGGAAGTTATGGATTTCCCTCTTGGGGCTGCCCTTAGCAATATATTCATATCTATAATGGTGTTCGTAATCGTGTATGACTTCACCATTCCAGATTCGCTGACATTGTTGTCTCTTATTGATCTCAGAGGATAACTTGTTCTTACAAACTTTTCTTGGCCGGCATGTTTGTCCTTTCTCTGCGAGACAGACTTGAGGAGCCTGTTCATCTAGCTCCACCCGTAACCCTTTCAGTGCCAGAGGGGTGTGCAATGCATTACTTTTCAGCATTCAAGAGTGTAAATGAGCAGTAACATATTATTATTTTTTTTAAAGTAATAGTAATACTTAAAATTTACTATCCCCCATCTTGTAGCCCTTAAACTGGATTAAATGAGCCCAGCAGCATCTCTTAAAACTTTATGGTTTGAGAGAGATCAGCTTTCACAGTTTTTTTTCCTTCTCCCCTGACGTCTGTGTTCTAGCTGACAGGCAGAGGAATCCGGTCCATGGACCAGCGGAGATCGCATTATGGAAGAAAAAATCCTTCACTGAAACGGTCTTCTACGTGTGAAGCACGTAAAAGACCATTTCAGTGATGGATTTCTGGCGGAGGCTCTTCAGCAGAGCCAAGATCGCGTTATGGAAGAAGAAGCAATCCTTCACTGAAATGGTCTTCTATGTGTGCTTGATTTGCTCTTGGTTTGCAAGCACACATAAAACGATAAAGCGATCTCGGCTCTGCTGAAGAGCCTCCGCTTGGACAGGGACTGGATTCCCCTGCTGTCAGCTAGAACGCTGATGTCATGGGAGGGGGAAATTTGAAAGCGGATTTCTCTCAAACCATAAATGTTTGAGAGATGCCGCTGGGCTCATTTAATTCAGTTTTTTAAGGGCTACAAGATGGGGTATAGTAAAATGTAAGTATTACTGTCCCTTTAAACCCTTTGCATGTCAGAGAAGTATGTGTTAGATACCCCTATGGCACTTATCTTAACCCTTTGAGTGCCAGAAGGGTACGCATTGCTTTGCACACCCCTCTGGCACTCAAAGGGTTAATGATAAAAAAAAAAAAAAAAACAATTCTGGAACACCTGAGCTGCACCCTAGTGAATAAGTTCTAATTCCTACTAATTTTAAATGGTTATTTTAACCCATTGAATGCTAGTAAGGTCCCCAGTGCATTGCTTTGGAATGTGATGAAGAACACTTTAGTCTCTAAGGGTGTTAAGCTATTTAAAGTCTGACCAGAAAGCTTACCTCATTGCTAAAACAAAGAATTAACTGCCTTATGTTTTAAATCTGCCCATGGTATGTTAATAGAGAGGGTAGGTTATTTGTTAACCCGTTATTGACCTTGGAATGTATAGGGTCATTAAAGTACAGAGTGATATAATGAACATGTAATACCAGCCAACATGTGTTCATGGGGTAGAAAAACAGGAAGCGGCTTTTCAGAGGTCTGTTCTGAGAGATCACTTGCAGTCTCTGCCCTGACAACAGATGCATCGCTTCCTGTCCTTGTTCACCCCACCCAAGCCCAGCAGTTGTCTCTGCTCGTACCAAGGGAATTCTCTGGGTGGTAGCACTTCGATTACAGTGGAACAATAAAATGCTGCTTTGACACTTCTCTCTACTCTTTCTTCTGTCACTCCCTCCCACCCTCTTCAATGCTAGAAGTCTTTAATGCAGTTCTGGGGACACACTTAAAGGGGAATTTCCACCTATTAATAAGTCACCATGCAATGATTAAGCATATAGCGACTAGCTTGAAAATACATGACTTAACTATCAAAAATGGCAGATTCTAAAGAAATCTTTACCCTTTGGAGACCTAAGTCAGGTAACAGAGCAGACATCTTGTCTCCACGCCTGCACCGTCAGTCCCGGTCTCCTGTAAAGCATTGCAGCGTGCCACATGATAACAAGAAAGGACTGACGGCGCAGGAGCGCAAACTGCACAAACCTGGCCATCAGTCTCCACCAAGAGTAAAGATTTCTTTAGAATCTGCCGCTTGTGTAGGTAAGACGTATTTTCAAGCTAGTCGCCATATGCTTAATGAATGCATGGCTACTTATTAATAGGTGAAAGTTCCTCTTTAACATTTTAAAAGTCCTTTGTCAAGCAGTAATGAAAGGGTACAAATACATAAATATATAGTCGTTTTTAGGTCTTACAATCAAAAAAACATATTGATCATAACCATGCCATAAATATATATTCTGAGACTCCATGTTCACATTTTTGTGAAAATCTTTATTAAATAGGGCACCAAAAGTGGATGCCCACAGTAAACCAGAATGCCACGTCTCCCCTTTGATGTGAACCACTGCTTTAATGCATTGAGATATCTCTAGTCTGCACCTCTTCATGCACATATAGACACGTATAGAAAATACATTGCATTACACGCTTGACTTTCTTCCATCCTGTAAGACCTGTAGCAGAGTATTTTTAGGGTCTTTCCAACTTGGACATAGTAAATTGGTAAAACACTGAGGCTGATGTTCTAAGTAAAATGATGAAGGTTTTTTTAATGTATTGGAGACCTGTATATAGACAGAATCTTTTTTTTTTTTACCCGTAAAGGAGAGAGGCAAACTTTTAAATGACCATCCCATCTCCAAGGAAAATGTTGTCCACGGTATTTCAGTAGGGGGCTCCAACTTGTGCATGGAGACCCCAGAAATCTTTAAGTGTCTTCAGGATACACCTCTATTTATGTTAAAGGGATAGTAATACTTCATTTTAACTTTATTTTATTTTGTAGGCATTAAAAAAACATGAAGAATGATATAAGTCTTATCTCTCAAACCTTTATGGTTTGAGAGATATTCACAAGCAAAGTTTCCCCCTTCCGCCCCCTTTACCTACTGTAAACAATCTCTTCTCAGATGTGGAATGCAGTCCATAGACTGGACAGATAACAGAAGGGGACACTCTTATTCCTATGAAAACAATGAAATCCCTGCCCCCCTTGACAAGTTTTTCAGCTTTTTCCCTTATCTTAATTGAAGATTGTCCCTCTCTGGGCAGCTCCCTTCTGCCCTGGCTGAGAAGTGTTACATCAGTAAAAGGGGCGGGAGGGGGACACTTTGCTTGTGAATATCTCTTAAACCATAAAGGTTTGAGAGATAAGACTTATATCATTCTTAATGTTTTTTTAATGCCTACAAAATAAAATAAAGTTAAAACAAAGTATTACTATCCCTTTAAGGAAAAATACACCACTTAGTTGGATGTGTGTGTCCCTTTAAAAAGAAAAGTCCTTTTCACAGAGTAACATGAGAACAGCGGTTATAATGTTATACTAATGTCTCAAAACTAGTACTGCTGCCTCCTAAATGGCTGTTTACATGATACACCTGATGGACTCAACCAAACACTGCTTGTTACAACTTCTCTATGTTCCAACTCCGAATTAAAGGGATAGTATTACTTCAAAATTAGATAGAAGGATAGTAATTTTGAAGTAATACTATCCCTTTAAGTTACGGTTTATACAGCCAGTTGTGCCTTAGCAATGTTTATTGCAGCAGTTAATGCAGTGACATCCCAGTGGGTGTTAGCCAGTCAAGCATGGAGGACACCTATGTGGTCTGGGCGACACCAACAGGAACACCCAAAAATGGAGTACAGTGTAGTTGTGAACTGGCATAGATTACAGTGTAGTTAAGTGAACTGGCATGCTTTGCAATGTGTTGCTCACCCCTCTGGCACTCAAAGGGTTAAGTGGGCTTATAACTCCTTTATTGCGAAAGAGGTCAACAAAGCATCACGTTGGACACCACCTAGCATTCAAAAGGTTAAATCAATGGCAATTGTGTAGATTTGTATATATGTATCCTGTGGGGCAGTTGTTTCTCTTTTATAGAGATGAGACATAGAGATTATAGTAAAGCTGGTGTATTTTATCTAGATGAGCCTCCATTCTCCCCTGTCTGAGTACATCCCCCTCATCGTGTACCTATGTGTATATGTAGTCAGTCTGTTGGACAATAATAGGCACATCCCTCATTAATTAGGAGCACTCTAATTAGTGGTTGTGCTCCCGAAAGGGTGAGTCACTGACTTTCAAAGTTTCATAGAGTAAATGGCAATTCTTCACTCTAGAATAGAGAACAGTGGCCTTTATTTAAGTAGAAATTATACAATTGCAGGAACTTTGGCTCCTAGAACTTATAAGAACACTACCACCTAAAAATTAACTTGGGTTATATACTCTTAAATACCCTGTATTTAATGCTGGTATCTGTAAAACGTCTGTTTTACGAGGCTTACAGTCTAGTCTTAAATTGCTTGTACACTGTGTGATCCCATCCAGTTTTGTCAAAATTGACAACATTGGCTGGTATTGCAGTGTATGGGCTACATAAATCAAGTCAGGCTGACCAAATTGGTATTTTTGGTGGGTTAGCCGGACTTGATCACTTCACAGTCGGATGGCTGTGTATGTGGCCACAGCAGACCAACACACTGCAATCTTGCATGGGGCTTAGATATCGGGTCCTTCTGACCTGAAACCCCCCCCCCCCCCACACACACAAACGCACACATTCACCACACACAGAATCCGACTTCAGATTGCCTGGATTTGGTCTGTGTACGTCAAGCCAGGGAGACAAATCTGATTGCTCAGAGATCAGATTGCTGGTCGGCACCAAATCTAAATCACCCGTGTATAGTTGCCTTTTTCATATAATCTGAGTGAGTAACCTGCCTTCTTCATGGCTTCAAGTACCAAAGTAATCTTGAGATGATTGTCTCTAAATAGGCTCATATAATACAACTGCCTTTCAGAATACAGGAGTGTTGAGCACTAATCTCATATTAACTGACTTTAATGCTTATCACTCATTACCAACAGGGAAAATAAAATTATATAAGAGCTTTTTGACTAGAACAGTTTACACATTCATTTAAAGTAAGTTTAGGGATATAATTGTGAATAATGTATTATTATGCTAGCTGCACGTTCATGATATTTAGTTATCAACTTATTTTAGCTGTTAGTATTCCTTTGTCTTGCATATCTCTCATTTGAGAAATCTTAGTGCATTGGCTCAATAGCATAACATAGGACTTGGAGAGTTTGAACACTGGTGAAGTCATCTCCACTTTATCAACGTCTTATCATACCTTGGTGCATCTCCACAATTGTCTCCTAAAACTTCTGTTTGGCTCCAACTTTTTTTTTATACTTTTGTTCTCTCTTGAAAGCGGAACTACCACTGCTAAAAAACTTGCCCCCCAATAATTCCCCATCTGGCAACTAGCTGCTCAGTAGCGCTAGTCGCCAGAATTCTTACCGTGTTAACGAGAATTATCCACTGCTCCAGGACTGACAGGCAGGATGGAGTGCAGACATCTTTCCATAGTAACGTATGCGTGCCTGCGCTATCTGTCCCAGCCAGCTCTAGGAGGCATTGCTAGGAGCCGTTAGGCTGACTGACAGTCAGGTGCGCAGACATCACTATGGAAAGATGTCTGCTGTCTGTCCTGCCTGTCAGCCCGGGAACAATGGATAATTCTCGTTAACGCGGTAATAATTCTGGCAGCCAGCGTTAGTGAGCAGCTAGTCGCCAGATGGGGAATTATTTGGGGGCAAGTTTGTTAGCGGTGGTACTTCCGCTTGACGTAAAGACAGGGTGTGAAAAAAGATGCTTGAAGCCAGACAGATTTTTAAAGTGATAGTAATGTCTAAAAAAAACTTTTTTTGCATTTAGAAGAGCTTAAAAAGCTGATCTAAATGCAAAAAAGTATCTCTCAAACTACTATGGTTTAAGAGATACGGGCGTTTAAAGTTTGATTTCTCCTACTGACAGCTGTAAAGCTGTCAGCAGGAGATTCGTGTCGGTCGACACGGTGGCGCTTGAGAAGTGCCGGGATCTCGTTACTTATGCTGAATCCCTTCATTGGAATGGTCTAAAACGTGTGCCTGAACACTAGGCATACATTTTAGACCATTCCAATGAAGGCATTTCGCGTAAGTAACGAGATCCCGGCACTTCTCAAGCGCCACCGTGTCGACCGACACGGATCTCCTGCTGACAGCTTTACAGCTGTCAGTAGGAGAAATCAAACTTTAAACGCCCGTATCTCTTAAACCATAGTAGTTTGAGAGATACTTTTTTTGCATTTAGATCAGCTTTTTAAGCTCTTCTAAATGCAAAAAAAAGTTGTTTTTTTTTAGACATTACTAACACTTTAAGAGCTATTTAGAAGTCTCAGGAGCCAGATTAGGGGTGAATGTATAGAGATGTATATTAAAAAAAAAAAAAAAAAAAAAAAAAAAGTCGGAGCCAGAAGTTAGTTTAGTAGCATAGGTTTCTGGGATTTTTCCAACCATGCATATAGACATGTATATAGCTGGAATGCTTTATTAGATTTCATACTGGCAGCATAAAGATATACACTTTCAATGTGACCTTTTAAACAAACTGTGTCACCAGAAAAGTTCATGACAATGATCTCATAGGAAGTGGACGTGCAGAGAATGTAAACACACGCATACTGAGGCTTGGAATATTCAGTAGATCATGGACTAAACAATGTAAATAGTAGAACATGAAAAGAACATAAGCAAAACTTCAAAAAAAACAAGACATTGTGCTATGTCATCAGAAAGAGTACCATGGTACTAATAGTTATAATAAACAGAAACCCATTGTCTTGGGACAGGAATGTCCAAGCTAAGGAACTGGGTCCACTTATGACTCACCAATGTGGTGGTTGTGGCATTCCATGCAGAGGAAATGGATTATTTTATTGTGGCCTGTTGTCTTCTATACCACTGATGCCTACTTAGCAGAGATACATAAGGTTATGTTGCAAAAATATGTTAACTTGTATGCTTGTGCAGATTAATTTGCCTGTATTCACCGCTCACAAGGTTTACTGCCCTTTTTCTTTTTGCGCTTCTACCAAACAATACTGTTGAGGAAACAAAATTATACATTGTTTCCTATATTTTTAACATTCGGTGGACAAGTAACTTTTTTCACCTCCTGAATAGTATTTTTTTTTTTTTTCTCTGACTGGTTATTATAGAATTTTTTTTTTTTTTTTTTTTTTTTTTTTTTAATATAATACTAGTGTAAAAGCCATGTACACGGGGCAGCATTCTGTTTGTTCGAGCAGGCTCTACTGCGCATGACTGCGTCAGACAAACATACATTTGCACTTTTATATTCTAGGATACTCTGAATCTTTGTGTTTTGATGGAAAATAATTAACACCTGGGGCTTGCCGCTCAACATCATACGTGTTTGTTTTCTTTCCACTATAGATGAGAATTGAACATTATAGATCAGGGATGGGCAACATGCAGCTTTCCAGCTGTTGGCATACAATTCCCATCATTTGCAAGTTTAGGATGCCAACATTAAACATTGTTACATAATGTTTTCATTATTTATTTTTGAACCATTATCCTAATGGAGTTTTATTATTTATAGAAGAACCTATTTCTTTCTGCAGACTTTATTCACCATATGCAGAGAGCAAAAGAGAAGCAATTATTGGGAAAACCTACTGTAACTTACTGAAGGGGATAAACATTATTATTGATTTCAATTGGACTTTTAACCCCTGGAATGCAAGAGAGGACTTAATGGCATAGCAAAACAATGGATTGGAGACCTCTCTGGCATTCAGGGTGTTAACCCTTTGAGTGCCAGCAGGGTATATGCATTGTGTATCCCTGTGGCACTCAAAGGGTTAACCCCTTGGGTGCCAGAAGGATAAGTAACCCGGAGAAATGTGTTGTGCACCCCTCTGGCACTCAAAGGGTTAAAAACTCATTTTATTTTTAACTTGGAGATGGTGGGAATTGGCATTTCTCCTCTCCAGTGTAGTTGGTACGCTTCTGGATTGTTCATCCTTTTTTGCTTAAAGGGGAAATTTCCCCAATACAACTTTGACTAAAAACTAACTTTATAGAGCGACTAGCTGGAATAGTATTGTCATTAAAAAAGAAAAAATTGTTCTTTTGCAGAAATTAAACTTGATCCTGTGCCTTCCTTCTGGACAGACCACGTGTACAGCTGTGCACCGCAGTCTGTCGCTCCTCCTCTGCTCCCCTCCCACGTAGCGTCTGGATCCAGCCTCTCTTTTAAGCTGAAGTTCTATCTGGCCAATGAGAGCCAGAGTTGTATAGAGGTGATGGTGCGTTAGAGGGGGGAACTAAGTGCTAGGTGGTACCCACAGCTTTGATTTGCAATATGTTTCATACTCCTCTGGCACTTGAAGGGTGAAGGTCCTGTACCAGGGATGGATCAACTATAATAAACTTATAAGATGGACAGATTTTAGGCACAAACTAGGAGTTTTAGGTTTCAAGGTATATAAAATGCCTCCAGTATAATCAAGCCTGAAATCAAATTTTAGGAGCCAGGGCTTCCAGTCTCTTGGAATTTTTACATCCCTGCTCTATACATTTAGGGCCTTGTTTAGAAAGAAAACCAATTGCAACATATGGGACAATTAATAATCCCCATGGTTTCTTGAAAAATCTCCAGCACATTACTCCACAATGTGTTAAAGGGATAGTAATGTTTCCTAAACAAAGCAGCTCCGATTAATATTCATAGTATGTAGCCAATTTAGGGAGGTATTTTAATGCCATTCACATAGTAGTTCAAGAGAAATTGAGTGAGAAAGTATCCCCCTGCTGTCCCTTTTACCTACTTTCAACCGCCTCCCCTCAGTTGTGGAATCCAGTCCAGTGTGCAGCTAGGGACAATCTTCATGCGCTAAGTTTAAGGAAAACCCTGCCCCCTCTAGATGAAGGATGGCAGGTATTTTCTTATGCTCGGTGAAGCTTGTCCCTCGCTGAGCTCCATCCAGACTGGTTGATCCCAGGAGAGGATTCCCCTCTGTCAGCTAGAATGCTGATGTCAGGGGAAAGGCAAAAAGAGGGCGCTTTGAAAGTGGATGCCCATGTAGACTGCAGAGAGGGACAATCTTCAATTAAGATAAGGGAAAAAGCTGAAAAACTTGTCAAGGGGGCAGGGCTTTCATTGTTTTCATACAAAGAAGATTGTCCCCTTCTGTTATCTGTCTGGTCTATGGACTGCATTCCACATCTGAGAAGAGATGGTTTACTTTGCTTGTGAATATCTCTTAAACCATGAAGGTTTGAGAGATAGACTTATATTGTTCTTCATGTTTTTTTAATGCCTACAAAATAAAATAAAGATAAAACAAAGTATTGCTATCCCTTTAAAAGCTTAGGCTCATAGGATCTAGGGACTATTCTGCCGCTGATGCCCATACCCTGGGTCCCCATACCCTTCATGTGGCTCACTCCCTACTTGTGGGACCTTCTTTTTTTTTTTTTTTTTTTTTTTTTTTTTTTAATTTTATTAGTTTTATTATTATTATTATCATTTTTCTTTTGAATTTGAGCCTTAGGTGGAAAGAGGAACTGGGGGCGGAGAGATTTCCAACTGATTAGGAAAGCTAAATGATAGCGTATAAGAGAGAGAGTAATGCATTGTGTATCCCTCTGGCGCTCAAAGGGTTATACAGCAGATTATGGGAATTGCAGTCTCTGCACTGCTGGAGAGCATCGGGTTGTCCATTCCTGTGCTTCATGATTTGTGAGAGAGAGTTGGTACTGTTGGGGAAGTCAGGTGTAGGGAGAGACAGGAGCTAAGTTCTGAGATTGAAATGGGCTTGATTGTGATTCGTTAATTTGTGGCTCTCCAGCTATTGTTTAGCTGCAGTACTGCAGAGTATTTCATACCTATACTTAATTTCCATTCAGGATCAGTATGATGCACTTCAAGATATTTGTACTCTGTATATGGCATAATGAGCTGAAGGAGATTGCACTCTGGGAAATATAAGGTCCCATAGAGCCTGTTACGGTTTTCTGCACTCCCATTCCTAGCTGAGCATCTCTGACCTTTACTTCTGCAATTCCCTTCACCCTCACCTGGACACAGAATGACGTGGAAGTGACCACAAAAAAAGATAATCAAACACATGTGCAGTTGGGGTATTTGAGTTTTACTCTTCTAGAAAAGCCCTACAAAATTCATATTTCTCTGTCGTCCAGTACAGGTTACTGGTAACTCTGGGTAGGCGATCTGCCTCTTTAAGTAGGCAGGAACAATTCTAGAATTGATTGCAGGGGGTGGAGCCTACCTTTCCTCCTTGGCTGCAGCTAGCCAACCAGCTCCAGAAAGATTTGTTCCTTGTTGAAGATAACACAGGCAAGAGAACAGTTCTGCTATAGCTTTAGACGTTTTTTATTTTTCTGTTAGATATGGAATACCCCCATTAGGTGGATTACAATAACTTACAATGTCCTTAGATGCGGCTAGCTCAGTGACCAGGTGCTTTTTTTTGTGGACCTTAAGCCCTGGGGAGAAAATCTTGGTTACAAGTTCTTTTCTCAGGAGTCGCCAACCAAGGCTGCTTCTTGATACATGGTAGTCTGAAGCCAGAAGATCTGCAGGAAAGGTGAGCAACCGTTTGAGTGCTGCAAGTCCCCTTGTCCCACAGTGCCCCTCTGCACAGGGGTGTTTTCATTTGGAGTTCCTATTGCACACTCCTGCACTCATTGGGTCTATCTGGATGTCTGTTGGGTGTTTTGGAGCAGGTTTATGTGGTAACTTAAACCTTTAGCTGCTGGATTGGCATTTTTTTTGGGGGGTTCTAATACTTTTCCTACTGGTTTAGTGTTTTTTGGGTGTCCTAACATGTTCTAGTGATGTTTTAGGTATTTTAGTTTTACACTTTCAATTTTGTAAAATTTGAGTTGCCACATAGACGCCATTGCTCCATTCACTTCTATGGGACTGTACTGTTTGGGATAGATCTCTGCAACCGTTTAACTTAGCGACTTCAGAGATGGGTCATTTTACTTGTCTGCCCTTGCTCTGTCATCCGGTTCATGTTTCTAGTGTGTTGGGGACTCAGGGGGCTTCGGGCACTGTTTAGGGTACTTTTCTTGGAAAAGTTATTTCCCATGTGCGCTTGCTTCGCACGCTTGTTTATTATTGGCTCCCGCAGCGGCAGCCATTTTGTGCTATTTCTAGAACGAGTATCCTATGCAGGGCTTGGACTCTCCTTCTCCCCTCTGCTGATTAACCCTTCACCTGCCAGATAAGTTTATTTTAGCAATTTCTGTGTTGAAACTTTAATCCAACACACTATAATTGGGTGATTTCTTATACAGTAAGGTTATTTGACACTGTGAGAATGTCTATACCGCTGGAGCTTGGAGCCAGACCTAAGACTAAGGAGTCTGGGGTCTCTATCCCCCATTGCGCACTGCTCTTTCTGTCACTCAGAGCTACCTAGAGAATTCTCAGGTCACTTATGCCCAGCATGTTCTGATGTCCCTGAAAGTATTCCAGGGACCTCCAGCCATGCATTAGAGCTAGCTTGAGTGCAAGAGTTCAAGGCAGCTACTAGGGACCTTAGGTCCACATTGCAACTCCTTCCATCCCAGTTACAGGGGGTCTTTCATTCTTGGCAGGCCCCCTCCTCAGTCAGGTCTTCCCTGCTCAAACCTCATGGATTACCTGACGTGTCAGATTCTTCTGAAGAGGAACTGCTGGTGGATTCAGATGTTGAGGAATGTTCTGCTGTGGGCTCCTCTCAGTTTTTTGGGGATACTTTTGAGGATGATCCTGAGCTCTCCGCTGAGGGCCTGATCAGGGCTGTCTTGACTACTCTTAAAGGGATAGTAATACTTTATAATTACTATCCCCCATATTGTACATATTTGCAAAATAACTTAATAGCCCCGAGGTTCATCTCTCAAACCTTTATGGTTTGAGAGATAACAGAATGCAAAGTTCCCCCCTCCCTCCACTTCCCTGAAGTCAGCGTCATCAGAGTCTCTCCATACATGGACGACCTGCTTCTGAAAGCCCCTTCTGCGGAACTTCTTCATCAGCATGTTCAGCAATGCACTCATGCTCTCACCCATCATGGGTGGATCATCAACTTGGACATGTCAGATCTTATCCCATCCCAGCATCTGGTCTTCCTGGGCCTTCTCTTCGACACTCAGAAAAGCATGGTGTTCCTCGCTGACGAGGTGGCTCACCAGATCGCCCATAGGGTTTCTGCGGTTCTGACTCGAAATCCAGTTCCAGCCAAGAAGCTGGGGAAATTCATCTCCACCATAGAAGCGTTCCCGTTTGCCATGGCGCACACCAGGGAGCTCAAGAGATTCGTGATCCAGGTGTAAAAGGGTCAGCCGGACCTTCTGAAGATGTCAGTGTCTCTTCTTCTTCATGTGGAACTGAGTTTGTCATGGTGGATCGACCTCTCCAACCTGCTGAAGGGCAAGTCCTTCCTGGTAACCCTCTGGACCACGGTGACGACTGATTCCAGCCTCTCCTGCTGGGGAGCGGTCCTGGGTCGCCTGAGTGCTCAGCGTTGGTGGTCTCCGGAGGAATCTCTCCTTCCTATCAACATATTGGAGCTTCGGGCGATATTTCATGCCCTTCGACATTGGACATCTCAGTTGGAAGAATGCCCAGTCAGGGTAGAGTCCGACAATGCCACGGCCGTGGCATCAACAACCAGAGTGAAACAAGAAGCCTCGCCGCTTGGTTAGAGGTCAAGGTTATTTTGTCCTGGGCAGAAGATCATGTTCCTGCCATTTCCGCAGTGCACATTCCTGGCGTAGACAACGTCATGGTGGACTTCCTCAATCAACACACAGTGGACAGCGGAGAGTGGGAGCTGCACCCAGAGGTTTTCAACCTCATTGTTCAGAAATGGAGTCTTCCTTACATCGATCTGATGTACACAACAGGAAGGTTCCGAGGTTCTGCTCTCGGTGGAGAGACCCTCTGGCGGTAGATGTGATGTCCATTCCTTGGTTATTCCCTCTGGCCTACATCTTTCCTCCCCTCTCAGTGTTGCACAGGGTGTTACAGAAATTACGACTGGAGCATTGTCCAGTCAGTCTGATTGCTCCGTACTGGCCTCGTCAGTCTTTGTTTCTGGAGCTTCTGGATCTGTCTGTGGCGGAGCTATTTCGGCTCCCTTGCCATCCGGATCTTCTTCTACAGGGTTACCTGTGGAAAGATGATGTTCATTGGCTAGCTTTGACGGCTTTGAAATTGAATCCTCAATATTGAAGAAGAAAGGGTTTTCTTCTGGTGTGGTGGCTACTATGCTCAGTGCCCGCAAACCTGTGTCTTCCAAGATCTACCATTGTGTCTGGTTGACTTTCCTGTCTTGGTGTGCTGACAAGGACCTGTCTCAGAATTTTGATCTCCCTACGGTCCTGGCCTTCTTGCAGGTCGGTGTGGATAAGGGCCTCAGTTTGAGTTCCCTTAAGGTTCAGACTTCTGCACTCTCTGTTTTCTTTCAGAGGCGCATTGCCATCCTTCCTGATGTCAAAGTTTTCTTCTAGGGTGTTGCTCACGCTTGTCCTGCCTTTAAGATTCCTACTCCTCGGTGGCATCTTAACTTTGTTTTGGACGTTCTTCAGCGCCCCCTATTTGAGTCTTTAGCTTCTATTCCTCTACGCCTCTTGACGTGGAAAATGGCCTTTCTCCTGGCGATTGTGTCTGTCCGCCGTGTTGCGGAGTTACATGCCCTGTCCAGTAAACCACCCTATTTGGTGCTTCACAAGGACAAGGCGGTGCTTCGCACTTCTCAGGAGTTTCTCCCGAAGGTGGTCTCTGAGTTCCATATCAATCAGGAGATTGTGGTGCGCTCTTTCTGCCTGGACCCCACCTCTGACAAGGAGAGGGATCTCCATTTGTTAGACGTGGTGCGTTGTCTCAAGTTTTATGTACGTCACACTGAGTCTATCAGGCAATCAGATGTGCTGTTCGTCATTCCTGAGGGTCCTAGGGCAGGAAGACCTGCATCCAAAGAGACTATTGCTTCTTGGATCAAGTCCACTATTCGTAAGGCTTATGAGCTGAGGAAGATGCCTCTCCCTTTCAGGGTCACGGCTCATTCTACAAGATCTATTGGGGCCTCTTGGGTTTACAAGAATCAGGCCTCAGCTGATCAGTTGTGCAAGGCAGCCACTTGGTCGTCTATGCACACCTTTTCGAATCACTACCGTGTTGATGTGCTGGCATCAGCTGACGCCAGCTTTGGGAGGAAAATCCTGGAGGCAATCTTGCCTGTCTAGGATTCCCTTCGGTTCTTGGTGCTTCCTTCACTTTTGAGCCCTGTTGGCTCTAGTTCAGTGTGCTGTGTAAAAGTTCCTGGGGTGTTTGTTCAGTGTCCGTTGACACTTCATTTGTTTTGTTGGGCTATCTCTGATCTGATGGTTCATGTTTGCACTGGTGACTTTGGGGGGCCTTGCGCCTGGTCCTTGCCTTATTTCCCAGCTCTGGGGAACTCAATGGTTGGACATCCCAGAGTTACCCGTAACCTATATTGGACGACAGAGAAAAGAGGATTTTAGTCTTACCTGTTAAATCCTTTTCTCTTAGTCCATACAAGTTACTGGTCTCCCACCCTGTGAAGGGACCGTGCTCTCCTGTGGCAGACTGTGGGGGTCCTTCTAGGTCATGCTCACAGGAGTCTTCTTTCCCTTCACTATCTATTCAAAAGTGTCTCAAATCTTTCTGGAGCTGGTTGGCTAGCTACAGCCAAGGAGGGAAGGTAGGCTCCACCCCCTGCAATCAATTCTAGAATTGTTCCTGCCTACTTAAAGGGGCGGATCGCCTACCCAGTAACCTGTATGGACTAAGAGAAAAGGATTTAACAGGTAAGGCTAAAATCCTCCCCCCCCCCCCTCAGCTGAAACCTTTTGTGCAAATGAACATAATACTTGTGGGAGAGGAAGAGCAGAGACTGACTGAATGGGGTGAGCTTGAAGGAACCTTGGTATATGAGACCATGTAGGACAGGGGTAGGCAACCTCTCGCATGCCAGCTGTTGAACAATAAAAATCCCATATCCTCCACCAGCCAACACCTGGTTTGGGATGATGATTTGTAGTCTCCAACAGCTGCTGAGCCAAATGTTGCTTACCTCTGATTTTAGGAATTATTCACTTAAACATTATCAAAGTCCAAATTATTCTGTGTATTGCAACATAGACAGTGTAAAACAAGCACAATCTCTCAGTAAAGAACTTGCTAATGTTATCTGATCCTCTATCATAGGTCACTGTAAGAACATTGTTTTACTGTGGCTGCAGATGTGTGTTATGTTTTCTAGGTACTGTGTAACAGATAGTGCTACTATAAAATGGTCATCCTTCCTAGAAAGCTCCTCATGAAAGATTCTTGTGGCCAGTGCATAAATACTGATGTTTGGCTGTGTTCCCTAGTTTTTAATGCACATAGAAAGAATTCCAGTGATTTGCAAGAAATTGAAGCCTTAGCAAGAAATGAAAACATACAAAATAGAATCTATGCCAGGTGGTAAAATAATGTAATGTAAGCACAAATTTTTTTTTTTTTTTAAGGAACACTTTAAAATTACGTTGAGTTACATCCGCGTGAAGACTTTGTATTTCATTCTAGTAGCATCTCTAAAATTCTCTAGCTGTTTACTGAGGCTTAAAGCGGAACTCTCACCCAAGCACAAGTTTGCTTTAATCCATTTATTATACCAATTGTAACTGTGCTGGTTTTTTGTTTTTTTTTAAAGTGATAGAAATGAAGTTTGAGGGTTTACCTTTTCCTTCTTGACGTCTTCTCATTCTGATCGGCACAGCTGTGCCAATGAGAATACAGGAGAGATCCTCCTCCCCGCTGGTCTGTCAGTAAGCTGGAGAACTCTCATTGGCAGAGATCGATATCTAGCCAATGAGAGTACTCCAGCTTACTGACAGAACAGCAGGGAGGAGGATCTCTCCTGTATTCTCATCAGCAAGATGGTGTCGATCAGAATGAGGAGAATAGGGAAAAAATGTAACCCTCAAACTTTCTATTGCTTTTTTAAAAAAAACAACAAAAAAAACCCAGCACAGTTACAATCGGTATAAAAAGTGGATTAAAGCAAACTTGTGCTTGGGTGAAAGTTCCGCTTTAAAGTGGAACTCTCATGATAATAACATTGCCCCCCCCCCCCAATCCATTACTAACATAGTGAAATGCAAAGCCATACTGTCACTAAGCTGAATAAGTCTGTGTTATTGCAGAAAAACAAGGAACCAGCAGACATCTTGGAGGAAATGTACCTCTGAGTCTGCTCAGTCTGTCCCGTTCACTGCCAGCATTGGCGAGTGGTGTTCCTTGGTACCTGTAGGTAATGGAAGTTCCTGACCGCACAGAGCTTCTCCTGTAAGCTCTGTGCAGTGGATGCCTGCCGAAGAAGTTATTTTTCTTCAATACCGCTGACTTATTCAGCTTAATGACAGTATGGCTTTGCATATTGCTATATTAGTATGTACTGGGGGCAATGTTGTTATCATGATAGTTCCGCTTTAAAAAATAGTCTTGCGTGTGTGCTGTGGGGAGCAGCCGTTCATGGCTTTTGCAGAGCTCCCTGACTTTCATTGCCATCGTAATAGTTGTCTCAGAAGTGATAGTACCCTATTGTCTGTAAATTACCTAAGATATGGTTAAAAACAAGCAGGCAGATTGGGAACTAAAAAAAACTCCTTTCTCACAGTGAATTTACACATTTATAATCGTAATAATGGTAAATAATGTAATAAACTGGATGTTGAACACAAGCCAGTAGTAACTTATGGTGCCAATATGTCTAACCGGTATAAAGGAAATTCTACGGTGTCTTCCAGATATCAGCAATTATGTCTGGAGTGCCCATTTCAGTAATGCATGCACAATACATAGTTCTTTGTCCTCTGTGTATATATGATAAACTTTAGAAGAATTGGAAGAAGTGATCTTCCTAAATACCCACTTCCAGTCTCTTCTGCTGTTGCTGCCTGTTGTATCCATATTCTTGCTTTTTCTGAGTTCTTGCTTGAATGAAAGAACTGATGTCAGTGTTAGACAGGAAAGTATGTAAGTATTTATCTTGTTTATATGTAGGAAAGAGAAGAGCATCACATGACTCAAATCCTTTGTCTGCGCCAGATACACCCCGGGTGGCAGTAAGGAGGAGTTGTACACTGCCTCTCTGATAGCTGGAGGGCTATGGGAGTGAATTTGACAGGAGTGATCTGGGGGCTTCTTTCCCCTGGCCACACCTGTCAAAATCTCTGCAAGGGATTCAAGGGGATGGTGATTTTTGGCTGGAGTGAGAGGCCTCCTTGGTCACTCCTGTCTAAATCACTGAAAGGAATTCAAGGGATTATGAATTTTGACAGGAGTGTCTAGTGCCTGTCAAAATCAATGCATTGACTCCCTCTCTTTTACCATCCCTCCCTCCATTTTGCCTGGCCCACTGATCCTCCCTGACTACATGACACCCTACCTTTCCTGGCTTCGGAACCTTTTCTGACACTCTGTCCTGCGCTCCCCTTTCTTTGTTAATAATCCCACCCTCTCTTTTTTTTTTTTTGGTCCCACTCACCACTTATACCTCCTCTCCCACCTTTTTCTACTTTACATCGGCCTCCCTTCAACCCTCTGGCCCTTCAACCCTCCACTTCTGCATTGCTGCGCCTGCAAACACTTTCATTCACATTGAATCTGATCCGCTCTGTACACTGTCAGTGGAACTGGTGCATGGCCACAACAACACAGAACGTGGGAGAGAGGAAGAAACAAACTCTCTCGCCTTCTCTGCTCTCTCTCGCACTCTCCTCTTCTCCTCTCTCTCGCACTCTCCTTTCCTCTTCTCCTCTCTTCTCTCGCTCTCTCCTCTTCTCCTCTCTTCTCTCACTTTCTCTACTGTTGCTCGCTTTCTCTCTTTTTCTCTCATTCTCTCTTACCTTTGTGTGTTTATTTTTATAACCAATATGTTGTATATCTGTTTGACACTCAGTGGGGTAATGTGTGGGTGTCTTTTTATTACATTCTGGTTTTTGTTTTATTTTGGGCTAACCCTTTAAGTGCCAGAGAGGTATGCATTGGATATATCTGACACGTAATGGGTTAATGCACGGTCATGTGGCAGCATTGCTAGTAATAAAGGCAATGCAATGCGTTGGAGTCCGATTTACATCAATACGTATTTTGGGTATATGTATATGTCCCCTGTAGCACTGTTTGTTTGGGCAAGGTTTACTCCAGTTTACTTTTATTTTGTGCCCAAAGGGCTGAGACCATTTCAAGGCCATACGTAGAAAGACACAACTGGAGCAATTTTGTGACGCATCAGCTGCTTCGTAGGGGAGGAATAAAAAGAGAAGTCCCCAATATTCCAATGAATTAAAAATAGTATTTTTGCCCTGTCAACGCTAGAGATGTCTCCCACTCATTGCTTTGCAATACATGGTACGTCTATAGCACTGAAGGGGTTAAAACCCTGCTTTAATCATTTTTGATGTTTTTATTCCCTGTGGTGGTGATGGTTTGCAGCAGAATTATTCGTTTTTTTTTTTTTTTGCAGTCAGAGCACTGATGCATTACCCATTATTCTGGCATTTAAAGAGTTAATTGCCCCATTTACTCAGTTGTCATGTGCACCTGGTCCTTCGGCATGTTTATTCCAGCCAAAGTGCTTACACTGAGTGAGTGAAGTAGATTTGTAAAGTAAGCAAACAGTATGGGCTGTGTAGTGCTCAGTAAAGTCAACATTACTGTGATTGACTGGGGCCTACTTTATAGACTGGGACAACTGCAGTAGGGTGGGGATTTCATTTTTCAAAGATCTCCCAGCAGAGTTAGTGAGAGAGAATATAAACCCAGGCTGGGCAATGCAAGGCCCTACAGCTGTTGTGCACTACAACCCCCATCATCCCCCACCAGCCAACGAGTTGTAGTCCACAACAGCTGGAGGGGCTCTGGTTGCCCAGTAGTGATTACAAAGTGTGCCTTCCATGGTTCTTGTTGACTCTGCTGTTCTTTGTGAGCCCAGAATCATGACAGGATGAGAGAAAGGAAGGGTGTACCCTTCACTGCTTCATTCTGAACTCCTCCTGCAAGAGAGGCCGGGGCTTCCTTCCTAGTGTAGGTGCTGTCGTTTTAAAGGGGAACTATGCCATAGAAATAATTCTTAACCCTTTGAGTGCCAGATGGGTAGGCAACGCTGGCACTCAAAGGGTTAAAGACCCCTCTGGCACTCAGTGTTAAAGGGACATTATCACTCGAAATGAAAAGGGTTCATACTATTTTTAAATATGATTTATTCCTAACCAGTATGTATAAATATATATTTATTTCTTAGTTTGGTAAGCCCAAAAATGTTACACACATATGTAGGCAGCAGTGCATGTACATTTGACCTCTGTTTTCTTATCCAGGTTCCTAGTACAGATTAAAGAGGCAGTGTATGATCAGTACAATACAGTTTTAAATCCTTGGCTGAGTTACCATTGCTCAGGGGTGGCAAACTGCAATCTTAAAGAGCTGAGAGATTGCACATTTTTGGAATTTGCGTGGATATTGTAGTCCAAACAGCCGAGCTAATGGTTGGTGGGCAAAACCTGCACTGTCTTGGCCCTTTGTTATTGCAGTTCAGCACCTCTGCCATATCTTAACCTTTTGTGCGCCAGAGGGGTACGCCACAGATTGCTTCAGAATGTGTTGTGTACCCCTCTGGCATTCAATGGTTAAAACTCCCTAGTTGTGCTCTGGTTTGCTTTGGAAATCAGTGATTTGCAAGGCTGGGTGAATATTGTATAACTCCAGTACAGCAAACTATATTTCTCTTTTCACAGAAACTGTATGGTTTTTGACGTTTTGAAACAAAAGCCAGTTTGCTAGGAACTAATGATCACAGCTTGTCCTTCAGTTCCTTGTTTGAATGCGAGTCCACTTCCTCTTCGGGAAGGGCATTAAACATAGTAACTGTAAGACACAAAGGAATCAGACTAAATGAGGGCATGGTTCCCTCTAATCAGTAGATTCTCTATAATCACTTGAGGAGTGATCTTTCTCCATGTATTTTAAATCAGATGAAGAGTAAAGTGTAACTAATGTTTAAATATACAATATAATAATAATAATAATAATAATAAAACAAAACACAACACAGGATGTTTTTTCGCAGCATGCTACTGAGAAATCCCAAACCACTAAATAAACCCCTCTATTTCTTGTGTCTGTCCGGGAGAGGTGAAGCATCATGATAACATAACTCGGACACCGAAATTGCAGTGCTTCACTGCTTGATTTACAGAGATTATGTGGAGTTTCTCAGTTGCATACTGCTGAATGGAGAGTTCTGGCAAGTGATGGTAATTTTTGTACAGGCAGAGTGTGTATGTATGTATGTATGCGTACAGGCAGAGTGTGTATGTATGTATGCGTACAGGCAGAGTGTGTATGTATGCGTACAGACAGTGTGTGTATGTATGTGTGTGTGTGTATGCGTACAGACAGTGTGTGTATGTATGTATGTGTGTGTGTGTATGCGTACAGACAGTGTGTGTATGTATGTATGTATGTATGTATGTATGCGTACAGACTGTGTGTATGTATGTATGTATGTATGCGTACAGACTGTGTGTGTATGTATGTATGCGTACAGACTGTGTGTGTGTATGTATGTATGTATGCGTACAGACTGTGTGTGTGTGTGTGTGTGTGTGTGTGTATGTATGTATGCGTACAGACTGTGTGTGTGTGTGTGTATGTATGCGTACAGACAGTGTGTGTGTGTGTGTATGTATGTATGTATGCGTACAGACAGTGTGTGTGTGTGTGTGTATGTATGTATGTATGCGTACAGACAGTGTGTGTGTGTGTGTGTGTATGTATGCGTACAGACAGTGTGTGTGTGTATGTATTTATGTGTGTATGCGTACAGACAGTGTGTGTGTGTGTATGTATGTATGTATGTATGTATGCGTACAGGCAGTGTGTGTATGTATGTATGTATGCGTACAGACTGTGTGTATGTATGTATGTATGTATGTATGTATGCGTACAGACAGTGTGTGTATGTATGTATTTATGTATGTATGCGTACAGACAGTGTGTGTGTGTGTGTGTGTGTGTGTGTGTGTGTGTGTGTGTGTGTATGCGTACAGACAGTGTATGTATGTATGTATGTATGTATGTATGTGTGTGTGTATGCGTACAGACAGTGTATGTATGTATGTATGTATGTATGTATGCATGCGTACAGACAGTGTGTGTATGTATGTATGTATGCGTACAGACAGTGTGTGTATGTATGTATGTATGCGTACAGACAGTGTGTGTATGTATGTATGTATGCGTACAGGCAGTGTGTTGAAGACTTAAAGGAAGTTTGTACCTTAGGAATAAGAGGGTTGTATCCCTTTATGTACCAGAGAGATGTACGTGTGTACAGCTCTAACTCATTGTAGTTTGATGGATACCTGTTGTACTCTACTGCTAGTTTGTTTACAATCCGTTAAATACTGCATGTTTCCCTTATAAGCCTTTCAAGTCCATTGAAGCCCATTCTTTTTTGTGAGGTGTTGTGGCCTAGAAGCAGACCTTGGTAGCGATACTGTTTACAGAAAACTTCAGATGTGATGGGAAATGTGTACAGATTTTCCTGGCTGCTTTATAAAAAGGACACTTAAAGGAGCAGTAAACTTTTTTTTTTTTTTTTATGAAAACACACATTTTATAGAACTTTTCCTGCTGAATAAAACAAGGTCACTCCCATCTCTGTCAGATGTTTTATTCACAATTTATAGCAGTTTAAATAATCAGGAAGTGAATTTACTGTGTTTACTTCCTGGTAGTTCTAACTGACAGGAAGTGACAGGCAGTTTCCATCACATTCTATAGAGAACTGTATGTCTCTGACTTTCATCTCCATTAGAATCTAACAGGAAATCTAATTAGAATTTGACCATTAGAGGGCACTGCTAATGTAAAAAAAACATGGGTTTAAACTGTAATAACTCTGGAAATATAAATCTCTCGGCAGTGGGAGTACCCTTATTTTACTCAATAGGAAAATCCCTACAATATATATTTTTTCATAAAAAAAGTTTACTGCTCCTTTAACACCTTAACCCCAGGTGACATGCCAGGACTGTCACTAGTGTCCGTTCATCAAGGTCTGGTGACTGGCTTGGCATGGCATTTGGCACATGGAATTTGTGATCACAGCGCTCCTGCAGGAGAGCTGTATCACTAGGGGAGTCTGAAACTGACTGTTCCAAGCCCGGAGTGGTCCGTTTTAGCCTCTCTTTAGGTGAGCCAGTACATGTGATAGCTCGTATGTGCCAACTCTCTGAAAGACTCCCGTGCGGTCCTTAACGCTTTGTGTGAAAGAGGAGTACGAAACGCTTTGAAAAGCAATGCGTTGAGTACCCATTTGACACTCAAAGGGTTGAGTGTAATCCTACCCCAGGACCACCAGATGTTACGGGGTTAACCTAGGTAAGTCCTGCTTTTTTGTTATTGCTGTTATCCTTTATATAGCACCAACTTGTTCTGTCGCACTGTATGGAATAGACATACTGAGATTTAAAGGGGAACTACCACCCCAACACAATGTACTCTCTAAGTCTTTGTCTTTCTAGCGTTATTAGCAATCCATAGTTAGTTTTCTACAAAAGCGTTGTAAGAGCCCTATCTTTATACTAAATCTCTACCTGATGACGTCTTGCCCCTTGAATCCGTTCTGCTCATGACCGCTGTGGAGCCATTCAGCTCCATTGTACCTCCCTCCGTCTTGCTCATCACTCGTACGTCATTGTCCTCAGCACCACGTGACCTGCCTCTCTCCTGGCATCAAGCACGGTCAGGTCACTTCAGCCTAGTGGAAACAGACCGGTGGTTTATATATAGCGAGTGCTTCATATGCTCCCACTTGGCTGAAATGACCTGACTGCGCTTGATGACAGGAGTGTTACTCTGTACCTGGCAAACCCACACTAACCTTCCACAGCCAACTATTTACCTTACTGTTCACATGACCCCTCAGTGATTTCTTGAGGGGTTTGGTAATGGCAGCCCCTACTTCCTCTTTTTGGCAATTGTGAAGTCTAAATAGGGGGCACACTATATCCTTTCTCAAACTCTATTTTACATGTTCAAAGGCTAAATTTGTGGATGCTGAATTGTAATACAGGGTTCAATCAGAGATGAAGTTTATCCCTACTTGCACATCATTTTCACTGATTGGCATGAGGAGAGAGGGGCTGCCATCACGTCAAGAAATTGGTTGAAGCTGAATTATTTTAAGAGATGAGAGCTGGTACCGCGTTAGCCGTAGACATACAGGAGGCAATTATTGTTGTTGATACCTTTATTGCCTAACTAAGCAGATTTAGAATGCAAGCCTTCAAGACCTCTTAGGTCTTGACAAATTGCAACCTAAATCTACTTAGTTAGCCAATAAAGGTATCAAGAATTATTTAACACATTCATTTTTTTTCCTGAGTGCCAGATCCTTATAATATGGTAAGTGTGGACCACATCACACTTTTGATTTGTGAAACAAGATATTTTTCTCTTTCAGGCATGGGTCAAAACCCCCTTGTACGTCTTTGTGAAAGTGATCAAAGTCCTGTTTGGTTAACACACCTTTTAGAAAGTCAGAACCACTTGGTACAGACTGACGTACTGAACAAAGGGCTTGTTTGACAACACATTAACCCCTTAAGGACCAGATATGTGTGCAGTGAATTGCTTGGCAATGTGTTGCACACACCTCTGGTCCTTTCAAGGGTTATGGCCAGCTGTGTTGAAAAGAAGGGTCCTGAAAGTCCGTGTGAATGGTGGAATATTTTCACCATTTGCCAGAGGAGTTAGCCATGCATTGCCCACCCCTAGAATAAGCAAAGAGTTAAAATTGATGCTAATGGATCATTTAACTTATTTAAAGCATGTACTATCATGGAGTGTCTGTACAATTCTTTTCTGAACTCTGGTCTCCATTTATTTACTAAAGCGAGAACAGCCCCATTAACCAAAATCTACAGTGAGGGGAAAAAATTATTTGATCCCCTGCTGATTTTGTACATTTGCCCACTGGCTAAGAAATGATCAGTCTATAATTTTAATGGTAGGTTTATTTGAACAGCGAGAGACAGAATAACAACAAAAAAATCCAGAAAAAAATGCATTTCAAAAAAGTTATAAATCGATTTGCATTTTACTGAGTGAAATAAGTATTTGATCCCTTTGCAGAACATGACTTAGTACTTGGTGGCAAAACCCTTGTTGGCAATCACAGAGGTCAGACATTTCTTGTAGTTGGCCACCAGGTTTGCACATATGTTAGGAGGGATTTTGTCCCACTCCTCTTTGCAGATCCTCTCAAAGTCATTAAGGTTTCGAGGCTGACGTTTGGCAACTTGAAGCTTCAGCTCCCTCCACGGATTTTCTATGGGATTAAGGTCTGGAGACTGGCTAGGCCACTCCAGGACCTTAATTTACTTCTTCTTGAGCCACTCCTTTGTTGCCTTGGCCGTGTGTTTTGGGTCATTGTCATGCTGGAATACCCATCCACAACCTATTTTCAATGCCCTGGCTGAGGGAAGCAGGTTCTCACCAAAGATTTGACGGTACATGGCCCCGTCCATCGTTCCTTTGATGCGGTGAAGTTGTCCTGTCCCCTTAGCAGAAAAACACCCCCAAAGCATAATATTTCCACCTCCACGTTTGATGGTGGGGATGATGCTCTTGGGGTCATAGGCAGCATTCCTCCTCCTCCAAACATGGCGAGTTGAGTTGATGCCAAAGAGCTCGATTTCGGTCTCATCTGACCACAACGCTTTCACCCAGTTCTCCTCTGAATCATTCAGATGTTCATTGGCAAACTTCAGACGGGCCTGTCCATGTGCTTTCTTGAACAGGGGGACCTTGTGGGTGCTGTAGGATTTCAGTCCTTCATGGCATAGTGTGTTACCAATTGTTTTCTTGGTGACTATGTTCCCAGCTGTCTTGAGATCATTGACAAGATTATCCCGTGTAGTTCTGGGCTGATTCCTCACTGCTCCCATGATCATTGAAATTCCACAAGGTGAGATCTTGCATGGAGCCCCAGACTGAGGGAGATTGACAGTTATTTTGTGTTTCTTCCATTTGCGAATAATCACACTAACTGTTGTCACCTTTTCACCAAGCTGCTTGGCGATGGTTTTGTAGCCCATTCCAGCCTTGTGTAGGTCTACAATCTTGTCCCTGACATCCTTGGACAGCTCTTTGGTCTTGGCCATGGTGGATAGTTTGGAAGCTGATTGATTGCTTCTGTGGACAGGTGTCTTTTATACAGTTAACAAGCTGAGATTAGAAGCACTCCCTTTAAGGGAATGCTCCTAATCTCCGCTTGTTACCTGTATAAAAGACACCTGGGTGCCAGAAACCTTGCTGATTCATAGGGGTCAAATACTTATTTCACTCAGTAAAATGCAAATCAATTTATAATTTTTTGAAATGTGTTTTTCTGCATTTTTTTTGTTGTTATTCTGTCTCTCACTGTTCAAATAAACCTACCATTAAAATTATAGACTGATCATTTCGTTGTCAGTGGGCAAACGTACAAAATCAGCAGGGGATCAAATAATTTTTTTCCCTCACTGTAAGATCTGAGCAAGGCTCACTCTGTTATGAACTTGAACTGTTAATTAACCCTTCGAGTGTCAGAGGGGTATGCAATGCATTGCTAATGTGTTGTGTACACCTCTGATATTCAAAGGCTTAATTAACAGTTCAAGTTTGGAGCAGAGTGAGCCTTTCTCACCATATATTTTGGCTAATGGGGCTGTTCTCCCCTCTGGCACTCAGAGTTAAGAGGATTATATGGGGTTATCTTTTTTTGCCCTCCACCCAGATCATCTCCTGATCCTATTCTAGAGACTGTGGAGCAAAAAGGAGATGCCCCAGAGCGTTTCAGCTCACCAATCCGCTTGCAGAATTTTTTTTTTCTTTTTCCCCTCCCCTCCCCTTAGTAAGTAGCGGCCTATGGAATGTATTAAGTAAGCTAAAGCAGGGATGGAAAAATCACAAGAGCCTGGGGAGTCAGGTCTCCTATAATTTCAATGTTGGAGCATACATTTTTGGAGTATTTTATGTTTATCTATTTACATGTGCCCCTTCACTGGCTGTTAAAACACCTAGCTGGCTCTTAAAATTGTCCAGCTCTGAAGTTCTTTATATTTTTATACCATCCTTGAGCATAAGAAGGGGTGGAAAATCTCTGTAAAGCTTGGAGCCATCTGGGAGTTTTAGGGGCCAGAGAAGGGGTGTATCCACACAGGTGTATTTAAAATGCTCAAAAAAAACTAGGCGCCAGGACTTAAATATTAGGAGCCCTGACTAACGGCTCCTTGGATTTTTCTACCCCTGAGATAAAGATACAATTATGGAATAAACCAGCTGCGTCATAGGGTCTAAATAAACATTCCCCAAATGTCTGAGTAAAAATGAGGGTTTTAACAGGAATTCTAAAAAGGTGCCTCCATTTTCAGCATGGCTGGTGGGGTCTCGTGCAGCCATCAGAGGCTTTTTCTTTGTCCCCCCCCCCCCCCCCATCATGCCTTTGTATAGTGATAACAAGTTAGAATGGTGTATGTGCATATAAATAATATATGTGTGTGTGTGTGTGTGTGTGTGTGTGTGTGTGTGTGTGTGTGTGTGTGTTATGGTAATGTACAGTATCTCACATAAGTGAGTACACCCCTCACATTTTTCTAAATATTTTTATTTTATCTTTCATGTGACAACACTGATGAAATGACACTCTGCTACAATGTAAAGTAGTGTGTACAGCCTGTATAACAGCAGTGTAAATTTGCTGTCCCCCTCAAAATAACTCAACACACAGCCATTAATGTCTAAACCTTGGCAACAAAAGTGAGTACACCCCTAAGTGGAAATGTCCAGATTGGGCCCAAAGTGCCAATATTTTGTGTGGCCACCATTATTTTCCAGCACTACCTTAACCCTCTTGGGCATGGAGTTCACCAGAGCTTCACAGGTTGCCACTGGAGTCCTCTTCCACTCCTCCATGATGACATCACGGAGCTGGTGGATGTTAAGAGACCTTGCACTCCCCCACCTTCCATTGAGAAACTGTAAAAAGCCTGTATTATATGTGTAGTAAAATTTAAATATAAGATGGTACATATGTATGAAAAGTCCAGAGTGGTGGTGGTCGTGTGGATGGTGCGCTCATGTGGGTGATGATGATGGTGGGTGTGTGGTCTTAGTCTCCTTGGTCACTCCTGTAAAGATGAATAATCACTGCCCCCAGCCATGGTAAAGGAGACGGTACTGCCGCCTCTGGGTGTGGCTGGCAGCGTACTGGAAGCCTGACACCAAGTCACACCTAATCACTAATCGGCTTCAGCAGACCTGAATGATCTGTAAGGGACTCTAGTTGTTATCAGGTTGAAACAAATATGGATTACAGAAAAACAAAGGTAAAATGCTAACAAAAAAACGTGACTCTGAACTGTGAAGAACACCTACCTAGGTAAGTCCTTCTGATAAATTAAGGGCACTTATTCCTAGGGTCACTTTACCTTTAAAATTGTGTAATTTAATACCCCCATCTGTCTGTGCTCAAGGTTGTGTGTATCACTTTAATTCCTCTGATTCATTCCTTCTCTATATGCTGCAATGGCTTCCCATAAGCAGTGGTCACTAATGTTGTGGTACATTAGCTGATGTAAGCAAAACTGGATGTGGCTGTCTTGCAGCCTTTCTTTTATACCTGTGAGTGGGCAAACCACTGCACTTCCTGTCAGACTCTGCAGTTCATTCTGAACTCTAGTCTCCCAGGTCAGGTTTCATTTCCTGTGTTTGTGTAATGGCCACTTGCTCACATTGGGCTCTGTGCAGGAAGTTGAGGGGGCAATCTTGGAGGAAACTGATTGCTCCAAAGGGAACACTTAAAAATCCAAATTAATCTAAACATTGGCTTTTAACATTTTGAATGCTCTGTTTAATCAGTGGGAATTTTTGTTTGCCACATCACTGTTGATTTAGCCCACAATTACTCCACTTATTTAGTACATGTAGCCCATTCTGTTTTCATTTTAACCCACTGATTGCCAGAAAGGTATCCAGCACAATACGTTGGATACTTCTCTGGCAATCATTGGGTTAAATCCTTGTCTGTCTTTAGTGCTTGAATACAAGAATGGGTGTGTGTTGCACCACAGGGCTCCTTGCTCATTTTTAACCCTTTGGGTGCCAGAGCAAAGCCATGTGTTGCTTACCCCTATGGCACTCAAAGGGTTAAAGGCATAGTACTTTGATATAGAAAATCTATAATGCCAAATTTATCCATCTCATTATAACAAGGGAACTTTCATTGCTGGAAGATAGTTTGTTCAAAAAGTATTGCAGTTCAGACTTTTGAGTGCAGTACCTCTATGACCTGATATTTTACAGTGGTGGTGTTGCTACAGAAGTTTATGGAGGATTATTGTCAATTAAAGAACTTGTCCATATAATTCTATAGCAGTGTTTCTCAACGTTGGTCCTTGGGGTACACCAACAGTGCAGGATTTCAGGTTGTTCCTGCTTAATCATAGGTGAGTAATTAGTGGCTCAGTCATTCTGATTGATTCACCTGTGATTAATTAGAGATATCTTGAAAACATGACCTTTTGGTGTGCCCCAAGGACTGGAGCTGAGAATCACTGTTCTATAGCAACACCACCACCATATCTTTTCCAGTCATTGCGGTAATGTACCAAAAAAAAAAAATGTTTCAGTTGCAATTGTGTTTGAATATAGCATCTCCCAACAGTGGGAGAATCCTTGTTTTGCTCAGCAGGATAGACACTGCAATATATATGTTGATTTCATAAGTGATGCTATCACTTTAAGAGTTCATTTGAAGTGTGGTGGCTGGTAATCTGGAGTACTTTTAGACAACCTTTGTCTCTGAGAGGCTACGACTCTCACAATCAACAACCATGGACCTATCAATATTGATGTACTTCCAATAGCAGCAACTGTGGGGTCTCAGCCACTTCTTGTCTATTGGAGTATATTTATAGCACTAAACGCTGCATTCCTTTATTAACGAGGTGGTTATTCTCATTTCCTTCCACATTTAATACAGAATAAAAAAGAGAGGAAACCAGAAAATATAGATACTTGGCACAGCTCTTGTTTATTTTAAAGGAACATCACAGCTGAAATGTAGCTCACTATTAAAATGTCCCTTTGAGTGTCAGAGCTATTTAACGAATTGCATTGCAGTGTGTTTGATACCTCTTTGGCACTCAGAGGGTTACTACGTATTGTGGCACATTAATATTCAGTAAGATGGGACAATGCCGAAGCATTTTACCTTTGTTTTTGTGGAATACATGTTTGTTTCAACCTGATAACTAGAGTCCCTCACAGACCATTCAGGTCTGCTGAAGCCTATTTGTAATTGTAGATGGGATTTTTAGCCTGTTAAATGCCTTGAGAAGTAACATCTTAGAGACCTCTTGTAGCATTCATGGGACTAAAGGCCCTGTTAACTCTTTGAGTGCCAGAGTGGTATGCACCACATTGCAAAGCAATGTGTTGCGTACCACTCTGGCACTCAAAGGGTTAAAAATCATTGGAGATTTCTATTTTTCTCCTATGTTTCATTTGGTTCGATCCAGAATTGCACCCCTTTCAGTTATAGAATATGGATACTCTACTCATGTGTTCACTGGTAGATACCAGATACCTTTGTGTTTTAGCAGAAATCAGCTGTTTTTCATTTTTTCATGCAGAGCGGAAAAATGATTAAAATCTGGTGCAAGTGCCACCGTACCAGTGATGTGTCCTCATACTGCATATGTGCATGCCATTGGTGGCAACTGGCTGCCTCAGATTGTTTAATGGCCCTCCTCTTATCTTCTGGTGCAGTTAAAATAGAAGCCATTTTTCCTCTAAAGAACAGGTAGTCAACCAGCCTTTGGGGATGATGGGAGCTGTAGTTCCCAACGGTTGTAAGAGAAAATGAGCAGCACAAATGGCATCTAAATGTAGATTTATTCAAAATATGTAAACATATCTAAAAAAACACGAACGGGGGACCTGCAGTGCGGTGTAGTCTCATGATGCTGCTTGCTATCTCGCCTCATATCCTGTGAAACAACTCTAATGATGGAGGGTAAAGGGTACTTTTACCATTTCACATTCAACCCCTTTATTTTTTGAGCTGCGGGAGAGGTGTAAACAGGCCTACTGGGTGCTGTGCAGTGCCCAGGGACACCACACACATCTCCAGCAGTCCTTCCCATTCATGAGTTTGCCACCAGTAGCGTCAAGCTAATACCACTTATCCAGGGAGGGATATAACATCAGGGTACATACAATAAAATTAAAGTAAAACAAAACAAGCATAAGGTCGACCCTTACAGCATGTATCTGTATATCATTTCTTCCTAAAATATGTAATTATGAACTTACAGTAACCTCTCCTACTTCCCCAGCCTATTGCTACCACTTTTTGAAACCCATTAAGCCCCCCTACAATTATGCCTCGCCCCCTTTTTGCAGCGTATCGGGTCATTTATCTCCCCCAGCATCACCACAGGATAAAGTTCCAAGGTATCCTCCTGTTTCAAGCTCATCTGGAGTAAAATTTGTAATGCAGCCTGTCACAAGCGAAGGCTATAGGCCCTGCTGTGACATTGGGGAGAGTGGGAGTAAAAGGGTTAACAATACCAGACCCCTGGTTATTTGTTACAATTCCTAGCAACCACCAAATTAACCCCTGAAATCCCTCCTGCACTATCACCCCAGCACTACAATTTGCTGCCACTACTAAGTCTTTATATCTGGGTGTCTTAGGTTACCCCAAACACAACAGAATACAGTATAAAGTCACCTTAATAATCAGATTTGGGATTAAACCTCTAGTAACGTGTGCTACCTGAGCTTCCTTCAGAGTAGTGAGTTCATATTGGAGGACAGAGACAACAGCTGATTAATTGAACATTTAATCTAAAAAAGGCTTCACAGTGCTGGTTACAAAAATACAGGAATAAAGGACATACAGAAATAAAGATTACACATTGGCAAAACAGTCCATAAAATAAAATGGGAGAAACACAAGAAATCCTGAAATACAATTACTGATATTTTAAGAGTCCTTGCGGGAACTTCAGATGGTAGTTCCCCCTTCAGTTGTTACAAAGAAATTTACTTTTTTTTTATCCAAAAAACCCATATTAAATACTTTCCACAGTTCCTTCTAAGAGGCCAAACCCCCTGGGTGTTACCTGGGGGGGAGGTTTGGCCTGACAGTTTACACATTTTCTCTGGATAACCCCCCATCCACGCAGAGGGCCCAGTGCCTTTTATGACCACTGTATCTTGCTCTGGTGATTGCACATTCAGTTTCTGGTGATGTTATCTACTCAGCTAATTTTATGGCCTAGGACTGGTACACTTTGAATTACATACAAATACAAAATAAACAAACAAATTATACAAACCAGAGGCCCTGCAAAGGCCAAATCATGCCTTGACACAGCCTCTCTGTTTAAGGGTAAACTCTAACTGCATTACTGTTTTCTACTGTAAAATGTGAAATCCTTTGCTACTAGCCAGACCTGAAAAGTTACTCGCCACTGCAAGCCAAACCATACCCACCAGGGCTGAATTTCTACTCGCCAGGGCTAAATTGTCACTCGCCATTGGCTAGTGGCGAGTGGAAATTTTGAGCCCTGCCCTTAATAATAACCCCTTGTTTTTTTTTTTTTTAATTTTATGTAATGCAATCTGTGCCAAGATATAACCTAATAAACCCTTTAGAAATAAGCCAATGACAACAGTTAAGGACAAGCTGTTGTCCAGCTCTGTACCACAGCCTGTTAATCTTTGTCTCTTCCCCTCCCCAGCAGTTCCTTGTTCTCGCCTCCTCAGATAACTGAGGCTTCCTCCATATGAGCTGGAGCGCACTCATTGGCAAGAGAGAACTCCAACTCACATGGAGGAATCCTCCATCATTGGAGAGGTGAGAATAGACACTATAGGGGAGGGGAAGAGACGAAGATTAACAGGCTGTGGTACAGAGCTGTACCACTGCCTGTCCTTAACTGCAGTCACCGGCTTATTTTTAAAAGGTTATATCTTGGCATTGACTGCATTGCTTTAAAAGAAAAACAAAACAAAACCGGAACCCCCCCGCCCCCCAAAAAAACAAACAAACAAACAAACAAACAGATGGAACATTAACTAAGATAGAACTTTAAAGTATGATGTAAATATGATGTAGAGGTGAAAGTTCCCTTTTAAAGAATGGTCTTGTTGTGCACTGTCTCCTGACTGCATCCAAAGCTGCAATCCTTCTTCCACCTTGAAGGCCAATAGCTTCTGTCTTTAATGCTTTGTGTACCAATGAGCATACCTGGGAACTCTCCGGATTTGCCCCGGAGACTCTGGTTCTGACAGAACTTTACCGGGTCTCCGGGGCAGAGGCTGATTCCTCCGGATGTGGAGAGTTTCTATTGAAACTCTGCCACATCTTCTTTTTCTCCCGCTGATACTCAGTCCCCAGCCTTCTGTGTGACACCTTTAACCCTCTGAGTGCCAGAGTGGTAAGGAATGCATTGCTTTTCAATGCATTCCGTACCACTCTGGCACTCAAAGGGTTAAGTCCCCCCTCCACTCACGGCAAGCCCCGCCCCTTTTTGACGCGATTAGCATCATTTTTGTCACCCCCTGGTGAACAGAGGACTACCCTCCGGGTAGCCCTCAACTGGAAGTTCCCAGGTATGCCAATGAGGTACACAACACATTGCAAAGATCTCAAAGCTTTAAGGACTGAAGATAAATGTCAGACTCTATAGATCAGCCAACCCTGGTCCTCGAACTACCTCCAGTACATTTTTCCCCCCTCAGGATATCCCAACTGGAGCACAGGTGGACGGATAACTGGCTCAGTAACTCAAGTGAGTCCACACCTGTGATAATTCAGGGCCATTCTAAAAACATGCACTGTTGGTAGATCTTGAGGACCAAGGTTGGTTTCCCCAGTATAGATGAACACGTATAGAAACAGGGACTGTAATCCTAAAAGATGAACAAGAAAAGGAGTGAGAGAAACAAATCCTGGACTTTTAGCTGTTGGGCACTACAAGTGCTATCCTCCCCAACCAGCCAGGTAGTAAATGACATCCTCCCCAATCAGCCAGGTAGTCAGTGACATCCTAATAACAACACAATTCTACCCAATGGTAGAGGTGCTTGGGCGATCGGTCCTCTAGACTGTAATAATAATAATATGTCTTAAATACAATCTCAAAGAAACGTGTGCATCAAAAAATAACCAGATCAGAAAAGAGAGTATAGAAAATTATCTATCTCTATGATAAATATCAAAAATATATATTGAGAATATTGTAGAACAGTTTATAAAGAGATTCTCCAAACAGTTTTGGGTTCTTGGTATCTATAAGCCAGTCTATTCTTCCAGTCTTTTCCCAAGTCTTATTGATGAGCACTTAAATCTCTTTCAGTAGGGGATCTTTTTCAAAACAAAGGGCGCAAACCCTCTGAGAGAGTATCTGATGGCAATATATATATATATATATATATATATATATGTTGTACAATGCCCCCCTTCTAATCTCTGCTCACCAGACCAGTACTCCAAAATTAATTTATTAAGATAAAATAAAAGGCTTGTGCTTAATACAGACAAGATAATATATAAAATCACCCAACGCGTTTCGTATCCCTATATACGGACACTTCTTCAGGGGGACAATACAAAAGCCTTCAATAGCTTAGTATATATATAAATACAATAAATTATGCTTTTAAAACTTTTTAGTACCTTTCGCAGTCCCATGTTATATCCTTGTGATTCTCCCATTGCGTTAGTCTCCCAGTGGCTCACAGACTAACTCCGATGACCTCACTTCCTGTAACCATAACACACAGAGGTTTCGGATGTCTGCGTCTGAAGACATGTCCGGTATTGGTTGTGATTTGTTCTGTGAAGAAAAAGGAGGTGATTGAAGGAAGGAGACCCACCATTCTATGAGAGTCCATAACAATCATTGGTCTGGTGAGCAAAGATTGGAAGGGGGGCATTGTACTAATATATATATTGCCATCAGATACTCTCTCAGAGGGTTTACGCCCTTTGTTTTGTGTTTTCTCTCAGTCAGTGACATCCTCCCCAACCAGCCAGGTAGTCAGTGACATCCTTCCCAACCAGCCAGCTAATCAAGTAGTCAGTGACATCCTTCCCAACCAGCCAGCTAATCAAGTAGTCAGTGACATCCTTCCCAACCAGCCAGCTAATCAAGTCTAGCAATTGCCTGCCCCCACCTTATATCAATCCAGATGCATTTTATTCAGCACATATTCACTATATTCCCCTGCAATGGCCATGAATTTAACAAAGGCATGAACATAATCGGTGGCCCTTTAGGAGAGTTGCAAGCAGCATAAGTGGCAGACAGTTTAAAACTGGTTGCCTCTCACTGGTGTATTGCTGCCCTGTAGGTGCAGATGGGATCCATCACCCAGAACCTTGAGCACGGACATGGTATCTGTTCGTGGAACTTGGTCATTGATTTAATAAATATAAAACACAAGTAAGCCATAGATAAATATGCAAATGTCAAATACACAAGGGACTAAAATTATTTATTTTCATATTCAGCCATTTGCCCTTTAACACATTTTGGTCTGTGTTGTAACATTCACAGATATGTAATAATTTGACGGTAGGATGTGTAATGCTGTATGTGCTGTTTATCGGCATGCTGATGGGACCAGTTTTCCAGTTCTCCCCTCACCTCCCGCTTCATGACCAGGAAGGGATGGGTATAAAATGAGAACTGCTTCCGTCGGCGTGCTGAAAAACCTTTTATAAGCCGTATTTTAGCATTCGTGTTTCTTTAGCCTTTTAGATGCTAGATAGGTCTTCAACGCATTGTGAAGCAGTTGGTTTGCCCCGGGATTTCAGTTGTTTAATAGGAATTCATCTTTAACTCCAGTGCATTGTCCAGCACTAAGGTGGTAAATCTGTAGTGTTTTATTATGTTTATGGTGATCAAAATCATCAAGCATCTGTCTGATATTTTTATCCCTGTTTATGTCTAGCATCCAAGGGGATACAATCACAGATCATCTTCACTGGATTACACTAAGGGTTTGATAAAACACCCTGCAATCCCTCGGCACGCAGAGTCCATGGTTTCCTTCCTGGGAAAATGGTGATTTTGCTAGAAGCGATAAAGAAGCACAAGACCAGGCTTGTGTTTCTGGCTTATAACTTGCAGTCTTTTTAGAATAGCACAGAATGTGATATATTGTGCTGCCTGCATACAAATGCGCCTGTTTCTTCTTGTAAAAAAGACAGCTGTATAATGGCATGGGGAATTATCTTCACTCCTGCATGCTCTTATATAGCACTCTCTCACATTCAGACTGCACTGTGGCTGGAACTGGACAACGCTGGTGGTATTGGGCTGTCCTTTTGTGTCCACTGTTAGAAATAGAAACCTCGCACAAAACAGTATAAAAATCACATTACCGGAGGTGTGTACCTCAAATCCTGGAATGCTGCAAACATAAAACATCCTAATAATAGCCCACTTAACTTGGTATAATCAGAGAATCCTGTTGGCCCCTTGAATGTTTATCTTGCTCCATGGTTCAAAAAATAACATCTTCAATCTGTCCTGGATGTCAGGAACACAAATCAGACTTAACGGTTCCTGGTAGGAACACACAACATCAGACTGCTCACTGAACTTGGCAATCGTAACGCCAATACAATGCGTTGCACGTTCCATATACTTAAAGGGTTAAGCAGGATCATGCACTTTGCCTTCTTCCAACTATTGCATAGCACAGTGGTTCCCGACCCATGCCCTCAGGGCCCAATAACAGGCTAGGATTTAACCCTTTGAGTGCCAGAGGGGTATGTAATGCATTAATGCATTACATACCCCTCTGGCACTCAGAGGGTTAAAGATTTCCTTGCTAGAACACAGGTGAGTTCATTAGAGACTAAGTGAGTTTGATTCAAATCCTGGCATGCTAGTGGGCCCTGAGGGCATGGGTTGGGAACCACTGGCATAGTATATAGATTTAACTGATTTGTTTTTTGAAGGACACCAACCTATGTCCTAGGTCCATCTGTTAAACAGATTGAGCCAATTAATACAAAGGTACAATTCCCCATTAACCCTGTGAGTGCCAGAGAGGTATCTAATGTACTGCACAGGATTCCTTTCTAGCACTCAAAGTACTCTGTGGGAACAAACTTGGTTTACAAAAAAAAAAACAAAAAAAACTTTGCAGCCCCAAATCAGCTACTGTTAGAAAACGGACCCCCTCTGCTGGAAAGAAAACCAGAAGTCTGTGGCTCTCTGCTTCAATCTCCTGGGTTGCATGCACAGTCCCCATAAATCTGCTGTATTAAACTTTCAAGTCAGAGACAACAGGTCTGTTGGGAACTGCACTGTGCAGGGCAGATAACGGCCTGTGTGATGCATTAGAGAGAGAAACTGGGGTATCATCTGTGCTCTTCTTTCAAACCCCTGTTCTACTTCCCCATTGGTTCAGTAGGGCTGCATTGAGAGTCCCATATTAATTAGCAGTTTTAATCCCAGGGGAGCTGATCTGCTCATAGGCAAGTAATTGTATGATAGTTACCCTTTAATGCTTGACCATGTTGTTTAGGGGTGTATGTACCTTTAAATCCTGACCTGTTAGGTGCTCTACAAGACTAGAATGGGACTGACACCTGATATACAAATTTCCTTTTAAATATGACCTCCTACCTAGCATCTGTCTAGCCCATTTGGCAGGGGAGCCCTGAAATCTCATTTATGGCACGGATTCATATTTTTACTTACACATCCTCATTGAATTTGCAGCGTTTGTTGATATGATATAGCAGAAAAAACAATTGTTTTCTCTTGCTAATAAAGGACACAGTAATGTAGTGGAGACTTTGGCCCATACTTATAAAAAAAAAAACTGTTGTTATTCTGGAGTAAACCAACTACACCATAGGGCATAAATAAACATGTTAAAATAAATGGGGCTTTTAACCCTTTGAATGCTAGAGAGGTCTCCAATGCATTGCGAAGCAAAACTCTCTTTAAATTGATGGTAATTTGTGGACTTTTTATTTCCCCTGTGGTGCTTTTTCCTTGCCCCAGAATTCTTCCACTTTATGTATAAAAACAAAGTTCACTGAGTGAGTTACAATAAACGATTAGCCTATGGAATATAAACTATTCTACAACACAAAAGTAGTTCTTAGTAAGCATTGACTTGAATCTAGATACACTGGTTATTTTACAGAACAAAATATCCAGTAAAGACACATAAATATATTTGTTTATGTGAGTGCTTGTTCCTTATGGTTTTTCCTCTACATGGTTCTGTTATGGATGTGAGTTTCATTTTCCTTCTGAACAAGCTATATGCCAAGAATATATTCAGTGGGTTGTAATCCCTATACTACTAAATGCGGACCACAAAACACATTTAAGTTCTAGATCGTTCAAACCCCTGAAATGTTGCAAAAGACATTTTTTGGAAATTATTTGCTTAGTATGCAAATTAGTCCTGAGTGTCACTTATTGTCCTGTTAGAAATGCCCCAATGTGGGCTCTGTCTAGATTTATTCAAACCACAGTACATGTTAATACTGGCCCAGCACAAACTAATTGGCATAATGTGCCACACTGAGCCAGGTTCATTTCTCAAACTATTTATATTACAAACCAATTGCTATTACAACAAATAGGCAGTTTTACGTCTCTTAACAGACATTGGCGGAGATGACTTCTCCAGTGATATCACTTCTCCAAGTCCGATAAACTAAGATTTCTCCAACTTTGGAGATCTTAGTGCATAGGCTCCATAGAATGATATAGGAACTGGCGAAGTGATATCATGCCTTGATCTATAACCCCCCTTATCTTGGAGTGGTGGGCCTACTTTAGGGGAACAGAAAGGTAGATTTGTGTTTTCATCAGTGGTTCTTATACTGGTTTCCCTGAACAAGTACATTGAACAAATGAAATGCAACCCTATCACTTGGCAAATAAGACATCCCATAGACCCAAAATATCAAATAAGCAATGTATGTTCTCACTAAGCAATTCTATATTCCTTGAAGTTATATATTACTTGGTGTCGAACATCCCTCTGGTAGAGTAATCTAAAGCTAAATGTCTCGTACACTGTAGTATTAAACCCTCTGAATGCCACAGGGATACGCAATTCATTGATTCACATCACATTGTGACGCGTACCCCTCAAAGGGTTAAATCAAGCATAGCTCACATAAATGTAACCCAAGTCATAAAGTATTCATTTCCCTTTGTGTTATCATGCTATAGACCTTTTCTGTGAACGCTGGTACATGCCATTTCACCACTATATTGTATAACTTGTGTGTCATTATTACTCATGCTACACATAAAGTGCCTAAGCTTTATACAATGCATTGCATCACAATGTGCTGGTTACTGCTCTGGCACTCGGAGGGTTCATTTGTACCTGTTGCACATGTGTGAGGTTAAAACTAAATGGTTTATGCATACAAAAGTGTGTATTTATGTCAATAATTTAGTGTTTCCCTTTTGTTTTTGAAGGCACCTGACAAGAGGAAAGCATTAGAGGAGACCAAAGCATACACAACCCAGTCTTTGGCCAGTGTCGCTTATCAGATCAATGCATTGGCCAACAATGTGCTTCAGCTATTGGATATCCAAGCCTCACAGCTTCGGAGAATGGAATCCTCCATTAATCATATCTCCCAGGTAAGGGTCACTGTTACCTCTAACATCCAGGGTATGGCTCAGAGCCATGTGTGTGCTGAAACTTGTTTTTAATTATTTCGCTAATAGATCAGCAGCGCCTTGCGTTGGATACTTCTCTGCCACTCAAGTGTTCACTGTAAATTTGAGCCATACTACAGTGTTGAATCATTCAAGCTGACAATTTATTAACTCTTTAAAGAGAGAGTAATGTTTCATAATAAAAGCAGCTCTAATTAATCTTCATAGTATTTGGGGCTTGGAGAGTGTTATTTCAATTCTGTCAGAGTTGTAGTTCAAGAGTAATTGAATGACAAAGTATCCCCCTCCCACCCCTTTTACTGATGTAACACTGTTCAGCTTAGAGCAGCAGGGAGTGTTCAGGTAGATTGCAGAGAGGGACAATCTTCAATTAAGATAAGGGAAAAAGCTGAAAAACCTGTCAAGGGGGGCAGGGATTTCATTGTTCTCACAGTAGAATATGGACCCTTAATGTGAGCTGTCTGGTCTATGGACTGGATTCCACATGTGAGGAGTGGGGGCTTACACTAGGTAAAAGGGGCAGGAGGGGGAAACTTTATCATTCAATTACTCTTGAACTACAGTGCTCACGGTAATGAAATAACACTCTATATGACTCAAATACTATGAAGATTAATTGGTTTTTATGAAATATTACTATCACTTTAAGGACTAGTGGGTTTGTCCACTTTAACTCTTTAAGGACTACAGGAGTACTTGTCACTCTAGATTTGTCTTTACAGATAATAAAAATGTAGCTAAATGTTGTTTTAACCATTTTTCTCTTTCGTCCAATACAGGTTACTGGTAACTTTGGGTAGGCGATCTGCCCCTTTAAGTAGGCAGGAACAATTCTAGAAATGATTGCAGGGGGTGGAGCCTACCTTCCCTCCTTGGCTGCAGCTAGCCAACCAGCTCCAGAAAGATTTGTTCCTTGGTGAAGATAACACAAGCAAGAGAACAGTTCTGCAATAGTTTTAGAAACTTTTTACTTTTCTGTTAGATATGGAATACCACCATTAGGCGGATTAGCTCTCAGTATCCAGGTGCTTTTTGTGGACCATAAGCCCTGAGGGGGAAAATCTTGATTCCAAGTGCTTCCCCAGGAGTTACCCACTAAGGTTACTTCTTACTACATGGTAATCTGAAGACAGAAGATCTGCAGGAAAGGTGAGCAACCCTTTGAGTGCTGCAGGTCCACTTGTCCCACAGTGCCCATCCGCACAGGGCTTGTTCCTGGGAGTTCTTATTGCACACTCCTGCACTCACTGGGTCTTTTCTGTTATGTCTGTCAGTGTTTGGAGCAACTTTATGTGGTAAATTAACCTTTTAACTGCTGGTTGGCATCTTTTGGGGTGGTTATTGGCACTTTTCCTACTGGGTTCAGTGTTTTCTGGGTCTGATTACATGTTCTAGTGATGTTTCATGTATTTTTATTTCTCAGTTCTAACTTTGACAAAATTGTGTAAAGGCGCGCTTTACCACATAGACGCCATTGCTCCATTCACTTCTATGGGACTGTACAGTTTTGGACTTATCTCTGCAACTGCTCAACGTAGCGACTTCAGAGATGGCTCATTTTAATTTTCTGACCTTGCTCTATCATCCGGTTCACACTGCAAGTGTGTTGGGGGGCTCAGGTGGCTTTGGGCACTGTTGGGGTACTTTTTCTGGGAAAACTACATTTCCCATAAGCGCTTGCTTTGCGCGCTCGTTTCTGATTGGCTCCCGCCGCGGCAGCCATTTTGTGAGCTTTACAAAATGAGTATCCTACGCAGGGCTCTCCTTTGCAGATTAACCTTTCACCTCCCAGATAATTGTATTTTAGCGATTTCTGGGGTGAAATTGTAATCTTACACACTGTAAATTGGGTGATTAATTATTGTGAAAGTTGTTGACACTGTGGAAATGTCTACTCCGTTGGAGATTGGGGCCAGGCCTAAGACTAAGGATGCTGGGGTCTCTGTATTCCCCATTGCGCATTGCTCCTCATGTCATACAGGGTTGCCTAAAGAATTCTGAGGTAATTTATGCCCAGCATGTTCTGATGTCCCTGAATCTATCACAGGGACCAACAGCCATGCATTAGAGCCAGTTTTGTTGCAAGAGTTCAAGGCTGCTACCAGGCACCTTAGGTCTACATTGCAGCTCTTTCTATCCCCTGATCCAGAACCCTCAGCTGAGGGCCTGATCAGGGCCGTCTTAAACACGCTAAACATTCCCCCAGTTCAGGAGGTTTCCTCAGATCCCTCTGATGTATTCCAGGAGCCTATAAAGCCCCATACTTGTTTTCCACCTAACCCCACTCTGGACCACCTAGTGGCTGATGAGTGTAAATCTCTGGACAGAAAGCCTTCTGTCTCCAAGATGTTTGCTAAGCTTTCCCCCTTTTCTGAGGCGGCGCTTGCTCAATGGGTTCATCCTCCTAAAGTGGACGTTCCTGTCTCGAGGTTATCTAAGTCTACAGCCTTACCAGTTTAGAATATGTCCTCTCTGAAGGACTGGACTGAAAAGGAGCTTGAGGTTTCTTCGGATATGTTGCGGCTTCTTGCCAAAATATCTGAGGCCCAGCACTATGTTTCTGCTGCCTTATTTGATGCTGTCCGTCTGGTGGCAAGGGTTTCCACCATGTCTGTGGTTGCCAGACAAGCTCTTTGGCTCGAGATCTGGACTGCTGACACCACTTCTAAGAGAGCCTTGCTGTCCTTGCCCTTTCAGGGTACATCCTTATTTGGGCCAGATCTTAATGATCTGATTACTGAGGCACTGGGGGTAAGAGTAATCATCTGCCCTTGGTACCCAGGAAGAAACATCCTCTTAAGCGTAACAGGTTATTTCGTCCCTTTCAGACTGAGACACGTCCGGCGAACCAGGCGGTTCCCTAAGCTCCACGTGCCTCCTCCAAGCCCAAACAGCAATGGAAGCCCAAGGTCTCCTCCAAGGATTCAGTGGTGGACCCATAGGTTTTAAAAGTAGTGGTGGAAGGGTACAAGATCCCTTTCGCCTCTCTCTTCCTCCCTTTCACTTTTTCACCTCTCATATGCTCCAGGGTGTGAAAAATGCCGTCTCTTCTACGGCGCTATCAAGTCTCTTCTGGGCAAGGATTTTATGAAATCTGTTCCAGTTCAGGACAGAGGTACGGGTTTTTACTCAAACCTCTTCGTAGTGTCCAAGAAGGACAGTGGTGGTTGTTCAGTTTTGGACTTGAAGGCTCTCCATTCCTTTGTGATCCGGTCTCATTATCACCAGGAATCCCTCAGGACGGTGATTGCTGCTATGATTCCAGGGGAATTTCTTGCTTCTCTGGACCTTCAGGAAGCGTATTTACATATCGCCATTCATCCAGAGAGCCAGCAGTATCTCAGATTTGCCTGTGACCAAGAGCATTTTCAGTTCTCAGCTCTTCCATTTGGTCTGACTACAGCGCCTCAGGTCTTCAACCGTGTCCTGGGAAACTTAGTGTGTGTCTGCAACTGGGACAGCATCAGAGTTACTCCATGCATGAACGACCTGCTTCTGAAAGCACTCTCTGCAGAACTTCTTTGTCAGCAGGTTCATGACTGCATTCACGCTCTCATCCATCATGGGTGGATCATCAACTTGGACAAGTCGGATCTTGTTCCGTCCCAGCATCTGGCCTTCCTGGGCCTTCTCTTCGACAATCAGCAGAGCATGGTGTTTCTCACTGAGGAAGTGGCTCACCAGATCGCACACAGGGTTTCTGCTGTTCTAGCTCAAAAAGTAGTTCCAGACAAGAAGCTATCCTCTTTGGTGGGGAAATTCATCTCCACCATGGAAGCAGTCCCCTTTGCCATGGCTCACAGCAGGGAGCTCCAGCTGTTTGTGATTCAGGTATGCAAGGGTATGCCGGACCTTCTGCAGACGTCGGTATCCCTCCCATTTAATGTGGAACTGAGTTTGTCGTGGTGGCTCAACCTCTCCAATCTCCTGAAGGGCGAGTCCTTCCTGATATCCTTCTGGACCACGGTGACGGATGCCAGCCTCTCCGGCGGAGGAGCGGTCCTGGGTCACCTGAGTGCCCAGGGACGGTGGTCTCTGGAGGAATCTCTCCTTCCCATCACAGAACACTTTCCTGCCATATCAGCAGTGCACATTCCAGGCGTAGACAACGTCATGGCGGACTTCCTCAGTCGACAGTGGAGAGTGGGAACTGCATCCAGAGGTGTTCAACCTCATTGTTCAGAAGTGGGGTCTTCCTTGCATCAACCTGATGGTGACAAGACACAACTGGAAGGTTTCAAGGTTCTGCTCTCGCTGGAGGCATCTTCTAGCTATGGCAGTGGATGCCATGTCCATTCCTTGGTTATTTCCTCTGGCTTACATCTTCCTATGTTGCACAGGGTGTTATGGAAATTGAGACTGGAGCGATGTCCAGTCATTCTGGTTGCTCCGTACTGGCCTCGACAAATTTGGTTTATGGAGCTTCTGGATCTGTCAGTGGTGGAACCGTTCTGACTACCCTCCTGTCCAGATCTTCTCCTCCAGGGTTACCTGTGGAAAGAGGATGTTCATCATCTAGCTTTGACGGCTTGGAAATTGAATCCTCAATATTGAAGAAGAAGAGGTTTTTCTTCTGGTGTGGTGGCTACCATGCTTAGTGCTCACAAGCCAGTTTCCTCAAAGGCCTACCATTGTGTCTGGTCGACCTTTCTATCCTGGTGTGCCGATAGGGACTTGTCTCAGGAATTTGATCTGCCCATGGTCCTGGCCTTCTTGCAGGATGGTGTGGATAAGGGCCTCGGTTTGAGTTCCCTTAAGGTTCAGACTTCTGCTCTCTCTGTTTTCTTTCAGAGGCGCATTGCTATCCTTCCTGATATCGAGGTGTTTTTTCAGGGCGTTGCTCATTACTCGCCCTGTCTTTAAGGGTCCCGCTCCTCAGTGGGATCTTAATCTGGTTCTGGGTGTCCTTCAGCACCCTCCCTTTGAGTCCTTGGCTACTATTCTTTGGCCTTTTCTCCTGGAGATTGTGTCTGTTCGTCGTGTGGCGGAGTTGCATGCTCTGTCCTGTAGACCACCATTTTTGGTGTTTCACTAGGACAAGGCAGTGCTTCACACCTCTCAGGAGTTCCTTCTCAAAGTGGTTTCGGAGCTCCACATCAAGATTGTGGTGCCTTCTTTCTGCCCTGACCCCACCTTTGACAAGGAGAGGGATCTCCACTTGTTAGACTTGGTGCGATGTCTCAAGTTTTACGTACATCGCACTGAGTCTATCAGGTAATCAGACGCGCTGTTCGTCGTTCCTTAGGGTCCCAGGGCAGGAAGACCTGCATCCAAAGTGACTATTGCTTCTTGGAACAAGTCCACTATTCGTAAGGCTTATGAGCTGAGGAAGAAGCCTGTCCCTATCAGGGTCACAGCTCATTCTACTCGATCTATTGAGGCCTCTTGGGCTTACAAGAATCAGGCCTCTGCTGATCAGTTGTGCAAGGCTGCCACTTGGTCATCTGTCACACCTTTTCGAAGCACTACTGTGTTGATGTTTTGGCATCGGCTGATGCCAGCTTTGGGAGCAAAATCCTGGAGGCAGTTCTGCCTATCTAGGGTTTTTTTTTGTTCCTGGTGCTTCCTTCACTTTTGAGTCCCGCTGGCTCTTATTCATTGTGCTGTGTAACAGTTTGGGGTGTTACCCCTGTTCAGTGTCCGTTGGCACTTTGTTGTTGTTTGGCTATCTCTGATCTGATGGTTCATATACGCTCTGGTGACTTTGGGGGCCTTGCGCCTAGTCCTTGCCTTACTTCCCACCTCTGGAAAACTCAATGGTTGGACATCCCAAAGTTACCAGTAACCGGTATTAGACAACAAAGAAAAGAGGATTTTAGTCTGACCTGTTAAATCCTTTTCTCTTAGTCCATACAAGTTACTGGTCTCCCACCCTGTCAAGGAACCATGCTTGGCTCTCCTGTGGCAGACCGTGGGGGTACTTTGGGGTCACGCTCACAGGAGTCTTCTTTCCTTCCACTATCTAGTCATAGTGTCTCAAATCTTTCTGGAGCTGGTTGGCTAGCTGCAGCCATGGAGTGAAGGTAGGCTCCACCCCCTGCAGTAATTTCTAGAATTGTTCCTGCCTAATTAAAGGGGCCGATCGCCTACCCAAAGTTACCAGTAACCTGTATCGACTAATAGAAAACGATTTAACAGGTAAGACTAAAATCCTCTTTTTTTTTTTTTTTTTTTTTTTTTTTTAAGTAAAATTGTTTTAAGAAGTTAACTCATTGTATGTTAGTGGTACAGTGTGGCACATTATGATAATTCATTGCACAGTATGCCAGTTAGTTCTGTTTATGGCCAAACTTTCCCTTGTTGAGCTTTCCTTAGATTCGTTCATAGCACATAACGCTGGCCCAGCACAACAACGAACTGGCATGAAGTGCCACACTGTCAACAACTAATAAAGGTTCATATCTCAAAAACTTTTATATTGCAAACAATTGACTAGCACAACATATAGACAATTATTTTATTTAATATAACAAGCTTACTTTAACCTGTGCTCCCCTAGTGGTTTGTTAACTTGACTCCAATGTGGATCACCATTCATTTGGTATTGGGAACTCTACAGAAGCTGGGTTCAAAGCATGGGGGGGCTGCATCTTGTGTGAAAATCCCTAGTGTGATGAATGGCCTAACATTGCAAGTATTGTTCTGCTTTCTGTAAATTAATGCAGTGCTGAAAATATGACTAATGTTGGTAGTAACGTTTGCCACATTTTACATTACTACGTAATGCTGTATAGCAGCAGGAGTACAGAAAAGCAGCCAGCATTCAGGTCTTTGCCCTGAAGACCTTGCCATATGATTGGATGTATAGTCTCACTTTCTCCTGGCGCCTGCATTTCTTATAAGCTGGTTTAGTGTTCATTTGAGAATTGTTCTTTTCCCCTATAGTACTGTTGGGTTGACACAAAATTCTGCCCGTTCAGTCTAGCACATTAGACTCTGACTCTTGTGTTTGTTTTTTTTTGTTACGTTGTTGCACACACTTTGTCTGTTTTGACAGTGCCTGATAGAAAACTCTTTGGAGACCGATTTAGGGAGCTCTCTGTCATGGACTTTAAAGTGTAGAAAATAGGGGAAGGTGGAAAAAAAAGAATTAAAGCGGAACTGTCACTGAGCGATAAGTGCCCCCAATTAATTCTTAGTATATTGAAATCTTGTTATAATTGTTTTAAGTGCCCAAATTATTAGAAATATAAGTTCTTATTAGACTTTCCGCCAGATGACAGCGCAGACATCTTGCCGAAGAGGGATCTGTGCGCCTGCTCTGTCTGTCCCTCTCTGTATCATGCGGCGCAGTGCAACTCCCCCTTAGGTTATTCGCCAATCAGTGTGGAGACTGGGACGGTACAATGCAGGCGCACAGATCCCTCTTTGGCAAGATGTCTGTCATGTCGTCTTGTGGTGAATCTCATAAGAACGTCTATTTCTAAATAAAAAAAAAAAAAAAAAAAAAATCAGGATTCCAAAGCTTACCGATATACTAAGAATTAATTGGGGGCCACTTCTATCTCAGTGTTAGTTTTTCTTTAAAACTATAGAATATTTAAAGAGGAACTACCACCCCTTAGCACCATGGGCTGAAATAACTCCCCATCTGGTGACTAGCTGCTCAGTAGCGCTAGTCACCAGAATTTTTACCATGTTCAAGAGATTTGTAGACTTCCCCGGGTCTGACAGGCAGGACGTAGCGCAGACATCTTTCCATAGTGACATCTGTGCACCTGCTCTGTCAGTCCCAGCCGGCTCTAGGAGGCGTTTCTAGGAGCCATTCGACTCTGGAAGGGACTGACAGCGCAAGCGTGCAGACATCACTATGGAAACATGTCTTCGCTCCGTCCTGTCAGTCCCGGGGAAGTCTACAAATCTCTTGAACACGGTAAAAATTCTGGCGACTAGCGCTACTGAGCAGCTAGTCGCCAGATGAGGAGTTATTTCATGCTAAGGGGTGGTAGTTCCGCTTTAATACCACATATAATGCACTTGCAGAATATATAAAGATAGAAAGTAAATTGACCTTGGCTTTTAATAACCCTTTGAGTGCCAGAGGGGTGCTCAACGGATTTCAAAGTAAAGTGTTAATCACCCCTTTGGCACTCAAAGTGTATTATAGGCCTTTAGCATTCAGGTGGTTAAGTTACATTTAACCGTTTGAGTGCCAGAGCGGTACGCAACGCCATACCCCTCTGCCACTCAAAGGGTTAAGCCTTTGACTACCAGAGAGGTATCCCACACATTGCTGCACTGGATATCCCTCTGGTGCTAAAAGGTTTAAATCAATGGAACATTGTATCTCTCCCCTCTGATGCTCTTGGTTTGCCCCAGAATAGCTCCGGTTCCTCTTAGTTGATTGGTCTCGGTGTGTGTGACTGGTGTTCATACAGAGACGTGTGTGGCTTGGAAAAGTTTACACTATCAAGTGCAATAATTTGTTTAATTGAAGGCTGCACCTGTTTTCTTTATACAGGAAATGACTTTTGTAAAATGTCTGGATTTGCATAATTACCAACTGAAACAGAACATTTGCCTTTTTGTGGCCCAGATGCCGGCTACAAATCTGACATTCAGAGCCCAGCTGGTGAGGGAAGATTCCTGAGCAGCCATCATATAAGTATCTGTATAAGCTCGCTGGTTTAACCTTTTGAGTGACAGAATGCTGTACAATATATATTTTTTTCAGCCATATTGTTGCACTCTTTCAGTAATAGGGAAATTAAATATTTTATATACGCTACAATACAGGATCCAATAATTCAAAGTAGAATTATTCAGTTTTGCACCAGAAGTAACGTTAGGAAAAAAGTACAAGACTGATAAAGGGATTGTAGGATCTGAGATATAAAGAGAGACTAGCCAAAATGGGTTTGTTTACATTAGAGAAGAGACCTCTTTAAGGGGTGATGTGATTACCAAGTATATTTGAGGTCAATATAAAGAACGCTCTAAGGATTCATTTATTCAAAGAGTGGACAAAAAACAAGAGGCCACCCCCTTTTTCATTATCTCTGTGGGGAAAGAAGGAAAACTTGCTGTGGTGGGGGATTCAGTCTTACCACTGATTTTCAATGGCGTGTGATGCCCTCATTTAATACAGATAAATGTCTACTTTCCTTAATGGTATGCATTGCTTACCCTTTTTCATATCTGTAGTTGTTATGACAAGTTTAGTGCAGACAGGTTATTTCAAATAACAAAACTGACAGGTATAGAGTTTCATGCTCCTGGCACCCCATACGGGATGTCAATCTAATACAAATGGGATACCATTTTTCTTGTGTTGGTAGCAGGTGGCAAATATTTTAGGATTTCAAAGATTTTAGTATGATATGGTGAAAATGTAAATATATATTTTTTTTCTATATCAAAAGATTTGTGCAGGAGCCCAGGGTTTTGAAAGACCAACAACCCCTCAGTTGATGAGGGTGAATGTCTACATTCCAAAATGGTATGCATTGTGCATCTTTCCTTTATATATCTTATAATTGTGACAACCAATTTGTTTTGGTCTTCTTCCACCTACTACAGCATGCCAACTCATAGCAACGAGGTAACATTTTATCAGACAAGTCATAGCTAATGAACACAGTAGGAAATTCTATAATTTTCAAAGATTTTAGTACATTTGAAAGGGTGGAAATGTTAAAAATAACATTTTTAATTTGAAGCCCCCTGACTCTAGGAATGAAGGACCTAATTCAGTAAATTAAAAGGAGTCATTCTGGAGCAAGCAAACTGCACACAAGGGGGGGAATAACATTACTCACTAACTTAATCTCTTAAGGAACGGCCGCACGCACTCACAATCTGCACTTAAGGACCATGGATGATTTTCATTTTGTGCATTCGGTTCAGGGCTCGCCAAATGGTGTGCAGCCGTGCAGAGCCCTGAAATCTATGATGTGCCAGGACTGTTATGGGTCCTTAAAGGGATAGTAATACTTGCAAATTACTAATCCCCATATTGTAGCTTTGTTAAAAAGAAACGTATTGCCCTCAGTGTCATTTCTCAAACCCTTATGGTTTGAGAGATGATAGTGCTCAGAGTCCTCCCTCCCCCTTCCCTGACTGAACGCTGACTCAGGGATATCCGGTATTACTTGCATCAGGCGGCTCTGCAGCATTGCCGAGATTGAGTTTATAAAAAAGAAATCTTTCATTAAAACCGTCTTCTATGTGTGCTTGCAAACCATAGTACACGTAGAAGACCATTTCAGTGAAATAATTATTTTTTATAAACGCGATCTTGGCACAGCTGAAGAGCCACCTGATGCACATAAGACTGTTGTACGACAGCTTCCCCTGTAGTCAGCGTTCAGTCAGGGTAGGGGGAGGGAGGGGGGAACTTTGAGCGCTATCATCTCTCAAACCATAAAGGTTTGAGGGATGACACTGGCGACAATAAGTTTCTTTTTAACAAAGCTACAATATGGGGATTAGTAATTTGCAAGTATTACTATCCCTTTAAGGCTTGCCAACCCATGTCGTGCCAGAACAGTCATGGGTCCTTAATTTTACGATCTCTGTTTGTAACCTTGATGCATTTGATTTGCTCCAGAGTTTCTCCTTTGATTACAGTATTTAGTTCTGCCCCTTAAGGTAACAGATAACTGGGAGGTTTGACCCTCTGGGTCTCCGTGTTCTGGCGTTTAGACTGATAGTGGGGGAGGCAGGTAGCTGAGTGGAACAAAAATGCTGATTGTAATGGAATGAACAGATGAGTTGACAATAAATCTCAATTCGATCTAGAGACCTCTCTAGCAATCAGTGGGTTAAAGGCCCAATTTAAACCAATGGGAATGGTGGGGGGTTTTGTCATGTGACTCAGTTCAGGGAAAATGAAAACAATTACTGGGATTACTGAATAGACTCGCCAAATCACAGTCAGCATGTCACCTCCACCCATTCATTGCTGGACTTCTTTTGTAGCCTCCTATACATTTGTTTCAGATACTTGCTCTGCAACCACTCTCTATGGATGTTAATAGAAAACAATAGCCACCAATATGCCTTAACTTGAAATTAGATGAGAGTTGGTACCGTGTTAGCTGTAGAAATACAGGAGGCAAATATAGTTTTTGATACCTTTTATTGGCTAACTAAGCAGATTTAAATGCATGCTTTCAAGACCTTAGGTCTCTTCCTCATGCCTGAGGAAGAGACCTAAGGTCTTGAAAGCTTGCATTTAAATCTGATTAGTTAGCCAATAAAAGGTATCAAAAACTGTGTTTGCCTCCTGTATTAGCTTGAAATTAACTGACATTTATTTACATTTCATTATAATATACTGAGGACACAGTTTAGATTCAATTTAGCTTATGCACATATAATCAGTTTTATGCGTCTTCTACAGGGCAGCTGGTTTAACCTAGAATTACTTCACTTTTTTTTTTTTTTTTTTACCTTAGGATGCTAAAAGCCTCCTATTACTATAGGTTCCCCTATAAAGGGCAGAAAGGTCATTAACTTGATGACCAATTCTAAAATGAAGATCTTTGTCTTTATACATTTTATTGCACGTTTTGCCTTACAGTGTTTTTTCTTGATTGATCATTCGTAGATGAATAATGATGTTATTGTAAGACCTTAACCTTCTGCTTAAAGATGACCTCTGATCAATATACTTTATTGCCACCATTTATATCAGTTGTTTTAAATACCAGTGGGGGTTGTTTACTGATTAAGAGAATGGGCACTCCCTGTGCCAGTTCGCAATCTGTGATCCATTGCGCCTTCTACATTAAAACAAAGCATTTGCACTAAATTTGTATGTGTATGGGTTCCATTAGAGGATAAACACCAGTGAGCTGAATACATTGACCCCAGTATGGCTGCTCACTCTGGCAGTGTTGCCATGTAAGACGCCCTAACACTACTTGCTGCAACTTTCTTACATTAATTAATTTGTTGCCTATAACAAAGTTCAGCCGAGCTGATCTGGATGGTGCTCAGTGCTCATTGTGACAACATCCAATTTCTGTCCGACCCACGTGTTCATCAGCCAATGATATATGGCTGACTCCTACTCTGGCCAGTTATCTCATACCTTCACCATGTCACTTTTGCCCCCCCCCCACCTCTAGAGGAGAAAGCAGGGATATCACAGGTAAGTGAACAGCATTGCAATACAGTTCAAATCACCACTGTGAACACGACCTTGTAAATCTGAAAAAGGCAGGGGTGGGCAAAAATATAAACAACTTTGTAACCAGACAAAAAAATGTTGGTAGCCGGCTAGGAGTTTTAGATGTTACTGAAGGAGTGCTTGTACACAGGTGTACATAAAATACTCATAGGAACCAGCAGTGACATTTTAGGTGACCAGGTTGTTGGGCTCCTGGAATGTCTCCACTCCTGGCAGAAAGGTACCGTAATTATTTTCCATCTGTATGTAGGAGTATAAATGACATGTGTGAAGAAGTACGTAGTCCATAGATAGTGTTTGCCTTTAAACTGTGATGTGACGGTTCATTGAGACAGTTTAATGGCATCCTAAAAGAGTCAATCCCTCCAGTACGTTTCTAATTGCCCATTTAGGTCATAAAACAGACATGCAATGTTAGCTGTCTATGTAAAGGAGGAACATCTTCTTTCTTTGCTGTTCATAGCATACAGGAATATTTTGCATAGTGCTACTGACTCTTCAGTGGGGTATAAAATAAAATGAAAAGGACATTGTACAGCGGCCACACATATCTATAGGGTTGGAAAGTCCCAGGTATGAGGAAGCCCTTCCTCCTAATATTCCTCTTCAGATTACAGATTTTTGATGTATTTTATATACATCCACATTCATGCATCTTCTTCACTGGCTCCTGAAATGCATATCTGGCTCTTAAACAGGACAGTAGTTCTTAATATGAAAAAAAAAAAAAAAATAATAATAATAAATAAATTATATATATATATATATATATATATATATATATATATATATATATATATTATATAATACTGAGGTGCATACAATGCACATAACCCTCTGTCTGTTATGGTTTGGTTATACACTTGGTTTAGAGCTATATTCAGGAAAATGGGTGATGCTAATTTATTTATTTATTTTCTTGCCATTGACCCTTTGAGAGCCAGAGAGGGATCTCTCTCTGGCACTCAAAGGGTTAAGGAAACTCTTAAGTGCTCTAATTTATTTAGACTGTGAAGTGTACATGAGCCATAAAGCAAAAGAGACGTTGAGGAAACTGCGGCTGTTGGTTTATGGAAGAGATCTGTTCGAATGCTTGATTACTGTGTCAGAGGCCAGTGATGTAGAACTGTCAGAGGCCTGAGCAGGCTAATGTAATAATGCTCTGTAATGGAGCTGTCTGTTTGCTTGTTAGGTCACTGTGTAGGTTCACTTAGAATCTGTAAGCGACACTGGGGCATATTTATCAAGCTAAAAGGAGAGATTCTGGAGAAAAAAAAATACTGCATCATATTTATTAAAGTAAAGAACCGGTTATTTTCTGTGGGTCTGTATCTTTGAGATATATATATAGTACAGCTGGTCTGTCCATGTTTGCACCACTTTAGTGTTAATAAATGTGGCCAATTAAGTCTGAAGTGATAAGTAGAATTGGAGCAATTCTGAAGCGAAACAGCTGCATCATGGGAGAAGAAAAATTCTTCACATTCCAGTTTTTATTTCCTGGTATTTTTTAAAAGGCAAAGAAGGAGGCAGCCATTTTTCTTCCCTGTTCCTTAGACCAAGTGCTCCTGTAGAAATGGAAGACCCTCCAATATCTCGCTTTACCATGCCCACAGCTTTGATGCTTAAAGACACAGCGGCACTTAATGTCCAGGTGGATAAGCTCCCGCAGCGCTGCTTTTTTTCAGTGGGCAAAGTGAGCATTTGTCCGGGGCCCCTATTAACAGGAGATCCTCGTATGGAGGCCCTGCCTGAAGAAAATTAATTAAAAGGGAGCTCACTAGGAGATCTCCTTGAAACCCTGTAGTCCCCTTTTCAGTTTATATTATCTGGCATATGTGAACTGTAGTGCACCACTACTGCATTGTCCTCAACTTGGTTTCATACACGCTACCTCTGGGTTGTGCTGAGGTGACCTCAATGCATCCAGAAGTGTTGGGGAAACTGGAGGATAAAGTGGCAGCAGTGCGCTACAGTGTTTTGCTCCACTAATACTGATACTGGAAAAGGTAAGAAGGGGGGATGTTTGTCAGAAAATTTAAGTGGGAACTGTGAATATCAGTCAAATAGGCTGGGAGTGGTAGACAATGTATGTATACCTAGCTCTGCAACATTGGTTTCAGTCCTTCCAGGCATCTCCTGTGTGGATCCTGTTTGGCAGTTTGACTGGTCACCTACGCCTACCACCAGGTAGAGAGAAACCAGGTGCAGCAGCATTATCCAAGGTTTGGCTGACTGGCTCAATGCTGTCAATAACCATGCAAGGATAATCATATTTGTTGATATTTATCTCAAGTGTAGGAGCCGATATGTCTGCAACAACAGCTGATGCAATTGTATAGAGTTTGCCTAAGGTCAGACTAATCTGATTTCATCAATACTTAATTTCTCTGTTGTCCAATACAGGTTACTGGTAACTTTGGGTAGGCAGTCAGCCCCTTTAAGTAGGCACGAACAATTCTGAGAAGTGACTGCTGGGTGGAGCCTACCCAGTCTCCTTAGCTTGCAGATAGCCAATCCCCAACCAGTAAGATTTGTTCCTTGGTCTAGATACAAGCAAGAGAACAGATCTGCTATAGTTTTAGCTTTTTGTTATTTTCTGTTAGAAATGGAATACCACCATTAGGCGGATTACCATCACTGACAATTCCCATCACATAAATGTGGATAGCTCAGTTTACCAGGTGCTTTTGTGGACCTAAGCCCTGGGGGGGGGGAATCTTGGCTGCAAGTTCTTTCCCCAGGAGTTGCCCTCTGTGGCTTCTTCTTGATATATAGTAATCTGAATACAGAAGATCTGCTGAAAAAGGTGAGCACCCTTTGAGTACTGAGGTCCACATGTCCCATGCTTCCCCTCTGTACAGGGGTCTCATTTGGAGTTCCTATTACATACTTATGCACTCATTGGGTTTATCTGTATGTCTGTGAGGTGTTTGCAGCAAGTTTCTGTGGTAACTTTAACCCTTTTTTTGCTGGTTAGAACGTTTTGGGGTGGTTTGGACACTTTCCCTACTGGGACCAGTGTTTTTTGTGCCTAGTGTTTTAATTAGTGTAGCTTTTGTGTTTTACATGTTGCTATTCACCTCGTTAACTTTGTTCCGCGCCTTTAAGGTGCGCATTTACCGCATAGACGCCATTGCTCCATTCACTTCTATGGGACTTAACAGTTTGGGACATATCTCTGCAACTGCTCCACATAGCGTGGTCAGAGATGGCTCATTGTGTTGGTTTTCCCTTGCTCTGTCATCCGGTCAATGTTCTGGGGATGTTGAGAACTTTAGGGGTCTTTGGGCACTGTTGGGGGTACTCTGTCAGCGAAACTACTTTCACTGTCGTCCAATACAGGTCACTGGTACTCTGGGAGGCGTAAGTCCCCTTTAATAGGCAGGAACAACTTATGCAAATAATTTGCAAGGGGCGGAGCCTCCCCTCTTACTTAAGCCACCTTCTGGCCAGAGCCACTTTAGATTGATTTGTTCCTGGTGTGCTTCCACACCAGGTAGAGAACATCTATGCATCTTAGTATTTTATTATTTTTTATTCAAATATGGAATACCACCATTAGGAGGGTGACCATGGCTGTGAATTGCCCTCTTTAAAGTGGCTGGTGCAGCTTCCAGGGATTTTCTGTGGACCTATACCCTGAAGAGGGGACAGCTTGTGTTAAGCAGCTCCCCTGTTGGGGAATTTACCTCTGGTTCTTTCCCTCCCTATCATGGTCACCTGAAGACAGAAGTCAGCAAGGAAGGTGAGTCACCCATTGAGTGCTGAAGGTCCACTTGTCCCCACAGTGTCCCTTTGATGGGCTTGTATTTGGGAGTTTTAATACACTCCAGCACTCATAGGGTGTTTTTATTGCATTATTGACTGTTTATGCAATTTCTGTGTTATTCTCTGAGTTTTGGAGCATTGGGTATTCATTTATTTATGTTTCTCATGTGTTTCATGCTTGTTTGGGCACTTTTTAATGTTTTACTAAACTTTATTAAAAATGGTGTTCCGCGCCTTTAAGCGCGGCTTTTTCCCGCTCAGACGCAAGGGCTCCTTTACTCTCTATGGGAATTCACAGTATGGGACATATCTCTGGAACCGCTTGTCACAGCAACTTCAGAGAGGGCTCATTTTAATTCTAGGCTCCTGCTCTATCATCCGGAATGTGTTTTATTTATGTGGGGTGTTCAGGGGGGCTTCGGGCACTGTTTGGGGTACTTGTAGGGAAAAACTACATTTCCCATGAGCGCTTGGTTCGCGCTCGTTTCTGATTGGCTGTCACGACGGCCGCCATTTTGTGGTACTTTTCCTAGGCGAGTACACTACGCAGGGACCGAGCCTTCTCTCTCCTCAACAGATTAACCCTTCGCTGGCCAGATAAGTCCGTTTTTAGAACATTTCTGGGGTGAAACTTTAATCTTAACACTTTTTCTGGGTGATAGTGTTATTAGTGGGGTATATTGACGCTGTGAGCATGTCTACTTCACTGGAGCTAGGGGCTAGACCCAAGTCTAAGGAGGATGGGGGGTCCGCTACCCCCATGGCGTTTTGCTCCTCTTGCCACATTGGGCTGGATGGCGATAATGTGGGGGATCTATGCCCTAATTGTACTGGTCAAGATAGCAACCCTGGGCTTCCCAGCCACGCTATTGAGCCATCTTGGGTGAGGGAGTTTAAAGCTGCCACTAGGGATCTCAGATCCACGCTTCAACTCTTTCCCTCTCAGGTACAGGGGGCTCTCCAGGTCTGGCAGACCCCCTCTACTATCAGGACCTCCCTGCCTAAGCCACAGGGAGCTCCTGATATCACTGATTCTTCTGAAGAAGAACTTTTACAGGATTCTGATGCTGAGGAACGTACTGTTATTGAATCTAACAGGTCCATTGGGGACCCCTATGAGTGTGACCCTGAAGTTTCGGCTGAGGGTCTGATCAGAGCGGTTCTGAATACGCTCAACCTTCCTCTGACTCAGGAATCCACTTATGATCCAACTGATGTTTTTCAGAAAAAGCCATCTAAACCAGTTGTTTGTTTTCCAACTAACCCTACTCTTGCCCGTCTGGTCTCTGAGGCATGGAAGAATCCTGATAGATCTTCCTCTGTCTCCAAAAAGTTTGCCAAACTTTACCCTTTTCCTGAGGCGGAGCTGGCAAAATGGGTTCATCCTCCCAAAGTGGATGCTCCTGTGTCTAGACTATCCAAATCTACTGCTTTGGCTGTCTCAGATGCCTCTGCCTTGCAGGACTGGACGGATAAGAAACTAGAGCTCTCTCTTAAGTCTATTTTTGCCTCCATTGGCACAGCCATGCGCCCCACTTTTGCTGTGGCATGGGTTAATAGAGCTATTGCGGCCTGGACTGAACGACTGACTGAAGCGGTTCGCCAGGATGCGCCTGTATCTGAACAGTTGCAGCTTCTTGCTAATATCACTGAAGCTCAGAACTATGTTGCTGATGCTGCTTTTGATGCTGTGCGCATGATGGCGAGGGCCTCCACTTCTTCTGTGGTGGCTAGACGCGCTCTTTGGCTGAAAATTTGGTCTGCTGATACAGCCTCTAAGAAGGCTTTGCTTTCCTTGCCCTTTCAGGGGAATTTGCTTTTTGGGTCTGAACTCAAAGAAATGATCAGTGAGGCTACTGGCGGTAAAAGTACTCTTCTACCCTCAGTCTTTAAGAAAAAGTTTCCAGCCAAACGCAATCGGTCCTTTCGTTCCTTTCAGACTGAGACACGCTCCTCGGCCCAAACGGGTCCTCCCACTACGCGCTCCTCCTCCAAGCCCAAACAGTCCTGGAGGCCCAAAGTTGCCTCCAAGGCCAAGACCTCCAAGACTGCTTCGGCATGACTCGCCGAACCCGGGTCCGCATCCGGCTGTAGGCGGTCGTCTCCGCATCTTTCGCCGGACTTGGGAGGAGTCAGTGGCGGACCCATGGGTTCTTCAGGTGGTGTCAGAGGGATACAGGATCCCTTTCTCTTCCCTTCCTCCTTTTCGGTTCCATTTTACTCGTCCTTCTCAGGAACCCACAAAAAGGCGTCTGTTCGACGACGCTATTCAGGATCTCTTGGACAAAGAGGTCCTGGAGGCGGTTCCTCAGGGGGACACAGGTTCAGGATTTTATTCCAACCTGTTTGTGGTAGCCAAAAAGGACGGAGGAGCCCGTCCCATCTTGGATCTCAAAGATCTCAATGCCTGTGTGGTGACTTCCCACTTCCGCCAGGAGTCCCTGCGCTCTGTGATTGCAGCAATGTCTCCAGGGGAGTTTCTTGCCTCCCTGGACCTTCAGGATGCTTATCTTCACATCCCTATTCATCCAGAGAGCAGACGGTATCTCAGGATTGCCTGCCACAGGGGACACTTTCAGTTTGCAGCGCTCCCCTTTGGGCTGACTTCAGCCCCTCAGGTCTTCCAGAGGGTGTTGGGCTCATTGATAGCGGTGCTCCATCAGGATGGGATCAGAGTGACCCCCTACATGGACGATCTCCTTCTGAAGGCCTCCTCAGCGGAGCTTCTCCTTCAGTAACTACAGATGTGCATGCACACCCTGAACCGTCATGGCTGGATCCTGAATCTGGACAAGTCGGACTTGATTCCATCTCAGAGGCTTCTGTTCCTGGGTCTCCTGTTCGACACTCGCCAATGCATGGTGTTTCTTCCAGAGGACGTGGCTCACCAGATAGCTGTCAGAGTGGCTGGAATTCTGGACCTGGACAAGATTCCAGTTCCGAAGTTGTCGTCCTTAGTGGGGAAGTTCATTTCCACAATCGAAGCAGTACCATTTGCCATGGCCCACTCCAGGGATCTTCAGAGATTCGTGATCCAGACGTGCAAGAATCATCCAGATCATCAACATCTGTCTGTTTCTCTTCCTCCTCATGTCGAGTCGAGTCTGCACTGGTGGTTAGATCTCTCTCATCTCCTGAAAGGGAAATCCTTTCTAGTTCCTCCTTGGACCACAGTCACTACGGATGCCAGCCTTCGGGGCTGGGGTGCAGTCTGGGGTCGCTTCAGTGCTCAGGGGAAATGGGGTCTGGAGGAATCCATGCTCTCCATCAATGTTCTGGAACTTCGAGCTGTCCGGCTGGCCCTGAGGCACTGGGAGTCTCAATTGACCGGTCTTCCAGTCAGAGTGGAGTCCGAGAACGCCACGGCGGTGGCTTACATCAACAGGCAAGGCGGCACAAGAAGCGGTTCCGCCTGGTGGGAGGTCAAGGATATTTTGTCTTGGGCAGAAGATCACGTGCCTGTCATCTCTGCGGTTCATATTCCAGGCGTGGACAACGTCATGGCAGACTTCCTCAGTCGTCATACCGTCGACAGCGGAGAATGGGCTCTGCACCCAGAGGTGTTTCACATGCTCACTCAACGGTGGGGGATGCCTGTGGTGGATCTGATGGCTACCAGACACAACAGGAAGGTTCCGGTGTTTTGCTCCCGGTTGAGGGACTCCCTTGCTCTAGCAGTGGATGCCTTGTCGATCCCTTGGGACTTCTCCCTGGCTTACATCTTCCCTCCTCTTCCTCTATTGGTCAGAGTTATCCAGAAGTTGAAGAGGGAACGTTGTCCTGTCATCCTGATTGCTCCAAACTGGCCTCGCCAGTCCTGGTTTCCGGAATTGATGGCCATGTCAGTGAAGGATCCAATCCCACTTCCAGCCCGTCCGGACCTGCTTCTTCAGGGGTATCTGTGGAAAGAGGATGTTCACTCTCTCCATTTGATGGCATGGCGGTTGAATCCTCGATTCTAGCTAAGAAAGGCTTTTCTCCTTCTGTGGTATCGACGATGCTCAGTGCTCGTAAGCCTGTGTCTTCCAAGATCTATCATCGCATATGGTCGACTTTCGTGACATGGTGCTCTGACAAGAAGTTGTCTCTTGACTTCCATCTTCCCACTGTCCTGGCCTTCTTGCAGGACGGTGTGGATAAGGGGCTCAGTCTGAGTTCCCTCAAAGTTCAGACTTCTGCCTTGTCTGTGTTTTTCCAGGAACGGATTGCTGTCCTTCCTGATGTGAAAGTCTTCTTCCAGGGTGTGACTCATGTTCGACCTGCCTTTAAGAGTCCTACTCCCCAGTGGGATCTCAATTTGGTGCTGGGAGTTCTTCAGCGACCACCGTTTGAATCCTTGGCTTCCATTCCATTACGTCTTGTGACTTGGAAGATGGCCTTCCTCTTGGCTGTTGTGTCAGTGCGCCGGGTAGCAGAGTTACAGGCCTTGTCTTGTAAACCTCCTTACCTGGTGTTCCACAAGGATAAGGCTGTGCTTCGCACTACCAAGGAATTCTTACCCAAGGTTGTGTCTGAGTTTCACATCAATCAGGAGATTGTGGTTCCCTCTTTCTGCCCTAATCCTTCATCTGACAAGGAAAGAGATCTCCATTTGTTGGATGTGGTGCGTTGCATCAAGTTTTATGTTCATCGCACCGAGTCTATCAGGAAGTCTGACGCTCTATTCGTCATTCCTGAGGGGCCTAGGGCAGGAAGACCGGCTTCCAAAGTTACCATTGCCTCTTGGATTAAGGCTACCATCCGTGAAGCCTATAAGTTGAGGAATAAGCATGTTCCCTTCCGGGTAACTGCCCATTCCACCAGATCTATTGGGGCCTCTTGGGCCTACAAGAATCAAGCTTCTGCTGATCAACTGTGCAGAGCGGCCACTTGGTCCTCTGTGCACACATTTTCAAAGCACTATCGAGTTGATGTACTGGTGTCGGCTGATGCCAGTTTTGGAAGGAAGGTCCTGGAGGCAGTCTTGCCTGTGTAGGTCTTCCGCTCTGTGATCCTTAGTGCTTCTTTACTGTTGAGCCCGGTTGGCTCTAGTTCCGTGTGCTGTGCTAGTTCAGGGATTGTTCCCTTGGTTGGTGTCCGTTGACACTTACAGTTTGGGCTATGTTATCATCTGGTCATAACAGTTCTAGTGACTTGGGCCTTGCGCCTGGTCCTTTCCTTACTTCCCGCCTCTGGATCAGCTCAATGTTTGTACATCCCAGAGTACCAGTGACCTGTATTGGACGACAGTGAAAATAGGATTTTAGTCTTACCTGTTAAATCCTTTTCACTTAGTCCATACAGGTCACTGGTCTCCCACCCTGTCAAGGGACCAGTCTTGGCTCTCCTGTGGCATTCAGTGGGAGACCGTTCGGGCATGCTCACAGGAGTCTTTCTTTTTGCTTACCTGAGGTCAGTTTTTAGGGTCTCAAATCAATCTAAAGTGGCTCTGGCCAGAAGGTGGCTTAAGTAAGAGGGGAGGCTCCGCCCCTTGCAAATTATTTGCATAAGTTGTTCCTGCCTATTAAAGGGGACTTACGCCTCCCAGAGTACCAGTGACCTGTATGGACTAAGTGAAAAGGATTTAACAGGTAAGACTAAAATCCTATTTTTCCCATGAGCAGCTGCTTCACGCACTTGTTTCTGATTGGTTCTCTTTGCTGCAGCCATTTTGTATATTCGCAGATCGAGTATCCTACGCAGAGCTTGGACTCTCCTTCTCTTCTCCACAGCTTAACCCTTTACCTACCAGATAAGTCTTAATTTAGTGTTTCCGGGGTGCATTAATTATCATACACACTTTATTGTGGGTGTTTTGATACTTTAACCGTTTTGACTCTGTGAGAATGTCTTCTCTCTTAAACCTTGGGGCTAAACCTAAGACTAAGGATACTGGGGTGTCTGTGTCCCCCATTGCTCCTCATGTCAATCAGGGTTACATAGAGAATACTCAGGTCATGTTTACCCAGCATGCGCGGCTGCCCCTGAATCCCCTGCTGGGACCTCCAGCCATGCACTAGAGCCAATATGGATGTAAGAGTTTAAGGCTACTACCAGGGACCTCCGGTCCACCTTACAACTCCTTCCATCTACTTACAGGGGGTTATCACTTCGTTGCAGACCCCCGACCCCATCAGATCTTCCCTGCCTAAACTGCCGGGTGTACCTGATGTATCTCACTCCTCTGAGGAGGAATTATTGGTGTGGACTCTGATGATGATGATGGCTGTTCAGCTGTTCCTTCATCTCAGGTTTTTGGGGGCCCCTTCGAGGCAGACCCCATTCCCTCGGCTGAGGGCCTGATCAGGGCTGTGTTGTCCACCCTGAACATTCCCTTGGTGCAGGAGGCGTCGTCTGACCCCTCTGATGTTTTCCAGGAGCCTGTTAGGCCCCATGCCTGCTTTCCACCTAATCCCACCTTTGACCGCTTGGTGTCAGAGGAGTGGAAATTTCCAGACAAGAAACCATCTGTGTCTAAAAAATTTGCTAAACTTTATCCATTTTCTGAAGCGGCCCTTACTCAGTGGGTTCATCCCCCCCAAAGTGGATGCCCCAGTGTCCAGGCTTTCTAAATCAACTGCCTTGCCAGTGGCTGACACCTCTGCTCTTAAAGACTAGACTGACAAGAAGCTTGAGACTTCTCTCAAGGCTATTTTTGCGACTGGGTGCTCTGCTCTTTTTCCCTACCTTTGCTGCTGCGTGGGTAAATAGGGCTGTAGCTATTTGGACTGAACAGCTCAGTTCTGTTGTCCATCAGGGAGCCACTACTTCTGACATGTTGCATCATCTCGCTATCATTGCTGAGGCTCAGCATTATGTCTCTGCTGCCTTGTTTGATGCTGTTTGTGTGGTAGCCGGGGCATCTCAGTACTCTCTCACTTTTGAGCCCTGTTGGCTCTAATTCAGTGTGCTGTTTAACCGTTCCTGGGGTCTGTTTTACCCCTGTTCAGTGTCCGTTGACACTTTGCGGTTATTGTTGTGCTAGTCATGATCTGTAGGTTCAGTGGTGCTCTGGTGACTTTGGCCTACTTAAAGGGGCTGATCGCCTAACCAAAGTTACCAGTAACCTGTATGGACTAAGAGAAGAGGACTTAACAGATGAACTAAAGTTCTCGTTCTCTCTCTCTCTCTCTCTCTCTCTCTCTCTCTCTCTCTCTCTCTCTCTCTCTCTCTCTCTCTCTCTCTCTCTCTCTCTCTCTCTCTCTCTCTCTCTCATTTATATATATATATAATAATGGATATAAAATTATAATTTTTGTTCAGCAAGCCATTCTGGCTAAACCCACCATATGTGACAGACTTTAGCAGATGTATAGATAAAGTATACTGACTGCACAATGCAGCACCTGGCTAGTCATCAAGTCTGCTCCTATAGAATAAGACTATCAGTGGTTCCCAGCCCCTGTCCTAGGGGACCCCTAACAAGCCATGTCTCTAGGCTACTGCTCGTGCAGTAGTGAGTTATTTAATTTCCTGAGCATCGTACTGACTCGCCTATACTCTAACAGGGAATATCAAAAGACAAGGCCTGTTCTACTAGAGATAGGGCTGGAAAGTAGTGGAGGAAGGGATCTGCTCAAAAAGAAGAATAATTAGCAGTTCGAAAGCAAACCAGCTGCAGCACTGGCGGTTGGGGGGGGGAGACTAAAAAATACCACTTATTTTAAATGAGAATTTTAAGCTCTTGAATGCTAGTCTCCAGCTTTGTGTGTGTATACATACATACATACATACATACATACCTGAACATTTCCAGTAGAAAAATGAATCAGTTCTCCATGTGACACTCTGCATAGTCTAGTAACTGTCCCCCTTTCTAATAAAGCTAAACGTAGTGCTTCTGTTTGTATTCTTTGCAGACTGTCGATATTCATAAAGAAAAAGTGGCTCGCAGAGAGATTGGTATCCTAACCACCAACAAGAACACAGCGAGGAGTCACAAGATTATTGCTCCCGCGAACATGGAACGTCCAGTTAGATACATCAGAAAACCCATAGACTACACAGTGCTGGATGATGTAGGCCATGGAGTCAAGGTAAGATTTATTACAGTGTGTGTATATCTGTGTACAGTTTTTATTCATTCTTTTTTAGTTTTAATCCTTTGAATGCCAGAATGGTACTAAATGCATTGCAGAGCAATGTGTTGTGCACCCCTCTGGCATTCAAAGGGTTACTTTTGGTCCTTATTCGTCAAGCTGAAGAAGTGCTGTTCTGTAACAAATCAACTGTAACACAGGGTGGAAATGACGATTCCAGAAGTTCCCCTGATTTATATGGGTCGTTTAACTGATTAATACTAGAGAGGTCCACAGAGCACTGAAGTACAATCTAGTATGCAAGTTTTTAAAGGGTTAGTAATGTTTCATTTTGAAGAGGTTAAAAAGTTGTCTTGAATGCAACCGCTATGGTTTGAGAGATATATGCATTTAAAGTTCATGATTTCCTGTTGTCAGCTGTAAAGCTGTCAGCAGGAGATCCATGTCTGCAGACACGGAGGCTGTGCAGCAGAGCCGCAGTCGCGTTATTGACAACAAATGACTTTACTGGAATGGTCTAAAAAATGTGTTTGGTTTGCAAGCGCACGTTTTAGACCAATGAAGTCTTTACAACTGACAGCAGGAAATCACGAACTTTAAATGCATGTATCTCTCAAACCGTAGTGGTTTGAGAGATACAGCTTTTTGCATTGAAGCCAACTTTTTAACCTCTTCAAAATGACATTTTTTATTTTTTTTGACATTACTAACCCTTTAACCCCTTGAGTGCCAAGCAGTGTGTTGTATATCCAGCTACTGATCAAAGGATTTTAAGCTCCATTTAAGTCAACGGGAATTTTCCTTCTACCCCCACTTCATGGCGCAGTTGATTTACTCCAGATTTCATCTCTTTAGCATTACATATACTTGCCCTTTGGGATTAACTCTGCAAGTATAAGTGGTCTAAACCAACTGCAAAATAGGGAGCAAATAAAAATGATCCAAATTCCCATTCATTTAAATGGGAAATCTGCAGAGGTCTTCTTAATGGAGACCGGGACTGACAGCACAATCGCGCAAGCAAAATGTCTGCGCTGATGCCTTTCTTCCGATCTCTGAGGATTAAAGATTTCTTGATAATGGGCTACATTTTAGAGGTAACATATCTATTATAAAGCTAGTTGCCACCTGTTTAAGTATTGCTGGGTAACTTTATAGCGGGTGAACATTCCGCTTTAACACTTTGTGTGCCAGAGGGGAGCACAACGCAAAGCAATGCGTTGCCTGCCCCTCTGGCACTCAAAGGGTTAAGTAGCATTGAAGACAAATAATGTCACATTTCACTTAACTAAATGGGAATTTGTATTTTGTCCCTTGGTATACTTGGTTTGCTCCAGATCTGCACTTCTTTAGCTTGCTGAAAAAGACCCTTTGGTCCATATTTATAAAATCAAACTGGAGGTATTCTGGAGTAAACAAACTGTACCGTAGTGGGCAAATCCACATTCCTTTTAGATTAAACTGGACGAGACCTCTGTGGTCTTCAAGGGCTTAAAAATCTCTATTCAAGTGCATGCATTGCTTTGTAGGAGTTTTTTTTTTTTTTTTTTTTTTTTTTTGTCCCCTGTGGTGCAGTTGGTTTACTCCAGAATAACTACAGTTAAATGAGCCAATGTGACACACTGTAGGCGTAGCCATTGGAAGGATCTATATCTAAACCTGACTTCACTGTGCAATTCTGATTTGTTTTTGAAGAATAGCAGCTGCAAAAAAAATTGTTCAATACAGTAGTCTTTTTAACCCCTTAAGGACCACAGGGCATTTAATTATTTTTTTTTGTGTGGATCCAATTCAGGGTTTCTCCGAGTCGGCGTGCCCTGAATTTCATGATGTGCCAGGACCGTCACTGGTCCTTAAGTGCCGGACAGCCGTGGCGGTCCTGGCACGGCATTGGACATTAAGGGGTTAAAGAATCATTAACTCTTTGAGAGCCATAGGGATACGCAACGCATTGCTTTGCAATGCGTTGTGTACCACTCTGGCACTCAAAGGGTTAAAAATAATAATTGAGGTTTATTATCTGAAAATATTGTGCCAATACTGAAACTTTTCTTTGTGTTTAAATAAAATTAATACATTTTTCCTAAATCGGTCCCAGTTATCTCCCTGTGCCTGTAATTTAGAATACATGTGTTTTTTTTTTGTTTTCCTCCCAAGGAACGAAGCTGTCATTTTTTTTGTTCCCATGTACTTCTTGCCTCTGGGGAATACTAAAGCACTGTTTCACTAATTCCCTTGAAAAATGTCCCTTTGTTTTCCTGCAAAGATGAGCTTGAGTGTGTTTCCAGATAAGCAGTTTTGTTTGCATGGATTTATCTTATAACAGGAACACCTAAATATGATCTGGGATCATACGCACTTTTATGCCTTGTACCCATGCTAGCCTCTGTATAAATTATCGGTTTGTTTTATAGGCCTAAATTCTAGTCTTGTATACACTCTTTGATAACTCACATTGCTCCTTTACAAGGCTTCCATTATAAGAGCAATGTTGATAGTTGTCTCAGTAGCAGAGTTGAAATTACAGGTGCTGCAGAGGGGGTTCATTCTTGACAGAGCCCAGCATCCAAGGGGCACACTGGCGCGAGGGTCCATTAGGTACAAGATAGACCCCTAAGAGTATATTATAGATTTGGGGGAGCAAAAAAATGTGCTCTAGGGCCCTCCAGTGACTAGTTATGCCACTGCTTAAAAGTGATTGTATTCTGTTGTCTGTAAATGGACCTGAAAGGATTTATCAGCCCTTCTGAATAGAAGATCAGTGGGATTAAATCAGAAAACATTGACCGCATTAGCTTGTACACAAACAGTTAACCAAACTGTGTATATATAGCATTAAAATATAAGTTCAGGATTAGATTTTAGGGATCTAATTTAACCTATCTCAATTTTACAGGTGTTAGCTGGAAGTTCATGATATTTAAAATGATATAACCCAATTTCATTGTTAGATGTTTGTGTCCCTATACTGCAAGCTATGTTCATGGCATGCTTCTCTTTTTGCATGGGCACGGTATACCGGCTTGTATAGAAAATGATTGTTTGCAGAAATGGAAAGGAGATGATAAAGTTTGTTTTAACAGAACACCATTTCTCCTGCTTTTCTCTGCGGATCCACCTACACTAGAAGGTTAATAGTGTACAGTGTCTCCTAGCAACACTGCGCTATCTGCTGTGTGTCAAGACTGCTATTCTGTTTGGGTATAAAATACTAAGGGCCTTGTGTTCAAAAGAAACTTCTGGGGCAAATCAACTGCATTATAGGGGAGACAAAATTTGGCACATTCCCTTTCATTTAAATGGGGATTTTAACCCTGTAAATGCAAGCGAGGTCTCCAACGCAATGCATTGGAGACATCTCTAGCAGTTCACGGGGTTTAAAAGCTCCATTTAAATGAAAAGGGAAAAATTTAAATTCACTGTGATGCAGTTGGTTTGGTCCTGAGTGTCACCTTTTCAGCTTGATAAGTGCTTGTACTTCCACAAATAGGTTGTAGAAAAAATGTGAAAGAGTAATTAGACTGACATTTTCCTCCTCTCCCACACTCTCGCTGCCCTTCCCATTGATTCCTTCGTTGAGCCGTTTCCAAGACGATCTGTCAGAGTGCAGCTAATGACAGCCGTGGTGCTCTCCCACATTTATTCTGCCAAAAGAAGTTGCTAGTGATTTTCTACATACAACTTTCTGCCCCAGACTCCTTCTGTGGGGTTTATATAACCCTTTCAGTGCCAGAGGGATGTCCAACTCAATGATCCGCAATGCGGTTCAACCCCCTCTGCCACTGAAAAGGTTAACCCTTTCAGTGCCAGATGGGAACGCAACATATTGCACAGGTGGGTGCACAGTGCATTGCTTTTCAGTGTGTTGCTCACCTCTCTGGTCCGTAATGGTATAAAGTATCGCACTGAGACAAGTGGCCTTAAAAACTTGTGTACCAAGATGCACTGAAGTATTAGTGGGGCTTTCCACAGTAGGTACCGTAAAATCTCAGGTATAATACTCACCTGTGTATAATATGCAGGTGCATATTATACAAAAGATTTTAGGGGAAAACAAGAATGCTTATGTATAATACGCACCCTTGTTTTCCCCTGTGCTAAAAATTTTTTTTTAAGGCTTTCCTACCTCCCTCGGTCCAAAAGCGCTGCCAAACCAAGACTTACTTGGTTCAAATTTAACTCCCCACTGAAGTCCGCATCTCTCGCGTTGATGAAAGGCAAGATACAAAGCTTCCCAGCGGGTGGCATGCTTCCATTTGCCGCCAGCTTCCTTCAATGGGCTTTCAGGACCTTCCGCCTCCAGCCAATTGGATCGAGGTGGAAGGTCCTGAAAGCCCATTGAAGGAAGCGGGCGGCAAATGGAAGCATGCCACCCGCTGGGAAGCTTTGTATCTTGCCTTTCATCAATGCGAGAGATGCGGACTTCAGTGGGGAGTTAAATTTGAACCAAGTAAGTCTTGGTTTGGCAGCGCTTTTGGCCCGGGGGAGGGAGGAAAGGTATCTGCCAGCCCTGATTTTTTTTTTTTTTTTTTTTCTTTTTCTTCAAACTCTCATATATAATACACACCCCCACTTCACATAAGGTGAAGTGGGGTAAAATTGTGCGTATTGTACCCGAGATTTTACGGTATAACACCTAGGGCACCAGCTGGACATGCGTTCTTAAAAACAAGGGGTTAGGAAGAGTCCCTGAGGCATTTGTAGAATAACAAAAGTGGGTCAATTCTGGGGCTGCATCAGAGTGAAATAAATGATTCAGTGTTCAAATAGTAGTTTAACTTCTTAAAGGGATAGTAATGTCCCATAAAAACTTTTTATAGTTTTGTAGAGGAGATGAAAATAAGCTGAATGGAAC